>OZ024894.1:17149585-17892085 GCA_964017195.1 Siderastrea radians | reverse complement strand
GTGCTAACCAGATTATTTTTAAGTCAATAAACTCCAATGGGAAATAAGTTTCATTTTCATATATCTGCACCAGTAAAGGAACAAATACTTTGTTTTTAAAAAATATATATATCACAAAAGTAGCCCACACAAACAACCCAAGTAGCTGGTTAATTCTGCTGGCTGCCAGCTGTTGGGGACAACTCTGCCAAAATTTACATTCATTCCACAAATATCAATCCTGTATAAAGCAAATGGACACCCTGTACTTCTGCAATCTCTGTGAACCAGAAGCAGACACCTGCTGCCTTCTTAATTTGCCTAACGTTTTCCAAGTTTAATTGTGTTTGGTTCCTCACCATGCAAAACACCGGTGTAAAATATTTCCAGCACCACTTGATCCAGGGATTAATCCGAAATCCAATCATAGACGCCATATTATCATAGAACCGGTCTCCACCTGTAGCCATTAAATACATTTTAGTATGTATTAAACTTCAGTGAACTAAAATGGGTTCTATATCTAAGGATGTCATACATCAATTTTATGGTTTTTGTGAAGAGTGTGAACTTGATCACTTCTTGTCCCTGTTAAATATTGGATGTTGGCACAAAAGCATACTTACACATGTACACATACATTCTTTATTGTAACTCCCTGAGACAGGGCTTTTCAGTTACATCTTCATATCTTTGAAAGAAATCTCCTTAAAATAATAACTGGAAATGTCAATATGGTATGCAGACAGTGAGGGACATTACTAAACCATGAAACACGAACAAATTAAATGAACACCAAAAAACAAAACGAAACCCAGAAACAACTATATTTCTTAATCTTTCTTATATGAAACACTGAAACAGCATTTGAGCATTTTGAATCCTTTTCATTCATATACTTGTCAATGGGAAGCTTAACCAGATTTTAAAAAAAGAATCTATGTTTTAAAATGTTTGAAAACTGGTACAATGTGTGGGCACGGCCGAAGGTATCAAACAGGTAAAAGCAAACAGTGACAGATTTCAGTGGTCTATGTTAAAAAGTAAACAATGAAGCTGCAAATCTTGATTTACTGCTTCCTCACTTTAATGGAATATGAATATTCATCAAACAGTTTTAACTTTTTTTAGTGACTCTAAAACTACATAATAATTTCCTCTAAGTCAAGCCCTATTTGGCTGGGTTAGTACCTGAATGCATGACCGTCCCGCTGGAACCATGTGGATACAGAATATCTAAAGCATTTTTTTTTTGTAGTGTTCTAAAATTCCAAATCTGTGCATGCTCAAAGATCATCTTCTATATAAGACATGAAATAAATTATACTATTGAGAAAAACAGGGCTGTACTTACCATAGACCCAGCCAATTGCAACACTTTGAAACAGTGACACCCATAAAAGGGCACTGCCACTAGCAGAATAAAAATCAAACAACTGGAATACATACATTCCACCCTGAAACCAAACCATGATTGAATTCAGAACTTGAAAGCATTTTATCGAGTATGTTTCCTAGTACATGGGACCAGGGAATTTACTAGCATTGCATGAGTTCAGTTCAGTTGAGTTGAATAACACAAGCTGAGTTTAGTATTAGTGTACAGCGGAACCTCGATTTAATGAAGTGCCAAGGGACTGGGGAAATTGGTTCGTTATATCGAGGGTTCGTTATATCGAGGTTCTTTTCCATACATTTCACTATTACTGGGCTGAAAAATATCGTTCGTTATACCGAGGACTTCGTTATATAGAGGTTCGTTAAATCGAGGTTCCACTGTAGTTAAGAGTATTCTTGTAGGGTTAGGCTCAAATTTAAACAACTAGCTTTCAGATAAGGTTAGAATCACTGCTTAACATTATTCTAGAAGTTAATCAAAAGTCAAATCCAGGGAAACTTGAAGTCTACTTCAACTTAAATTTAAACTCGTGGATTTTTCAGTGGCTTCTTACTTAAGAGTACCAAACATTTTACCTCAGTAACCATAGACAGACCAATTAGGAACCAGAAGACACAGCAAAGACCAATGAAGATTTCCTTGCGGTGGCCTCGCCTTAAATGGTGAGGAAAGAGGTCGACAATGGCTGTTACAAAGCCCTCCACTCCAACAAACTGCAAGGCAAAATAAAGAAACATATTTCAGAAACCAGCTAGCATACTTTATTTTTTTGAAGAGTTCCTTGAATGATGTCATCAACTGCAAGTTCCATAACAAGACAGTAATTTTTTAATCCCATAGCTAGTGGAACAGGATTTTGGAACAGGAATTCTTGAGAATTTTTTTTTCGTCTAACAGAAACAAATAGATCATTAAATCATACAATGTAATTAAGTTCTTTTCTTTCATCTACCTTACTGTAACTTGTGCCCAGCTTCAAATTTATACATCTATTTAGTGAAATTCGGCAACTCTTTTGACATGAGTTACTCTTTGTTGATCAAGGGGCTCTCCTTTCAATGTATGGGCAATTTGCCTTGTAAGTGTAACATGGAAATGTAATTAGGTATATACTGTTAAAAACTGAATCTCTCTGGTGTGAGAAAGCTCTCTGAAAGTCTCTGCATGAAGAAAGCTTGTACTTTTGCATCTGTTCAATGATATGTACATACTGACACTAGCTTGAAGACAGTTTGGGACACTCTTGTTTGCAACACTGTATCCTCCCTCCAAAACCTGTCTGTCCCACAGAGAGTCTTGCATCCAACTGAATGCATTGAACAAGCCAGAACTGTCTCATCAAGGCCAATGGTTTGATCCAGTTTCTCTAGCACAAAGTGTCTAGGAGCATCACAACTGTACCCCCTGGATGGTATGGTTGTCTGGTTCATGCTTACCCCAGCATTTTCTAGGTCTTCCCAACAGTCTGCGGTACCAATTTCTTCACCTGGGTGTGGAGAGAGAGGAAAGTATCTCTCAACAGAAACAACACAACATGATCCTCTGATGTGCGAATGAAAAGTCTCATTGAAGGTCCCATGCACTAAACACACTTGCACCACGTTTTTCCCAGACAGAGGAAATAACTCCAGAAACTACATGTAACGTACTGTCCTTTTACCAGAAAGATTAACAATCTCAGTGTAAAACACCTTCGGTTATACCAGTCCAATGTTGTCTCTGTTTCTTAATGGTCCATGACAGTGGAAATATTTGCAACCTCCAAGTTCTCCTTACTTACTTCAGCTGCGTATGCCTCATAGAAAATTTGAAGGTCCGCTGAAAGATGACATCCCAATAAGGCTTCTTTGGGAGTTCTCCTTACTGGTCTGATTACTGGGTTTCTCTTTGTTATCCTTGAGCAAGTGATCCTAATGAACGACATGACCAGCAGATCTTGGATTTGGTAGGCAATGTCATTACTTAACTTCCATGTTGCACAAAAGAACCTGTCTATGCCAAATGCTTGTCAGTCTGGGGATTAATACCTTTTCTTCTCTGTGGAATGCAGTGCAGTAACCCACTGCAAGGAAAACATCACTGACTGTGGAGACATTATACCTTCATATCATTCTGTGAGTTGCTTCTCTCAAGTGTTCCTGAGCAATCTCATGGGAATGGCTAAGCTCTCTTTGCGACTAACAACAACAACAACGGTTATGTGCCGATCAATTCGAAACTTCAACCCCCCCCCAGCATACCCTGGGGCATTTGACCGTGCATCGTGCCCGGGGAGGGGGGAATTTCAAAGTTGTGTTGGAAGGGTGGGGAACTTGAACCAGATTTATCTCTTGTTCTGATGTAACACCCCCGTGAGCTTTTTCGGTTTCTGCAGGGTTTGACGGATTTACAAGATAGAATTTTGCCTTTGTTAGCGAATAACTTTTTCAAAAGGGTCTTTAAAAGAAGTCTGAAGGTGTCATCATGGCATATCTCTCTCTGAAAGGCGTGTAAAGTGTTTGATTGAAGACCAAATTTCTCTTTGAGGAGAGGTAGTTCAGTACTAATTGGTGGCGCATTTGAACGGCTTTTTTGCCCTGAGGGGAGGGAATTTGAATAAGCCAATCTTCAAAAGTTCAAATGCCCAGGAGGTTGCCCGGGGGGGGGGGGAGGGGATGTTGAACTTTCGAATTGATCGGCACATAAGCACAACCCTTTTCCCCGAATCAGTTTTGCCAGGCTTGGTCTGGAAGACTTTTGATATCCTATAGTAACAAAAAGAACTTGGAAGTTCCAGTCGGTTTGGTGATCCTTTAAGTCTGACTGTGGCCTGTACAGTATCAAAGTTGTGTCCTTAAGGTATCAGCCACCCTTCAGGACCATTTGCGCACAGACCACTCTTTGACTAGTTTTTGCTGTTTTTATGAACAGCCCTATAAACTATACATTTTTGGCAGCTTAATAATTCCAGAAAATGACTTTTTATTCAAAAAAATGGGAAGGTTTTTCCGCACATACATGTCTTTATAGCTTAGGTTCCACTCCCTCCAGAAACAAAGAGAACAAGACAATTAACATCGCATTCCCTTCTTGACACCTCTGGCTACAAACGGTGTCTTAGATTTTTGGCAAGTGCATTAAAATTTTTTGTCCTTCTTTTATCAGCAGATGAAGTCAGAGAAGACAAATAAACTAGCACCTCATGCGAAAACAAAAAGCTCTAGCTTTAAAATGAACAGGGGGATAAAAATTTGCAGACATACAGTTTTGAAGAAAAACTATCTGGCAACAACCAAATTTCAGCCAAACTGGTCGAGTGGCTATTGACTTGGAGTTAAAAATGTATGTACAACTCGCCACAATTTTCCTTTCGGAAATGAGGAAAATAAAGTTTCTGCGGTGTCTTGCCAGTAATGAGAACATGACACCTAAATGTCCAGTGAGTTATATTTTGATCGATACCAGGGAGGGATCAGCTTTCTCTAAAAATAGAATGTTAACAGGTAACATGTAACAGGAGCAATCTTCCAACACACTGCTCTCGGACGTCATTATCATTTTATTTTCGAAATATTTTCCATATTTCAATCGGTACTTAATGTAACAATTAAAATGTGTTATGCATGTTTCTTGAAATGCTGACCAGGGTGAGAATCTGAAAATCACGGCAAATCCACAGGAAATCACTGATGCAACCACTTCTCCTGTCAACAAAATGAACCCTTGCTGCTCTCTGCCAATTCACTGCCCCTAATCTTTGTCAAAGGCTTTCTTTTCCTTCCGTGTTTGTTTATAAGACGAAAACAGACACGACCATTTCTTTTTAGGATGCATTTAGGTGAAAGAAAACTCTCCTTCCTCTGTGAAAAACAGAGCTAATAACCACTTCGGAAGAATCGCTTAAAATGTGAGTGCAACCAGCACGAGCTTTCAGTTTCACATTATCAAGTTAATCAGGTGTGACAGGACTTGTCAGCAATCAATTACCATAATTAACAAGGAAGAACCTTTTACTCCTACCTCAAGATAACTCTCCACTGAGCCAGTATCTCCTTCTAAATTTTTTCTGAAAGAAAGCTCTCGAAAAGATTCATCTGAGCAAGTAAAAATCTCAAATATAAATGATGACGCTTTTTTCCGGTGGCTGATACCTTAATGAGAATGAAGCTCACCAGACACTCCACAACATGTCCCAAATTTGCAAACCAAGACATTAGCCACTGTCTTGGTTTTCTGCCAAGGAACTGGATAACGCCTCTGTCCATTTAGAGAAGTATTCTCCACAAATCACCAGCTACATGTGTCTTAGTTTACTGATGGGTAGTAACCCTATCACCAATCATTTGATTGGTGCACCAAATATTGTACTTGTATCACAGTGCTGGCATAGCAGTTGATTATATGTCGAGGCACCCTGCATGGAGCTAAAGCAGCACTGGCCTATGAAGGGACTTTGGTATAACCAGTCGCATTTGCATCTGTCCACAGTCAGGATTACCCAGCTTCCAATACAGTGTTCTACTGAACACATCCCACTAAAGCCAGCAGGCCTTAACTTCTGATGCAAAGAGTGCCCCTTGGTCCTCTTATCCCCATCTACTCAACGACATATTAATTATTGGCTAATTCCAACTGCAATTCTCTCAACTATTTGCTTGCCAGCAAGCTGCTTGGGTTCATATTGACACCCACCAGAACTGTTTGCAAAACCAATAGCTGTCGGGAACTGCTCTCACTTGCTCTCCTTCCAAGTCAGGCTTTCTGCACAGTTCTTGAGACTGACTTTCCACAATTTCACTCCGATCCCCTCTTGTTACTGTGACCAAAATAAGCACAAGGCCATCATGAAAGGGCATTACCGTTTTAAAGCCAAGCCAGTGCTGAACTTCAAGTCCAGTCACCTAGCCAGGGTTCTTGAAATTAAGTAACCACTGCAGAGCTGCACGTTCTGTTCTTAACAGAAATCAGCTTTCATAGAGGTAAGGATTGCAGTGCTTTTTGCTGCAACAATAGCCAACAATAAATTGTCTCGCTTCCTGATTGGGATTGGCTGTGGTATGCAAGAGGATGCTCTTATCCTTGAACTGTATCCAAGATGTATAATTGGTAAAGAATGATAAAACAAAAGATATAAGTGCCAAAAATTAAGTTTTGTGGTCCAGGATGTTTGAAGCCTGCCCTTCGTCAATGGATTGTGTTCTGTCAGTTGTTTATCCACGACACTAAAACTTGAAAAGGCACATGCACGACATTCAAATAAACTGGAAATCCAAATTGAGGCCATGTGGCCGAGGGCACCAGAGGCGTTAAACAAACCATATAACATCTTCTTGAAATATCAGACTCCTTTATGTGCAAAAAAAGTCTTTTTGTTGACTTTCTCATCCAGTCTTCAGATCTAATGTGGAGGTGTATGTAGAACAAGCTTGAACTCAAAAAGAAATGCAGTTTAAAATACAATATAGTCTATGCAAAACCTTGTTCAGCCATCCTTTTTCATACAAGAATCAAAACCAGAGAGATAAACATCAGCTAGTTTGTAAATTTTATTCTAGAAAATGACCTTTGAAATAACAAAAAAGATCTTTTGTCATCCAGTTAATGCAAGGAGGTAATATCGTAACAACACGAGACACAGTAAGTAAACATTAAAACAGCAGGAAAAAAACTCTGCTTCATCAAAAAGCTGAATGACCATCGGTCACAACACCCCCCACCCTCCCCCCACTGGGCCTCTGCTTTCCACCTGCAATGCCTTGAGTGCTTACCTGCCAAAATAATGCCTTCACTTACTATGGTAAGACATATTTAACACTTTTTTTCCAGGGAAACCTAAACTGGGCCCTACAACTCATTTTTATGGCTAGCATTTTGAGAAGGGGCCTCCTCAGTTGTAAAATTAATTCTTAAGATCATTACAGAGGATGACGAATGTTCTTCAAATTAACTATCTTAAGACAGAGAGGGCATTGGCACCGGCAGCAGCGGAAGAGAGGAAAAACAAGCCAGGAAAAAAGAAATGCCTGATACAATTGTTTGACGAGTTGTCTGTAAAAAGTCCAGATCCTGCACTTTTTTCTGATTGGTTATCAAAATACATTGAGCTATATTGTGATTGGTTACCTGACTTGAAGTGTGACTTCTGGAATAAAAAGTATCTCACACACAACTTCCAAGATGGCAGCTGTCAGGGAGGATGTGGAAAGCTAGTTTTTACTAGCTTTAAATGCGTGTCTTGAAAGCCTTGTTCATAAAACACTCAAAGTTGAACAAAAGGAAAGTATTCGGCAAATCGTCTGTCAAAAGGAAGATGTTTTGGCTGTGCTTCTGACAGGATTCGGCAAAAAGTGCAATATTATTAAGCAGTTGATTCTAAATGTGCTGAGAAACATGCAGGGTTCTACTTATAGTAGTACCCTGATAGCACCAGTTCAAAAACCACCATGATTGTTTATGGCCAGCCATTAGAGAATATCCGTATACTAAGCAACAAGTTGTTGTGCTAGAGAAGATGAACTTTACGATTAGGGCTGCAGTGATTGGTGAATGCACCTGGCCGTTCCTCTTTTTTTTCCTCTCTTCCTCTACCACTTTTTCCTCCTCTTCCACTGCTGCCGACTTTCGCGTGCATTAAAAATAAACAACAACATAAAAAAAATGAATGCCTGATCGCAGATTACTGTTATCTATACATAATACGTACTATTCTTGACAGAGGTGTTGCTTTATTATTGCAGGTTCTGGCATAGTGCTGATTACAAGAGATAATCAGACAAAAATGAAATATACAAATATTTCTGGTAAATGAGATGATAATGGGTGGTTCCAGGAAATATCCATACCTATACCACGGGCGGCATCTCGGAATTCCGAAGGGGAGGGGGGGTTACGTCGACTGGAATTCCGAGGACATGGGGGGGTTCATTGGACTGGAATTCCGAAGGCATGGGGGGGGGGTCATTGGACTGGAATTCCGAAGGCATGGGGGGATTTTCAGGACAGTAACTTCCAGTTTGGTGTAGTTAAGTCTCGCCAAGAAAAACTTGTCAAAAACGACTTATCTCAGGATGATGATTCAGTCATTAACACGAGACACGTTCAACTCAATCAACATGCCGGAGACACATGTCAATGGTCATGGTCAATATGTTTATGCTAACATCACGGCTGAAAGCTGTTCACTTGCCAGTAGATCGGTCACAAAAGCGATCGTAGGGTTTTTTCAATTGTTTTGCTCAAATACAATACTGTAGATCCCAGCAAAGGGTTTTCAGCCCCTACATTAAAGCAGATATCATCGAGACACTGAAATTGTTGCGTTACATACCATGCGACGTTCATTGAAAAGGTCAGATTTCACGTGTTATGCAAATTTGATGCACTTTTGATCAGACTACATTCACTATTTTGTACAAATTCTTTTAAAGTTGTCATTGCCTTTGAATTTCAATGTGAGTTTTATTTACTATTTTAATTTTAATCGAAGGATAAAGTGCGGGGAAAAAGTTTGATTTGTTCTCACGCAATTTATTTTGCGTTCACTGTGAACTAAAAATAATTGCAGGAAAAAAGCTTGCTATTTTACTCTAATTCTTTTCCTAACATCATAACCTTCGATTTTTAAAATAGGTTGCATTCAACAGTTTCGCTTTTGACGGTAGGTTTGAGTCTGGCAAACGCAATTATGAATTCCCATTTTCAATTCTGAAAATTTTAGCTTTCTTGTTAAAATTTTACGTCACATTCGGCACGCAAATTATTCTCGGCAACCCTCAACACCAAAAATTATAGACACACGTTTAAACATTGGACCAAGCGTTGGAATGACTTCAAAGCCATTTGAGTTTTCTAACGTTATAACGGATTATCGGCAGTGTACATTTTGCCGTGGAAAATTACAGTAAAATATTACTCAGTCGGCCGCTGTTTGTCATCACGAAACGTTGATATTATTTGCTGTGCTGAATGTACATTTTTTTTCTTTCGGAGGGAGCAAAAGGATTAATTTCCATTTAATAAAGGTGTTTGGAATATAGAGAGGGCTTTTCAAATCAGTTGGAAGAAAAAAGCGGCAATTCCAAAGGGGGGTTTGAATGATTACGGAATTCCGAAGGCATGGGGGGGGGTAGAACGGTTTGGAATTCCGAGGGCAAGGGGGGGTTGAGCATTTCGGAATTTCCTAAGGCAAGGGGGGGTATAGATGAAGATGCCGCCCGTGGTAGAGTATGGATATTTTCTGGAATCACCCAATAGTGCGGAGTACCTCACTGTCCAGTCCAAGTAAGATAACCATAAAGAAGAACAAGATGGACCACAAAGGAGCAACTGGCATCTCTGCTACTGCTGCAGGGTATGCAATAAATGCTAAACCAGGACCTGACAAGGCAATTAAATAATAATTTACTAATGAGAAACATGTGGCTTGCAAAAACCCGACAAAAACTTTCAAGTGTTAACAACCACATCATAACTCTACGCTTATAGGTCTAAAGAGTCAATTATATTGCCAGCTCATCATACACACTTTATAACAGACCTCAAAAGTGTACGAAAAAGGCTTTAGCACAAATTAATGTCACTGTTCTGCATAATATAATTTAACAATGATACAAGGATGTAATGCAACCCGTGACCGTGACACAGCAAAATAAACAACAACAGTATGGCGTAATAGGGGGAGTCGCAGCCCTGTGGCAGGTTATTAGCGACTTCGAGTTATGCGCACCAAGTAAAGCCTCACTTATCCCCCCACACTGTGGGGGTTAGGACAAGAGTATTGGCAGAGCCTTTCTTATCTCCCCAGCGCCGCACGGGCTGGATCGGACAAGATTAAGGCAAAGGTATAAAATGGCAAGACACAAGCAATGTCAAAAGCTTGGGGGAAGTCGCAACGCAGACTTAACCGAACCACAAGGAGTGACCCCAGTTTAATGAGCAAAAACAACAAAATGACCCTTCTCCAAAGGGAGGGAGGGTGGGTAAACGAAATTGTTACAAATGTTGCTTTCGTGCAAGACTGCCAAGGTAATGCACTTGGATAATGTTCTGCTGCTTATATAGCAAGACAGTGTCTCAGAGTTCGGCCAATAGATGAAGTTGTACTATAAGCAAAGTAGACACAACGTGGCGAACTACTAGCGATGAATAGAGCTAACAAAGTAAGAACCAATGCGAACAAGGCTAAGATACATTTCTAGACTACGAAAAACAAGGTATCGG
Organism: Siderastrea radians; assembly: GCA_964017195.1. Taxonomy (NCBI): domain Eukaryota; kingdom Metazoa; phylum Cnidaria; class Anthozoa; order Scleractinia; family Rhizangiidae; genus Siderastrea; species Siderastrea radians. Next base: position 17,881,509 of record OZ024894.1, on the reverse strand, counting down.
TCACGATTTTAGACATGAAAGACTTTTATTCTAGCTACATGAATAGGGAGTATTCATTTATGAATAAAGCCTTCATTGCTATTTGTTTTTGGCAAAGCCTGCCTGACCTACCACCCCTAGGGCGTCACGTTCCATTAACTGCGTTTTACCGCTTGGTAAAAGCGGAATTAAAGTTTACAAGAAAGTTGACTCAAAAGTTACAGGCATAATTCATACTGGCATACAAGGTAGTAAATAGTCAATTTTTTACAGGTAACTAGCCAAACCACAAAATTAATAATGTATTGTCAGGAAATTAAAGGCCAAGACAAAGACGCTTTCAGTGCAAAAAATATAGTATCTACATAACATTAGGCAAAGGTGATATTAAGCTTTCTAAGTACTCTCAAACCTGTACATGCTAGAAAGTATGGAAGGAATTTTGGAGATACACATCTGGTATTTCTTCATTATTCAGGTTTCTGTTCTTCTTGCATTCATGATACCCATTTACAGCTTGGTTTCAGTTGAAGGCAATTCTTTTTTCAGTAGCCAAAATGGCATGGGTAGTGAAAATGCAAAATCCACTGGCCAAACCTGCGTTTCTGCTATGTAGTTGGCTACTGTAAGTCTCATGCCTTTTAGGATAGCTCATTTAAAGATGTCTGACTAACACTTGCCACATAATTTTAGCCACAAGATGTCTGTGATGGATTAAAACTGGACAATGCATTACACACTGTAAGATTTATGAGGCCTAAGACAGGGAGAGAATTAAGCTCTACAAAAACAGAAAGTTTTTGTTTTTTAATAAAATTAATTTCGTGAAAGTTTAGGAGAACTGGAAACAGTCGGAATCCCCCAAACATCCCTTGTGTTGATTCTTTTAAAAATGTTTCTGTTTCTTAAGTAATCCAAGCTTACCTGACTGAACCACCTCAGAGACTGGCACTTGCTGTTTCTGTGCCATGAATCCAAGCACCGAAAATATCACAAATCCTCCATAAAAACTTGTTCCACTATTCACACAAGCAAATATGATGCAATCCCTGTAATGCAATTTAAGTCCTAGTTTAAGTATTTATATATCCACTTATTTATCTTTAGGCACAAAATTGGCATCACTGGCCTGTAAGTGTAGCAATTATTCTGGAAAGGAGAAACTGACACCCCAAAGGAGGCATGGGCAGCAAATGCAAAGACATCTTATGGTATACAAACTTGCCAGTAGGCACCAAACTGACTGCGAAGACATGCATATCAAAAAGCTAAACACTGCTATAACAGAGGCTCAAAGGATTTCCCAGAACTGGCGATTGAAGGTTTTCGGTTTAAACTTCCACCCCTCCAGAAATTCCAGTTAAGCTTAGACCCCTCCCCTCCACCCTCTCAGAATATCCAATAACCTTACATGGGATGGGTATGGATACTTTCTGGAACCTGACACATTATATAGCTACTGTGAGTAAAACTTGCTTGCCATTATCAGATATTTAAGTAATGACAACTGGATGTTCCCACAATAGAAACCCTGCAGCCCTGAACAACATTGTTGGTGATGGAATGTACTCATATTAGCACTAAGATACTTTAAATAAACAAATCAGCATTACACACACAAAAACAAGACTGCAAAAATCCCATTTTTTAGCAAAATGGTTTTGTATACTATTTTAAAAAACAACACAACACTTTTCAGTTTTAAAGACATGTTTCAGCATCCCTGATGCCATCGTCAGTTACAACAAAGCTATTTATATGCAATAGTGATTAGAAAAGTAAATGAAAATGTATAAGCAAGAGTGACAAGAAAAAAGTGTGATTATGTGAAATCTAAACAAACAGTTTTAATAAATTAACATGTTTAACCTGTTGATTTAAAGTGGGCTTTTCCCAGTGGATACATGTATGTAAGGATTCTTTGATCTTTAGTTGAAAGCTTGTAGTGGCGCAGTCTAAAATGCTAAAGCAATTGGTCGAACACAAATTGTGGCAACTTTCAGATTGTTGTAAGTGTTTGTACATGTGAGAGGCCCTATCCGCAGCTAAATGCTCACGTACGCGTGTTGAAAAGTGACGGGTGGTTTCACCGACGTAACAAGCGTTACAGCCTGCACATGAAAATTTGTAAACAACACTCGAACGGAGATTGCTTGGGATAGGGTCCTTCGTGCTAAACAAGTTTCCGATTTTAAAAGAAGAGAAAATTAACTTAATATCAATGTTATTACAGTAGCGTTTTAACAGGCGGCGAATGCGTTTCTGAGTGACGCCAGAATCCCAAGCAATCTCTGTTGTCTTAAAAAACAGGGCATCCTTTCCCGTTTTCAGTGTTACGTGCACAGCAGAGAATAGCAACCATCATTTGACACGTGATGTAAACAGCTGGCAATTTTTCTGGTTATTGGGAGAGGGAACAAAACATAAACTACAACTTTTTACCTCAAATGGCCAATTGACTCCTTGTCCACGAATTCTAGTAGAATTGGCCCACTTTGGGTTTGCAAGGTGTTAAAACACATACTTGATTGAACAAGGCTCCATTCAGTGTTATGTGTACAGCAGAGAATAGCAACCATCTTTTGACATGTGATGTAAACAGCTGGACGTGCATGCACGGGCCGGTATTCCATGTGCTATTGGCCCAAAGTGCATTGTGGCAGTTAGCTTGAGCGTGAGCATTTCTTTAGCATTAGCGTTGGATTGAGCTTGGAGCTCTTTTCATAGGCCTCCCCCCATTTCCCTCCCTCTTTCCACTGTTTTGTCAGTGTGATGGGTGCCTGCTCTCATCCCCTTCCACGTGGGGGCTCATGGCTGGGTTGCCAGGATTTGCCAGCCATGGTTCAAAGCGGTCTCCATCTTAGGAGCTGGCTGCCAATAGTGGAAGCACCTGGATGTCTCAGGCACCCAACCTCCACTTGCGAGGCATGCAGTTGTTAAACAGTTGCTATATTGCTCACAAAATGACTTCTTGATACTCTTACATGTACTTCAGTCTGATGGTAAATAAATCGATACTCACTAAGACAATATTATTAGAGTTTGAACTAACAAAGAAGTCAGTTGTACTTAAGTCTTAGGCCTGGTTACATTCCATGATTCCATGTCGAAAGATGTCATGTCAAAAGATAGTCGCTGCACACATAACATTGAAAATGGTTGTAAAATTGGTACCATTTTATCATACATGAATGCAAACTTTATCTACCTTCCAGCAAGCTACTGACATTCAGGAACAACTTAAAACCACATTTGAATAAATTTTAAGTGGAATGCCATCATGTGGTTGACTAATATTCAACTGTGGCACAAAATGAAGCATTGTGCCTTAAAAGAGTAGGAAAATTAAAAATTGATATTTTGGTCCTAAACATTAATAGTCCGGCAGATTGATGCAAGAATTGTGGAATTTACGGTAAAAGCACCAAATTTTGCACAAAGATAGAGAATTACCTATTGAACAATATTAGCTATGGACCCACCTGGGATCTATCCCATAATTGTAATTATGACGGGTTTAAGGTGGCACACTGCACTTCTAACATGGAAATGAGGCCGGGTGAATTATTTCTTTATTTTCAGCAAAGTGAGACAATGTATCGGAAGAAATTAACAAGTTAAACTAAAAAATGAATTACAAAATGCATTCTGAGACATAATTGGCCTTCTTGTATGGTCACATGACTAATCACGTGACCAAATACGCTTTTTAATACCAAGCATTGGACATTGTAATCTTACCCTGACTCTCTCAATTTGCATCTTAGTTATTTGGTCAAGTTCATACATAGAAACTACGAAAATGCTATGAACCCCATTTGGGATCCATCCCTTTAAGGTGGCTCACTGGACTTCTAACATGGAAACGAGGCTGGGTGAATTATCTATTTCCAGCAGAGTGAGACAATGTTTCCTAAGAAATTAACAAGTTTAACCAAAAAATAATTATAAAATGCACTCTTAGACATTATTGGCCGTCTAGTGTGATCACGTGACCAACCACGTGATTAAATACGCTTTTTATGCCTAGCTTTGGACATAATAATCTTATCCCGGCTCTCTTAATTTTTATCTCAATTATTTGACCAAGTTCATACATAGAAACTACGAAACAGTAAAATCTTTAAAAATGAAGCCCTAAAAACATCAAACCAACTTAAAAAGGCTAAACACAAATTCATAGGAATGTTGTTAATAATGCAAGCGATACGCAGATTTGTTCATTTGCATCCGGCATTCTGTTGTTCATTCTCGGTCGCACAGCCCAGCACAATTGCACAGTGCTGTGCACGGCAGTTCGGCTTTAAGGTATTTGCATCGTCCTGAACAACCTCTTTCACTCTTGCAACCACATTTCAATGGCTCCTGACAGCTCTGTGATGCCTGGGGAATTGTCATTCATAAGGGCGCCCACATATTACAAATGTGTCGCAAAATCGGATGTACTTCAAACCGTAGCATTGAACGTACCGGGGTACGCTGCTACTCTTGCCTTATACATACTTATCACCCAAGCATGCAGTGATTTCTGTGACTTTTCCCCGCTCAGTTACCATGGTAACATAACTTATAATAAAAGTGTTCGCTATAAATTGAATGAAACTTCTGAGAAAACGCGGGGAAGGTAACACTATCACCTTGTCAACGTATACTAATGTTTGGATAACCTGTGCACATTGAAACTTACGCTGCAAACGTGAAATGTACTAAGGTATAGAAGAGGAAACTGGTCATTGCACAAATCAAACCTATTACGTTACAAACACGCCGAGTGAAGAAAAATTAAACTAGCCATGAAATCTTGTGCCTTTCGTAACTTTAACAGGTGAAAATAAATAATAAATACAAGTAAAATTAATCGCCGGATTGTGCTCTCTTGTTCGCACGATACGGTATGATGCTAGTGAGAAAAAACTATGAGACAAAAGAAGGATGTAATGCTCGCCTACTTTGCTATGATGCCAGTGGAGAAACATAGGACATGTCGTTCAATATTTGTCGATGTAGTCGCTCGGTACTGTGCGGGGTTACGGGGCTACCACGGTACGCTGCTATTACTTGCCGCTCTTACTGTGTGGGGGTACGGAGCTACCACGCTACGCTGCTATTATTTCCTACGTCACTGCCGGCATAAGTCGATCGTTCCTTGTGGGGGTACGGGGCTACGACGGTACGCTGTTCCTTCATTACTTAATTGATTGTAAATACTTTGTCATAAATTCCTGAAGTGGTTTTCAGAGATGTTCTGGATGAAATCGCAATACTAAAGCTACTATACCCGTACGAAACAGATTACGTTCACGCAGTGCTGCTTTAGCGGCTAAAAATGACTGCAGTGAGCACAACGGAAAGGTTGCACGAACGCTGTTTTCATTGCGCTGCAGCAGTGACAAAAAGTGACTGCATGAGTGCTACAGAAGCGACATTGGGAGCTGCTGGAATGCTGCAAGAGAGCTGCTGCAAAATAGCAACATGAAGCTTTATGGTAGATTAGCAGCGCATCACTAACGTACAGAGAAACGTTGAGAAGATAAGACAAATACTGTACAAACGAACTAACGTACGCAGAAACGTTGAGAAGATAAGACAAATACTGTACAAACGAACTAACGTACAGAGAAACGTTGAGAAAATAAGACAAATACTGTAGAAACGAACTAGCGTACGGAGAAACGTTGAGAAGATAAGACAAATACTGCACAAACGAACTAACGTACGGAGAAACGCTGAGAAAATAAGACAAATACTGTACAAAGTAACTAACAAAACAAGAACGATTAATCTAACAACAATAATACATGAGATGGGAACGTTCTACGATACGATGACTTAACGGCCTCGTTTCACTCGGCATAGAGAGAAACTCCAGACGCAGCCGTTATGCCATGAAGTCATGGGATAACGGCCGCGTTTGGCTCGGCATCTATAACTTTATACCGACCGAAACGAGGCCATTAAGTCATGGGTTAACGGCCGCGTTTGGCTCGGTATATAACACTACATACCGAGCGAAACAAAGTAACGGGATAATGGCTGCGTTTCGCTTGGTAAAGATAATGATGTTGAAATACGGACGAAGATAACGACCTCAAAATCGTTCGTATATCTGACAGACCAAGATTGCGGCCTCTTTCGTGATTATCAAAACACGCGTTCGTTTGTACAATATTTGTCGTATCTTCTCGACGTTTCTCCGTACGTTAAATCGTTTGTACAGTATTTGTCTTATCTTCTCAACGTTTCTCTTTACGTTAGTTCGTTTGTACAGTATTTGTCTTATCTTCTCAACGTTTCTCTTTACGTTAGTTCGTTTGTACAGTGTTTGTCTTATTTTCTCAACGTTTCTCTGTACGTTATAGCGATGCGCTGTTAACCTACCATAAAGCTTCACGTTGCTATTTTGCAGTAGCTCTCTTGCAGCGTTCCAGCAGCTCCCAATGTCGCTTCTGCAGCACTCATGCAGTCACTTTTTGTCACTGCTGCAGCGCAATGAAAACAGCGTTCGTGCAACCTTTCTGTTGTCCTCACTGCAGCTATTTTTAGCCGCTAAAACAGCACTGCCTGAACGTAATCTGTTTCGTACGAGTGCTTTAGTATTGCGATTTCATCCAGAACATCTCTAAAAACCACTTTAAGAATTTACGACAAAGTATTTACAATGAATTAAGTAATGAAGGAACAGCGTACCGTACCCCCACAAGGAACAATCGACTTATGCAGTGACGTATGAAATAATAGCAGCGTAGCGGGGTAGCGCCGAACCCCCACACAGTAAGAGCGACAAGTTCTAGCAGCGTACCGTGGTAGCCCCGTAACCCCGCACGGTACAGAGCGACTACATCGACAAATATTGAACGACATGTCCTATGTTTCTCCACTGGCATCATAGCAAAGTAGGCGAGCATTACATCCCTCTTTTATCTCATAGTTTTTTCTCATAGTTTTTTCTCATTAGCATCGTACCGTATCGTGCGAGCAAGAGAGCAGAATCCGGCGATTAATTTTACTTGTTTTTATTATTTATTTTCACCTGTTTTAAAGTTACGAAAGGCACAAGATTTCACGGCTAGTTTAATTTTTCTTCATTGAGCGTGTTTGTAACGTAATAGTTTTGATTTTTACAATGACCAGTTTCCTCTTCTATACCTCAGTACATCTCCGTACACTGATCATGTTTGTAGCGTAATAGTTTCAATGTGCACAAGTTATCCAAACGTTAGTATACATTGGCAAGGTGTTAGTGTTGCCTTCCCCGCATTTTCTCAGAAGTTTCATTCAATTTATAGCGAACGCTTTTATTACAAGTTATGTTACCATGGTAACTGAGTGACGAAAAGTTATAGAAATCACTACATGCTTGGGTGATAAGTATGTATAAGGCAAGAGTAGCAGCGTACCGCGGTACGTTCAATGCTACGGTTTGAAGCGCATCCGATTTTGCGACAGGTATAACATATTATTAGCGACTTTCACCCAGCCCCATTCACTTGGACATGGAAACGGAGGAGACGGCACCAAAGAATTGCCCCAGCAGTGGCCAGCCTGGTACGTGGACCTCTTTGCATGTTGACATAAGGCATCTGAGGTGGGAGGAAAGGCTGCACGTGTAAATAGGTCCCTCCGCGCACCATTTACTTTCATGCAAGTGCTGGTACGATCATACATGATGGTGACGTATCGCTCAAGAATAGGCATCACCTCATCCACAACATCCACCGTTGGAGCATTGCTAAGAGCTTGGAAAGCTGCCGTCACCTCATTGAACGCGCCCAACGCTTCCCATGCTGTCTTTTTGCCATAGTGGGCAAAAGACGGCATTTGATCATAGCCTGTGAAGGCGTGAAATGCGAGGAGAGCTTCTGACTTTTCTTCTCCAATACTTAACAATTATTCTACGAGGGCGCGCTGGATATCGAATGATAGATAACCAACGAGGCGCGTAGCGCCGAGTTGGTTATAATCATTTGATATCCAGCAAGCCCGAGTAGAATAATTGTTTTATTAAAAACTTAACCACTATTAGAAAAAAAAAGTCAAGAAAGAACGGGAAAAATGAGAAAAGAAATTTAAACGGAACAAGAATCGCTCACATGACTGAACGAAAAAGGCGCCAAAACCTTGCGAAGAGTTGCAGCGTTTCATTGCAAAGCTGAATGAATCAACGAAAACTGCTCGAAAGTGAACAAAGTAGCACAAGTTTTGGAAAGAAATCTTCTAATTATTGGCTTTGAAATATGGTACATGCTTGATTTTTCCTGAAACATTGTTGTCATCATCGTTCAAAGCGGATTGAAGCTGTACAATTTCACCGTATTAGCTGCTGGAGTTGAAACTGAACAAGTTTGTAATCTGTTCGCACAACGGAGCCATCATGTGTGTGTTTCATCGAACTGAAGACAGAACAAATTTGAACTGAAAGAGGTAATTTCCATGCAGCTCAGAAGCAAGATTACTGTAGTGAGGAACATTAGAAGTCACCATCATAGTTTGTCAAATGCAAAGTGCAAAATGCAGTTGTTCTCGGTTTAGAGGTTGCGGACGGAATGGTAAGCTTAAAAACAACATTCAAACAACTGGAAAAGCGATTCAACTCCGTTTACATGGCATCCGATTTCTATCTGAGCATTTGGACCTGTTGGAACACAGAGCTACAACGAGTGCAGGTAAACCAGTGTCAATTTTGCGTGTTAAAGGCGAAAAAAATCTCGCCCTTCCTTCCTTCTTGGTAGTTTGCCGCTGTATTTTTTTAGTGCTGGCTTAGACTGCTTCATGATTTTCGCACCGACTCGCCATGAATGTGTGATAGTTTTTATTAAATGCTCCTGCCCCATTTCACTGTGTTTTATTTTATGTCTTGTCTTGATATTTTGAAGTGGAAAGCTTTCCTGATAAAACCTACCGTGTTCAATTTCAATGATCGACGTAACGATCTATGAAAGAAATTAATTGTAAACACGACGCTTAATGCTTAAATTTCTATTTCTGCACAGTTTCTTCAAACAATTTTGACTTGTGTTAGACGACGCTGTTGGTGATGCTTTTTGGTGACGATGTTGGAATTTCTGCTTAATTTAAATTCGCTGCCAAGTGATTTTTCTCGTCCATTTTTCTCGTCGGGTTGCTCGCGAGGAAAAAACTTTCAGCTCACTTTGTTGTTGAGTGTTCATTGACCATATTTGTCGCAGCAGGTATATGAGCTGATAGCCTAGCTCCGTTCAGCCAATCAAAATGCTAGAAATCCAATATACCTAGTCCAGTTTTTAATAATACGGGATATGTCGTGTGCTGGCAAATATTTCAGGTGTTGCCAACACCAAACTCAATCCAAAGTTCGGACAAGGAAAGGTATTGGGATTTTGCAACTGCGATTCCTACAACATCCGTATCGACAGTGCGTACCATTACTTTAGTGTACCCACGTCTTGCAGCGTCAGCGGCATGTAGTAGGAGCCTCGTATCGGCTTCTTTGTGCGTGCAAGGTGATAGATCTGCGGCGTCAGTTCTGTCATTGTTAAAGACTACTGACTCATGTTTAGTAGATACTACTTCTCCATGGTCAGTTCCAATTGTGTTAAGCTGCTCGGCCAGGTAAAGGAAAAGTTTGTCTTTGTTCCCATCAACCCTCAAGAAGGCTGTCCAATTTCCTTCCTAGGATCCTGGTGTCCAGTCTCACACATCTACGGATACCCTTTCCTCTCTTGCTTTGTGCAGAATCTTTAAGACTGCCTGGGAGATATCTGTCCCATACCACATCCACCCTCTCGACATTCCTTAACTGGTTTTTTACGTATGGAAAGAAGACGGTCTCACTGTACTCTTGAAATGTCTTGGAGGCTCCAGGCTTAAGCATGTTAACAATGGCTGCACCATGTAGTAGTAGAGCTTCAACAGATGGCCTTTGTGCTTGCACTGGTCCATTCTTCTCGAGACACGATAACAAATCCGATTTGGTACCAGATCTGAGCTTCCCATACTGAAATAACGAAGGGGGGAAACTCTGGTTCTCGTGACCAAAGAGTCCTTCCAAATCACCATCCCTGACCTGACATGAAACGTAAAGACGTGAAAACAGAGAGCAGTTGCTTTTTAATGTTGCTACCTTGAGTTTATCGCTAGACTTCTCTTTTGTAGCGGGACGACTGCTGAATAGTGGCAACTTGTTTTTCTGGATTGTATCAAACAGTGGCGTTGTTCTCTCCTGCAGCCTTTTGGTAACAAACTGCTGATACTGATCCTTGCCTAGTTGCTCTACAGTTCTGACCGTTTCAACAACCTTGGAATCCGCAATATCACGGGCGTCTAGCACAAACAAATATCCAGTTTGTTCTGCGAAGGGGTTGCCCATTTCTTCAAAGGTGCTACAGACAGCGTTCACTTGATTCCGGAAAGTGTTTTGGACCCCTTTCATTTGCTCGTGGTGGTGTAAATCTTCTTGCTTTTCTTGTTTCCCTATATTCCTGACCAATTCCTGGGACAACTTGAAATCGTTGATTATTCTTGACATTTCTGGTCCAGATACCATCCAGCGCCATAACTGAGTTGAACTGTCTGTTAAGCCAATAGCTCCTCCATCACCTTTGACGATCTTGTTATTTTGCTTATGCGCTTGATCAATGGGAAACAAGGAAAATGCACGGTTGGTTTTATTCACTACAACATTACCGTTCTTGAACTCTACAGCTATTGCTGGAATTTCTGTCTCAAGACATTCCATAACGCGAATATGAACTGGCAGCCATCTCGCGTAGTGGTTGTGGTTTAAAGCAAAAAACCACGGCGCTAGCGATTTGCAGGCATCCTTGTAAAGTTGAAAGTTCCTTTCCGTCAAAGACCGGACGAATAGTGAGCTGGAAGTGAAGCGTAAGTGACCAGTAATGAAATTGTGGACTTTCTAGCTCTACTTGCTTGCACCAGTCGCTGAATGACTTGGGCTCTTCTCCTTCATCAACACCCTCCCGATAGGTATTGTATGCCTTATCCATAAGGATATACAGAGCAGGCAGCAGTAACTTGATGTGCGTGGTGGGTGCGTGAAACGTGCAAAGCTTTGAGCAAAGAATCAGCGGGACCTGGAGTTGTCACACCAGCTTGTACTAAGACGCTGGCCCAACCACCATCCTCTATCCAGCTTCCTAGTGCCTTGAGAGCCGCAAGCTCAGTATGAAATCCACCGAACATTACCACCAGCTTTTTCTCACCATACACTGTCGGAAAGTTCCATTGAATCTTCTTGGCAATGGCATAACGTGGCTGATCGCAGGCGAAAACTGGAACCTGCCCTTGATTTAGGAAGTTCACTGCTTTTGTGATAACGTCGATAGCATGGCAAATCATAGCTGCTGAAGCTGCTTCTTCTTGAAACAAAGGTAGCAACGAGCTTCTACTCGACTGATTTTCTCAATTAGGAAGCAGCCTGTTTGCATGGAACGCTGCCCATGAGATGTGCAAGATATCTTGTGATATTTTTCTGTTCAGCTCATCTCTTACATGCTCTAGCCATTTATACTCTAAACTGAATGCTTCTTTCATTCCAGGGAAGATTCTTACAAACAGACCTTGAAGAGGAGGAACATCTGGCTCGTTCTTGGGAAGGATAAGTGGTCTTACGGCTGTGTAAGAATCAGGAAGTCGAGCAAGAGGCTTTGTCTTCGAAGGCTGATTGTCAATGCTCGCCACCTCTCCCTCGTCTCCTGGGGCATCGGAAGTGGGATGTTGAAATAACGACATGCCAGTTCCATGGAAAGCACCTTGTGCAGTTACAGAACTCGGGTTGTGGTCAATATTTTCCACGGCAACAGTTGTGAAAACTCCTTTAAGAAGCTTAGGCGGACAAATGACTCCTTCTGATTCAAAGTGCGCGCAAACACTGTTTCCCATGTCAGTTTCGCTTCTACCTTTTCCCCTATCAAATAGCAGTTTTCATGTCCAGAAAGCAAACAAAGTACTTCATTTAAAACACAGCGAGATGTAAAATTGCTGCCACGGATAGCCGAAGATTTTCCCGCGCTGGCGCGATTTTTATACATTTATAATCTTAGTCTTTGTTTTCACTAAACATGGTAATAATTCAAACAAACTTCGTGAATTCAAATCTTAAAAAAAGTTCTCACCTTCGTATGGTACTCCAACTAAGTAATGAGAGTGATTAGCGATAATATATTCTTTGCGAACTGCCTCTACACGTGTGTGGGAATAGTAACCTGGCCAATTACGACACATTGCTGGTTTCCTCAGACACAGAAAAAAAGTTTAAAATTTGTGGTCGATGAACTTTATTGCATTTTCGGTTACACAGTTAGAGATATATGAATCGTATAAATTGTGGCTTTGAACCAATTCGGTGGAAAAGGTAAAATATGGATCTTTCTTTTTCTTTCATCTCACTCCTGCTTTCGGAAAAAAACCATTCGATAGCTGTCTCAATTTGTTTTGCTAGCCTTCTAACTCGAGAAGAAAAGAATTTTTAAAAAGTAGGAATAAAAAAGAAAAAACAGGCAGCAAAAGGAAATATCGTTTTGACTAAAGATTTTTCAAAGTCAAAACGGTACCACGCTATCTTCGAGAACTTCCGTGGTAAATGGCCCACTGTTTCTCCGTTGTTGACAACTTTGATGGCAAATTTGTCAAAGCAATTATCGAACTCCCTTTCACAGGCGAGGTTGTCACCAATGGATAGCTTCCAAATATCCTTGTAAACATGGAACAGTGATGGAAGCCACGAACAGCTGAAGAAATCGCTAAAATTTGCTTTGCAAATGAATGAAGCGACAACACTTGTCACCAGTTTTCTTTCCTCTCATCAAATGCCTGGCTACTAAGCCAAGATACGCAACCGAATGGCCGAACGAACTTACTCGCAAATTTTCGCACTCAAATAGGCCCTGAATAGCTTTAACTGAAAAAATGCTGGGGAAAAGTTCATCGGGGAAAGCGGTCTTGTGTTCGAGTACGTTTACATACCATTTTGATATTGTTACAAGGACTAAAATGCGTGTTTGAGTCTTATTCAGACTACAAATTGAATCACCGATCCATAGTGAAAAGGACTTCCAGCCATTATGTTCATTTAAGTTCTTAATGAAATGACGCAGCTATTAATTTTTGACAAAAATTTTTTTTCCAAATCTTGCGCTTCTAAACTCGGGGTGCGGCTTATCTGTGAGTGCGGCTTATACGCCGGTGTTTACGGTATGTCTCTCTCTATGTGCCAAATTTGGTGCTTTCAGTACCATAAATCCCACAATTCCGTCATATTTTTGCACCAATCTGCCGGACTATAACAGGCTGGGTAAGGTTTTACAGAACCCAGCAGTCTGCAACTTCCCTACCTAATCTTCAATTCTTCCATCAAGTGCCCCGACCCCACCTGCGCAAGCCCTGTAATTATGAAAACAAGATGAATATTACCTGTAACAGTTTGTTTTAAACTTGTTGTAACTTCCAAGTGCAATAAGTGTACCAAGGCCAATAGAGTAGGAAAAAAACACTTGTGTTCCTGCATCCAACCAGACCTGCATTTACAATAAACACCAACATAAATCCCCTGTGGGCATTACAACCCCTCTCCCCCACGGTAAAAGTGAGCCTGCATGTGATGTTACTTAGGTCATAGTCCATAGTCAACAATCTGTAATTAACAATCCATGGTTCAAAGTCTTGGTATCAACACATGCATGCAATTTTTTTTTTCCATTGGAAGGACTTATATGCTAGGGAAACAACTTGTATTTCTATGGATCTTTACAGTCAAAAAGGAGAAATGCTCCCTCAAAGAAAGAAAACAAAGTTGATGATTGCTGCAGTGATCTCATTGTTGTTTCAATAATCCACTTTTCACATGGAGGATGAAATATTCAAAATGAAAAACTCAATTTTGAACCCAAATTTTCATCAAATTCCATGCACAAGACCATGTGTCAAGCACATGGGAATTTCACAGGTTTCAGTAACTGCCTTCCAACAGGTTGTGCCTTTTTAAAATTTGTCTTCTCTTTTCTCTCCACTACCAGCTTTTCCAATGAAATCAGAACAGTCAAAACGTTCCAGTACTCTGATAGGATTTAAGAAGTTGATTGCATTTAGAAACCAGTACAAAAATTAAACAATGTATATTTCCATGGGAGACAAGTTATGCAAACTGGGAAACCTGTTCAATTCCAATCTGCCTGTTAGACAAACTAATCCCATCAAAATTCGAGTAGTGGATTGAGTTTTGTTTTGCAAAAATGAACTTAACTTTTTATTCTTTGAGGGAATGCTTCTCCTGCTCTTCTTGGCTGTATGCTTTTGGACTGAACATAATATTCCACAAATAAACGAAATTATGTACTAATTGTTTTATTTCATAGGCAATAGCTGCCAATGTTTTGCTAATTAATTATGCAATGCATTTGCTTAAACACATTAAGGTGTTTCAATACAGTTTTCTGGGGACCATACCTAACTTTTATAGAATCGGCTTTTAGACAGTCTTCTCCTTGTCAGATCAACATGCAATTTGCAATACTTGTTGGTTTTGGACTGAACTTAAACGTGGTTTACATTTTGTGAAAATCGATATAATTTTTCCATGACAATGATAAACAAAAATCCTCGAAAACAGTAAAATTGCACGATTCAGATTTCACTTTGAGCAAATACCAACATCTTAAACTGTGGTGTGTGGCAAACAAAATGTACAAGAGGAAAAGAATTCTGTGTGTTTGTTTTGAAGTAAATCGCAAAAAACATTTTCAACCTTAGTTTTTGCATAGTAATGGCAATGCACCGACAAATAATCAATGCTTTGATGAAATGTTTAGAAAATATTGTTACAATGTGTCTTTTACTTACTATTTCATGCCTAGAAAGTTTTGTTGAAACTGGTGCTCACAATCTCGAGAACGAATTGTTTTTCTAAGATCATTTGCGTATCTAATAATTTGGTGTAATTCTTGAATTTGAGCACTTTTGCGAAAATCTTAAGAACGGCTCGTTAGATTTTTTTAAAACATTAAACACACGTGCCTCGCGATGTGAGCAATTTTATTATTGAGTCTTATTAACATTGATTCAATGGAACACTTTAGATTTAATGTTAAAGAGGACGTATGAACCGACGGAAAAGCTTGCGTTACAATTATTCACACTTTATTAAAAGCACTCGGTTCTTGTTCAAATTTAGAGTGATACATAACCACAAGTGCTAGTGGTTCTTTGACTTGTACCTACATGGACTTCTTCTGTGATAGGCCATAAGAAACTATTCAACATTATTACTACTAAACTATTAGTAACCATTAACATATGCCAAGCGGAGGCGGAGATCCCGGAAAATATCGTCGACATTGCACCCCCACCACACAATTGACAATGGATTTTGATAGACTGATAGTCCCATAGAACATCGCCATGCTTGTCGTACTAACAAACTGTGGGGTCGCACACTTGCTATGCTATGATTTTTGAGCGGGGTAAAGGGGGGTCAGTTGGCCTATGCCATCAAATTCAAGCATTTCAGGCATGATGCAAACTTTAAAAATTCATATCTTTTGATCATGTGGAGCAAGTCAATTGAAATTTGGACATCTTTTGCTATACCACGAGTTCTTTACTTTTGGGCTATCTTAATAGTTATCAGACGTTACCATGGCAACGGTTGCCAAGGAATCAAAATTTGGGGGTTTTGGTCAAATATTAACGTACATGTATATAACGACGTTCTAAAGGCATATTTGCATGTTTGATATACTCCAGACGAGTAAAGACCACTATTTCAAGTCTAGATGGACTTAAAAAGTAACTAAGGATATTACAGAATATACCAATTTGAATGTTGCAACGACTTGAAGTGAATAACAAAAGTTGTCATAATATTTGTTAAAAACCTCATTTTCCCTCTCTGCTAATGAAAATACGAAAAAATCGTATCTTTTGATCATATGATAGAAACCGATTTAAATTTGGACATCAGTTGTGTTATTGAACAAGTTCTTTGCTTGTTCATGAATGTCTTGCTTGATTTACATTGCCATGGCAACGGTTCCTAAGTAAGTGAAATTACCAGCTTTTGGGCAAATATTAGAGCTTCAATGAAGTTCTGAAGGAGAGAAATACAAATTTATTATAATAAAAAAGCATAAGTTCCAATTGCAATTTTCGTAAATATAAAATATTACAAACTTTGCCAATCTGTTTATTGCAGTGAATTGTAGTGAATGACGAATGTTGTTGTGATTGTTCTAGAAAACAACTTTTCTCTGGATGCTTTTAGGAACTACTTAAAAAAAAACATATCTCAAAAACTAAATAAGTTCTTTTCATATGAAACTTGGGTAGCTATGAAACTCTATTAGTTAAATTCGAACACCCTTTCTAATACTGTTTTGGTTTCCATGGCAACGGTTGTACTAAACTTTATACAATTGATATAAATACGTCTTTTCGCTTAAAATGATGTGTAAAAATAAAAAAAAATGTATTGCACACGAATTCGGTCATTTCGATTTCTTTTTTTGATGAAACCTGTGTGGCCACTTTAATTTTTTGTTTGAAAAGAGGTTACCCATTTCCCATTTATTGCTAAAAGATGTATTATTCAGCACAAATAATTCTTAAATATGCTTTCTTTACTGAGGATTTGTGTTTGACTACTTTATATTTCCTTTTTACAATTAAGATTATTAACACACGGTTAGTAAGTTGACTTTTTGTTGAATTTGGTTCTTGGAACTAGACAACTGGAAAATATCACAGTATAACTGGCTCTGTTTGCAATCTTAATAAGTGTATTATGTTTCATCATCGCTGCTATCTTCATCATCAATCTGCTGATTGTGTGGATTTTGACAGCAGTCGTCCCCCTTACATCTGCACGCTTCAGTGCAGGGTATCTTGCAGTTTCGACAGATGCACTGAAGGCTGGATTTGCAGGCTGATTTCTTACAGGTGCAGACAGTCAGTTCAACCAGCCCATCAGGTGCCACTTCTTGTGTCATGAGGACTGGCTTCAATCCCATCTCCTGCGTCATTTCCCAACCATTGCCAGAGGGAGAGGGTAGCTGCTGCATTGCCTGCAAACATCTCTTCCACACCATCGTCTGGTAGTTTGCACGTGCAATGTGTTGGTAAATGCTGTTTGATGTCGGCGGAAGACCCTCGTTCTTTTGCTTCCTCCGGCAAAACATGCAATACCTGGAAAGAAATGTTCTATTCTTTAATCAAAATGAATAATACAAAAGGGTTGACTTTACGGCTTGCCTTCTGCAAACCTACCTCACGTCATCAGCGGTTGTCCCTGCCCTTTCTGCAGTGGAATAAAGGAAGCACAAGTACTGTTTTGCGGTTCTTGACAAGTCGGATGTCAAAGGCGTCTCCTACCCCAGCTGGTTAAGTGCTGCATATTTCTGCGTGTTGTCTCTCAGAGCCTTCGGGACTTCTTCTTACCGATCATGTACGGTCCGCTTGTTGTGTCACACCCAGTCAAAGAGTGAAATGCGGGCAGGAGACAGCAAAGGTCATGTCCTAGCTTCTGAGCCAGTGCATGTGTAGGTATGTATCTAAGCTTGTCTCTGACACTGGTCTTCATCCACATCTGCTGGCAGGACAAGGACGTCACCACGTAGACAGCAAGCACTGCAACATCTGTATTGGGTGATTCTATCACCACTCTTGGGTAGATGTGCGAACAGTCTGCTGCATGAAGCATCATTCTCGTGTCTGCCTCCTCATGATCCGATTTCAGATGAGCAACGGGTCTCGAAATGCCTCACTCAACAACAAGTGCACCCTGTGGATCTGTAAAACAGCCAGCAAGAACTAACTGCTGACCACACGTCAACATTCTCTTTCCTATTTCCGTCCACATTCTGCCCAGGAATTGCTGCAAACTCATCTTGTTAGCTGGATTAGCTATGTAAGTGCTCCATTTCTTTGGCACTGGTGTGTTGCCATTAGCTATTGTCACTTTGTAACCTGAAGAAAAGCCTCTTCTCCTGCGCTCACTTTCCCTGATGGAATCCTCTTTATCGTACCTATCAAACACCACGTCAATGCGATCACAGTCGTTTCTTCTGAGAGGAGTTGTAACTGTATCAAAGTAGCAGCTTGCCATTTCCCCGAAGGTGCGGGCTCCAGCTACCTTGACCATTTGCACCACTGCCATGCCATCTAAGATATGTGCTGTCCTTGGGTTCTTGTTATCGCATGGGAGACGTGGCGAAACCTGCACGGAGTCTTCAAGGGCAGTTAGTAGGGCGCTCTTTGTGCTTTTCCTGAGGGTTCCGTCCATGTGTGCTTAAGTATAAGGAACAGGAGAAAGTTTGTATTTAAGTACCTCTCGCAAATCAATGTTCCTTGATCGTGATGCAATTAGGAGACGAGCGAAGAGAGTTCTGTCTGCATTTACAGTTGTCAGTTTCTTATCAGACACCTTCACTTACATGTTCTTTGTCATGCTTGCAAATGTCTGGATCTTAAGCCTGGGAAGCGGGTCCCAAAACCCCACTGAATTACTGTTAATTCGGTTAGCAATGAAGGACTTCATCTCTCTTCTCCCTAAATCCTTGGCATTGAGTAATCGGGTGGACATGTCATTTGGCATTATTACACCGCTGGACAGGTTCGAAAGTGGAGCTGCTTCATTAACTTGGTCTTGTCCATCGAGAAGAAATGTGGTAGCATATCAGCAGTGGCTTGTAGGTGCTTTACCCAGTTACCCTCCCTCTCAGCCTTGATGAATCGCAAAAGCAGCAAGACCATCTCAACATAGCCATTCCAGAACTTGGAAAGTTGGGAGACAGATTCTTTACGAAACTCATGAAAAAGAATGTGAATGTCGTCCGAGGACTCACAAAGGTCAACCAGTTTATCTTGTCCTTGTCTTTCCCCAATGGCCTCCCTGCACTTGCTGATGTTCCCCTGAATCTCATTCACTTGGACACTGAGCTCCACGCTGCCATGCATTCTCCGCTTTCTCCATCCACTGACGAAATGCTTTCCACTGCAGCCTTAGAAGTCCCTCCATGATCAGTTTGTGTGCCCTAACACCTCGATTATATGACTTGCCGTTGAGAAGAGCAATTGTTGATGCACTGCCATACAACCCCGACTCTGTGAGTAATTCTTCTACTCCACTTTCTTTGAACTTCTTACCGATGACTGACAAAAAGTTTAAAGCTATTATGGAAACCGCCCATACGGATTATCAGATCCTTGAACTCATTTGGATGTCGCCATTGTATTTCTTTCGCTTTGCAGTATATCGCTAGATCAAACGTAACAATGCTGTTTGTCTGTTCGAGACTGGCACAGATAGCCCTGTGTAGATGGTGCTGTATTCAGTGGAAGATCCCGCAATCATAGGGCAGTAGCTGACGTTGGTAGGTGGCGAAACATTCGTTGAGATCATAGCATTAAAAGCGTTTCAGCTAGGTGTAGTTTGCTCTGCAACAGTGGCATCTTTGGTTGCTGACAGAAATGTTCCATCTTTGTTCAGTCTCAGTAAAAACCAAGCAAAGTCTTGGCTATCCATACTGGGATCTCTATCATTCCTGGAACTGTACTCATCCTCTTGTACTCTTCCGAGATAAGTGGTTACTTGTGGTCTTCTACCGTGTACGCCAAAATCGTGGATGGTCTGAGTGGGAACAGATGATCCAAGGGATCTTCGTTTAGTGGAGTGGTCTGCCAATGGCTTACGAGGAAGCTTTGGGCCAAATGGCTCTCTTTGGTAGACGACGATGGTTGTGGCATGAGTTGTTTGTTTGCCAACAAGCATCAATTCCTCATTCAGATCATTGTTGTCTGCTGCACATTGTATGAAGACACCAGGGGATATATTTGATGGAATGACGACACCACGTTCTTCTGATCTTGCACTAATTTCTCGAGCCAGGCTGGTGTTTATGATTTCCACGTCGTCATACGAGGTACACCCTTGTAGAACCAGACATATGTAAAACCTAAGTTGCCGCTATTTTTTTGCTATGTAGGGCTATGTCTTAGCTATGTATAGCTCAAGACTGCCTATGTTATTACTATGTAACATGCTACAGTACATAGTCCAGGGTATGTAAAACATATTGTGAAACTATGCCGAGGCTATTTGAAAATCACATACCGGGTAGTCTTTAAATACATATGTGAACACTAATTAAAATCTTAACATAGCTTTGACATAGATATTTATTTTCTTTGCTTCTGACAAAGAGTCTATGTATTTACTATGTGACAATTCAACATAGCTTTTAAATAGCATGCTGACATCCAATTTTATAAGTAAAAGGTTACATAGCTTTAACATAATGCTATTTATTTCCTATGTTATGGCAATGACAAATGAAACATCCTATGTATTTACTATGTGACAATCTGACATAGCTGTTAAATAACCATGTTGAAGTTAACATCAAAGGTAAAAGGTGACATAGCTTTTACATAATGCTATTTATTTCCTATGTTGTGGACATAAACAATCAATGCATCCTATGTATTTACTATGTGACCATCCCACTTAGCAGTGTGCACTCAACAATACAGTGTTTTTTACAAATGAAAATGCAGTCAAAGTTCAATTAAGTGGCCACCCTCTATTAAGCCGCCAGTTATCAAAGTCCCCAAATTATTGTTAGTAAAATACTGTATACAAAACCTCTTCAAAGTGGCCACCTCTATAAAGTGGCTTCTGCCACCTTTTTGGACATCCCTATGAGGGTTTTCTATTTTCTTTACCCCTATTAAGTAACCACCCAAAATCTAATAAATAGACATGGGGGGTCTGAAAAAGGTGATGTCCGATTAAGAGTCCGAAATGGGATGCAACAACTTTTAGAAACTTTCAAACAGTTATCCTTTGCCAAATCAAATGATCTAGTTTATGCATTGAAGCTCCCTAGTCGAAAGCGACAGACGCATGTGCACGATTCTTTTAATTAAGTAATACCCTTTGGTATATAGGGTTCTTTGAGACCTTGTCACAGGATTTTCTTGAAATCAGATTTGTGTGAGAGGATATTGCATTTCCACACAATTTGTGAATACAGTATTAAATAGGCTTTATTATTTGCAACAGTAGTCACAAGCCTCCAAGCATGTTTGTATTTGGATAAATTGATGTTTCTACTAAGTCTCATGCTAATAAATTGCTAACACTAACGTTATAGAGATCATACCATGGAGTTTGTAATGATAACTAATGTGATAATATTTACAGGACAGTGATACTGGTCAGTCTTTTTGATAAGGATCTGGTAGCAGACAAAAGTAATATCCAGATGACACATCCACTCTGAGAAATTTTCTCATAATGTTGACACCACAGGGACAGCCATGAGTCTAAAAGAGAGAACACAGAAAGTTATTAAATAAGCATATGAAGCTAACTGTAATGCTCTGATAATCAAACGGAAAATCAGGTGCTCAATTAATGGCGTGCTTGCTATTAACAAAAAATACATAGTCACTGCAAGTGGTGGTGATACATAAGAAAATATCTAATGCAAAAGAAGGTACCTGTTTGATATCTTCACCCTTGTAATGTGGTTAACCATTGTTCTGTCCCTGTACTTGGGCAGCTGCTCATCTTCTCTCTCTGAAACTTCTACTACTGCAAAGTACTCACAGGGCAGGTCACAGCTGCAACATTTCTGATGACTGCATACTAGTCATCACTCATTTCGAATTCATGACCAATCTTCTGCATGCAGGATGCATCGTGGCCACCAGCTGTAGTTTGCGAACCATCGTTGAAAGATGATTGAGTTTTGTTCATTTCATTAGACAGACATTCGTCTAAAAGTTTTTGCTTCTTAAATGGTGAAGTGTTGTTTCCCAAGTCTACTACGGATGCGTCTACGAACACCTCGGATGAAAAACTGCCCACGAATGTCAACAACTTCGTCTTCACGTGCGGGGCTACTGGAATCAATTTTACGCGGCCATCTTGTTGTTTTGGGCACTTCTACTGTTGAATCGTACAGCCAACGTCTACTCCATCTTGGCGTGGACATTTTACTTTAACTTTTGGGATTTGTGCACTGCGATGTGCATTACACTTCAATCAATTTGAACGCTACATCGGCCGCCATCTTTTGCTTCACAAGAGCCTGGTTACAAATGCAAACTTTGCTTGGTTACCTAGCAGTAAGCAGCAACTCTGGCGGCTTTCGCAAGATGACAGTTCGGTACAAATCAAACAAGATTTCTTAGGTGTGATATTTTGCTGTCCAATGGAAATCGTGCCTCCTCAAATGAAAATACAATGCGATCGATGTGTGATATTTCACAGCGTCTCTTCGAGTTTAAGCGTCGCTTCACTATCTTGCTTGTTAGCGGTGGAAACTTCACTTTATCTTCTTTTAAAGCACGTTCCAGTGGATCCTTAGGTCATTAGCTTTTCATTCATTCATTCATCTTTGACACTTTTAAAAGGTAAGAAAGTGAATTTTGCTTATTATAAACTTAAAGGGACAGTATCACAAGGATTTTGCTCACGTTTAATTCCACTGAAAAGCCAATAGTCGCATTTACATGTATGAAAGCCTAAAAATACTGGTCATTTTCTTGTTCAGACAACATCCTAATTCAGTGAAGCTATTACTGAGTGTCTTTGGCCACGGATGGCCAAGATGGAAGTGGATTACAACTTGGAAACGTCCGGCGAACGTTCTTGCAAAAATCGTTAAAAACTTACTATGGTTTGCTCTCCTTCCAAACTTTCACTTGATATCACCCTCTTGATGTTCCAGGAGCATTTTGTGTGTGAGTGAAGGCATTTAATCTCAATTTCAGCGAAGTTTTGACGAAATACGAGGAAAATCCCCGTGATACTGCCCCTTTAAGCTTATTTAAGATTTATTTGAAGATTGTTTTGAAACTTCAAACCGAAGAAAAACTTGAAACTACAACAGGTTTTCATGTGCGTTTGAACCAAAGGATCCTCGATTTGACAGACTCTTCCTCTTATTTAGATGTATGGATTGATTTCTTGGAGTACAAAGAATGGTGTAGTGCTAGGAAGAGAAGAACTTGAAGTGAGATCAACTTCAAAGCTAACAATATTATTATGAATGGAGGAAAGATGGAACTGGGAGCAACTAAATTAAGTCAAAACCATGTTCTCATTATCTTATCTTGGATGCTTCTCAAAGAAAAAAAATACATTTTTAGTCTTTGAGTGCTCTTTTGTTTTGTAGTTAAGATCATGTTGTTCATTTTATAGCAAAAAGTACCCTTGGAGTTATATTAACATCACAGATTGAAAATGAACCCAGCAATATTAAAAAAATATATATTACTGTTTTCTTTATAGGGAGAGAGGAAAGCCGAAGAGACAACCTCTGAAAATTGAAAGTTCCTGCAGTAATTGTAATTTGTACTGCTGATTTTTGTATTAGGTGTTGTTGCTTAGTATTTATACTTTTTTTGTTTCATATATGGATTATTTCAAGTATCGAGCACTGTAAGAGGAAAAGCTTATAATAAAAACATTTTAAAGTAATCTGGTGTTCTTGTTTTGATAAGTAAACTGGTTACTTCTGTTTGGATGGATCAGTCAACACCATGTTTCTGCTATGTAAATTCTATGCAATGGGATATACTATCAATATTTCAAAGCTATTTAAATGCTATTTATACCATATATTTTTTCTATTCCAATGCTATGTAAAATCTGTCTAAACCCTATTTAAAAACTATTTTTGTCACATGCTTTCTCTATTTGAAAGCTAGTGATTGTCTATCTCATTCCTATTTAAAGGCTATTTATATTGTATGTTATCACTATGTCAATGCTATCCAATCACTGCCAAGCTGCATTTTGGCTTTGCAAAGCTTTATCTAAAAGCTATGTTAAAACTATTTCAAACATATGCAGATACTATTTAAAAGCTATGTCATTTCTTTGACATTGATCTCTTTGCAACTACATGTACATAGTTTTGAAATAGACTATGTAAAGGTTCCATTTGACTAGCAAAAACATAGCATTTCTCATCAAAAAAAATAGAAGGGGCATATAAATTACACAGAGTTTAAATAATACCATTGTAAGGCACTGAGCATAGTTTTAAAATACTTATGACATACCCTTTGCATAGTACCATGACATAGCATTTACATAAGTTGTACATAGTGTCTGATTCTACAAGGGCAGTGACCCATTTTCTTAAGCAGTGCAAGAAGTTGCTCTGAGCCAGTTAAATGATGGAGAGTAACAGCGAGCTCAACATGTTTTGGTGTTTTCACGCGGCTGTGAGTTGACATGTAAACCATATCTTGGCCAAGCATCAGAACCCTTCTCTCGTCATCAACATTACTGCATCCGGTAGCCAAAACAGACTCGGGTTCATTTTGTTTAACAAATAAAAAGGCCAAAACTGTGCTTTGTTCTGTGATAAAGCACGCAACGAAGTGACGAGAGCACGAAAGAAGTGTAGGGTGAACACGAGCCGCAGGCCACTGCTTCTCCCTACTTCTTGAGTGCTCTTGTCACTTCCTTGAGTGCTTTATTACAGAACAAAGCAAGGTTTTGGCTTTTTTATTTGTTTTATAATATAGCTTTGCTCACATTTGTAAAGAAACTGGCTTTTAATTGCAAGAGATCAAGTTTTTTTTCATAGCTTGCAAGCGCGCGCACGAAAGGTCAGCTTGCCAGCGCGCGCAAAATGGCGTCACGGGCTACTCCGTGCATCTGTACTCTGATGAAGCATGCTGTTTCAACCAATCAGAGTGTTATATCGAATTTTTATTATAATGTGAAGTAAACCAGCAAAGAAAATTGTACAAGCTATCTGGGATAACCTGCCTGCCTCTCTCTAAGGAAATGTCATCAACTGATAATGGCTGTACGCGAATACTTTGCTCTCTTTGACGTCTGCTTTTAGAATCTGGGCTGCCTGGAAAAAGGACTTTCATCTTATAACTCGAGGCCTTTTCAGCGTCCTTGGTTGAACAGGATTGATAATGTTCAGACTTCGAGGATTCGGCTGCAGCGTTGATGATGCCTTGCACTGAAAGACGACTTGAATAAAGGAGTTCCGGCTTAGATGGATTTGGTTGCTTATGGAAAACTATTTCATCTCCAAAGTGATTAAGCATTCGCTTTTTCAACTTTTCACTTCAATATTTCGCAGATGATGTCATGCCATTTGAAGCAAGTTTTTGTTGGTAGCGCTCTCGCAGGTAATTCATGTTGTATGCTTTTCCCGCAGCTACGCCTATAAGCCGAGCGATTTTTACACAAAGTCAAGCCAAGTTTAGGTAAAATTTAGGCCAGAGAAGGGGGTTCGGCTTATAGCTGAGAGTTTTTACTAAACAAAACTTTCTCCAACATCAGGAAATTGGCATTTATTCACGTATAAGCCGAGCGAATGTATAGACTGAAGTTTGGTCATTGACTTGAGGGTTCGCGATGAAGGTAGCTCGAACCACATCGGGGTCTCATCCATGTTGAAGATTTTCGCAAGTGGATACTGCATTCGCTGTTTGGCTGCTATCACGAAGCGGTGAAACTGCAGGATCTTATTTTCTAAGTCATCGGGCAGGCGTTGAGCCAGAGTTGTCTTCGTTCGGAGGCTTATGGAATGGCGCCGCTTCCAGTTTTGATACCATCCGAGGGAGGCCTTGGATCATATGCTAGTTCCTTCACTTTCAGACATAACATTTTAAAACGACACAAGCAATAACATTTAATTCACTGTGGAAAATATATAAAATCAAGCAAGCCGAATGTAAACTTTGTTTTGACAGCATTGTTTTGACTCCGCAAGATTGCAACAAATCAGAATATTGGTTCCCACGAGTGAGTTGAAATGTGATACTATGCAAACAACGCTCGCAGTAAAAAAGCTGCGTGACAAATTAATTTCATTTTGGTTTCATCACCTTGACTTCTTTGCTCCATAAACCACTCGAACAACTGTTGATCGAGCTCAGGATATTTTGGGATGTAGCGGCCCATCGTCTTTCGTCTGGCAGACATCTTCAGCTCGCCGTTGAATAGGACTCCTTGGTCATGTCTCCAGCGACAGACCATCGACTCGCTAATGCCGTAATCTCTCGCAATTTCGGAGTTAGCATTTCGATCATGTTAATTAATCAGCAACTTTAGAAGGTATTTCCTTAGAGGTTAGCACTTCGATCGTGTTTATTATTCACTTCAACTTGAATTTGTAAGTTTCCTAGGAAATTAGCGCAATATTTTTTGTGTTTCATTCGAGTAGATTGCTCAAGTTTTGGGTCTCGGCTATAAGCCGAGAGTTTCCTGAATTTTTTTGTCAACATTGGGTCAGTATTCTGCGTTCCAAGTTTAGGGTCTCGGCTTATAGCCGGGATCGGCTTATAGGCGAATAAATACGGTATATTCATTATCATTGCCTGATCCCCCCTAGCTGTGGCAGCTGCATGTATAGACGTGCATGCATCTAAGCTTAATACGTTCACAAGTGCTTTAGTACCTTTATGTTTCACTTTTTGGCAAAACATGCACAGAGACCATTAACCTTAGACAGCTTAGAATGACAAGAACGATTCGTATCAACTGGCTTGTTTTCTTAATCATCATCTAAACTTGATTCCTGCATGATACGGAAGAAGCTTAAGTTCCGTTTACTAGTGTAAGAGCTATAACAGCTGCCATGCCAGAAAATCTCCTTCTCAGATAAATCACTGATCTCACCCAACATGTTAGAAACTCCAACTTCTCTTATTTGTGATGACAACAAAACTGTCTCAATTCCAGAGGAAGAGGCGACTCTTAGAGCTTCACCAGCCTTTTCACTTTGACAATTTAAACACTTTTTCCAATTTACAATCTGGCTCTGTTTGGTCGGAGTGTACTAAATTCCTCATCTACAATGTCGTCACAGGAATCACTTGCCACATCTATAAGCAAAACGATGGAACTTAAGACTTTTATTCAAAGCTACTGTGACCACTTATAGTGAATGTAGTGTAAGGCGAACAAACTCACATAGAAAATTACAAGTAAAGAGATCTGCAGAATTTAAGTGCTTGAGTGAAGAAAAATATCACTAAAACTGGAAAATTTACCTCTAAGCTAACACATTTACACCTCACAATTCACGAACTTACAGATGTCACAAAGCCACCATCGTTTTCAACATTTAATTCGACCAAATGTTAAACAAAATGTCAGAATTAAAGAAGAAAAGCAATAAATTTGCATAGCAGTTAATGTATTTTAACATTTAAGAAAAATAGCCAAGTGTTTTAGTGGTAATTAAATGAAAAAACTTACCTCAAGACTTTCAGCATTTTTCAAAATGGCAGACGGCAAGTGTGGGGTCGCTAAGCATCTTGGTATGGAAATTTTGGAATGGAGCAAAGACTTTGGAATAGTAGTGCCCAGAATTGCATGCTACCAAAAGTAACCTATCTTTTGATCTGATCCTAATTTTTTAATGGTTTGAAACTACTGTTGTTATTCTTCACTAAACTCAGCAACCGTTGCCATGGCAATGCAAAATCAAGCAAGACACTCATGTAAAAGCAAGGAACTCTTTCAATAACACAACTGATGTCCAAATTTAAATTGGTTTCTACCATATGATCAAAAGATACGATTTTTTCGTATTTTCATTAGCAGAGAGGGAAAATGAGGTTTTTAACAATTATGATGACTTTCGTTATTCACTTCAAGTCATTGCAACATTCAAATTGGTATATTCTGTAATATCCTTAGTTACTTTTTAAGTCCATCTAGACTTGAAATAGTGGTCTTTACTCGTCTGGAGTATATCAAACATGCAAATATGCCTTTAGAACGTCGTTATATACATGTACGTTAATATTTGACCAAAACCCCCAAATTTTGATTTCCTTGGCAACCGTTGCCATGGTAACATCTGATAAAGATAGCCCAAAAGTAAAGATCTCGTGGTATAGCACAAGATATCCAAATTTCAATTGATTTGCTCCACATGATCAAAAGATATCAATTTTTAAAGTTTTGCATCAAGCCTGAAATGCTTGAATTTGATGGCATATGGGCCAACTGACCCCCTTTAACCCCCTCAAAAATCGTAGCAGAGCAAGTCTGTGACCCCAAAGTTTGTTAGTATGACAAGCATGGCGATGTTCTATGGGTATCAGTCGATCAAAATCCATTGTCAAGCCTTTTGTGTGGTGGGGGTGGAACGATTTCCTTATTTAGGGCCTTTTTTCCAAATTTCCGCCTCGACTATAACGCTCAAAGCTCTTATAAGCCACCACTCTCTGTTGTTTCATCATGTGGTCGCTTATGAGAGCCCAATTCTCGTAAGCGACCAGGTGTAGTTGCGACCACTTTTCTGAATTCCCGAAGTGGTCGCTTATGAGAGCTTCGACTGTATTACCGTCTGTTGATCCATATCAAGACATTTACATAAATAATTTGTGACACTTGTATATATGTTTCTAAAATGCATTATATTACTAAGCGACATCATTTTTTCTTTGGAGTCCATAGGAAGGAATTTTCAATTTGTACATCGATATTGTGGTCAATTGACTCAAGAGCAATTATAATTCACGTACAAGCATGAACTGCTTGTGGACATTGTGAGAACTGCTTTTTTCTCACTGTCGACATATAATCTCGCCGTTGCATTTCTGTTAATTTTGACATTATTGTACCTTTGATAAAATCCTTTTATTTAATTCAAGGACATGTTGAATAAAAAAAATTGTGTCTTACTCAAAAATGCAAAATTAAAGTGATTCAAAACACAAAATTTTTGCAAAATTGTGAAATTAAGGTGTCGCAAAATATGTGCACCTCAAAATCGCGAAATAAACGTGTTGCGAAAATCTCATGTAATAAGGTACATGTAACTAGAAGATCCTTGCTTCATGTAGAGGCTGAGTAAGAGGCAGGTGTTTGGGGCAAGTGCCCACAAAAGCAAAAAAAAACACCCAAAACACTAGAACTGGCCTGTCATCATATTGACAGCCAGTAAAAAAAAAAAGGTTCAAGCAGTGATGTGCAGGAACTCTATTTTTGGTTGCATAAACTGTAGTTAGATTGAGCTTTGTTGTTGGTGCTTACCTTAAGCAATCCAACTGAGAATTTTTCTCTGGGTTCTCTGATTCCCAGTCTTCTCAAAAAAAATTATTTGATCTGAATTATTATAAAGGCCCTGCATGTGCGCAGCTTTCCTCACGAGGCATAATTTATTTGTATTTGTTACAACAATGATTCACCTGACCATCTGCAAGACGAGAGAAATCTGGATTGAGGTAAAACTTGATTCCCTCAGCTGCTCCTGGGAGTGTTACTGCACGAAACATGATTATTGTCAGCAGCACATATGGAAATGTGGCTGTAAAATACACAACCTGTTAACAAGACATTGGATTTATGTCAATACTTTTAATACACAATGTTGACTCTGAGAACATGATTTTTGTTTGGTTCAACTCAATCAAACAATAAACTTGTTTTGACAGATCACTCCACTCTAACTTTACAGGCATTCTGGCATCTCAGCATAAATTAAAAGCAAAAAAACAGCATAAATTTGTGAGGAAGTCGAATTCACTAGATTAATTGAGAAGAAAATACAGTATGTGGCAGTCCATGTGTGTCACTGCCTAAAAACATGTCACCCTCATTATTTACGAATACATGGCAATAAGTAACCTGTGTAGCAAGCATTTCCACAGGGTTTCAACAAGTTTGAGGCATTTTTCAGTTTTTGGCCAGGTAAGAATTGGGGCGAGCACTAAAAAGGTGTGAGAAGGGATGAGTAGGGAGAGGGGAAGGGGAGGCAAGAAAAGGAAACGCTTGCCTGCCATCCCCACGATTTTAAAAAACACCCCTTTCACACTTTCACTGTTGGATGAACTCAGTGTGACAGCTTTTTGTCAATAAAGTAACAAATAACAGAACACCAGATGTTTCAAATGTACTTTCATCAAAATCAAAACATGCTCCACATGAGTCAAACCCACAAACTGAAGAAACAAGGCATTAGGAGATGTGATGTTAAAGCCTTAAAAGTTGGAAACTCCAAGCAATTGCTTCAGGATTTGTCATTGGAATTTCAAAGTTAAATTTGGAACCTTATGAATATCTATAAGCCGACAAACTTTTCAAAGCGTCACAAAGAAAATAATTTTATGGAACAATTCTTGCTGATATTTGCAGAGCAGCTGGAGAAGTTTTTCAAAACTCGCAGCTATTTTCGGACTGCGTGTGCAATCCTAGCTAATCCTTGCGTTCTAAACATAAATAAGGAAATATTTAGGGGCATTATTCAAATGTGATAGGTAATGAGTCTGCTGTTTCCCAAAGCCGAATATCAACTTGTCTCATGAAACAGCTGCTTGAAACTACATAAGGCAACTGTCACAGTTGCAAGACTGTTCGTGTAAATTCCTCTGTGTTGAAAAAAGCTTCCCACAAGTTTTGGAGATTTGAAGCCACAGAAAACTGTTGGCTCAGAGTGCTCAAAAATGATCTTCTTGAGTCAAACCTGTATGAACATCGATGATTTAACAGCAGGAGAGGAACATCAGTAAAAAATAGCGAAAGTGAATTCACCTGGAAATGTCACTACAAGTATTCCCTGAGGAAAGTAAACAGTTGTGTTCTGAAATGAACATACCTGATTTGATTGATGAATTGAACACTTGTCCATCACCTGGTAAAAATTCTGCCCAGGATCTTAATAGGATCCTAACAGGATCTTGTACGATCCTAACCCAGGATCCTGATAAGATCCTACATATATAAGATCCTGTAGGATTCTACTGACATCATGTAAGATCCTACAGGATCTTGTTTAGGATCCTATAGGATCCTGTTGTATCCTGTTTAAGATCCTATAGGATACTACAGGATCCTAAACAAGATCCTATAGGATCTTACAGGATCCTAAATAAGATCCTGTAGGATCCTAGACAATCTT
This sequence comes from Siderastrea radians, assembly GCA_964017195.1. Lineage (NCBI taxonomy): Eukaryota > Metazoa > Cnidaria > Anthozoa > Scleractinia > Rhizangiidae > Siderastrea > Siderastrea radians. The sequence goes on along the minus strand of OZ024894.1, from coordinate 17,850,643 downwards.
AGGTCGGATCCTGAAAGACTTTACAGGATCCTGAGTAGGATCCTATAACACATGGTTAGGATTACTGCCATTTAAGATCCTGGATAGGATCCTGTGTGAACTTACAGGATCAGGTAGGATCTTGTACAGGATTTCTATCAGGGTGAACACCACCATGCCACGCCAATCAGAAACCCCGTTCTCGAGCGAACAGGTTTTTCAAAATCGTGGGGTTTGCAGGCAAGCATTTCCTTTCCTCCCTTCCCCTCCCTTGATTGCTCGCACTTTTTTGCACTAGGCCCAATTTTTACGCAGCCAAAAAGTGAAACATGCTTCAAACCTGCGGAAAAACCTACAGAAACAGTTGCTACATGCACGCTAGGCAATCAGAGGATCCAAAATCCTCAACCTCTGGCTCTTTCTTAATCCCTTTGCAGGTGACAAAGAGTGAACTAAGCCCGCTTGCGCCACCCCCCCCCCCCCCACCTCACAAGAACATTGCCCAATGTATTTTCTGTGATTTGTGCCAGTAGAGTGAGCAGGAAGAGAGCAGCAGCTGGCCTCACATCTCTCATGCACTGCAAGGGTTCTATACATATAAACAAAGTGCAAATCAAATCTCTCTCTGAATGAAATCAAGGTCATCTAAAAATTCAGGCAGTTAACAGAGTGAAAACAAATTCGAAATAAGAAGTTATGCTCTCACCTCTTCAATCAACAAAACTGCTCCATTAAGTGATTCTATTTACTATAATATTTATTTTAGCATTTATTCAGTCCACTAGCTGTTACTTACTCTGCCTGTAGATTTGACACCTTTCCAGACACAGAGATAACAAATGATCCAACCAAGTAACGTGCACAAAGCCATGTCCCAGTTCACTGTGCCTGGCTCATCTAGGCCATCTGTCAGACGTAAAACTCTGCGTCTAACAGAAAAAGAAGGAAGCTAATGAATTCCCCATAGGGCAAATCTAGGTAATTCACAGTTTATGTAGACTTTCTAAATTGGTCCTTTCCGCAGCCCAGATTACTTATTCAGAGATCACCAAACCAATTAATTCCTCATGCAATTCTGTTGCCTCTAATTTGACTTAATATGTTCAAAGTTGACTTTTCACACATGGTATATGCTCCTAGTGGCTGTAGTCCTATTTCACAAAGAATCATGCACGGTACCCCCATTGTTTGGTCGAACATGCTTCTTTTTAGCCATTTTGACACGCACTGTATCATGAAAATTATGTCCAATAAGAATGTTGGAAAATCAAGCTGAATTGACTGGTACCTTATTGACAGATATGTCACTGAACAACACTCAATTGCCAAATTGGTGACACTGTTGTGAAAATGGCTTGTCAGCTCAACTTGATAATTATTAATCCTTAATTATTGCCATTTACAATTCTATGCACATGTTACATACTCCAGATATTCTTGGCTTGATGAAACTCTTGTTAGATTTGGTACCATGGTGGAGGCTATTGTGCTGTTTTCACCAAGTGTACCATTCAGTCCCAAAGCAGAACCATTGTGTGTATTCCCTGAGGTGCTTGGGCCAGCTCCAGTTAAATCAATACATCGTGGTGTGTTCCAGGGATTGTTGCAGTGAGACCATGGCAGCTTGGATGTAAATGAAGCAAACATGTAGAAAAGTGCCCAGCCAAGGATTATTATGTAGTAAATGTTTAAATACTGCACTATGACAACACTTGCATATCCAATACCTGAGAAGAAAAGGAGCAAAACATAAGGAAACTGAGCACAAAAGTACCTACTTACATAACTTCAGAAGGCAACCTTTCAGATTAACCACAGGACTATGAGATTCAAACATTTTGGAGCAAAAACTATTTTTTTAAATATTTCCGGTTGTATTCTGCCATGTTTGTTTTGTAAACATTTACAATAAAATTAAAGGCCGTGTCGGTTTAGTCAACTTATCACTCACTATGCTGCTAATAATTTCTTTTCTCAATACCACCTGAAATGATTATAATAGTAATAGAGTTGATGTTCTTGGGCGCAAATATGTTTTTGGCCCTTCTCAGAGCTCATTGCTTATCTAAATTTTAATGATATAATTTGTGAACACAACACTTAACCAAGGATCCATATTTAAAAATGATTAACACTCGTCAGGTCAAGACAATTATAAAGTCCTTCGAACGATCGAGTATCATAACTCAAAAACGTGTTCGGCAGTTAAGTAAGCTTTGAGGAGCATTTTTTTTTACTTGCATTTGTCAATCAATAAATAGATCAGAAACATGAATTTCCAGTAAACATCTGTCCATGTGTTTAGAATTGCCATTTTTGCCAGTCAGAGGCTCCAAGTGGAGAATGTTTTGGAGATCATGCAGGCATTTTTATAACCCCTTAAACACACGAAATTCTAAAACTTTGACTTTGAAACATTGTAAAAATGGGGGAAAATTAGGAAGCACTCCAAGCAAATATTTACTAAAACAACCTCCTACCCTTCCTCCCAAACTGATAAGAAAGCAAATTGAAAAAATCCTTTTCACACCTGATAAGTGGAAATGTAAGGCAGTCAGCTCAACAGCAAAAATCTTTAGGTCTAAGGAAGCCCCTCACCCCCGCCCTTTGAGACCATGACAGCTCCTACAAATTTTTCATTAACACTATTATGATGTGTTATGTAATCAGCCTTAACATATTTGCTCAAAAAGCCAACATGCCCGTATTCACTAATTAAAAATAGGCACCTCGCAAAAAATTAGCACCCTTCAATAACTATAATCCTCTTCATCCCTGCTAAGACATAAGGCTGCAATCATATGCCGCCACTAAACCCTGACTTGTGCTTTGGCCAGCTGTGCTTCTCCCCATGACAGATCCATCTCCTCCAGTTCTATCATCACTGTCCTTCACCAGGTGGTTTGTGGCCTGCCTCTCTTTCTCCTTCCACTTGGGGTCCATCTTAAGGCAACCTTAGGTATCCTTTCAGCATCCTGTGTCTCTTAATCTCAAGGGATATACACTGTAGTTGTACTGCCTCAGTCCTCTTGTACAATTCTTCACTAGAGATCTTGTTAGGCCAGTAGATAATACTGATCTTACATAGGCAGCTATTGTTGAAGACATCAACCTTTCTCGTGTCTTTCTTCATTACTCTCCAGCACTCAGAGCCACACAGAAGGGCAGACATAACATTACTGTTGTAAACCCTGATCTTCCAGATGTTACGGAGTCAATTAAAAGCACCTCTGGTTTAGTTTAGATGGGCCTTGACGTCTTTTTGGGTGCCGTTGTCACTGCTTATGAGGCTTCCGGGACATGTGAAATCTTCAATGCACTCTGATGCCTCTCTGCCAAAGGTGAATGGAGGTACTGTTGTACTGTTTTTTCTGGTTAATGTACAGACTGCTTAGCTGGTCAGACTTTTCCTGGAGGTGAGTATTGAGTGGATGACATGGCTGCCAGATTGTCAGCAAAGATGAAGTCTTCCAGGCATGTAAACAAAGTCCATTGGATTCCACGTAGATGGTCAGCTGTTGTCTGACGTATCACCCAGTTGATGGTGATTAGAAACAGGATTGGGGAGAGGATGCAACCTTACTTTACTCCAGACCTCATAATTTCTTTGCATTCTCATGCCTTAAAATTACATCCAGGGATGGAAATAAGGGAAAATAATTACTTTGTACAATAATAATTGTGTCGTCTCCATATGTCAGTCTCTATTTTTATTTGTCAATTTTGAAACCCCCTCTTCTGAACCATGCAGTTAATGAGTATCTGCAGTACACGCTGCAAAGCGGTTATAGTCACATGCCCCCTCGTTGTTCGAAGACGCTGCCATTATGAATAGCTTCCAGGACTCGACACTAACAGTGGTCTGCTGGCCATTGGCCTGTAGAAATAACACTTTGGCCAGCAGAAATTTGGAACAACTTGCCATTTTGGCCTGGAGAAAAATTGAATAATTTTGAACTATTCGTGTACCGTACTAAGTCAACTTTTAAAACGAAAAACATTTTCCAAGTTATGGTGCTACATATCAAAACAAGTACAAATCATATCTCCACCATGTTGATTGGGTTGGTCCGGTAGTCATATTCATTTGATCAGTCTCTTTCATAACTGTTTAGAAGTTATACTTATTATAAACTAGTTAACAGAAATGTTTGTCATTTAAAGATTGAGTTGCTCTTACATGTGGCAAATAAAACTTATAGTTGGCCAATTAAAATCTGACTGAGGTGGCCAATGGGCCAGTACTCCAAAGTTAATTTCAAGCCCTGACTTCGATATTGCTGTGGACTTTAAAATCAATTTACCAACAATACCAACATCAATTTACCAACATCTCAATTTATTAGAAAAATGGCAGGAAATGTAATGTCAGCTGCTAAAAAACATTAGCAAATTTACGGACCGATGGCTCTCTGTCCCAAGTTCTCTCATCTGTCTTAGAATGTTATACTGTGTTTCATTGGAGGCAGTTATTGTGAGCATGCTGGCAAACCTGGCTAAATTTGAGGAGGAAATGAATTTGAGACATTTCCATTTACAATGGCTCTTAGAGCCATGACACACATAAAAACCTTGTCAAGTTAATGCTTTTATTTTATTCTTGTGAAATTTTATCATTAAATGAAAAATTGAAAATGGAATGATGTGTGGAGAGAGGAAACTTAGAAAAAAATTCTGAGTTCCAGATGGGATTTGAACCCACGACTATACTAGTCAGATGCTCTAACCACTGAGCTACGAGAACTCTTAACTGGTGAGCGATGGTCAATTGTGGGCTAACACAACGACTGTATCACGCAAGTCACATTGTTCCAATGAACACACACATTTAACTGCATCACGCAGTCACATAGAATACTCTTAGAGTAAACAAATGAAAATAGAACCAGATGTGTGGAGAGAGGAACCTCAGAAAAAATTCTGAGTTCCAGATGGGATTTGAACCCACGGCCTTCCATACACTATAGTCAGATGCTCTAACCATTATCATTTAATTTTATTTTTAAGCATTTGCTGTATATGGAGTACTTCGTGATAAGAAGCGTGTAGTTTACAGAGTACATGTGCTTCCTGTTATCAAAAATTCCATATAGAATCATGGATAATATTCTGTTTTCTTTGGTTTTACTAACCCACCAGTTTTGAAGTAAACTCCAAAAAGATAAAAGTTAAAGAGCAATGTAAAAACATGTGATCTAGAGAATGTCTGTCCGTGAGGCATTGAGGGCATAATGTCATTATCGGATATTTTGGCTTTAAAGAGACTAACTTTTGTTGGAAGAATATTGTGAATAGCCTTATATTGAAACATTGATATCTTTATGTCACTTTTTAAGGGTAATTCATAAACTCTGTTTATGTTTTCTCGGGTAAAGCTGTGCCTTAAAATTTTGCTTTCCACGGTGGGGGGTAAAAAGATGTTTTTAACATGACAGAGTGGATGTTTTTACTGGAGATTATGATACAGTTAAATGTAATTTAACATAGTTAACGACTAGGAGCAAGAGCCTAGTCATTAGCGTGTTTCTAGCGTGTGGGCGTTTGTGGCGTTTAGCGTTTAGCGTTTAGCGTATGTTTGTTAGCGTTTTGGTGGCGTTCACATGGTTGCTGTAGTGCTGGGTCGAGTCTGGCCCAGCGGTGTCTCCCTTTGGTACATGCGTAGCTATCCCATGTGCTTGCGTTTGTTGTGCGTAGTTCGATCAGCGTGGCGTTTGTGTTAGTTTGTAGTAGCGTTCTCAGCGTTTGTTGTTTCGTTTCGGTGGCTTTTGCTGTTCCTGTTTGCAATTCTCGAAGTGTTCTTCGTTTGCTGACTGGGTTTTTCGCCTCTTTTGTCGGGCATCCATCTTGCTTTGGCCTCCGTTCGTGGAAAGTTGTCGTTCGGTTCCAGTGGCATTGGGTTTTTATCACACCTCGGCGTGTCCAATTCCTGTGCCTTGGCGGCTCGTTTTCCGTGGAAATTTTGTTGTCTTCGTCGCTGTTGGCGGTTCCAGTGAAGTTGTGGTGGTCGTCGGTCGGGTTTTCTCTCCTTCTTCGCTGTTCGCCGTCGTCGTTGGTTTGCTCGGAGCCAGTTTGTTGTCGCCCACGTGTTTACAATATGCCGTCGCCACCTCGTTCAACTAACAACAGTTTGTCGGCGGGGTTGTCTCAGGATGGCTTGCCGTCGTCTTCAGCCGCTTCGCTAGTGCCTACATCGGGTTCTGCTGGCTCCGGGTTGCCGCTATCAGTGGATGCGATTGCCGACGCTGTGGTTCGTGCTCTTGGTAGCTCGCTGCCTGTCATCTTAGCGTCGCTTCCAGGGAACGCCTCCTCGCCTGCCGACAGCGTTGCGCCGGCAAGCTCCTCTGCATCGCCGATGGTAACGAGTGCTGATGTTCACGTTGCCTCTGGGGCTTCGGCTCAATTGTCAGGTACGTACACGTTGCCTTCGTTTGTGCCGACTTTTACCCCGTTGACAGCCACTACCGACTCAAGCTCGGCCCTCGGGGCTCCCATTGCGGCGACCAGCACGTGTACATCGTTTGGCTCCATTCTGCCGGGCGTGGATAACGCGTCCGCATGGCTTAAGACAGAGAAGGCGTTCATTGTTGGGCCGGGTCATGCCCCAGTCCCGGCCAAACTGGTATCCAAAATTACTGGGGGTGAGTTCCTGGAGCTGGCAGATCTACTGTCGGTGAATCTGCGGGCAGCGGAACGGGCGCCGCAGGTGTACCTGGAGGGGAATTCGAAGCTCTTGGTGTCGAATGCAAAGCGTCGGCAAGTGGAGATATCTGATATTTTGACTTGGACAGAAGCGTTTACAATTTTCCAAATGGTTTTGTGTGCAGCCCATCCGCATCGGTGGTCCGATTTAACAAAATACAAGTTATTGATCATACAGACGGCACGTCAGTTTCCGGGCTCGGCATGGTTGGAGTATGACTCAGCATTTAGGAAGGATGCTGCGGCCTCGGGCTTGGGCGACTGGTCTAAGATGAACCTGGACTTGTACAATTTTCATCTGCGGTCCCCAGCGTCTTCCTCGCGACAGCAGCTGCGGGTTTCCTTTCCAGGGTCCTCCCAGTCCTCAGCGGGCAGTCATGACACAAGTATGCGTACACCCTTTTGCCGTTCGTGGAATGAGGGAGAGTGCCTGTGGCAATTTGGTAGGTGCAAGTTCCGCCATGTGTGCACAAACTGTGAAGGGGAACATGCAAAGGTCTACTGCCCCTTTCCCCGCACCACCGGTCATCGTTCCCGTTCCCCCTCTCCTGGTGGTAAAGGAGGACGGTACTGACAGGCTAGAAGCTTGTCGTGATTCCAGTGTATATAGTGTAGATAGTCATGTTACGTTGCCTGGTCAGCAGATTGAACTGCCTTGTTGGGCTAAGTTGTTTCGTTCAGTTCCTGTTCCAGTTCAGCCCATTGTTGCGGATCGCATTTTCTCTCCGCTAGCCTCTGTCAAGGAAGTCTCGCCGTTGCGTTTGGATCAGTTCCAGCAAGAGTTACGTCACCACCCGGATAGGTCAGCAGTAGCATTTGTGATTTCGGGAATACAGGACGGTTTTCGGATTGGTTTCGAGGCCTCCTCTGTGTCCCTGAAGTCAGCTTCCGCCAATATGCGCTCGTCCTTGGATCATCCTTCGGTGATCGACTCCTATCTCCAAACTGAAGTCTCAGCTCGCAGGGTGGCTGGCCCATTCTCGTCTCCACCAGTGGCACCCCTGCATATAAGTCAATTTGGAGTGATACCCAAGAATAATCAGCCGGGCAAATGGCGGTTGATCTTGGATTTGTCGTCACCAGAGGGGCGCAGCGTTAATGATGGCATTCCTAAGCCTGCTTTTACAGTCCAGTATGTGTCAGTGGATGCATTCATTGAGGGCATTATGACTCTAGGTCGAGGTACTCTGATGGCTAAGTTTGACGTGGCGATGGCGTACAGGAATGTTGCTATCCACCCGGAGGATCGCCCCCTGTTAGGGATGAGGTGGCGGGGTCAATATTTCGTGGATATGGTACTCCCTTTCGGTCTACGGTCAGCGCCATTTATTTTTACAGCCATTGCAGATCTTGTCGAGTGGATTTTGGTTAACAATTACGGTGTTAACTTCCTTCGTCACTATCTGGATGATTTTCTGACCTTGGGCCCACCAGCTTCTCCCATCTGTCACAATAACCTACAGAAGTGTGTGTACCTGTGTAAGAAATTGGGCCTGCCGTTGCATCCTGACAAGTTGGAGGGACCGGCTACTTGTTTAACCATCCTTGGGATTGAATTGGACTCAGAAAAGCTGCAGGCTCGCCTTCCATCAGATAAGCGGGACAGGATCATTGCACTGTTGGAGGAGTGGTCTACGAAGCATTTCTGCAGGCGTCGGGAGCTGGAATCTTTGATCGGTCACCTCCATCATGCTTGCAAGGTTGCGCCCCAGGGCAGGACCTTTCTTCGTCGCATGATTAATTTGCTCTGTGCCTTCCGCCGGGATGATCACCCGATCAGGCTGAACCAGGAATTCCGACGGGACTTAACGTGGTGGCGGGAGCTGTTTCAGACCTGGGATGGCCTGAGTTTCTTTTGTATGCCCACATGGGCCCCTCTCCCAGACTTCCAGGTCTCTTCAGATGCATCCGGCTCACTGGGCTATGGCGCTATCTTTAAATCTCACTGGTTCTGTGGCGCTTGGTCGGCCGTGCAGAGATCATCCTCAATTGCGTACAAGGAACTTTTCCCAATCGTTATAGCAGCCTCTCTGTGGGGCTCACAGTGGGTGTCGCGGCGGGTTGAGTTTTTGTGCGATAATGAGTCGGTGGTGGCAGTACTCAAGTCGGGCACTTCGCGGGATCAAAGTCTCATGTTGTTGCTGCGTTATTTGTCCATGCTGGCCGTTCGCCATTCGTTTTCTTTTACTGCCTCATCAGTTCGTGGTAAAGATAATCCAGTAGCTGATGCTCTCTCCCATTTCCAATTTCAGCGGTTCAGAGCTTTAGTGCCCCATGCCGACGAAGCACCGGCCCAGATTCCTGCCTCCCTCCTAGCCGCTCTTCAGATGCCCTGACTCAGAGGTGCCAGTTTCTCCTTACTCAAGGTCTTGCACCATCGACTCGGCGTGTTTACCTCTCGGCCCAGCGCCGTTTCATCAACTTCTGCCGTCGGGATGGTCGCGTAACTCAGCATGGCGTCCTCCCTCTAGCCGATGAGGAGACTCTGATGCGCTTTGCCACAGTGCTGGCAGACAATTTAAACCATTCATCCATCAAGGTCTACCTTTCAGCAGTACGCTCCCTCTACATTGACCATGGCTTTCCCGATCCTTTGGTGGGGTGTCTTCGTTTGCAGCGGTTACTCAGGGGCATTAAGCGTGTCCAGGGTCCAGTGACTCCAAGACGCCTTCCGATCACAATAGACCATTTGAGGGTTATCCAGCGCTCCTTGGACCTATCCACAGCAGACCATATGATGTTGTGGGCTGCCTGCTGCTTGGGATTTTTCGGTTTTTTACGAGCTGGGGAATTCACGGTGAACTCAACCTTCCATCCGAGCACTCACTTGACAGTCGGTGACGTTCAAGCAGACTCGTTGGTGAATCCCACTTGTTTTAAGGTCCGGATCAAGTGTTCTAAGACTGACCCCTTCCGGGCGGGTTGTGATATCTACTTGGGGCGTGGCGTGGGCTTAGTTTGTCCCATTGTGGCGCTAGGCAACTACCTGTCCCAACGTGGTGCCATTCCGGGACTGCTGCTCAGGTTTAGCAGTGGTCGTCCGCTTACACGGCAGCAGTTGTCATCCTCAGTGCAGTCAATCTTACATGCAGCGGGTTACTCGGGCTCGTACTCTGGCCACAGCTTCCGGATTGGGGCAGCAACTACCGCAGCGGCCCGTGGGGTTCCGGATCACCTTATCAAGACTTTAGGGCGTTGGTCCAGTGATGCGTACCAGATCTATATTCGGACTCCAGTTTACTCAATTGTCCGGGTTGCCAGTCAGTTGGTGGCGTGACAGGTATTTGGTGCGCGTGGTTTATGACGTCGGGTTAGGTGCCTCAGGTTGGGGTCTTCGGGGGCTGCGGCTTGGGATTCCCGAGCCCCCTCGTGGCTCCAGGTGGTCCCAACCTGGAGGATCCTTCGGCTTGGCACGGGGGGCTCATGGCTGGGTTGCGGGTTTGGGCAGGCCAGTCGGGTGTTCTGGCGCCTTGGGGGTGTGATTGCGATTGCAGCCCCCGGGCCCCTTGGGCACCTAACCTCCACTTGCGACGTGGGCGTTAAATACAGTTAAATGTAATTTAACATAGTTAACGACTAGGAGCAAGAGCCTAGTCATTAGCGTGTTTCTAGCGTGTGGGCGTTTGTGGCGTTTAGCGTTTAGCGTTTAGCGTATGTTTGTTAGTAGCGTTTTGGTGGCGTTCACATGGTTGCTGTAGTGCTGGGTCGAGTCTGGCCCAGCGGTGTCTCCCTTTGGTACATGCGTAGCTATCCCATGTGCTTGCGTTTGTTGTGCGTAGTTCGATCAGCGTGGCGTTTGTGTTAGTTTGTAGTAGCGTTCTCAGCGTTCCCTTCCCTCCCTCCCTGGGGTTTGGGCCATTTACTGGGACCTAGTGTTCAGTTTTCTTCCACTGAGCCATTTGGGCTTGAGTGTGACAGGTGCTCGGGTTCGGGGGCCCGATACGGGGGGCTCATGGCTGGGTTGCGGGTTTGGGCAGGCCAGTCGGGTGTTCTGGCGCCTTGGGGGTGTGATTGCGATTGCAGCCCCCGGGCCCCTTGGGCACCTAACCTCCACTTGCGACGTGGGCGTTAATTTATGTTATTTTCGTTTTCTGACGTTTGCCGGGGCGCTCTTTTTATTGCTAATTTCCAGTTAGTCGGAATGGCATTGATTAATCTGAAATAAAACGTGAAAGGCGTTTCACAATGAAATTTTTCGGAAAATGTTTGGTTCCAGAAAATATCCATACCCCTACCACCAAGGGAATTTCACTTAGGACCCCCCCCATCCTCCCCGGAGTTTCCATTTTTTGAAGTAAGCTGTAACCCCCCCATCCCTCCAGATTTTCCACAGTTTGACAAACACCCCCCAACTAACCCCTCTGGAAAATTTTGTTCAAGAAGGGAAGTGTTAAAAATGAAGCAACTGATCCAAATTTAAATGAAGCTAAGCCGTTCTGATTAATGTAGGACGTGTTTATACTGTTTATTAGCGTTTAAAATAATAATGTACATAGTCATAACTTACTCATAACATATCTTACCAATACCAACTGTTCTTCTCTTCGTCAAACAGATATACTAGGTATCTGTAAAATTACCTTGACAAAAGCATGTAAAATGTTCGTTTTAATTGAAGAATCCCCTTGGAAAGTCGCAGTGTTGCTGGTAAACGATATTTCAACTTGAACGCGATCATGAACAAAAAAAAACGCACACACAAAATTACAGGGAAATGATCAAAATAGAAAGAATAATGAATATTGAGTTCTCTAAAGTCGTTACACTGCATACCAGCCCTCAGTTAAGAGCCTGTTACTTGAAGGTGCAAGAGTAGCAAGAAAGCCCGTAAACGTATTTGGCGACACTTGTACTTCCCAATAAATAAGCTTATACTCGCCGCTAAGCTTAGCGAAACACGACTTCTACGAATGCGCTTCGCTTGCCAGTTGCCATGTAGGGAAGTTAAAAAGGACAGACTGATTGTTCACAAACAACTCTACTTATAATTAATGTCAATCGTGAAGGGAAGCTTAAAATTTAGGTTGTTAAGACGGCACAGACATTTCGTCGGAGGATCTCGTCGAAGTCGTCTCGATAAGTAAATGTAACCACTCCTGGTACACGTTGCTGTCTTCTCGAAGACTGGTAATGACACAGGCAGCCCCAGCTAAGGTTAAGAGCTGTGCATAAATTAGACTGTTTTTTCCATGCTATGCATGGATCATTTCTATATGCGCAAGACCCAAGAAAACGCCTTTGAAGTTTTAGGGCGATTCGTTTATTGTGATGGAATTTATCGAACCTCAAGTGAGGTGCAGTGTGAAACTGTTTCCTGCCTTTAATTAATTCTTAAGATTCAGCAAACATGAAAAATAAAAACCTCAATTTCTTGCCTAAAAAGCTTCAAACCAGCCCAGGAAGCACTCAAATAATGACCAATGCAACAATGAAATAAGGTAAATTATTTTTATTTTGACTTTTTGATTTGTGGCCATTTGAGGCGTTTTGTAGCATTTCCATACAAACTCTTAAATGTTGCCGATGACATTATTGTGCATAGCATGGGAAAAAAAACAGTCTAATTTATGCACAGCTCTCGATGTTAGCTTGGGCTGCCTGTGGTAATGAGTAATGGCGGCTGCTTCTACGCAACGATGATGTTTATTTCGTTTTTGCCCCAATATCGCTTCCAAAGTGCCTTTGGGAGAAAGAATACCTGTTTTACGTTTAACAAAAGTGTTTAGCAGTTAAACTAATTTACATCAGAGTGAATCGAAGTTGACCCTCTGCAAAGTAATTTATCCTTTCAACCCCCCTCTCCTCTGGATTTTCCTGGGCTTCTGACCCCCCCCCCACCCCTCCGGAATTTCCAATTCCCTCCGTGGTGGGGGTATGGATATTTTCTGGAACCACACAATTGAAGGGCCCGGTGGAAAAAGGGCGTAAGTGACGATTTGTGGTTAAAATCGAAATTGCTCCTATTTAGCTGAACATTGGCACACAGGCTGGTTTTCATGTGAGGAACGCTGTTGCGCACTTATTTCTTGACCTGAGATCTAAAATTTGAAGAATTAGCGTATTACTTTTGCGTGAAAAGTGTTGTTGAACTGAACTTGCTCAAGTGATGCGTGAAAGATTTCTTTTGTTCTCTGCCTGAACTAAAACAAAGGAATTCAACCTAGAATCCGCGGTCCTGTTGTTTTCTTTGTGTCAGTTTTAAGCAAAAGTAATACGCTAATTCTTCAAATTTTAGATCTCAGGTCAAGAAATAAGTGCGCAACGGCGTTCCTCACATGAAAACCAGCCTGTGTGCCAATGTTCAGCTAAATAGGAGCAATTTCGATTTTAACCTCAAAATCGTCACTTACACCCTTTTTCCACCGGGCCCTTCAATTGATTAAAAGAAAGGAAATTACCGTCGTTGTGAAGGAGATCTTCAATACGCATAATATTTTTTTCAAACCAGTTTTAATAAAAGGGTGCTTTACCATCAATTTTTATGTTGTGGTTGTTCCAAATTATTTCCTTGTGGGGAGGTGTATCTTTTTGAACAGCCTGTTTTGTGCTTTGCCAATGTTTCAAGACTTCACTTGGGTTAAGGTTACCGTGCACGTTAAAAATGGTAAATTTACGATTTTTATTTTTTTCCTTAAAAATAAACGTTTCCTTGGAATCTTTTAATTCCAAAAAAGAAATTTGAAAAAAGAGCAAATATTCGCCAAGAAAATTGGATGGCCGTTTTCCACCGGAAGTGAAAGTTTATTTTTGATTGACAGCTAATTGATGCGAGTGCAGCCATCCAGAACGATTTTCGCGAGAAAGATAGTTTATGGGAGAGCCTCCATATTTATTGTTTCCCGAAGCGTTCTATGTCCGTTGATGTTATATTTTTGTCGTTAGAGCCCAGTTTTCTAAGTTATGACTTTGCTATGGAAACCCACAGGCCGCGGAAATGTCCGTGAGCTAACTCCAAAACGCGAAAAAAGAGGAAAACTCAGAAGACAAGAAAAGCATGACAGGGGAAACACGTTGTAGCCTCGCTGCACTGAGACAAAGGTTCATATCATCGGGAATGGCCGTCAGAACCTTCCAATTACGAGGAAAGTATCGGAGCGAGCAGGTAAAATATTCTCAGAACGGAAGAAAGAGGGTTATTGAATGCTTGGAATGATTTTAATCGCAATAGTGACAGTGAATCGCCAGACGATTTAATACCAAATAATATTTTGCGAGCGCAAACTACGCGGAAACGTACAGCATCTGTTATTACTGCAATTCGATGGAATACATTGTAGTACCTCCGTTTGATCGTTCTGGGATTGTAGAGCAGCCCTGAACAAGCGACCTAACATGAATACACTTTACAACACACAATCATTCAAGTAACCTGATGACTGTTACCGTTTACCAGCTCCCGCATAGCGTAAACAAAGAACCGACAATAAAGAGATAGTGAATTTAAATTCATCTCGTTTTACCCGTGTTCTCTTTTGATTTTCTTCAATGTTTTTGTCCGAAATCCGTAGTTGCGTTACACTATGCGTCACGCATCTGGTCACATGCTTCAAGTTTATGATTGACAGATAAGTCATGTGCGCGAGGGTGAGAGAGGGAGATTATTGATTGTAAAACGTGAGAGGGATCACGAGTAAGTCGAAAAAGATTGTTAAGATTGTTTTCCTCGATAGTTACAACGAGATTGTGAAAGATACAGTCCTCTGAAGGATATAAAGATTTGTGAAGTCCTAGATGAGTGGATTTCTACTACAGTGGTCCTCTGAGTCCGATAATCGAGCTTGAAGACGTCGACAAGATTGAACACGTGCGCGGACTGAAAATATGTCGGACGCCGAAGCCATAGCGAAGAAAGTTAAAATCAGAGCTGCCCATAGAGGATCTGCGACGAAACTTCTCAATCGTTTGAAAGATAGGCTGAGTGATGAAGAAAATCCAGTGGATAAATTCTGGTTGAAAGAATCAATTCAGTCGATGCGACTGAAGATAGAGTCGCTCAAAACATTGGATGACCAAATAATTGACCTTATTGCAAGTGGAACAGCCGAAGGTGTCGAAGAGCGTATCGAGAAAGAAATTGAGAACAGTGATGGAGTGAGAGCAGAATTGAACGATATCGTGATGAGAATGGAAGAAACGATGAGTAAATTTGACCCGCCAAGCGCCTTGTCACCGCCCGCTCAAGCTCATTCAGACATGGCGTCAGGAATCCCTCAGCAAAGCAAGGCGAAAGCAAGACTCCCTAAGCTCGAAGTAAGGAAATTTCACGGGAAGATCCAAGAATGGCAAGAATTTTGGGACGCTTTCGAAAGTGCCATCGACAAAAACGAAAGTCTAACAGCCGTCGACAAATTCTCCTACTTGCGAAGTTTAGTCACTGAACCGGCCAGAGCCACCATCGCGGGTTTCTCCCTGACAGCAGCAAACTATGCGGCCGCGGTTGACGTTCTGAAGAAGAAGTACGGTAAAGAAACTGCCATACAGCGTGCTCATGTGAATGACTTGCTAAATTTAGCGCCGGTGTTCAGCGATAAAGATACATCTCGTTTGAGGAAACTATAAGACAGTTGTGGCGCTCATTTTAGAGCTCTGAAGGCGCTTGGAGTGGACGAAACTACCTTCGCAGCAGTGGTAGTTCCCGCCGTTTTGCAAAACTTGCCCGAAGCGTTTCGCTTGACCATCACGAGGGGAGCCGACTTTCTGAACTGGTCAATGAAGGAGTTGTTGAGCGCATTTTTAAAGGAGCTAGAACTGAGGGAAGACCATTACTATGCAGTGTCCTCGGGTGGAAATATGCAGAACAGGAAGGACAGCAACACATTTCACACAAAGCAGGAAGTTGAGAACTGTGCGTTTTGCCTTGGGAGACACGCACCAGCGAACTGTAAGAAAGTGAGCGATGTGAATGCATGTAAGAACATTTTAGTTAAGTATGGTAGATGTTTTAAATGTTTGCAAAGGGGACACCGAGCCCGAGATTGTAAGTCGATTGAATTATGTAACAAGTGTGGGCGGCCCCACCACATTTCAATTTGTGATAAGCAGGATAAGCCAGCAGTCAGTGAATTTGAAGTTAGACCAGAGGCTAACCCTACCACTACTAGCCCTAGTAGTTTCCATGTTGGTGCGGGGGATCGTGTAGCCCTACAGACTGCCCGTGCAGTCATCACCGGGGAGGGTCAGCCACAGAGGGTTAGAGTTTTATTTGATGCCGGCAGCCATCGCTCCTTTGTCACAGCCAGAGCTGCTCGGCTTGCGCGTCTTCCTGTAACCAGGCAAGACTGGCTTGCAATAAGTACGTTTGGGCAACCCTCAAGGGATATGAAGCTAAGGGACGTCGTCCAAGTCAAGGTGAGTCCTTTGTGGGGGGAGAGTTTCATTAACATGGAGGCGTATGTAGTTCCAGAAATTTCTAGTATTCCAAATACCCATGTAGAATTAGTAAAATCTGATTACCCCCACTTGAAAGGGCTGTGGTTCTCTGATGTGAGTAAGGAAAGGGATGCGATGGTTATAGATGTATTGATCGGGGCAGACTACTTGTGGCAATTTCAGAAAGGATGCACAATTAGGGGTGAGTTTGACGAGCCTGTTGCTGTAGAAACGGAGTTGGGGTGGGTCTTATCAGGACCCATGAAGGGCCAAGACACATGCAGTGATGTACACTTCACCCAGGTAAATTTCATTGCAAGCTCTGTTGAAGAGCAAGAAAGTCTAGAGGATGTCCAAAGATTGTGGGATCTGGAGACACTGGGTATTAGAGAGATCACTGACCAGGTCCATGAGTCATTTGAAAGTAGCATCTCATTCAATGGGACCAGATACTCTGTTCGCTTACCTTGGAAGGAGGGGCACCCGGAACTTCCCAGTAATTATGGAACCAGCCTGCATCGTCTTAAAACTCAGATGCGAAGACTAGAGAAGGATCCTGAGATTCTCAATGAGTATGGGAACATCATACAAGACCAGCTACGTGTGGGGGTGATAGAAAAGGTAGCAGAGTTGGAAAAGGCCCCTAGGATTCATTACTTGCCTCATCAAGCAGTTGTTCGCCAAGAGTCGGCTACTACGAAGCTAAGAGTGGTATATGATGCTTCCTCGAAAGAAAGTAAGAGTGTCGCATGTTTGAATGATTGTTTGCATGTAGGACCCCCTCTGACCCCCTTGCTTTACAACATTTTGCTTCGATTCAGGGAAAATAGAGTGGTCCTGGTAGGGGATATTGAAAAGGCCTTTTTAATGTGGAAGTTGACCCAGAGGATAGAGATTGTCTGCGTTTCTTGTGGGTGGAGAAACCCCCTGATTTGTCCCAAGTTATTGTCTACAGGTTTTGTAGAGTTGTAGTTGGACTGAATGCATCACCCTTTTTATTGAATGCTACACTTCGACATCATGTCAAAAGGTATGAAATTTCTGACCCAAGGTTTGTAGCGAAGTTGTTAGACTCATTTTATGTTGATGATTTTGTTGGTGGTGGAGCGACAGCGCAGGAAAGTATGGAGTTGTACCAGAAGACTCAGAGTTGAATGGCTGAAGGAGGTTTCAAACTCAGGAAATGGCTGACAAATGACTCACAGGTAAGGGCCAAAATGGCAACTGAAACCCAGATTGGTGATGAACAAGATGTGGTGACAGAGGAAGACATTAGTTATGCTAAGTCTTCTGTGGGCATGAAGTTGGGAAGCAAGGGCCAGAAGGTGTTAGGGTGTGAGTGGGATTACGAAGCTGATGTCATCACTCTTGATCTGACGTCGATTGCACAGCGTGCCAAGGGCTTACCCGCCACTAAGCGGAACACATTAAGGCTACTAGCAGGAGTCTATGACCCCTTGGGACTAATTAGTCCAGTTACGGTGAGTGTCAAGGTTATATTCCAAGAGATCTGTCGTCAGAAGTGTGAATGGGACGAGCAGCTAGAGGGAGGGGTCAAGAAGGGCGTGGAAGATTGGATTAAGGGCCTCATTGACTGTCATAAGATTGATGTAAAGCGCTGTGTTTATGACCACCCTCATGAGGAGGTGGTGGAGTGCTCACTTCATGGTTTCGCAGATGCAAGTAAGAAGGCCTACTGTGGCGTGGTGTACCTTGTTTATAGAACCCAGGTAGGTAGATATGTACGAATGTTGACTTCAAAAACAAGAGTGGCACCCTTGAAGGAGCTGTCAATTCCAAGGTTAGAGCTTATGGCGGCACTTATACTAGTGAAACTTATGGTCAATGTTGAAGATGCTCTTGCCTCGCAGCAGAGTGTTAAGCGTTCGAAACTGTGGCTGGACAGCCAGACTGCCTTGTTCTAGATTATGAACAGAGGGGAATGGAAGCAATTTGTCAAGCACCGCGTGAACGAAATTTTGAAACTGAGTGATAAAGGAGATTGGAGGTACTGTCCAAGTCGAGAGAACCCTGCGGACATTGGGTCGAGGGGAACGTCTGCATCCGAGTTAAAGCAGAATGTATTGTGGTGGCAAGGTCCCGCTTGGTTAACAGAGCCAGAAGAGAGTTGGCCTTCAGAGGGATCAGTGTCACCAACCACGGAAAGTCGAGAAGAAGAGAGGACGACCAGCATCCTTGTGGCCTGATCTGACCTGGTTGTTGGGATAGACAAAATCATTGAAATTGACAAGTATAGTTGCATAAGGATGGTTTTGAGAGTGACAGCGTGGCTTAAACGGTTTTGCTTCAATGTGGCCAAGAAGACAAGGTCAGAGAGGAAGCATGGACCACTATCCTTGCAAGAACTGACTGAGGCAGAGATCGACTGGATAAAGGCAGCACAAAGAGAGTTAAAGTGTCAAGAGAACTACAAGCAGCTTTCTAACAAGTTTGGTCTGACTGAAGACAGTAAGGGAGTGATAAGATGCAAGGGACGGCTAGAGTATGCTGATCTGCCCGCAGAAGCGAAGGAGCCAATAATTTTACACAAGGACCACCACCTGACATTCCTAGAAATTCAAAGATGTCACAAGAAGGTCCTTCACTGCGGAGTGAAGAGTACTCTTGCAGAACTACGCACCAAATTCTGGGTCCCCAAGGAGAGACAAGTCGTGAAGAAGATATTGTCCCGGTGTGTGACATGCAAGAAGTGGGAGGGTACAGCATATACTCAACCGGCGATGGCGAGTTTACCAGAATTTAGGGTAAATCCGGCCCCGCCCTTCTCAAAGGTTGGGGTAGATTTTGCTGGGCCAATGTATGTCAAAGGTCGAGGGAAGCAGTTAAAGAAGGTTTATGTTTGCTTATTCTCGTGCTGTGTTACTCGGGCACTGCACCTGGACTTAGTGGAAGGTCTCTCGACTCCTACATTTTTGAGGTGTCTGAGAAAGTTCACCGCGCGAAAAGGAACTCCCACTTTGATCGTGTCTGACAACGCAAAGACGTTCAAAGGAGCAGAGAGAGAGATACGCACACTTTTTCGACATCCCGAGGTAAGAGCAGAACTAGAAAACAAGGGAATTGAGTGGCGTTTTAACGTAGCAAAAGCCCCATGGTGGGGAGGCTTCTTTGAAAGGATGGTGAAAAGTGTTAAGCGATGCTTGAAAAAGGTCATTGGAAATGCAAGACTTTCCCTTGACAAGATGTTGACAGTCCTTGTGGAGATTGAAGGAACCCTTAATTCAAGGCCCCTGACTTACGATGACAACAACCCATCAGAGGAGGTTCTCACCCCATCCCATTTGATTCAAGGAAGAAGGATTCAGTCATTGCCAGAGGTACTAGAGTCAGAAGAAGAGTTTGGAGAAAGTAGTGCAACATATACCAGGAGGCACAAGTACCTGACTAAGAAGCTGCAACATTTTTGGAAGAGGTGGCAGCGGGAATATTTGACTGCCTTACGGGAAAGTCACGAAAGCAAAACTGCTGGGAAAGGAAGATCGCCTAAGGAAGGAGATGTTGTGGTAGTGCATGAAGATGGAGTGAAGAGAGGCCTCTGGAAGATGGGAGTGGTAGAAGGGTTGATTTGTGGATGCGACAAAGAGGTAAGAGGGGCACATGTGAGGGTAATCACCAAGGGGAGGGATGTTCATATAACTAGGCCTGTACAGAAATTGTATCCGATTGAAGTTCATGCTGGGCCGGATGCAGGTAAGAGACAAGACAGAAATCAAGTACAACCAGCAGATCTGCAGGGGAACAGTCGGCCTCGCAGAGTGGCAGCTTTGGATGCTGCTAGAAGGATAAGCAGCCTGGCAAATCAGGAAAACGACTGACCTTGTGGCTGTATTCTTGACTCATACGAGTCAAGAGGGGGGAGAGTGTCCGAAATCCGTAGTTGCGTTACACTATGCGTCACGCATCTGGTCACATGCTTCAAGTTTATGATTGACAGATAAGTCATGTGCGCGAGGGTGAGAGAGGGAGATTATTGATTGTAAAACGTGAGAGGGATCACGAGTAAGTCGAAAAAGATTGTTAAGATTGTTTTCCTCGATAGTTACAACGAGATTGTGAAAGATACAGTCCTCTGAAGGAAATAAAGATTTGTGAAGTCCTAGATGAGTGGATTTCTACTACAGTTTTGATTTTAATGCAAAAAGAAGAATTTTATTATTTTAGATTTGTTAATACAGTGTACATGTAGCCCGTGGTATATAGCCAACGCTGGGAGACGACCTTTTGATCTCTTCGCAGGGAACCTCGCTTGCTGTCACAGCAAATAGTTTCACTCATTTGTACATTGGCCTATCAGATCCCGAGGAAACCGCTCTTTTGTTGCTACTTTATTACACTCTTTTGGAAAAATACGAATATGTCTAAACAATATTGAAATCTTTTGGATACCAACAATTGCCTTCAAAAATTCCCTATTTGCCGGCGAGAAACGGACAAAACAATTGGATGTCGAACACGCGCTCTGCGATTGCTTGATAACGCAAGTAAAAACAAGCCCTTTGAGCATTGTTCAGTTATAAGCTTTGCTAAGCTTGACACTACAATAAGTACCCATTCAACCAATATAAGAAGCGCTGTTCAAAAGAGCTGCTGCAGTTGTACTTAATCAATCACAGCGCTCCACAGCGCTCAGTTTCACTTCGCTTCGCTTTTTTGCCCACCTTGGCCGCTTCAGTTTAGGCCCAGCTGGTTGGCTTGAGGTTTTCGCTCTTTTGGTTCTCCCCATCACGATAATATCAGTTAAAAGACGTCCAACATTGAAAGAAATTCGACAAAATGGTAAGACGGTTGAATGTTAGGAACACTAGGATTTGCGTGAAGAGAATATTGCGCGAAATTTCCACGGGAGGTGACCGGAAGATAAAATAGCACCCACTGATTGGTCTACTGTCGGCAAAGGTGTTTGGAGGCGGTGTTCGTTTGCGTAGCGAAGATTTTCTTTTGAGCGCTATTTCTCGACATTCATTTTTCGCTTGAAGGTGACACTTTAAAGAGTTCCAACTCAAAGGCGATTTGTTCGATTTTAATCAAATTTGGAGAGTCGCTAGCTTGACGCTTCTTCAACAAGAACGTGTCGGGGAATTCGATAATTCTAAATATTTTTTCGTTAAGAACCATTTCTGTGCCGTTACTCCGTATGTTTTTCTTGCGATTTAGAAAATGATTGAAAGCTTTTGAACGCGGCTGAATAAAGGAAAACCCCAACACGGTTTTTTAGCCCTTGTGTGCCGGACTTTCACCAAGCAAAAAAAATTGCAAACTTTAAAATTCCCTTTGAGCTGGAGCTTTCAAAAGGCGATCTAGACCTTCATATTCAGACTTTGCGGAAAAACGTAAAAATTCCTTTTCGTGAAAAGTTAGTGGCATATTCAAATAGCCAGTTTTATAAGCTTTAATTTGATATGGGTTTGGGGTATCTGCGGCGAAACCGAGAAGCGCTACATGCGTAAGACTGAAGACACCTCTGAAGGTACACGGTAACCTTAAGAGAATGACAAATATCATTTAAATCGTAAAGGTTGCATGGTTGCTTGATTTCTTTGACTACTGCATGCTTTCGGTTGCTTGGATAACCTCCTTTTTTGTCTTTTTCCGATAATGTGCAATTAAAATTGCCACCTATTATGATATTTTCTTCGGCAAATTCTTCGAGCTGTTCTTGAAGCTCTTTGAAAAAAGAGACCTGTTGATTTACGTCGTTTGGAGCATAGATGTCCGCGAGTGCAACTTGAGTGTCCATGCACAAGCGCTATATCTAATATAACGTATCTGCCATTTTTGTCACAAATTTTCTTCTTGACTTTGCACTTTATTTTAGGATTGATAAGGATCATGGTGCCCTTACTACGATTTGTGCCATGGCTAAAAAAGACTTCACTGCCCCATTCCGTTTGCCAAATATTTTCACATTCTTTTGAGCTATAGGTTTCTTGTAAGAAAACAAAAGAGCAGTTTTGATGATGTAGCCACCTGAAGAAGGTACAACGTTTTAGTGATTTGTTTAAGCCTCTAATGCTCACTGACAGGCATTTGATATCAATGGGACTATTCATAAAAAGGTGTCAGAGTTGAGATTCTCTGATGGTTCTGTATTAACACATTAGTTTGGACAGTTTTCTTAGTGCTTGACTTCAATACAGTAGATTTTATAGTTGAAATTTGCATATTACTACTTGTGTATACAAAGAAAATATAAGCGAATAAAATTATTTTCCAAAAAATTAAAGCACAAAATTGCTGAACTGAAATGCGAAAAAGACACAAATCTGTTATGAGATTAGTATATAGAATAACTAACGAAGTATTAAGAGATCTAATAAGATCCGAACACAATGGTTTTCTATCACTCTTAATGGAAAAAGTAAATATACAAAGAGAAATTGCTATTCAAAATAACAAACTTACTATGTTTAATGAAATATATGGAAATCTTTTGTAAATTTTCTTGTTTTTTTTTCCTTTCAAATTAATTTTTCTTCTTTTTTTATTTTATTTTATTTTTTAGACTAAGGTCAATTTTGTAGAAGAAATGTACGTTAGAGGACCCATGGGACGTGGCACTTTCATGACTCCGATTATAATTTATTCGAGCTACACTGGTATCATGTATTAGCATTCCCCAGCTTTATTGAGTTTTCCTTTTGATATTTTACTTACTGTATTTCAAGTATAGAAGGTTTTCAACCTAAATATTGTAGCGACATCTTGGGTGATGCCACTTTTTCTTCAAAACATGTTGCATTTGTGTTTGCGTGTAACACAATGCTGGCGGGAAATATGAGGTTTTGAAAATCGTGCACGTCTTAACGACATGACCGATCTACGATGCTATGGAATCGAGACAAAAAGAGACAAGAGGCCTTTGGTAAGTAGCAATCACAATTACGATTCTGTACAGACCTTGAGAAGAAATATTAGTATCGCACTCTTTCTTCTGATTTCCTTAGAAAATATGCTGTACCTGGAAACTTGATCGCTATCACTGCGCTTTAGCTTATTTTGTTTTCCTTGGGTAGAATATACCTGGAAGCGTTAAGTTTAACATCGCGCTTTATCTCATTCTGTCTTCCTTGGGTAGCATATACCTGGAAAAGGAATGCCAAACATCGCGCTTTAGCTTATTCTGTCTTCCTTGGGTAGCAGATACCTTGAAGCGGAATGCCTAACATCGCGCTTTAGCTTATTCTGTCTTTCTTGGGTAGCAGATACCTGAAAGCGGAATGTCTAACATCACTCTTTAGCTTATTCTGTCTTCCTTGGGTAGCAGATACCTGGAAGCGGAATATCTAACATCGCGCATTAGCTTCATTCTGTCTTCCCTGGGTAGCAGATACCTGGAAGCAGTATGTATAACATTGCACTTTAGCTTATTCTGTCTTCCTTGGGCAGCAGATACCTGGAAGCGGAATGTATAACATCACGCTTTGGCTTATTCTGTGGTTGCAGCAATCAAAAGCGATCGAGCGATAATAACTGGCTTAAATACGCGATGTATTGTGTCATCTTGCTTATAAAACCTCAGCTTGTAGTGTTTGGTGCTGGAGAAAGGCAAATAATACCCTGAAAAATTAAAACAAATGTTTTTGGACATCATGGCTCTGTCGTAATCAGTATTACCAGCTTACATGTAGCTAGTAAGCGTAGGTTGCGATATTGTTCGCGCTCGTTTTTGCCTTTGGGAGGAAAAATGCCGCCAGCTATGCAGGCTACTAAACAAAGTGACCGAGAAGCCAAATTATGTTTATCCGCAATGAATTGTAATAAACATTGTCATCTTTTACAGCACACAACTAATTAAAATAACACCTCATCCCATCCTCATGAAGCTACAAGGTGTCAAACCATGGCATAAAGGCCGAGGGCACATTCAATGTGCCCTCCGCTAATTTGCATAACAGGTTTTGGGTGGCTCAAAGCCTGTCATGCTGAAAGCTCAAAACTCCCATGCTGCAGAAATAAGCCACTTTCATACATACTGCCTTCTAAAGCTGGTGATTGAATGACATCATTGTATCCTTTCTGGTGTAATAATACCGGACCATTAAATCTGAAAATTGCAGTTTTAAAAAAGTCTTCTTATCAAAATTAAGCTTTCAAACTTCGCTTGGGGAGTGTTTAGTAAACAAATTTTCGAAATCCGAAGAAAGAATAAAAGTGATTTTTTGATTGTAGTATCACATTAAGTTAACCATATGAGAGGTAAAAGAACCAATTGCAAACAGTTAATCAAAAGACATGCTTGAAACCTGCAAAAACTTATTGTCATCCATCAGGACAAAACAAATGCCCTAACTTTCCCCTAACCACAAACCAATTTTCACTGACCATGCACAAGCCACAAAAGAAGGTCCATTCAAAAACGTTTTTTTTAACAAATCACCTTACCAACAATAAAAATCCTTACCAAACCTAGTGGCAAGTGAGAAATTAAACTCCCTGACTCGACACTGACTCCGGGGCAGAATTCAAAATTGCCCTGACTCGATACAAAAATCTGACTTTTTCCTGACCTTGGAAATTTCCTGACTGGGGCAACCTTGTCATCTAATACACAGATCTATTTACACAAGAGACTATATTTAGAGAGAACAAAGGTTCATTGATTTTAATAAATATTATTTGACATACAGAAAAGCATATGACAAATAAGTGACAAACAAGGAGTTTCTAGTATCTCATATGTTTTCCATATGTTTCTCATAGGTTGGGTCCAATTTGGAAACATAATTATGATTATGGAGTGGTCAATAAACTCCATTAACTGAAACTTAACCATGTTTATCGTGTTATGGGAAAAGGAAACAGGTGCAAAAGGTGTACCGACATGCTTGGCTGAACAAATGTAGTTATTCAAATTGGAGATTCACACACCATAAACACAGTTATTTACTTTTGACATTTCAGAGGAAGTGTTTACTCATTAGGAAAAGCTTTAATCATTAATATTAGACAAAATGTTTCACAACTTAATGACAATCCATGCCACACGCATTGGAAGTTCACATACAAAAGATTCCTTACTA
This sequence comes from Siderastrea radians, assembly GCA_964017195.1. NCBI lineage: Eukaryota > Metazoa > Cnidaria > Anthozoa > Scleractinia > Rhizangiidae > Siderastrea > Siderastrea radians. The sequence goes on along the minus strand of OZ024894.1, from coordinate 17,825,555 downwards.
CTTGGCTGAGCATCAAAAAAACGTCAGAACAAAGGTGATCCATCTTCAAATTTTAAATTTTTTTTTTTTTTATCTAACCCTAAACATGTTCCCATAAATTTTCAAACCATAAATTAAAGTGTTTCTAAAAACCTTGCAAATTCACCGATATTATCTACATTAAACACAGATACAATATTTTAAACCAACATTTTACTCAGAGAAATAATAATAACTAATATTAATAACCTGCAAATTAACATAAAAAATATGATCAACTGTGCATTACAAAAAAAGCACAATAGAGAGATACCTTAAACAGCTGTGATCACTAATTGAATTATTATAAAAATGTATACCAACATGTCTTCATATCTAGTGATGCCAAAGTGCATGCCAACTAAAACCTAAATTGTAACCTGGGGGGTACTCCCTCCTAATACCCATACAGGTATGTGCTGCCCAACGGGGTCGTGATTTTGGGCTTCATGATCTAAAATGGGGTATCCAAATTTGAGATGTTTTCTAGAACGGGGTGTAATTTTGCAAGCGCACGAAAGCTTCAAGAAATCAGCGGCAATTTTAAATTATTTCTAGGGAAAAAATTACCTAATGGAGAAACTTACACAACCTGGTTTGTGTAGAAACAGCTGAAATTTAGAAAATACCTAGTTAATATCTAGAACAGGGTATGGCTTTCAATGCAAAATCCTTCTAAAATAAGGTCTAATTTTGGAGGTCTGGGCAGCACACACCCACCCACCCAGAATCTACTAGAGTACCCCCCCCCCCCACACCAAGCGTTTTCAACATCGTCAAAAAAATTTAATGTGGAAAAGGCGAATGAAACGCTATCCTGCCCAACACGAGTAGAACACTTAAAATGGAAGATAATGTCACAGGGCGAACCTGGGCCTGGCGATTGACAATGGCTCCCTGTAAAACAACCAATTCAACATGACTAACAAACCAAAAATAACAATACCTCGAAACAACGGACAAATTTTCCATGCAGTGATGCCTCCCTGACTTGTGAACTGCCCCAGAGAAACCTCCAAGATTAAAATGGGAGCTCCGGCGAGCACCAAACAGATCAAGTACGGGATCAAGAAACATCCTGCGGAGAAATAATAAGCTCATATAAAACACTTTGGCAGGAAAAAGCGAGGGCAAAGTCAACAGGTACTCCTTGAATGACAATAGGACAGGGGACAAAAACAAGCGCACATTGAAAAACCAAATAATATCCCAATAAAAAACAAACACTATAAAAGTTGTCTTTCTGCTGATCTCACGGCTAGTGAAGTGCTCAATACAACAGAACTATTGTTGCCTCATTAAATGAGATCCCGGGGGAAGCTGCGTACTTCACCTGATTTCATTTTACTACTCTAGAACCTTTTGCTGAATAACCTCTAGTGTAAGGGAGCCGAGCAATCTCGGCATGACTTGATAAACATGTGCTTACCACCCCCATTCTTGTAGCACAAATATGGGAACCGCCATATATTTCCAAGGCCGACAGAAAATCCTATCAAGGCAAGAATGAAATCAAGTTTTCCAACCCAAGTCTCGCGCACATTTTCAGAACTCGTGGAATGAGCCATGATCACAATCACCGGCAACCAAATGAATGAATCTTGGAGCCGTCGGTACTTTGCCTCAAACCTTCTTGCTTGGTTTTAGTAACAAGCTTAAGCTTATACAGGTCTTTTATGCGTTCTTGGGTTTCAGAGTTCAGAGTTCTCTGGTTTCGCTACTTCTTGGGTTTCTCGGGTTGGGTTTCCCATAGCAGTGCTTACTAGTTTTTCGGTTTTTGTCTTAGTTGATCATTAACAATCCCGAAGCCAAGGCTTCTGAATTTACTTACATGGGGCAGCTGACCAGGCTTTCCTCCCTTCTCAGTCTCATATTAAAGAAACACACCTTCCTTATTTACTCGCAAATAGGGAAGGAACCTATTATCTTTTCCTCTGTGGTACAGGTACATATATACGTGACCTTCGGATGCTTCGAGAGCGTGACATACACCTGACGTACTCAAGGTCAGGGCGGGACTGTGTTGGGACTGTCGGCCGGACTAAGGGGCGGGACTGACCTGCGGTGACCTGAGTACAAGTTTAGTATTCGTTCGTTACCAGTGTTTTCTCCTTCTTCAAAATGGCTGACTGCTCTTTGGCAAAGTATTCTTGTGGGTTTTCTCGGTTTCCTCAATAATGTCTTCGAAACTAAGACCTGAGGGGAGTGAATTAGAAAACCAATTTATTTTACGCGTACCTCAGGTAAGGAAAGTCAGCGTAACTAGTAGAATTATGATTATTATATGCAAATTTGAATGTTCAATTTGTTTGGGTTGAATTTTCGACACGCTATTGACGTTTAAGCTTATATACAAATTAAATAAGTGGCAGGCTATTCAGCAGGGAGGCCCAATTTTCAAACGCTCTAACAATGTTGAAATTAATAAAAAAAGAATGTTTAAGATATTGTTACCGTACACTTTCAATAAAGTCTGCCACGTACAAATACCCAGAAAATGAAACTTGTTAAGTTTATTTTGAATGGGATGCAATCAAACGTTGGTGGGGTTTTTGTAATCACCGTGGAACAGAACCTTCTGAAAGCTTTGATCGCATTTGGTTGCTGAAAATTTGTTTGTTTGGATTTTGTTAAACCTTATAAAACAAGGATTTGCTTTAAAGAAATAATTATTTGTTATCAATCAGCAAAAATAAATTGAAAAAAAAACATTGATGTCAAGCAGTCTTGAAAGTAATAACATTGGTTGAGGTCACACTAGGGCATTTTTTACCATAGTAAAGTGAAGTTTACTATGGTAAACACAATTTTATGTGTGACCGCTTTTTGTCACTTTACCATAGTAAAGGTACATTTGGTTTGTCGCGATAGCAACGGCGGCAGGATGAAAGTAAAGTTTACTGTGGTAAACCAACCTGAAAAAGCATGGTTTATCATGCGTTTATCTAAACTTTGTTTATTTAAGTGACAGCTTGTCTTCTCTTTGATATGAAGCATCCTGAGCTCCGGAAACTGTGTAGCACGTGTATTGAAATTGCGCCATTTCAGTACTCGTACTTTTTTGTTAAAGTCTTCACATCAAGTGCATTCGTGCAAAGTCTACGTACCTTGAAATATCCAGAGAAATGGTGGAAAACAGCTTTAATTCAAAGTAAGAAAAACCTAATCAGTAGATAAACATTTTGATCTACCAAAGTCGTCCCAAGAGGAGAGCAGTCATCCGCTCTTGCTGTCTTCTCTTATGAAGGAAATACATCTGCAATGCGATGAATCTAGATCTTCTTACTTTCTGAATAGCGATTATTAAAACAAGAAGAGCAGCAATTGAAAGAATCACGCGCTCAGACTCCATGTTGCAAATATCCCCAGACGAAAGTCACGCAAGTACAAGTGGAATGCCTGGCGAATATTTGTTTTTGTCATCAAATTGACATTTTGATTGACAGACCGAGACAAGAGGCCATCTGGCTAATGTCTAAGTCAACAAGCTCACTTTACTATAGTTAACTTCTGTTTGCTTTCTTTTACTATGGTAAAAACATTTAACTACAGGAAAAGCCCTAGTGTGACCTCAACCATTCTTGTTGTTTCAAGCATTAAAGTTTATACAACAGTGTTTAACAGTCACATAGGTGAAAGTCCAGCTCTACTCCAGACATACACAGGAACTGTAATCCCCCCAGATGTGCCATCTTCTTCTTCTTCAAGAGGTGCTTGTTAACAGAGGTTTGCCTGCAATCAGCAAAACTAACAGTACATGAGTTGCGTGTCTTGTTTGAACTCCTCTGGTAGAAATCCTATGCAGGTTCCTGTAGGATCCCGTAAGATCACACAGAATCCTGTTTGATCACATAGGATCCTACCTGGGATCCTAAATGGCAATATCCCTAATCATTTTTTATAGTACCCTTCTCAGAATCCTGTAAAATCTTTTAGGATCCTGCACAAGATCCTATACAAGATCCTATAGGATCCTGCTGAGATCTTGACTAGAATTTCCAGCAGGGTTAGTTCAATGGCCCAAAAAGTTGCCACAAGTCTCCCGCAGCACAGTAGTAAAAACATCCAGCAAGTGTGCAGGAGGTCACAGGTTCCACTTCTGTCGGGAGAGCTTGGACATTTTTTCCTGAGTGGTTTCTGTCATTCAAACATTTAATTATGATGTTTTGAAACAGGCTTATGCTTCTGCGTTACAACATGCAATCCAAAATGGTTCACTGAAGGATAGACTCTCCATTGAATTTCAAGGTCAGTTAAAAATTGAAGGGTGCGTGGAATAAGGCCCTAAGTGATCCCTGATCTAATGTCAAATTCTCCCTTTCATTTACAAACATACACAAGGAAAATTGGAAGGAGAATTAGCCATTCATCAGAAGTCACTTGGGGCTTTATTCCAGGTACCCCTTCAATTTCAAAATTATACTCAATTAAACCATGAATTAAGTGTCACTTATTTAGAGCCTTTTATAGTCTGGTAGAAAAAAAGTAACTTATAAGTACAATAATTAATGGTTATGTCTTATTTGCATCCAGCAAGGCCATATTTTTTGTTTGTTTTTTTGTTTTTTTTTGTTTTATTTCCTCACAGTTTGTAATGCTGTCTAGCCATGTTTGTTGTAAGTTGTTTGCAGAACAGGTAGACCCAGTTACGTTTCTCCGCTTTAACAACACAGAGTATTGGTAACTGCATGTAGTTATTTTTTCAATCTTTTTATGGATTGTTTACTGGCTTTGCATACTGTGGAGATGCCAGGGTGTAGTGGTTGCTACATTACATTTTGATTGGACTTTTAATCAGATCCCGGATGTTGACGAGTAAGGTTGTTCATTCATTCATTCATTCATTCATTCAGGATAACTCTATCCACCAGATAAATCACTATCCAGTGGAAAGTATACTTTGCTTTGTTATCATTTATCCACTGGATAGCGATTTATCTGCTGGATAGTGATTCATCTGGTGGACAGTGTTATCTACCCTTTGAACAACCAGGTCCAGGAGACCAGGGGGTTGGTAGTTCAAGGCTTGATCTCTGCATTGTTTTATATGTTGTTTCGTTAAGATAAATAGAGGATATTACATGGTTACGTGGAGATACGACATTTATCTTCAAGTAATGAAAAATATTTCACAAGTGAGCGCAGCAAACGAGTGAAATATTTTTCAACATGAGAAGATAAATGTCGTATTTACAAGTGGCCATGTAATTTTCTACACAAACAAATGAAAGAAGAAGAAAGAAAATTAATACTGACATTGAAATAGTGGTAAGGAGGCTCTGGAGACTATTAGGTTATTGTGTGATTTCAAAATCATTTTTCCTCCTATTCAAAAATCTCATCAAAAGCCCTGATTGCTTAGATTCATTGTGATGCTCTCTATCTGTGTCCATGTCTGGAAGATGTCATTTTTCTAACAGGGGCAAGCATTAAATTCATGTGAGCAACAATCAGGGTTGCCATTTGTAGCCAGTAACTGGTGATTATGACTATCAAATGACTACCAACTCAAATTTTGAAACTGACTAATTTTATAAAAACACCCCTTAAGAAAGCTCCACCATATCTTAAGCTAAGGTCTACCTAGTCCTACATGTACTTTTAAATCACCGTAATACAGTGAATCCCTGTTCTTCTGGGTACCAACCAGGGGTCCATTTCTCAGGAGTTTCAAGAAATGCGCCCCAGGCCACAAATATCTGGCCATATTTGCGGGAACTAGATTTAAGGGCTTTTACCTTAAAATTAAGCCCAAGCTTCCATTTGGGCCAAATTTAAGTTTAAAAAAGTGGCTGTAAGGCTAGTGTGGCACTGCATTCACGCAGCATCTTCGAAGGTTGTTTAGCAACAGTCCTAAACTGTAATGAAACTTATGCTTGTGCAGTTTAAGACGATTTCCGCTCAACGTTCGAGCAGTAAGTGCAAAAATTAAGTTACCAAAAAAATACTTGCAGCACTGTTACATTTTGAGAACAGATAAGACGAACTTCTCATTACTTTTGCTCCCAAGCTGACCCCGCGAGAGAAAATTGGATTTGAAGTAATCCATATTTCAATCAAAAAGACGCTTCATGTCAGTTCAAAACCAAATGGCGCCAGTTTTTAGCATTTCATACTTTTACGAGATTTGAAATTAATTTTCTCGAGAATGCTTGAGAATTTCATCGCGGGGTCACTTGGGCAAGTGAACTAGAGTGAGATGTTTCAAATAGCATTTAAAATGTTACCGTGCTATGAGTAGTTTTTTGGTAAATATTTTTTGCACTTGTTGCTTGAACATTGAGCGGAATCCGTCTTAAGTGTTTGCATCTTAGATAAGCTTACTTAGTTAGCAATTTTGCAATTTTGTATCTAACAGAATACGTGTCTAGTCCAGGCCAGGACAATGTGTAGCTTGAATAAGTGTAAGGTGATTCCATTCAATTGCATTGCGCATCCTTTCTGCGCATCATTTATTGCGTGATTAGCGCGCGCACGAGCGCGTGCGCATGTTCGGAACTTGATAGGTTTTCTATGGAAGCTGAGCTGTTCAGAGAAATGAATGGTCGTTTTCTCCCAAACGAACTCGGTGACCCCACTATTTTATTCCATTTATTTAAGGAAAATACTACTTTACATGATATATTCAAATTTGAAGACTTTTTCATTATTCAATTTTGAAATATTCCGGTTGATTCACTGTTACAGTCAGATTTTAGGCGTTTCACTGGAACCGTGCAGACTCTCGATTTGCCCATTATTTCAAATTAGTTTCATTGTTATGGCAATTTTAAGATGTTTTACTGTAACAATGTACTTCTATCATAAGAATAATGTTTATATTTCATTGCCAGTTATAACTTTGTTGAAGTAATGGGTGTCTCTAGTACAAGGATAGGTTGTTTTAATATTGCTGTCTAAACATAGCAAAGTACCTACAGTATACTACAGCCCCGTAGCATGAAATCAAACGCGGTGACCCCCTCTTTTCATTTTATTTTTTTAATGTACTAGGCGTAATTAGTAACTCTGCAAAGTTTCAACAATTTCTTTTTCAATGGAATCACCTTAAAACAGGGATTTTGTTCCATTTATATGTCCAGGACATGAATTTTTGGGGGGGTGCTTCTTACACAAAAAGCTGCAATTTATTTAATTCCCATTTAAGCAGCTCTTGTGACTAAATGTATTCTTTTTTCCTATTTATTTTTGTCAGCTGACTACAGACATGCAACAGTCAGGTTTGATGGGGCAGCTCTATCAGCTAAGGTAACTGAATATTAAACTTTTATTGCTTCTTACTTTTATCATTAATTAAAATACGAAATTTGCCTTTCCTTCACATTACTTAAAAATTCACAACTGAGCCCTATAGAAAATGATTTGTAATATTATTAGAGGGCAGCATAACAGGAATACATGTAGTAAGCATGAAGGGCTGGGTCCACTTGCCTGCTATGGACATGAGATGATGGTCGAGTGTGGGCCAAGTAGCAACAGAAACACATGATCCCTTATGACTTTCTACAATGTCAGACAGAACTGTGGAGATGCTTTGGAATTAGTGAGAACTTTGACCATGCAATCACTTACAACAACATTTCATTCCCCTTCTACCCCTTATCGATGTTGCTTTATTGCCAAAAAAACCTAATGAAATGTCAGGCCTTCCAAACAACATTGAGTGACGGATGGGGAAGCACTTCTGCAATCTTGTCTGAGTTTTGAGAAATAGAGCGCTTTTCAAATGAGTGTCGTAAAACCAAAACCAAAGTAATCACCCCAGCCAATCACAACAAACACAAATTACCCAATGAACCAATCAGAACTCGAAGCAAATACATGTAACCGGCGCCAAGCGCGGGAAAGCGCGTGCAAGTCGCGACTGATTGGTTTGAGTTTTACTCCTGATTGGTCGAGAAAGTGGCGCGAAAGGTTTTAACCAATCACAGAGCGAAGTAAAGCAAAACCAAAGCAAAACACGAATTACTTTCGACACTCAATTGAAAACCGCTCTATGTGCAATAATTGCATTTGTCTCAAAATAATTCTGTTCAAGATTGTAGCGGCAAAATTAATAATCTACCCAAAGTGGTAAATAAGTAATAAGTAATAAGACCAGTCGCTTTGCCCTTTATTTCCTCCACTATAGTGTTTGTCAATCCTTTTTTTTTTGTTTTGCTGAATGTAATTGTTCGATACAACCACTGAAAATGACAGCAACAATCTTTATTTAATGACAAGAAGTACACAAAGTACAACAGGCACTCAAAAAAAATGAGATATGTTTTTTTTATCTCTTGCAATAGCTAGTTGATCTGCCATGTATAATAGAATCTCACAAGACAGTGGACAACAAAAGCTTTTACAAAACTGCAGACATCTGTCAGGTAGGAAAATAAATAACAGGCTACAAAGATTAAAGACACTACAGGTATGCATGCATTGTTGTATGCTATATTTTTACTCAGCACATTTCTGTTACTTCTGAGTCCACCGTCTAAAAAATCTTTCCATATTGGCTAGTATTTGGATTTTTTGGGCAGCGGGGGGGGGGGGGGGGGGGAGGGGGGGAGGGGGTGGAACTCACAAGAAGTGGCAATCAGTAGGAAGGCTAAATTTTTCTTTTATCTTCAAGCAAAAATTTCTAGCTTTCCCATTGGTAACTTTCATAATGCATTAGTTGCTTATCAGATACATCTCCTATCACTGATACTAAATGATGAATGGTACAAGGACCACAGTCCCCCCCCCCCTAAAAAAGGACCACAACCCCTCACAGCCCGATTTGGCTGGCAAGGAGACAGTGGGATTACTGCCAGGAGAAGGCTGGGGAGAAACCCAGTGTCAGTGGAAAAATGTGTGTCAGATCTTGACCTCAGCCTTCCTATCTCATGCTAGACTGAAATGATTCCTAAGCCTAAAATTTTCTTGAACATCAAAAAGAATTGTTATTCTTAACTAACAGCTTGCGATTTAAAAGAAGTATTTGTAAGGGCACTCAGAAATATCTCTATTTATGCAAATTACAAAATTTTGTGACTGATTTGTGCTTCATTTAAGCAGTTTTTAAATAGCAATATCTTAAAATCGTACCCACCTAGGAAGCTCAATGTACATTGAGAATGTTTTGCCATCATAAAAGATCTTTTAACTAAAAAGAGGTGTTGAGTTTTATTTTTCTTGAAATATTGGAGAAAAAATGCAGGAATGACCAAAATCAGCCTGCAAAAAATGAATCATGATTTACTTGAGGACAGTTGTACAGATTCTAATTTCGCATACAAGTTGTCTAAAGTGTCTAACTAAATTTTGAGGAAGTTGACATATTTTAAATGAGGGGCTGTCCATTACTGTTGGTATGGGGACATTTGTTGCTAGGAAACAAATAAAAAATAAACTTTGGTCATATGTTGAAAAGATGATGTAGTATCAACTGAAGGAAATCGAAGTTTGTCTTCTATGCAAAATTTTGATTTCAAAAGATACAGTCCAAGGCCAAAAAAACTGTTGCGAGCCTTATTAAGTTGTTTTACTTGGTCTTGCATCACCAAAACTTATGGAGAAACTATTATAATCATAGAGTGACTTTTCTGAATTCAGAGTAACTTTTGCCAGACCTGGAAACAGCTGAAAAGTCAAACTTTTGCCAAAACTGGTTGGCAAAATCCCGAAAGCATCGCAAGTACCTTACGCAGGATAGCGCTAAGCTTCTTGAGCAAGCGGTAATTATGGCACAAATTGACTACTGTAACAGTTTACTGTATAATGTGCCTGCTGTACATCTGTCCAAGCTACAACGTCTCCAGAATACTGCAGCGCGCTTAATTACTCTAACGCCTAAATTCGATCACATATCGCCGGTTTTGTTCAAGCTGCATTGGCTCCCAGTTAAATATAGGATTCAGTATGAAATAGGGTTGTTAACTTTCAAGGCAATTCATTTTAAAACACCGCAGTATTTAAGTAACCTACTATCTATCAAGGGAAACAATAGATTTTCTCTACGGTCAGCGTCCAATGGACTGATCCTTGATGATCCGACTTGTCGGTACAAAGTCACATTAGGTGATAGATCATTCAGGGCATCTGCCCCCAAAACCTGGAATGCACTGCCAAAAGGGATAAGAGACCAGACTAATATAATTACTTTCAAGACCATGCTAAAAACGCATTTATTCAGAATTGCTTATTCCAATTTTCTTTAACTGTCCTATGCAATATAATGTAAATAGTTTAGTTAGTCATTTGGTTTTTAGACAATTTGTTTAAATCATGTAATTTATTATTAGATAGGATTTTTGAAATTTGTAAAGCGCTTTTGATCATATGTAAATGTAAAAAGCGCTATAGAAGTATTAAACATTATTATTATTATTATTATTATTATTACTTCCACTCCTTCCTTAGCTCGTTTATGTTTGGAAAATCATGCAGTCCTCTAAAGCCGTAGGTAATGTGGATTCATCTAGATCATGTGACTGCGCGCTTTGCAGTAGCCATCTTTCTGATTGACACAAATGACCCACACTATGAGCGTTGATGACAGCTGTCAAAACTGACCAATCAGAGGGCATACCAGGAGCTGGTATATTGGAACAGGCCATTGAAGAAATGCTTACAAATGAGACCTGTGTGAACATGAGGGGGTGTGTTATTCAATAATCCCCTCCAGTCAACCTATCTGTTTTTTTTTTGTTTAACTAACAAGCAAGCCCTTTGCAAATTATGATTTGTGATATTCCCAATATTCACTCAACACTTAGGAGTCCTGCTGTTATGCTTGCCTAGTTATACATAGCTAGTGGTATGTAGAGACATTAGACTTTGTAATTAACAGTTTAAACACAAGTCCGTGGAGTGGGCTTTAAATGGTTTTAAATGGACCCAGTTGTTTACCCTATTGTTCTCTGAGAGTCATTTATTCTGAGAGAAATCTGACTCAGCTTGCTTGTATACCATAATTATCAAACTTACTGCTGGTGCTGACGATTGAACCACTAGGATAAAAAATCTAAACACAAAACAAGGTTTATTGTGTTAAAAAGCATAGAACGAAAAGCAAGAAGTACCATACAGGTTTAATGAGGTATAAATACAGGTTGGGCTTGTTTTTTCTAAATGCTGTGTGCAGCTTTATGTGTGATGGCAATAGTAACACTACATTTGTAAATCAATATTTGCAGATGTTAGTTTGTTCTGAAGATGACAGTATGAGGGAAGATGAGGATAGTTCTCCCAAGAAGGAATCCAAAAGATTTATGTGGAATCATGGAAGTATGTAGAAAAGTAATATATTTGTGGACAGTCTGTACTGCACAAACTTCGCAAATGTGGTCACCAGAACAAGCAATTTGCGCGTCAAATTGCAGGATATTAAAATAGTAACAATTGGAGGACAAGTACCAGAGAAGCTTTTGACAAGCCACAATCAGTATGACCTCAGATCAGTGCATTCTTAGTAACTAATTTGTTATTTTAACTCCTCAGTTACTGGCCCACTAAAGAATGTTCGCAAACGGCGATTTAGAAAAACAGCCAAGAAAAAGGTACTGGTATTACATGTAAATACGTAACCTGCTAAAAACTTGAGTGTGTTTCTGCTTGCAGTGTTTTGACTGCTTACTGCTAGTCTTTGCCATGTTGCTATATGCAAAGTGTTATGGTCTGCTGTGATTGGTGGGTTTCAGGCCATTGTTCTGGTGAGAAGTACACTGAAGTACCTGTGTTTCTATTTTTTTTTCTTTTTGTCCACGGGAATCCATCTTCAAGAGCCAGGCATGTTAGTGGTTGAGGATAGTGTGGGGTGAATCATACCCATAGTATTGATAAGTGAGTGTTGCTTCTTTTAGACACTGTTGGTAAGGATGTCATCTGGTTTTCTTGAGACTGACAAGTGAAGAAAGGTGATGTTGTTGGCATATTTCATCTCCATGAAGGAATGCACAGAGTTCTGATGGTTGTTGATATTTTGTAAGATGTCATTGCCTTAGTTGAGAATGGTGAAGGTGTCATTATCATAATCTGTCCAGAAATTTTGATGCACTCTATGTAATTGCTATTGCATGTTCAAATAAATTATGTCCATGTAAAGATCAATAGCAACTATTCACTGGATGTAAAGATCATGGATCTTGATACAAAGTCCAAGAGAGAAATTGGGATTTCCACGCTCAAGCAGCAATTCAATCAGTTCTCCTCTTGTTGAGAATAAAAATTGACACCATTGAAGACACAATTCATGTTACATGTAACATCAGAAAGGAGTTTAACAGACCTAAACACAAACATCATTTAATGTTTCTTTTGTTTAATAGATAGTGGAGTCTCCAGAGATTGAAAAGGAAGTCAAGCGCCTACTTAGAACTGACCTGAGTGCCTCCAATGTCAATATCCTTTTTAATCTACATTTCAAACACTCTAACTATGTAAACTGAACAGATTGGTTGAAAGCTATGCTAAGTAGTGATTTGGCTTTAGAATCTAAATTGCCTCAAGTTCTCTTGAAGCATACAAACTATTAGTTATCGTGAAAGACACGTAGTTTGATATCTATCTATCTGTTTATCTATCTACATATAAATATATAACAACAAAAGTACTGAAAATCGGACTTGCTGATATTTCGTCTTTATTAACAAAAGACTTCATCAGGGCAACTCAAGTCTTTTATTAACAAAGGCAAAATATCGGCAAGCCTGATTTCCAGTACTTTTGTTGTTTTATATATAAAATTATATATATATATATATATATATATATATATATATACTCGTTGAAGGAAAGCGAGGATGGACAACTTCTGACGACTAAAAAGTTAAAAATTTAATAAAAAATAAAAACGTTTCGGTCTTAGACCTTCATCAGTTACATGAAATATTGAACTTATCAAATCTACCTTAAATAAGATTACAGTACAAAACAAGATGCAAAATACAATTCAACGCTATGAGTTACGTAACCGGCGTGATTATAACAATACTAAAACGAGGATAAGTGACGCTAACATTCAAAAATAAAAACAATATAGTACAGCAATTATATAACGAAAAAAGGAAAACTAAACAATACTAACAATTAAACGTAATTACAAGGTGTGGATACAGGTACAACACTAAATAAATGAACGATACAAGGCAAAAATTTAACAAAAGACCGGAAATATGCTACTATAAACTATGCTACTTCTAAACCTACAGACAGTCATTTATATCTTCCACCTTCCAGCTGCCATCCCAAGCATGTCTTCAAGGCTATTCCTTTTGGAGTAGCCACAAGATTGAAAAGAAATTGCTCTGAAGAAATTTTCCTTGCCAAGAGAACAGCTGAGTACAAAGGATACCTTGTTAACCAGGGTTATCCCTCTAAATTAGTCAATGATCAATTCTCCGAAGCCTCCACCATTTCTAGAAATGATTTACTCAGGACACGTGGAAAAGAAGCGAAGAAATTATTTCCATTCGTATTGACATTTAATCCAAATTTACCGAACATGGGTAACATAATTAGAAAGCATTTGTTGATTTTACAATCCAACGCCAAATTAAAAGAACTTTTCCCTCTGGGCTCTATCATACCATCTTTTCGTAGATCAAAAAATATTAAAGAATTATTGGCACCATCTCGTTTTAAAACCGCCGAAGAGGGACAAACAATTCAACAAAGCAATGGCTGTTTCAAATGCGAAAGGAATAGATGCGATCTTTTTCGAAATTTCTTTGTTGAATCCAAATCATTTCTTAGCTTGCAGACGGGCAAAAAATACACCATTCACTCAAGACTTTCTTGTGATTCTAAAAATGTGATTTATTTGGTTTCCTGCAAGAAATGTCGTTTGCAATACATAGGATCTACAACCACTGACTTTCAAATTAGGTTTCGTAATCACAAGTCTGCTACGCTCACAAACAAAACAACATGTGAAGTAGCAGTACATTTCAACAAAACTTCACACATTTTAGATGATTTTTCGTTTCAATGTATTGATCAGGTGCAGGCCCCAAACAACTCGGATGAGATCGACAGGCTTTTATCTACAAAGGAGGCTTATTGGAGTGCTCAGCTGTTCTCTTTGGCACCCCATGGTTTAAAGAAAAGAAAAGAATTGCATTCTAGGAATAGAATTTGTTATAATTAATTTTCTTTTTTGCAATTCTTCATTCGCGATATATGGCCGTTCAAAGGCCCTTTTCTTGGATTTTGTCAGCCTCTTAGGTGTTGAGTATACTCAAAGGCCCTGTCCGGGGAACTTAATACGGTCATTATTGTTTAAGGGCCCCCCCAGGGATTTTGTTGTCTATCGGCCCTTTGGGGCTCCAAAGGCCTCGATTTGGGATTTTGTTATGATCCATGTTTGCGTAAACGTAGGTTGCTTTCCTTTTGCCTGCTCTTTCTTTTGCCGCATTGCAAATGTCATCTTTTTTGAATTAGTAGTTTTTAGTTTTTAGTCTTATCTATCATTTTTTGTTATTTATTTTTATAGTAGCATATTTCCGGTCTTTTGTTAAATTTTTGCCTCGTATCGTTCATTTATTTAGTGATGTACCTGTATCCACACCTTGTAATTACGTTTAATTGTTAGTATTGTTTAGTTTTTCCTTTTTTCGCTATATAATCGCTGTACTATATTGTTTTTATTTTTGAATGTTAGTGTCACTTATCCTCGTTTTAGTATTGTTATAATCACGCCGGTTACGTAACTCATAGCGTTGAATTGTATTTTGTGTCTTGTTTTGTACTATAATCTTATTTAAGGTAGATTTGATAAGTTCAATATTTCATGTAACTGATGAAGGTCTAAGACCGAAACGTTTTTATTTTTTATTAGATTTTTTGACTTTTTAGTCGTCAGAAGTTGTCCGTCCTCGCTTTCCTTCAACGAGTTTTAATTCCATGCAGTGAGGCATGTTTTAGCCTGAAGGCCTGAATTCAAAGAATAAGCCAATTACTTTTGCCAAAAGCTCAAGGAACTAAAAGCAATAAAGGAGCTTGATGCTTGGTTGATTCCTTTTGTTTTGGTTAATTGCACCACTAATGTTTAAAGTGCTTATAATTAAGAGTCTTTGTAAATTCTGAATTTACAAAATGAATGTAAATTGGCTAAAGTGAAAGTAATCCCAGATCAGTGTAAACGATTTTGCTCTGAGCCATACACAACATGCTTGACAGCTCAACCTACCACTCAATGGCTAGTTTGAGTTTACTCTAAGTATGATAGAGGGGAAAGAAGAACCATCGATATGGCAAAACTATGTTTGTGGAATGGCTAGACAAATCCGGGAAAAATATAAAGGCAGAAGAGAAATGTCTTGAAGGCGTCAGAGATGTGTTTTTTTTCTTATTCCCTGACTCCTTTCCTGTGTGATATATTATTTAGTTCTACCAATTGTAAAGCTGATGTCAAAACAAAGTTTTGCTTAATCTTGATTTCTGACAATTATTTAAGCCTTCAAAATGCTAGGAAATTGCACTTCACTCACAATCTGTAAAATTTTTTGCATTTTCAATTTTTAGGAAGTTACAGTCATGAATTTTGCTTTTTGTTTTTCATTCCTAAACAGGGGCACTGTCATCTTGTGTTCTTATTGACTGTTGTTTCCAGTGCCCATGGTAGAAAATTAGATTTCGTCAAGTTTAGCTGTGACACGTAGTCAGACTTAAAACCATGATGCTTCATATGCAGTGTTATTTCTGAGCCACAAAATTTTCTCTAAGGAGTAGGCATTGAGCTTTCGACAGGATTCGTACCCTTTTTCAGAAACAATTTTCCAGGACTTCTCCAGGACTCAGATAGATTTTTCCAGGTCTCCCAAGTGCACAATAATTGAAGCAATAAACCCTTACAAAATAAAAATCCAAAAATAATACTGCACACAATTCTTTTTAAAGAAACCTGTTTTACAAGAGTTTTCCAGTCCTGGAAAATGCCAGAATAGAATTCCAGGACTTCCTAGGATTTCCAGGACCCGTACGAACCCTGTTCAGAGGTACTTGAATGAGCATCTTTGAAGTGTAGACGGAGACAATTGCTCCTAAGTTGGGCAATACAGAATATATAATGTTATTGAGTCCTTAACTTGTTGATTAAGCTTTGAAGTACTACAAGATGAGGAGAAACCAGATGAGAGGTAACTTGCTTATTGGTGAACTAAAAACAATTTCTGTGAAGGAATCATCAAGCATCCTATTACATATAAACTAAATCAGTGGTATGCAGAAACCTGTGTAAATGGTTAAACCCATCCATTCTGTAAAGCCATTGTATTTCAGTTCCAGGCGAAACAGTGCTGAATGTGCAAACAGTGGATACAATTCGTTGTAAGAATGACTTCTCTTAGGGATTCTCTGTACACTCAGCTCTCTCCAACACAGACACTGGGAACAACTCTTCATCTTAGAGAGAGTTGGGGCTATCTTTTACCCTTCATTGTCAGTTAGCAATACATGACTGACGTACGAAAAGTACACTCTGATCAGAGTCGTTTATGCATATTGTAACTCGTGATTAATTGTGAATAGTTTATTTTAAAATTTAAGTTTACCTTGAAACGGAAGAAATAATATAGTTGAAAATTAACGCACAACAGGGTTACACATCAACTATTTCCTTCCACCTTCCATCAATGTTTCTGTGTATTCACTATTCCTTTCTTTTATTCCTTGATAACAAAGAAGGTGGGACTCTTAGATCAGAGTTGATGCAACCTCGTCCCCAGGGCCTTCTCCTCGCCTTCTCCTCCACCTTCAAAATGGCGGTCGGAGAAACCCCTGGCCAAGGCTGCCAAAATGGCTCCAAAAATTTGTTAGAATTTTGTCACCTTGACACTTCGAAATGTCTTCGTTTCGTTTGAACAATGGTTTGACATTACAAAAAACAAACAGGGCCGTTAGACGCTAAAACCAACCTCCGAAAAAACCATTTCATCATGTATCATGTGACAAACTACTCCACAATTCTTGGAGTATTTCAGCAGCCTTGGCCAGGGTTTTCTCCGACCGCCATTTTGAACGAGGAAAAGGCCCTGGGGATGAGGTTGGAGTTGATGTTCAAAATGTAATATGATAGCCCAGTTTTAATCTAACACTCTGTTGTATCAATGTGTGGCTTAAAATACTTTATTGTGTTACTGTATGATTTCAGTGTTGTGTTGGATGCTGAGTTGTTGAACACCTCTATGCCTTCTCCTCTGTCTGGAACACAAACTGGAGAACAGGATGCTGGCAGTGATGATGAAGACAGGAATGAACTGTTTGCCATCCTTCAGGAGGCTAGCAGCGATGAACAAGAAGACACTCAAGAGGATGATGGAGATGATGTCAATGTTGATGTGGAAATGGAAGAGGATACATCAAGTGCATTCAGTGGTGAGAAAGGAAGGTTATGTTGGCTTTAAAAAGAACACTTTTCTGTGACTGACTTGAAAATTGGTTTTAACCAAAGACATTATTATCAGTTACTAGTTTGTGGAGTTACTTACTCATTTGGAATGGAGGTGCCAACAGCAGTGGTGTGTTTCTTTTGAAAAACTCACTGATTCATTTATGTGCAAATTACAAAATACTTGTTAACGTTTGGTACGGTGATGTGCATCATTTTCAGAACTGAAGAGCAGTCTTCAGGGACGGTCTTTTGGGAAATGATTTCTGCTTTATAGCCAACCATTCTTGTGTTGTTACAATCTGTTTCAACTAAATGGTTCAATCTACTTACGTCTGAAAGTGTGGTATGTCTTGTGTAACGAATGTACATCATCTTCGCTGTCTTCCACGTAATGGAAGCAACATTACCAACTATAACGTCTTTTTCTTAGTCACAACTCCAGACACCCACTGATACTAGCATTATGCAGGATGGATGTCATGTGATCCTACTGAAATAACCTAGCTCACCACTCCCTGCAGCTTTGTGGTTAGAGTATCGAATCAGTGTACAGAAAGTCATGGGTCAACTCCTGTCAGGGAATCAGAATTTTATATTGAGTTATTATGCTTGTGCCAAACTGGATAAATCTCACTGAACACTACATGGGCGAGCTTACACAATGTAACATTCAACAACTCTATTTTTAACACTTACAATGTTTTGGTTTACCAAACAAATTTCTTGTATAAGCGGTCATTAGCTCTGAAGTGTCGCTTTTCTGTTTTTATTTTATTTTGTTTAGTCTGTTTTTTTACACTGAATAACTGCTTAATTGTTGTCAAATTTTTGCGAAAGGATTAACGCTTCTGTATGAACGTAATAGAGGACTCTGGGACAATGAAATGGAAAGGACCGAATGTTGTCAGCTAACTCTTGTTGTTCTTTGCTCTCTTGTAGCGAATGAAAATCAATCTAAAGCTCTGTTAGATTCTATGCGGAAACAACTACGTGAGATCAGAGCAACTCGCGCTGAGCAGGAGACACGGGTCAGGGAAGCGTCTAACTTGTTCCTGAAGGTAATTACCACTGAACTATAAATAAGTCTCTTGTCAAATATACCTAATAATAACATAATAATTATCTAATATCATTCACTAACAGGTATTACTGATTCCTCTAGTCTTTGGGTCACTAAGGCATTTCTGTTCTGGTTCTACATCATAGCAACGATTTGAGAAAGTCCTTGAGGAAATTAAAGCACAGGAGGCTAGACAGGAGCTTGAGGTAGAGAAATTGTCCCCCTTTTGTTATGACGTTTTCTTCGGTCACTGCTAATCAGTTCAAATCCTGATATTTTAATCTTGCTTTTTTTTTTCAGCTTTGCGAGCTTGAAGCTCAAGTTGGTGCCAAGACATAAAATCAACATTGTAAAGAACCTAATAGATAAAGTCGCACCCAGATCTCACTTGTACGCAACTGAAATGACCGTGGAAGAACTGGGTACGAGATTACCCAGCAGATGGTTTCACTCCAAGCTTCGAGAATCAACATTGAGGAAAAGAACTCCGGCAAAAACTATTTTGACGTACTTTATTTATGGAGCCACCTCTTAATTTGATTTATGATCCTCAAATACAAACAATGCGCACAACCATAGCCTGCGTAGCAGGCGTAAACGGGGAAAGGGAAGGGAAGCGAGAACGCGAGAGAAAAATGGGGTTCTGGGAGCTAGGGACGAGGGAACGCCTGCTACAAAGACCCCCATTTTTCCATCTCCGCCCACCGATTTTCAGGTAATCCAATTAAGTTAACTGTCAATGCAACCACCAATCAGAAACAGGCGCGCGCTTTTCTGCATGACTGACTTTACGCAGGAACTCAATGAAGCGTCTAAAAATAAAGTTAGGATGAGCATTTTTTTCGAATCAAATCAAAATAACCTTCAACAACACTCAGTTGCGCTTATTTTCGAAGTACGAGACACGAAGCTTTTCAAAATAAAAAGATTTAGATAAACCCCTCTTTGCTTCTGAAAACCAAATGCGTTCAAGTTTCGCTTCTAGGAAAAGTAAGCTTAACACGCAAGCGAAGAACCGCGATACATTTTGAACGGCATCTATTGACCGAACTACACGTTTTTCAAAATTTACGCGAAAGTCATAATATGAAGAATCAGACAATTAAAATAAATATTTCAATACAAATTTACAATCAAAAATGTAATTTACTTTACCATGGATTCCCTACAAAGTCAACAGCTTGAGTGATGTCTTGCAACGGCAGATTTCTCTTGAAAACAAACATCTGTTCTCAAAGAATAAATTCTTCGCTTTTAGTTCTCCGAATTCCACTGTTTACGATGTCGAGCGTTTCTCAGGGCTTCTTCTTCCGATTTGTAGTTCTCAAAAGGTGAGTCTTCATTCTGATAACGGGATATTTACACTGCCTTGAAATTCACGCGTGAAACGGTGCAATAATGATTTTTTGAAATCTTCTCTGAAAATGACAAAATCTCTTCTTTCTAGGACCGTATCCCGTTGGCAAAACCACTAAAACATCTCTTCCCTTTAGAAGAGCTCTAACTGCCGTTTCTCGCTCTGGTTTCAAGACAATTTTGTTATCTGGCCACCAAGTTCAAATCTTCTAAGAGCACCTCCTCGGCTCCTCGTCAAATTACGTCGTTCTCGTGGGACTTACTGTCAAAAATTAACCAATCAGAATTTTGCGGCCGCCAGCGGCCGCAGAAATGAAAAGATGGGGGTCTTTGTAGCAGGCGTTCCCTTGTCCCTAGGCGCCAGTCCCCCATTTTTCTCCCGCGTTCTTCCTCCCCTTCCCCCTCCCCATTTACGCCTGCTACGCAGGCTAGCACAACCACGACAACAAACCGATGAGCGGTGCCGGATCTTAAGGCCCTTCCTGGCCAGTTTTAATCCTGTAATGTAGAACTATACATTGCTGTGACTACTTTCATAGTCAGTTCGTGGAACGAAAAAAAGGTGAACTCCATGAATTTGAAATAGCCTTTGTTAATAAAAAAAAACAGCAACAACGATAATCTAACTCAATCCCTTCTATTAAAGCGACTACGCCTATTCTTCAAATGTAGGAGTCCCTACAGTTACTTATCATAACGTAGTGACTGATCACAAGGCATACTCGCTGTCTGGTTGGTTATGCAATGGTGCTTCAATTTATGATGGACTGTCCAAGGGGCAAGGGCAAACCAAACCTGGAAGTAAAAAGTCCTGAATAGATCGATTGCTTGATTGTGCTAAAACTATTCGTTCCTGTCATCTTTGATGGAGATTTCGAATTTGTAATTTTTATTGGTAATTGTCAGCACAGTTCACGTGCTGGTGATGACATTCATCAATATTTTTCAGCTAACACGTACAAAGTTTTGGCTAACTCTGTAAATAAGATGTAAATGCATATTTGTGGTGACAAAATGACATCTGTACCCTGTTTCAAATAAGTAACTGGGGTATGCTGTATCCAAAAACCTTCCAATGATTTCATGATTCTTGTGCCCAAAAAACCCCGACTGCGTGGAAAATATGGCCTTCTTTAAGTATGGGAAGTAGTTATTGTGTTCAAGAGCAACACAAGACTGAAAGTAAACAACATTCTAATTGCTCTCATTTAATTGATCTTGATTACCTTCTTGTCATATTTTGCAAGGTTTAAGTTTCCTGATTTTAGGAAGATGATAAATTCAAAGTCCTTTAATTCCCAAGAATAGCTTATCCTCGCTGTGAAAAAATCGTGACCGTGTAACAATCCTTCACTTATCGTTAACACTCTTAATGGAGAAATCATACGATTTTTTTTGTTCGCGCCACACCCGCCTCGCACTCGGCTTGCGTCTCGTGGTCGAATCGAATAACAAAATGAGCAAACACACTCACTCACTCACTCACTCAGCCTTGTCGCCCCCAACTAAGTCCCGCCATCTATCCCGTTATTTAGCCATCTTACCGGCTTCGCCCCCAAGTAAGACCAATCTCTCCAAGCTCAGTTTCCACTGTTCTCCGCCATGTTGTTTTAGGCCTCCCCGGCTTTCTTTTCCCTGGTGGTGTCCATCTTAGGGCGTTGTGCGGTATACATTCCTGGGACATTCTTAGTGCGTGGCCGAGCTAACGGTTCCTGTACTTCTTTATTTCCATGACCACACTGTGACAATCTGTCTTCTCATACAAGTCTCTGTTTGATGTCTTTCTGGGCCAAAAGATGTTGCAGATCTTTCTTAGACAGCCATTATGGAAAGACTCCACTTTATCCAAGTCTTCCTCTCCAGCACTCGGAGCTATATAGCAACACTGATTTTACATTGCTATTGTACAACTGGATCTCAGTCATTAAAGGATCCTAGTCACCCACAGTGCTTTGCGCGCATCGAGTGAGAAATCCGCCATTTTCTGTGCCATCTAAAATCATGATTTTTTCACAGTGAATTAAAATCCGGCTACATCGGCGCCAATACGGCCAGTTTGGGCCTTCATTTACTTTTTTGGCCTTAAAAAATTAATAGCGGTTACATCTGGCCGGTTATTTTGGTGTTGTTTTCTATTTTTCTCGTGAAATGTGTGACACAACGCCAGGACTCTAAGCGGTTTATGCTCTCCTTCGCGTGGCAGTACCAAAACAGTCAAGCTTATGAAAGAAATCATTATTCAAGGGATATTCTTGGTTATTGCACTAGTGGAGGAAAAGATATCCAATAGATTGAAAGGCTGGACAAGCTTATTCGCTGACATTTTACTTCATTACGGTGCGCGTTCTTCACGGGCTGAAATGTTTTGGTCTTCTAAATGTGACGACGGGATTCGCTTTGCAGTGCCGGTAGCGACGCTAAAGCGAAAGCTTCAAAGACTTCGATGCCTAAGAACAACACTTCAATTTTTTCCATAAACTAATCCCTGGAATTGCAGAAAAGGAGGAGAAAGAATGGTTTGCGAACAGAAACGTTCAGATCTGTTAGCCGCAGTCGACACCTTAGCTACAATGTAGCTGCAGTACGTTTTGTTTTCAGGGCAATTCATGTATTTTGAAAATTGAAATGAATATCCATCCTGTGCGATGACAACAAAGAAAATAAAAGCTATTAACAAAACAGTTTCTTCTATTTGAAAGGAATGTGAAATGTTCTCGCTTTATCTAGCGCTATCAATTAAAACTAAATGCGCGGAGTGGTGGTCAGAGCGGCGTGATCGAGTGAGTTTTGGAAACATTTCTGCCCTCCGTGCATTCGCCTTTTGTGTTTTATGGCGATGGGAAAGTCATGAATACCCAATTAAACAAGATTCCAAACCTTTATGGTTCTAGATTCGCTTGTAAATCATATTCCTCGAGCGCTCGATGAATATAGTTTGCTTTTGGGTAGGCGGACTGGGAGGCTGGCCGGCTTACGAACACAAACATTCTTTGAGTTCTAGCTTTTTGAACAGCCGCCAAAATGCACTGATAATAATCGAAAGCCCTTTTACTGGCACTAAAATCAAAAACAGGCGAAGAAATTTCAGCTTCCGGCTACAATTTATATTTTTACCAGTTGATCTGTTGAGACGTTTTGTCACGTTCGACGAGTAATTTGATCGCAAATTTCAGACTTCTAGATTGGATGAACTTTACTAAACGCTCCTCTGGTCTTACTGAGCCTTGCCTTAATATCTTGCTGAGCGGCATTGTCCTTGCTAACGACCCTGCCCAGATACATAAAGTCGTCAAGAGACTCCAGTTCCGTACCATTAAGCGAGAGAGGGGTGGGGGTGGTGAATTGGTGTGCATCACCTTGGTCTTCGAGTCGGTGATATGCAGGCCTGTTTGCTTTGCATAGTTCTCTAACCTGGCCGTTTTCTCTTGTAGTGTGTGCAGAATGCTTGTGCAAGACTAATTTTTAAAGAACCCAAATTCTGCCACATAACGCGCTAATTATCAGGTTACACTGGTTACCTATTTGATTTACAATCGAGTTTAAAATCATTTAATCACTTTTGAGATTCCTCATTTTTAGCTCCTTCTTATTTATCCTCTCTTATTTCTCTTAAGCCTCCATCGCGACATAATCTTAGGAATTCAAATAGTAAACTTTTACTTAGTCATCCAAGTTTTAAATCCAGAGCAACACCTGGAGACAGGTCCTTTACTTGCGCTGCACCAAAGCTCTGGAATGCGCTTCCACTTGATGTTAGTATCACAGCTTTGTATTATTATTATTATTATTATTATTATTATTATTATTATTATTATTATTATTATTATTATTATTGTTGATTTTAGTTGAAATTACCGACAGATCATCCGCATAGTCAAGATCTTCATTAATCAAGATGGGCAAACGGAGTCCATTGTATACCTCTAGGTTGGTCTAAGATGGTAATTCTCATGATCCAGTCAATGATGGTAAGAAAGAGGATCGGCGAGAGGATAAACCCCTGCCTCACTCTCGACTTCACAGGAAATGCCTCTGACACTGTATTGTCAAGGATGACACCGCACTCGAAGTGGTCGTAGAAAAGGCCTATCAGTGACATGATCTTAAATGGAACTCCATAATGTCTCAGTATCTTCCACAGGCTCTCTCGGTGCACACTGTCTAACGCCTTCTTGAAGTTATTGAAGTTTACGTGTGTGTGGGGGGGGGGGGTATTCCATTCCAGAAATTGCTCAAAGATGTTGCGTAAGGTGAATATCTGGTCAGCAGGAAGAAGACCAAGACAATGCAGCTAACAGATGCACTATTGCCAGTGCAATTGGAGATTGTATGGTGCAGAATGCTGGAGGGTCACCCAAAGAGACAGTCAGAGACTGTTACGTTTCCACTCGTCATGTCTGGGAAAGATATGCAGGACATACTGCCCCAGAAGATCACAAATAAGGAACTCTATCAAAAGACCGGTCAGCGGGACATTACCACAGTACGAAAGCAACGGAGGTGGGGATGGCTCGGACATGTTATCCGGAAAGACCAGGATAGCATCACAAGAACTGCACTGAGGTGGACACCGGATAGTGGAAGAAGGAAACGAGGCCGGCCACGAGAACGATTGAGGCTGAAATGAAAACAATAGGAAAGACGTGAAAAGAAGTCGAGATGATTGCCACTGATAAAGGGGAGTGGAAATCTCTGGTCTCAGCCTTGTGTGCCACATAGGCGCGAAGAGGATCATGGATGGATGGACATCCTCTTCCTTTACGGAAACATGCCTCTTCCCTTGTCAGCCTACATCAGCTGCTTCATCGATTCTTCTCAGCAAGACCTTCCAGAAGACCCTGCTTGGGATCGAGAGTAGTGTTATTCCTCTCCGATTGTCACAGTTTTCTGGACCCCCTTCTTTGGTAGCTTGACAATAAGGCTTTTGTTCCAGTCATCAAGGATGGTCTCCTCCTCCCACACATTTCTGAAGAGGTCTGTTAGCACCCTGGTAGCCGTGTAAACATCACCTTTGACTATCTCTGCATGGATGTTATCGATTCCAGGCGCTTTCCCGCTTTTTAGGGATTTGATGGCACTTCGGATCTCTTCTTCACCTGGTGTGTCAGTGTTAATGAGGAGATCAGCCTCTGTTGGTTGAGGATCAGCTGGGTCTTCTGGCTCAGGTCGGTTTAGGACCTCTTGAAAGTACCACACCTCTCTTGCTGCCTGCTGCCTCTCCGTTGGTAGAGCATTTCTGTTCTTATCCTTCACTAGAGAAGACTGTCTTGAGAATGAACCACACAGCTGTTTGGAGATCTTGTACACCGTACCCATATCCCCTCTTAAAGCAGCCCTTTCAGCCTCTAGCTTTCTCCTCTTCAAAGACTCTTTTGCCTTGCCGAGTTTTGTGGCTGACTTCTCTTTCTTTGCTTTTGTAGGCGGATTCAGCTTGTTCCAGCAACCTGGGTGACTTAGTGTTCAGTAGCTTCTTTTCAGCTTCCTTCGTTCATCAATTTTGGCCCAAGTACCTAGTGTAATCCATACTTTGCGCTTCTTCTTACGGAAGTCAGGAACCTTCTTTGCAGTCTCCACGTAGGCTCCTTTGATGCTGTCCCATTTCTTGCTGACTGAAGCCTGAACTTCATCATCTATGGTAGACAGAATACTAAGGAGATTAATCGATTTCATAACAACTCCAACACGAATCTTACTCCAGGTGACTTTAATCTGGCAATGTCATACAGGTGTCGACGCTTGCTCACTGCTCTTGCTTGTCGAAGTTTCAGCTTGATGTCTGCAACAACTACCGGTAAATAGTGGTCGCAATTAGCAACTGCTCCACGAAAGACCCTTACATCACACGAAGAGATCGCCGCCATTTGTTGTTGATTGGTTGACAGTTCGGCCATCTGGGGATCTCCAGGTCAGTTTGTGGATGTCTTTATGCTGAACGATGGTGCCTCCTATGACAGCTTTGTTGTTCATGCAGAAATCCACCAGACGCTCGCCATTATCGTCGATCTCACCTTAGCCATGCCTCCCCATAGCCCTTTCACGATCTGAGTTGTTAGTTCCCTGCTTAAGAGCTCTCGTTCCCAGGAATCCCGGGGGTGGGGTGAACTCCGCAGTCGCACCTCCTCACCACGTTGATGTGGGTGTTCCTGCAGGGACATGGGGCAGGGTGGGCACAGCTTAGACCGTGGCGAACGCGGCACGGAAGCGAGTGACCGGTGCTATAGTAAGACTAGCTCTCGACCCTCCCCTTTAGGGGGGGTGCGCAGACTAGACTGGTCGGGCTGGGGAGCCGAATAAAACCCCTAAGGGAAAGAAAACTCCGACATAAAACCAGTGGCCTTTCAGGTCATGGGGGTTGTGCGGTAGGCCAATCACCTGCTCCCGGAAAAGCAGCAGATTAGAGAAACTGCAACTTCTCAAAGCACGAGCGCCACTACGCCCAGAAGTCTAATTAGCAATGGCAAAGCTGTGGCTGTGGACAGTGGAACAGCTGGACACACCACAACGCCACTTGGCGAAAGCTTACGGGAAGCCCAGTGGCCGACGAGGTCATTGGTGACGCCAAAATCAACGATGTGTGTAGGATGTTGGAATGTGCGAACGATGTACACAGCTGGAAAAGCGGCCCAAGTAACGCTGGTGATGGAACGCTACAGACTTGACATCTTGGGTATTAGCGAAACGCGATGGACAAGAGCTGGACGCATCAAGATGACAAATTGCTACACAATAATCTTTGCCGGAGAAGAAAGTGAACATCAGAGAGGAGTGGCAATGATGATGAGCCAGAAAACGCAGAAGATTCTGATGGAATGGACAGCAGTGAGTAGCCGCATAATAAGTGCAAGATTTTTCTCCCGTTTCAAGAAAGCAACAGTCATCCAAGTGTATGCGCTGACAAACGAGGCAACAGATGATGAGAAGGACGAATTCTACGACCAACTTCAGGCAACAGTCGATAAGTGCAACAGACATGACGTAGTCATTGTTATGGGAGAGCTGAATACAAAAGTCCGCGATGAGAACAAGGATATGGAAGAGATTATCGGAAAGCATGGATTGGGCAGCAGAAATGATAACGGTAACCGACTGTATGACTTTCGTTCGATTAACGGCCTTTCATCACAGTAACGTGCTTCCCACACCGAGCAACCTACAAAGCAACTTGGGTGTCACAAGACGGGAAGACACGAAATCAAATTGATCACATGATGATCTGCAGAGAATGAAGAAGATCCGTGGAAGATACAAGAATATCGAGGGGCGGATGCAGCCAGTGACCACTACCTGGTAATCATGAGAATGAAGCTGAAAAGTCACAGAAACCCAGATAGAAGCAAGATGAAAGCAAGATTCGACACACAGAAGCTGGAAAATGAGATGCTCAGATCAAAGTTTAGCGTTGAACTGCGCAACAGATTTGAAGTACAAGAGGTGGAAAAATATCAACGATGACTGTATACAAGTGGAGAAAGTGTACACAGTAACTGGAAAACGTATTACGCTGAGTAAAAAGAAAAGCAAGCAGTGGTTGAGAAAGGACACCTGGAAAGCAATAAAACAGCGGCAGAAATTCCATATAAAATACACCGCACAAAATCAGAGAGGATAAAAGGGAAGCTACGACTAGAGTACGCGCTGAAAGACAGAGAGGTTAAGTGCAGAGCAAGGGAGGACAGGAGGATCTGGCTAGAAAAGATAGGGTGCGAAACAGAGAAGTCTGCTGTGAAGGGAAGAACCAGAGAACTGTACCACGCAGCCAGGAAAATCACAAACAAGAAGCATCGACAAGTTGTAACAGTTAAGAACAAGAAGGGTGAGGTAATAAAAGACAAGAATGCTTGACTTGAAAGATGGGCCGAACACTTTGAGGAGATACTACTCAGGGAGGCTCCAATGAATCCAATTGAAGAGAACGAAGTGGAGACAGATGATGTTAGGGAGATGGACACAACCGAGGTAAGAGAAGCGGAGGTGAGGCAAGCGCTGAAGAAGACAGAGTGGAAAGACACCTGGAAGCGATGGGATCCCAGCAGAATTGTACAGGGCAGACAATGATGTGGCAGTAAAAGAACTAACAAGACTGTTCAACAGGATATAGCATGAAGGGAAGGTACCTGACAAATAGAAGAAAGGTCTGGTTGTCAAATTACTTTAAAAAGGTGACCTGAAGGAAAAAACTGGCGCAGTGTGACACTGTTACCTGTAGGCAACAAAATAATAGGGAGAGTCATTATCTACAGGATCCAAAACGGAGTAGAGAGTAGTGGTTTTCGTAAGAATAGGAGCACAGCCGAACAAATATTCATTTTCTGCAACATCATGGAACAGGTCAATGAGTAGCAGCCACATTATAGACACATTTTATCGACTTCGAAAAAGCCTTCGATTCAATACACCGTGAAGGACTACGGAGAATAATGAAGGCCTATAGAATCCCTGACAAGCTGATAAGAATGGTGAAGATCATGTACGATGATTTCGAGTGTTCAGTACTGGATGAAGGAGAACGGACAAGATGGTTCAAGATCACCACTGGGGTTAAACAAGGCTGTGTCATGTCAGGATTCTTGTTCTTGCTTGCTATCGACTGGGTGATGTGAAGAACAACAGAAGGACAGAGAAATGGCATCAGATAGAACTTCACAACTACTCTTAAAGATCTATATTTTGCAGATGACATAACCCTATCATCAAAGTATGAGCACGTACAGAACAAGACCGACCGACTGGTAGACAATGCAGGAAGAGTGGGGCTCAAGCTGAATGCAGGGAAATGTAAAGTGATGAGAACGAATGCACGAAGAGAAGACAAAACGGAGATTGGAAATGAAGAGGTGAAAGACGTGGAAGAGTTTGTTTACCCAGGCGCAACTGTGACCATGGATGGTGGAGGCACTGAAGACATCATGAAACGTCTAAGCAAAGCACGAGGGGCACTTTTTTCAACCTGATGAGGATCTGGAAAACACAAAAATTAACCTGTTGAAGACACTGGTGCGACCAGTACTACTGTATGGATGTCAGGCCTGGAAGATAAACAAAACAGAAAAGAAGAGGCGAGACAGATTCCACTTCACGTGCTTGAGCAAGATCCTAAGAACATGGTGGCCAAAACGTGTCCGAAACGAGGCAATATCGGAAATAACAGGCGTGAATACGATCAGCGATGAGATTCGAATAAGAGGATGGAACTGGATTGGACATGTGCTCAGAAAAGAGAGGAACAATGACTGCATGGTGGCGATGGAGTGGCAGCCTGAAGGAAGAAGGAAACCAGGACGACCACTTAGAGAAGGACAATAGAAAAGGAACGCAGTCAGGAGGGTGGTTCAGTTGGGCCGAAGTTAGAGGCACGGCACAAGACAGGGCTAATTGGAGAACAAGAGTTGCAGCCTTATGCGCCTTATAGCGCGGAGAGAACTAAGTGCTAAGTAAGTTGTTAGCTCCCACTTTAGCATTCAGGTCGCCCATAATCAGGAGTAGCTCATGCTGAGGGACTTAAGATACGGCACGTTGCAGCTGTTCATATCATGCATCCTTGATTTCCATCGTTGGTGGGTGCATAGCACTGAATTATGGAAAGTTTACAGAATTTGCAGTCAAAACGTGCTCGCACGTGTCTGTCACTGATAGGCTCCCACCCCATAAGGGACTTGACAACTTCACGTCAGACTGTCAAGGCAATACCACTGCTGTGGGGGTCATCCCGGCCTGAGTAAGGAATAGCTGTTTCATCGCTCAACGCTTTACGTTCAGAACCAGTCCATCGGCATTCACTGAGACCAAGCACTTCAGCTGACACCTTTTCATCTCTGTGGCAACTTGCTTCGTCTTTGATGTTCGTGCATGGTGCGCACGCTCCATACACCCAACCAAACCTTCGCTTTTCGTCTCAAAAAGCTCTCATTTACACTAGTCCTAGCTCCCCTTGGAGGGCTTTGGCCAGGGGTGGTCATCCGGCCTGTCGGTTGGCTACTGGAGTTCTCAACCCTATTCCCAAACAAAAGACCAATGTATCCATTAAACTACAAAAAAATGGAATTAAACATACCTTTGTCGAAGGACAATTCCTAAACAATGGCGTCTTCACCCCAAATGACTGCCAAAGAAAGGCTTGGAAAAAGAGCACGGGCTACTAATTTATTTAAAATTTCTAGGTCTATGCGAACTTTAAACAACCAAAAACAAATGCAAACCAAACGACTTTCCGATGTCGACCTTGAAGAATGAGAAAAATGCAAGAAAAATCATACTATTTTAGGAGCCAATATCAATGGTTTCGGGATGTGTCAGGAATGAACCGATTAAATTTCACGCAAAGCACCATACATGGACCTTTCATTCCCCCTTGGATGTAGGGCCGGGGTGTATGGGTGCCGCTGAGGTTCTAAATCCTGACTGTTTAGGGCAAAAAAGCCCTAAAATACCAACCCTGTTTAGGACAACACCCTCCATTTCAGTTGTCTGTTAAGGACACCCTCTTGTTTTACACAAACGTGTCCGATCTAGGATTGCTAAATGCTGCCAGTAGGCCATATTTAATAACGACAATCGTGCAACCATATCCTGTTGAGGACAGACTCGCATAAAATTATGTACCCTTTTCAGGACCTTGATTCGGGACAGAGAGGCCAAAAAACCATTCCCTGTCCAGCGGCACGTCCCCATCAAGGCCGTGTAAGAGACTACCCCCCCCCCTCGCCACGCCCCCGCGTTTTATACAGTGATATGATTAGTTTCTTCCCGAATACTCTAACATATTAAGGTATTAAGAAGTAGCTCACTAAGTGGGAGGTCTTTGGTTTTGTTATTGCAAGATAATAAAAACTTAAAACCTCCGAGATAGAATGTTAACGTAAACGTAAAGTAGATACTGTCACAAGCTTAAATACAGGTAGGATGTTAACTACAATAAGGATTCTTAGTAATAAAAGCTTCCTACTAAAAGTTTATTTTAAAAAAGATTATTATTAAGAGGATACAAAAGCTCAGTGTTAATGTTGTACCACGCCAGATACGAAAAATCAATAAAAAAAATACTTTAGAGGTGGCCATAAGAAAAAAGGTAGAAACTCCATTCCCTATCTGAGATGCAGTGGCATTGGTCCTCGTGAAAGAGGTACAATATTAAAGCATGATGACCAACCGTTTAAAAACAAAAAACTGAGGTCCTCCGTCAGTCGTTCTGTCAGAATAAGTTAGAATTCAGTTCAATGTAATGTCTGTTATTTTGGCTTTTTCTAGGTTTTCCACGTAATGTTCAAACACTTCCCTTGCTTTTCCTTGTTGTTGAAGGAAATATACTCCTCGAGCCCAGAAACTGCTAGCCTGTTCCAGGCTCCCAGATAGTGGGGAAAGCGTGAATTGAGAAAAAGAGCACGAAAAAAGGCGAAGGGGCCACCGCCACCGCCCCCATTTTTCCAGATCCCGCGCGTTTTATTTTCGCGTTCCCTTTCTAATTTCCATGACGTCCCAACTATCTGAGAACCTGGAACAGGCTAAGAAACTGAGTAGCTCGAGTAGTCCAGTACCTCTTGTGAACCTATAATTTCAGAGGCATTCTAAAACAATATTGCTCATTGTCTTCAGGGATAGGTGCATTGTTTGTGCCCTTATCTTATTGTTCTTATGGCCAATCATGTGAGATGTTCAATGAGGTGCTGGTCGACTCAAGAAACTGCATTTCACGCGATCAGCTTGTTACCCATGATGCACTTTCAAATATCGTGAAACGCGTTGGAAGCTGGGGCCAAGTGATTATTAAATAAACAAAATGGCTTCCGTCTTCCTTCCGCGTTGCAATATGAAGAAAAATATAAGTGAGATGAAGGAAAGGAGATAAGACTTTTCCTTTGAAGTAAATGCTACATTTGTTGATTTTCCAGGGCTATGCGTTAGTGTGCTCGAGGGTTTCTTACCGTTCTTTAAACTTGGAATGTGAAGGACAGTTCATAATCGCCGTGTTTGTGTACCTTAGTAACCGGCCGGTTGACCACTTCCGACCTACGGGGAAATTCAAGCAGCTTATGGACTTAAAAACCATAAACCTTTTCTCAACTTCGCTCTGAAGTATTCACCGTCAATGGATAAAAGCAATTATTCTGGAGAAGTAAAGTGGACTTTAGCTTACTCAGCTGAATTACCGAAGAAGGATGCCGGACCAAAATATTCTCGCATATCCGAGCACTTTCGACACGTTACACCAGGCACCATACAGTGCTCGATGTTTTGTGGAGGAAAGCAGTGTAAATATGAAAACCCTGCGAAGATGAAAACTGATGAAATGGCAATTAATGGACTTTATTCTTCATGGTATGCTTATAACTTGAATATTTAGTGCATTAGTACATTGTGGTGTAATCTCTCATTAACCACGGCCAGAAAACTCAGTAATTAGGACAGTATTTCATAAACGAAATAGAGCAGTTTCTTTCCTAGTACTCATAAAGTAAAGATTGTAGAACTCAAAACTGCTGTGAAAGCACTTGGTTCTGGCTCCTATTTCTGGGCATCTTTGGTTCTTACATACTCACTTATGTTGTCTTGAACTTTATGGAAAGAAGCGTTTCATAAATACATTATCTCATTTATTATAACTGTATTTATTTTTATTATTTAAAGGGTTACTCCTCAGATTTTAGCCACAGCTCGTCCCTCTACAGAAGTTATAAAGAAATACAATATCATTGAACAATTTGCCAGGTAAAATAAATTATTGTTATAACTACTGTGAATGTTTGGACCTAATTAGTGAGAAGCATCTAATTTCTCTACTCAAGTTATATCATTACTTGAACGAACATACACGTTAGAAGAATAAGGAAAATGGTCATCAAATGTAGAATCAAATTCTCATAACTTGAACCCCAAGAAATTTATGAATAACAGTGAGGAGAACATAAATGTTGACATGGAGGCTTACAGGGAGATGAGTGGGTGACCCACCTTCCTTGTCAGTTTTTCCCAATTTTTTCATGGACATGTTTTATCATATTCTGTGATTTTTGACCTCTGAATGTGCAAAGCGAAATCAATTAACATATTGTTAGATGGAATTTGGTTATTCAAATGATCAATCAATGGATTGTAAACTTTATACCAAATTGACATTAAAAATAACTGCAGCAGAGATGCAGATACAGGCTCAAAGGAACATGCAGGTTCTCATACTATAAAATTTGTGAAGTGCTTTTTGAGACCTGGCTTGAATATGACCTCCAGTTTTTTGTCACCGATGCTCTACCAACTAGGCTAGGAGGCCAGAAGGGTGCAGGTCATGGTTACTTGAGGTGGCTTACTACAGTTTTTCTGAGACACAATTGTGCGCGCTGAGAAATTCTCTCTGACGCCTTTTTTTTTTCGCGCGTGCAATACTTTACGCGATCATCGAGAAAAAGCTGAAAACACCTGTGAGATCTGGCTAGTAGAAATCGCTCGTGGCGTACTATTAACATTCTTATCATGAATGGACGAAGTCTTGAAGCAGTTAGTGAACGCTACAGGTATAAAATCTGTAAAACCTTGACAAAAACCACAAGAAGTTGTTGTAAAAATTCTTATGTTTATCGCACGCGCCATATTGCGTTATTTCAGCGCGCGCTTAAGTTGCACGCATGCTCAGTTTTGCTCACAGAGGAGGCCGCAAAAAAATCGCAAATCGACTTTTTGAGCCCAATCTACTCGAAAACTGACCGTATAACCCACAGTAAAAAATTCAAAAATCAATTCATAGTAGTAAGTTTCACCTGTAGACATAACATTAGCAAAATCTGTAAGAGAAATTTTTAGAAATTCTCAAAAAAGCGAAAATTCGACATTTTCTTCATTCGCAAAAATTCTGCCTTACAGATTTTCATTTTCTTTTGCATAGCTGTTTATTTACAGCTACTTTCCAAATCCTGAACAATTGAGGAAGGGTCGTACGGCTAGATTTTGAAAAAGAAGCCCCCAAAAAGTCTAGTTTCCAGTCCCCTCCTAGCACTCGGTCTGTTGTATTTGATATTTTCTAAGCTTCTCATATTTCTTTTTCAGGATAATGAGGGTTAATATCATTTCTTTTAACAGTTGTAGCAACAAATGACCCAAAAGAAAACTCCCGTTGGCTTTAAACTAGAGTTTTAAAAAGTTTATCTTTCGCTTCTGAAAACTGTAGTAAGCCACCTTAAGGTTAATTAATTAAGGTGCAGGCAGTTTGCATCAGTAAATATGTGAAGGATACAATACAGCGCTGGTTATACAACTACTGAACATTGTGGAAAACCGCAGTCAAAAAAAGGAAAATTACACTTTTTTTTCTTTTCTATTTACTTTCATTTGGGTAATTGGTATTTTATATTTTATCCTGTATTTGAGTAGTTATCATTAAAAACATTATTCCTGTAAATCGTCTGTACAACTCAATTTTGTGGAGTAATCGTTGATTATGAACATGTTTAAGTAATGCAATTTCAAGAGTTCTTTTGGCCTTACATGTAGCTTTTGTAGAGAGTGTTAAGCTAATGTAAACATTCCCTCAAATTATTGACAGACTGATAACAAGTTGCCTCTCTTTTAAAGGGCAGGAATTAAATCACTAATAAATCTTCAACATCCTGGTGAACATGCCAGTTGTGGCTTTGGTCTTGAACCTGCCAGTGGCTTCTCCTACATTCCTGAATACTTCATGCAAGAAGACAGTACGTTGTTCATTTTCTATGGATTCTTATGACTTTTAAGGTGTCAGGGTACCCCAAATGAAAACATCACATTATCACCAATGATTTGGCTTTAGGCATTTTACAAAAGCCCTAACAAACTATATATTTTCTGAAAGCTTTATAATTGAAGATTATGAAAACATATCAAGGTAACAAAAAAGGTAAAGGAATAGAAAATATAGTTAGTGTCTGTTAAAAGTACATCGTTCACAAAACCGGTTCTGCTCCAG
This sequence comes from Siderastrea radians, assembly GCA_964017195.1. NCBI lineage: Eukaryota > Metazoa > Cnidaria > Anthozoa > Scleractinia > Rhizangiidae > Siderastrea > Siderastrea radians. The sequence continues at coordinate 17,790,836 of OZ024894.1, read as the reverse complement.
TCAAAATGATCTGAAAAGAAAGGCGAACATTTCAGCAAATTCTTCGCACCTTTTTCTCAAAAACCGTGACAGGGAATAGTTAAGATTTAAAGTTTGAAAAAACACCCCTCCTCTTTCTTTAACAGTTCATAATTTTTCAATGGATGCCAAAAATTCAATTCGCTGATATGGTTTTGGTGTCAAACTATCAGGCAACATTCTGGCCAAATTTGAGCTAAAACAGTTGAAAACTCGCAGAAAAAAAGGCAAAATAGATTTGGGGATGCTTTTCCAGTCTGATAAGATTAAAACACTTAATAGGTGTTAAGGTGATTACCTCGTACGGTTTTTACCTTAAAACAATAGTGCAAGCACGCTGACCAGGAACATGTCAAATTCTGCTTTTGGTGTGAATTAATTGGAAAAGGACTTTCTGGGTCTTTCACTCAGGTCTGTGTGTGGTTCAACCACAAGCCTTTACTCTTGCACAATTTCCAATAAGTTAACTTCAAGATTGGTGTTAAAATGCCTAAATCGGCTGAGTTTCCTCGTAGCACGAGTCAAGTTCGAGCCCGAGTCAAGTTCAAGTCAGGTTTAAAAAAATCTGTTTTTTAAATTTATTTTTATTTCTTTTGATTGCGATACTTGCCCGGGATTCTTGCTTTCATAATGTTGCGACAACTGTAGTCTCCTTTAGTGTCATCACGCAACGCTCCTTTCCCTTTGTGGAGCCGGTGGAGCATTACACTAAAAACAGCTGCGTAGGAGACTACACCAAATGCTGCTTAAAACATCAACAGTCCAAGAGATATTTTCCCTATTGAGCTATCACGAGCTCATTCCTGGTGTTGTTAGCAACTTATTGAATGAAATAAACCCCAGTCCTCGCTAAACCACGTCATCTATTATTTTTCCTGAAAGGTTTTGATCAGTTTTGTTGGGGGGGGGGGGGACAGAGCTTTTTTCCTGAACCTTCTTGTAAAAGAGAGGTTTGAATAAGATCTGTCTGAAACTGACAAAAACGTAATATCTGATAAAAAGTGGTCAGTTTTGGGGTATGTTGATACCTTAAACTTAGTTTGGATGTATAATATTATTGTTACATCTATGTAACTTATCATATTGCATAGCACTCTTGTAGGCAATGATATGGCTATCTCACGGTTACAGTCAAAATCCCTTTAACTTTAAAAGAATAATGACTCATTCATAAACATAAGAATGTCTTTGTAAAATTTTTTGGAATTTCTTTAGTTATTTATTAAATGTTATATATAGGATTCATTCCTTGTTATACTTAAGGCTCTTTACATTTTGTGTCTGTTTTTTTGCCATCTTGTTTGTCTTGCTTAGTACTTAAACAATATTCTACCAATTTCAACAATTACTACCCTTTAAGTTCAATGATCTATTTAATAGTACTGTATACTCTAATTTTATTTAGTTTAAAAATATTAATTGAATATCATTTTTCCACATGTACATAACAGTTTTCTTTTACAACTTTGGATGGTAAGTCTTTGAGTTTGCTGTTAATTCATGTTGTGCAATTAAATAGGCTATACAGTGTAATACTATACTCTAGTTTAGAGGTAAATAAATTTTAACCTGTTACTCCCTCATTTACCTCCATTCAACACTCAAGTACCACCTACAAATGCTTTCTTAAGGAGCAGATTTATTTTTAGGCATCCTAACCTGTAGATAGGAATGAAGCCACTAATTATCATCAAGTTCTGCTTTAAGGAGGCTCAAAAGGGTTTGCTGCACATGTGCGTAACCAGCACACGACATAGCTGAGTGAAGCCAATTTTCTATTAAAAGTCATGCACGCAAAACACTGGAAGTGAAAATGCAGTGTAAAATCGTGTGAACCCATACCGGAAATGAAACATCCATGAAAGATTTGTTTTCATCTTGAAATTTTGGTTGGTGACCCACCCTCACTTTTTGCATGCACGCAACACTCAGTGTGCCACTTCAAACAGAAACTTTTGGGGGAAGTTATTCAGTAGAATTTTCTGTAATGAAAAAAAACCTTTTTGGATATAACTATAAAAGTTCTACTCTCATACCGGCAAAGAAGTTAAAAATTTAGGGAACTTTCCAAAAAAGCGATAAAAAGGTAGATCGATCACCGAATTCAGGTAATATGCAAAAACTGAAATTTGGAGGCTCTTTTTGTGGAGCGTAAGTGTTGCTATGGTAACCACTACTTAAGCACAACCAGCCTTAAAGTATTGCGCAAAACAAAAGAGGTGCAAAGATATTCACAGTTTGCCTACATGATCAGAAATACTTCTCTGTAACCTTTCCTCATTTCAGAAGCATTTGTGACGATTAAAAACCCTTACAAGCCACCTTAAGGTCGGGGCATCGTGTTCCCTTCAAGCACAGGCTTACTCTAGCTCTTGGTCTAAATTTCTAGAATTTCTTAAAGTAGCTTTCCAGTAATCTCCATTGTTAGAAACTTCATGTTTCAGTGCCAAAAAAATTAATAATTTGGGAACAGAAATTGGATTCCAGAAATTTCATTGACGAACTGCTAGGTTGGACAAAGACTGCAGCTCAGTTCATTTGTAGATGTTTTGCCACTTACAAATAAAATTTCCCAAACTAGATACTACATAGCACATATGTGTAGACTTTTAAATTATCTTTTTTTTAGTTACCTCTGCTTAAATGCTCATGACATTGCTCAATGCAAGCTATACGGTTTATATCTAGGAATGATTATGGTGTACGATCTTTAGAGTCCATCCTTGATATGGTGAAGGTTATGTCATTTGCACTTAAGGAAGGCAAGGTAACTAACTGTAATTCCCAACAGACAAGCTATTGTGCAGATGAACTGCTTAAAAAAGTTCATAAGCTCAAATTAGAAAGTAAGTAATGGTAATTGGACTGAGTGGAGTACAATTCAGTGAGTAATCTGGCGAGTAAATGTAAATTGGCTGAGCGTATAGCGTGAGGATGATTTGAAATTATGACCACGATTACCCCTGAATTGTACGACCCAAGTCCAGTTACCAAGTAATCATATCTATAACCAAATGCAAGATTAGAAAATCCATGTGCTCTTTGGTGACATTTTTTAAATTATCAGTTTTGCAAGTAGTGGAGTAAAAGCTATAAAAAGAACCCATTTTGGTGCACCTGATTGACGTACGCGCAGCGTAGTTGTCCGATTGCAACTATCCAATTACAAAAAGTTCAAATTGGACAGCTGTAATTGGACACCCACGTGATCAACCTCCAATTATATATTGAATAGACGTGAGGAGAACCAATCACAAACGAGCATTTTGTTGTAGATACGATTATACAAAAAATTGCAGGTGAAAAAATTCCACTACCATATTTACTTGATTAAGCGCCACCCCAGATTAAGTGCCACCCTCAATTAAGCGCCGCATATGAGAGCGAAAATATTAAAGAGCACCGCCCTCGAATAAGGGCCGCATTCATTCACAACAATGCGGCGCCTAATCGAAGCATCATCAGACTGAATCAATGTTGGAGGATAATAATAAATGTTGGAGGATAATAATAAATTTATTCTCCTGTGTTATCATGTTTTTTCAGTTCGAAGTGGGTACATTTCATTATTTTTCTTTGTTAACATTTGCTTGTTATCGTTTACAAATATTATGATTTTTTAAAGAGTGCCGCCCCCAATTAAGCGCCGCATCTGAAACACTAAAAATTTAAAAAGCGCCGCGGTGTTTACTCGAGTAAATACGGTATACTTTTGATGTAAACTTATCATTAAACTTGTGGAACTGGCTTCGACAGTTTTTCCTTACCTTGTGATCGAGAGACATCCCGTCTGCATTACAAAGTTAGCAATCGTGTTCTGGGTAACATCACTTTCAAGTTGGCTCAAAATTGATTTTGAGGGAATTGTGCATCAAGTTGTGGAAATTCTTAATTCTATGTCAAAGTCAGTGAGAAGTGGGGAATTTAATTTTTTTTACTTGCGACCAAGTTTGATAAGCAGGGGTGTAGCCAGTATGAGGCAGACCGAGGCACTTGCCTCAGTAATTTTTTTTTTGTTTTCTCAGACATTTTTTTTTCATTTAACACCCTACATGTAAATACCTAGGAAGAGAAGTTAACAGTGGACATTGCCTCAATCAGAATTTTTTCTGGCTACGGCCCTGATAGGGATATTTTATTGTTGTTGTTGGTTAGCCAAACGATTCATCATGCTGGGACAGTGAAAATGTCAGAGAATTTGTTCTATGGGTGGTGCAACCCTGTAGTTTGTTTTTGGGTTAACTTCAGAAGTCTTCCACTGAACTTCAAGAAGACTTCTGGTTAACTCTCAAAATCTTTAATTATAGTCCTCAGGTCAATTTTAGAAATCTTTTAACGTGTGCAGAACAACTTTGGAAGTCTTGAAATGATCATATAAATCATAAAACACTGTAGATTTGTAATTGGGCCATAGGGGTCTCCATAAGACATCAGGTGGAAGAAGAAGGTGCACTGGAGGGAGTTGTGAAAAGGAGCATTGCACTCCAACCTATGGGGGACAGGTTGGAGTTATTGTACTTCTCTTCGTCAAAACAAAATAATGTTGAATGTTAAGTACTTCTGAATCAGCTATGTTTTGTAAGCTGCTGTTATAGTTTATTATTCATAACATTCCAAGCATGATCATCTGCTGTTGTATTCATCATTAACATCCATTTTCGTTATTTTTCAGGCTGCAGTGCACTGTCATGCTGGCCTTGGTTAGTTTTTGTTGTTTATTTCATTATTCAAAAGAACAAGTCAAATGTACTATTATAGACACTTATAATTATCTGTACAACATTTCACATATGGTATATATGTACCATATTGTGTGTGCCATAGTGTATGTACCATATCATGTTGTGTTGAGTTATATAAGATATAAACACCTCTCTGCATGTTTATTTTATTTATTTTTTGTTTACAGGCAGAACTGGAGTGCTTATTTGCTGCTATCTTGTGTTTTCTGAGAGATTAGAAGCAGAGGAGGTCTGTCATGTGCTTGTTTTATTTCAATACGGACTATACTTACATCAGTGATGGGTCTATGGGAAGGGATAAGGGGATTGGGATCAAACTTAATTTTTTTTAGTTTTGGAGAAATCAAAAAGTGGGAAAAAGAATAAGAATGAAAGAAAACGGCATGGACCAGCAAACCAAGTTAACAGAATACTACAACAATTATTTTAGATTGTCATTTTTGACCCCTTCTATCAAAAATTTGCAGATCTGACCCTGTGCACAGCAATGATATCTACAAGACAAACTTTGCTGAAAGCTAAAATCAGTAAATACGACCTATGCAGGATTTTGGTGTAATGCCCATGGTGCTATGACAGATAGCAGGTAGTATAGGAGGGACCAAATTAACCCCTTTTTTTGGCAAAGGAATCTCATTAATTTGTGTAGGAATACTTTAATGTTAATGAAGTCATAGGCTATTGTTGGTATCTCGTGAAAATCTCATTAGTGTATACCCAGGGAAAGATTACATTATCTTGAATGATGTCATAGGCTATTCTTATTCATATGATTCAATCAAAAGCACTGAACCATAACATTATTGTGCAAGTGCCCATTCTTTTGCATTCATTATCCTCCTCCTCCTCCTCCTCCTCTTCCTCCACAATTTATTTCCCCCTGGGTAGACGCAAACGAGATTCCATTGCATTTATTCATGAGATACTGACAATAGCCTATGTCTTCATCGACATTTAAAGTATTGTTTTGCAAATTAATGAGATCCCTCTGCAAAAATGGGGTTAATTTGGTTCCTCCTATGCTTCTGATGGCAACTGTAGCACAACAAAAATCTGTTTCAAATGTATTGAGTTCTCTTCTTTGAAGGCAAACAGTGTTAGGAAATTTACTGTTTTGTTAATAATATTGTTTTCTTTGTTGTTTTCACTAAGTTTATTGCATCGTATTTGGGGTTGTCACTGTAGTTTTTTTAATGTTAATTTGTGTCGCTTTCCTATGCATTACGCTTCAAACTCCTTCAAAATGCAAGGCAAGTGGCGTGTAGTTTCAACTTTTAATCTTTGTGTGTTAACCATGTATTTTTTTCCTTCACAGGCAATCCACAGGGTCCGATCAAACAGGTATGGATGTCAGTATCACAATAGTACATATAGGGACAGGTCAAGGACGACTATAAGTGTGGCCTCAAGTACCACTGGTTTTAATTTTTCTAAGTTTGCCATACACCTGAATGTTTCTGTTGTTAAATAATGACCTATGAACAACCAAAAAAATACACTAACATGCAAAACATGACATGGTATGTAATTGTGGGAATATATTTTGTGAATTGGCATTTTTTGACTGTTTGCAGAGCAAACATTTGGAAAGATTAGTGTTTTCTAAAGGGATTTTAATTTTTTGTAAGTTTCTAAGAGTTTTGTTCATATTGAACTTGTAACAAGTATGTTAGATGAGGTAAAAAACTGCGTCGGTACACTGCTTTTCATTTTAACTAACTCAGCGGTCTATGGGTTGTTTTAAAATTTGCCAAGTTTGATTAAATTTATTAAGCCTTGAAAATTTGTTTGTTATGGAAAATATTTCGCGGGTGGTTCTTTTTTTTTTAACATTGTCAATAAATTGGTAAAAATAGGAAAAAACGCCCGACGTTTCTTGCCATTCCTGTCTTAATTTTGAAAGATGGTGCAGTTGCTGACAGTGTAATTTAAGTTAATTGATTTATTCTTACTGTTGCAGGCCTAAAGCTGTCCAGACACGAGGTCAGATTCAATGTGTCATTGATTTCACCAACTTTCTGCACCATCTGTGGGTTGTATTTTCATCCAGGTACATTGTAAATTTCCTTTGAAGTTTTTTTTTCTCGTGATAAACTGCAAAGCATTAAAGATAAGGGACCCCAAAGGCATATCGCTTCCACCATGGAAAAAGTTTTTCCTCTTTGCCATCTGATGTTAAGATTTTCCTCCCTGTGGCCGTGCTAAAGGATCCTGTTAAAGGCTACGCTTTTAACTACATACCAGAGGGTGACACATTTGTGTATTTAAATGATATGTAGAACTGTCTTTTTAGACGCCTTGAAGCTATTCAGTCCCTCGGTGAACAATTTACAGCTTTAAATTTCAGCCCTTCTTCTTGAATTGATGCTTTATTTTTCTCTGAATGAACTTCGTTTGAAAATATACTTCACTGAAGGGAGTGAAGGGTTTCACCAAGACCACTGATGAGCATGTGCTGAGTGAAGCAACAATGTACAGTGTAACTGTGGTGTTTTGTTTTCTAGTGCTCCTGGTGCCAAAACGTTTACCTTGCAACAATACCTTAAGCGTCAGAGACATCTTTTGCATGGTATGGAATCACGAAACCTTAAACACATCCCTAAGGTAAGTACCTAACGTGCAAAACTTCTGCATGAACTGATCTCCGGATTCAACATCTTACATTCTTGTGGAGGCATGGTCGTGTAGTGGCTGCTGCCACTGACTTTTGATTGCGGGATCAAAGGGTCGGTGGTTCAAGGCTTGGTCTCTGCATTGTATCTTGTTGTTTCCTTTACTCCACACTCTTTTTCTAGGTGTGTAAATGAATATTGGCAGGAAAAAATGCAGGGGGTAACCTTGCCTTAGACTAGCGTCCCCTCCAGGGGGCTGTGGTGTACTCCCATTTGCTTCATGCTACAGAAAGCAGTGTGTTATTAACACTTAGTCAGTGTCTAAATATAACGCCACATTTTTATATGTGTGATATTCCAGATCACATGTTCTTGTGGGACATTGCATCTCTTAAGCAGAACGAGTTTGAGTGCGACTACGACTTTTCAATTGCAGTTTGTAAGCTGTACTTTATCACGTCACATACCAGTCTCACAGCTCCCTTCTCTACTGGTAAACAACAAGAAGGATTGAGGGCTGTGTAAACGTCACTGGTTTGAATTCAAAAATCGTACTCGTACTCAAACTCGTTCTCGTAGTCCGATCTAAAGGTCGCTATTGTTGATTAAGTCCTGCGTGGTCCTTTCAATAAATAGATATGTATTTTAATGTTCACTGCAGGTGGTGTACTTGTGTTGCTGTCGATTGTTGGAACTTGCAGGAGTGAAGAGGGAGGACGCTCCTTTGAAAGTGACACTCTGTCGGGAAGTCAAAGCTGTGTTTAATGAAGTGGATGAAAGTGAGAAAACAAACGAGTGTGGCAGGGGCTCCATTGAACCGTCTGTGTCTGAGAGTATAGTGGATGCTTTAAAACACAACCCTTACGTAGATTCTGGTGTTCCATCGTTTGAGACTTCACTAATGCAGCATGCACAAAGTTGGGATGCAGTTGAAGAAGTTGCCGTTACACGGGACAATGAACGGTTTGGGAAGAGCCAATTGGATGTTGGACTGTTAAAACCGATCAATGTTAAAACCCACGGAAGACGTGCTTCAGATTCGAGTGTTACATATGCTTGTGACAGGAAAATTGCAGAATATCGACCCACTCTATTTTCAGTATACAGTGTGAAACTCGAACCACTTAGCCTGTCCAAGACTAATAAGAAGAAAAGAGGAAAAGGAAAGAAGGTGCGCAGTATAGGTGAATCAAGTGGTGACAGTCCAACAGCAGATGGTATGTCCGAGTTGAGCAGTTTCTCAAACTCATTGAAACAGAGTGCAGCAGCGCAGTCAACAGACAGAATCCAAGTAGCAAAGTGTTTAGCATCTAGCGCATGTGCTGACGGCAATGTACACAATCGAGTAGAGAGAATTAAGGTGAGTGGACCTTATCTTTCTACATGATTTCAGTTGGATAACACGTGGCACCTACCCTATGAAACATTGGGTAGAGTTCTTATTATCTGATTATTAAGAAAGCGTATCTGGTTCGATAATTGTTTAGTATGAAGGAAATTGCATTTAGTACAAGTCCTTCAAGAGTGACACCTTACGTTAACTCTGGCCTTTCTCTTATTCAGTTCAGCACTCTGAAGAGCTGGAGAGAGTATTAAATAAGGGAGCATTAGACGCACTGGCATGTTGTTGGCGTTATGTACACAGCCAGCTGTCAAACAAAACATCATGTGTCCAACCCAACTACAACGTAAATTACAACATATCTTCCCGCTTGTTTTCTGTTTTGAGCGAAAACGCAACATATCGGCCATGAAAGTGTTTTTACTTGCTCTTAGAAAACCTAGCGTAGTGACACTACGTTTATGAGGCATACTGTCTTTTCCCGATTCTTCACTGATCAGTTTTTGGTCGTGTTTTTTACAAACTGAACAACGGAAAATTGAAACGTTAGGTGTTGTGTTCAAAGGTTACTTCTATGTTTCTTTGAATAATTTGGCAGTGTTGTTCTCCATTCCTTCTGACAACTGAACATGTTTGTGGTTTTTGTGCACAGCGGAAACTGAACAGTTCAGATTGCTGGGAGGAGGTGTGTACTGAAAGTGATCCCTGGATCCTGACTCGCTTGCTGTGGACTTGGCTCGGTGATCTAGCGGTAAGTAAAAATACAAACAATCCAACGATTAGTTTCCTTGTAGCCATTACTAGGGTGGCGACTGCTAATACATGTTATGACTCAAGTAAAGGCTGGTTACATGTGAAGGAGACTGACCAACCAATGGCGAGATGAATGTGCTTGTGTGCACTGTGCAGTGTCGCTGGGCCATTTGTACATGAACAGTGACTGCTTGTTTTAATCGCTGGTATTAATTTTTTGTTAATAAATATAGTTTTTAGACACACCAGGTGCATTATGTTCGACCAAAATTAAAAGTGCGCGTGCCATTTACATCAGCCAACCACATTGTTTTCTTTTGGATTGTCTTCTTTCTTGGATTTTGTGCTCTATAATTGGTTCTCTTGTGATTTTCTGCGATATTTGCGTCGCTGCCCATTTAGTGATCTACTTATTTTAACACCTTCAACAGACTTAAAAGTGAAAGCCGTTGAAGTATCTTGATCATTGTTTGTTACTAAAGCGCAAACAAAGTTATTCTTCAAATCATCACAGACAATACGGAGATTTCCACTAACTGCACTTCAGGATTGAACGACTGCAACAGTGAATGTGACTTGACCAAACTGAGTAATGGTTTCTTTACAGGAACCAGCTCTTGGCGAAAAAGATGTGTTACTACTGGAAGAAAACATTGATGATCCTATAGGAGCTGTTAAGAAACTTGGCCGTGTAAGTTTAACCTTAAACACTGAAAAGCACTGAAAAGGTGAAACATAATTGAAGGTTTATACAATTTTTGATTCAGGTAGAAACTAAACAGATATTCCAACTGTTATTCACTCCGCTCATGAGGTCCAACAGTGCATATTTGGTTTATTACCTCTGCTATTAGGCTTTATTTGAAAAATGTTATTTCACCATCACGTGACTCTGGTGCTATTTTGTATGACTAGAAGGTGTCAACGTTTGCTTGATTTCTAGTTCTAGTTTTATTTTTTTATTTTTTTATTTTCAGGGTGAAAGAGACAGTTTAGAATGCCTTGTAACTACTATCTGCGAGGTAATGTACGAAAAATTGCGGCAAAGTTTGGCCTTCTTTTTCTGTAACCTTCGTTATATGTAACAAGTAAACCTATGTCTTATATTCTTTAGATGCAATAAAGTGAAACCGGGCTTTGGTCAGAATTTTAGTTGTTTACGTTGTGGAGTGGAAAAAGAGTTTCGAACTAACCATCGCCACTTCTTTATTTTTAGTTTAGCCTTGCATAGCCTAGCCTTGCCTAGTTTAGTTTATTTAGCTTTTTAGTTTAGTTTAGTCTAGTTTAGTTTCGTTTTGTTTCGTTTGGTTTGGTTTGAATTGGTTTAGTTTAGTTTAGTCTAGTCTCTTTTCGTTTAGCAAATACGCACTGTGTAAGTGTTTTCTTTTTGAGGCACTTTGTCTCCTTCCCTTGGCTCGTACAGCTCATTTTTATGGCTTCCTTCTGCAGCTGGAACCTTTACCAAAGGAGCTCGGTGACCGAGTGCTACGTCACACAGCCATGGTTCTCACTCACAACAAAGATCTGTTTTTAACTCGATCCCGAGGAATTTCTGATCCATGCACTCCACCACAGTCACCAAGGAGAAGTACAGAAGAAAGGGAAGAAGAATTGGCTGAGCTTTCAGAGTCTGTGTTATGTTCACCTTCATACAGACTGCTTCGCTTCTTAAGGCAGCTTTTGGAGGCAATGAAACGTTTAGGAGGGTCGTCTTAGTGGCAATTCATCATTTGTGCATTACACAACAAATAGAACAGTGAAACTAAGTAAATTGCTACAAAACATCCTCCATTGCGCGCATGCTGTCGAAAGTATCAAAATGTATTTATGGTATCTACTGTACGTGATAAAAGTCAGGAGATATTTATTTTCTACTCGTGACATGCAGAATGGAATTTGTAATCCCTTAAAGGTCTCTGTGGACGCCAAACTACCACTCCACTGTTTTATTAGGCTGGACGACGAAAACGAAATTGCAGGGACGTTAACTTGTAACCAGTATATCTTTAAAAGTTTATTTATTTATTTATTTATTTGTTTGTTTGTTTGTTTGTTTGTTTATAGCCTGCGTGGCAGGCGCCGAAAGTGGTGAGAAAGGGGGCAATGTATTCACCTTTCCCTTTCGTCTGCGCGCTCGCTTCTTGCGCTTGCTAATTTCCCCACTCCCTCCCCCTTTAGCGCCTCCAACGCAGGCTACTTTGTTATTCTTTTACCAGATTTAAAATACTGTTTTAAATGAAAACAACGCTTTCTTTTTCAAAGCCTTCAGGTGTAACTTGGGTAAATTAATGTATCAGTTGGGTTAGGGATTCGTTGCAGCAAAGCTACGGGTTAGCTGACCAGCAACCGACGAGGATCATCTGTCTAGCTCATATTTTCCTGCAGAAATTCTGTAAACTATCTATTAATGAGAAAAGAAATAGGGGCACCCAATGAGAAAATTTTACGAAATTTTATTTAGGGATAAGTACTAATTTTCTGATATAAAGTATTCGAAAACATCACTGACGATAAGATTGATATGACGCCGCTCTATACTTAGAAATTTATAGCCTCTTACTGTCTCAATTGACTTTCTCTTTGTTTGTTTCTGTTTTCGTATTCTGCGCTTTCTTGAGTTGCATCTCAGTTATCCTTTTTTCTTCCATGCATATATACCGATAATAAAAATAAAAACAGGGAAAGTCACCGTTTTCAAGCGACGAGAGCCATTATTTTACGAGATTCCGCAGTCACTCGAATCCAGCCCATCTCAGTCGCTCCTTTCTTGAAAAAAGCCCCCACTCCCCCCCACCCCCCTGAAATGCACACTGGGCCCTCTACGATAAACCCTGGAGATATTGTAGTGCAGTTGAGCCCATCCCTGAGGACATTTCTGTGGTTATTTTCGTGATCTGTCGTGTAGAGTCCCTGATGTTCGCGAGATCTTCGGTATTCCCAAAAGAGGAAGATCGCTGTATCATCGGGTTATGTAGGAGATACTCGTTATTTTTAGGCGCTCATGTTTCAGATAAACCATGATGTCTGGGGTACTGCTATTTAAAGTGAAAACTTGCGTCGTTGTTAATGATTTCATGCCCAGTAATATTCAATATGTTGCGGTAAAGTTTAAGAGAAACAGCGTTAGCTCACAGCCAACAGCGATGTGTTCTTAGAATAGGTTTTTGTTAGGAGCATATCGTGATAAAACTTGTCTTGATTGTGAAGCATACACAGTCGTTGAGAACAGTCGACTTCCGGTGTGGATTTCATAATGATCTTGTATCGTGCCATTCAATTCACCTTTTGCGTCTTCTGTCCATTGGTGATTACATCGAAAGGATTGTTTTAACAAGAGAAAACAGGAAACACGAACGGAATAATTTCTCTTAAGTGATTCCATCAAAAAAGAAGTTGTAACTGATGAGAATTCGTTGAAACTTTGCACAGTTATTAATAGTACAATAAAAAAGAGGAGGTCACCGTGGGCTGTAGTATATAGGTATATTGCTATCTTTCGATAGCAACATTAAAAAATAGGGCCCTGAATGGGTCCACGTGTCTGCTGCTCCAACACTGTTCAATATAACAAAGACGTTCAAGGTAATCTAAATGTGGTTTTTGTGGTAAGAGTGACAAAAATGTTTGGAAATGTAGGAAATGATCAGGAATATAAAGTGTGATGGAAATGGTGGAATGAATTTGTTACTTGTATAATTTCTGCGTAACACGATAATGTAGAATGCATAATAAACTGAACAAAACTTTATTTGCTGTAGTATTGAACCAGTTTAGATTCCCTTGCGGTCACCCATCCATGCAATGAACCACCCTGTCAAACCAGGCTTAAAATTGCTGATCCGGCGGTCAGGACAACTGGGCTTCAACTTATGGTAGCCGTTTAGCGAACGAGCTTAGATGACTTGTTAAGGGATCGACTTGTGTGTGGACTACATAATGAACTTATCCAGACGCGACTGCTCTCCGAACCAAGTTTGTCATTGGCTAAGGCAACGGAAATCACCTCAGCGATGGAAGCGGCAGCGAAAGACACTCTAGAACTGCAGGGAAGAACGAGTCTGAAGTAAACAAATTGGCCAAGGGTAACGAAAAAGTAAACAAGATGAAAGAGGATGTCAAGTCAACGCCTCACTGTTATTCGTGCAGACGAATCAACCGAGTGTTACTTCAGGAACAAACCCTGCCACAAATGCGGGAATGTAGGGCGCATCCAACGAGTTTGCCTTTCGGGAAAGGGTCAACAGTCCACCAGTCGAGGAGGACCAAAGGAAAAGAACCAGAAATTACATTCCTGTGAGATGGCTGATGAGCTTGATGATAACACCTTGGTCTGATCCCTAAAAGTCAACAATGATAACCAGGCAGTTGGTGACGTTATCTGGGGGACACCAAAGGTTAACGGCCAAAACCCTGAAGATGGAACTGGACACCGGTTCAGTGATATCCACACTACCTGTTCAGAAGTACAAGGAAATGGTCCCAAACACATCCCGGCATGGTCGCAACTGAAGCAATTTTGAAAACCTGCTCAGGAGAGAAGATAGGCCCGGAAGGTAAACTTCATGTTCGTGTGGAAATACTACAACCAGGTCAAAGTCCAGGTCATTGTATGTGGTGAAAAAATGGACCCTGCATTGTTTGGAAGGGATTGGCTGCACCAGATCCAACTCGACTGGAAACTCATCTGTGCTATTGCTAAAGAGCAGCCAACACAAGACACCCAGTGGAAGTTAGAGGAACTCCTAGACAAATACAGCGAAGTGTTTCAGGACGACATTGGCACACTTAAGTCAACGAAAGCGAAACTGACGTTGAAGGAAGGCAGTCAACCAGCAAAGCAAGGGACGTCTCATACGCCATGAAACCGAAAGTGGATGTAGAGCTGAAACGCCTGGAAAGAGAGGGAATACTGCACAAGGTCAAATTCAGTGACTGGGCAACACTTATTGTGCCAGTGGTTAAACCAAATGGCACCGTGCGAATATGCGGCGACTGCAAGGTCACCGTAAATCAACAACTGCAAACGGAAGAGTATCCACTCCCGCGCATCGACGATATTTTCGCTAAGCTTGCAGGAGGGCAGACGTTCACCAAGGTTGATCTCAAACAGGCCTTTCATCAGATGGAAGTGGACGAGGAATCACAAGAATACTTGACAGTTAACACCCTTCAAGGGTTGTACCGATACAACCGCCTTGTATTCGGAATCCCTTCAGCACCAACAATTTGGCAGAGAGCAATCGATCAAGGCTTAGACGGAGTAGAAGGAACAAGTTGCATCTTGGACATCATTTTCACAGGCAAGGATGACCAAGAACACCTTGACCACCTGGAGGATTTACTGAAGAGGCTGAAGGAACATGGCCTACGAGCAAACCGTGGGAAGTGCAAATTCTTCCAGAAAAAGATCACTTACTGTGGGCACGTAGTGGATCAAGACAGGTTACACAAGACTCAAGAGAAAGTTGATGCAGTCGTTAATGCCCCAAGACCAGAGACCGTAAACAAGTCCGTTCATTTTTACGACTAGTGAATTACTACCACCAGTTCCTGCTAAACCTGACCACTGCTCTACATCCACTGAACCAACTTTTGGAGCAAGGCAAGCGATGGAAGTGGACCACAGAAAGTGAGGAGGCCTTTATCAAAGTAAAGAAACTCGTCACATCAGACATGGTGCTTATCCACTATGACCCAGGACGACCACTGAGATTAGCATGTGATGCTTCACCTGTCGGAATTGGGGCGGTTTTATCACATATCATGGATGACGGCTCAGAAAGACCCACGGCATTTGCGTCTCGCACCCTGAGCAAAGCAGAAAGGAATTACTCTAAGATCGATAAGGAAGCCCTAGCCTTGGTATGGCGAGTCAAGAAATTCCACGTTTACCTGTTTGGTCGTCATCCAACGCTCGTGACAGATCAAGAACCCCACCAGCAATGACAGTTGCTCACTTGCAACGTTATGGTTTGTTTCTAGCCGGGTTCGAGTACAGTATTGAGTACAAGAATACTACCCAACATGGAAACACAGATGGATTGTCACGCCTACCTTTGGAAGAAGCACACGACAAGGAGAGAGTTGACCCAGTGCAGATTTTTCAAGTGTCGCAGATGGAAGTGCTGCCAGTAAGTGCAGATATGATCCACCAAGCCACCCAGAGAGATCCGATTTTCTCACGTGTGATGGAACACACCAAGCAAGGCTGGCCAGCGGTCTGGAACCGTTCTACAGAAGGAAGGACGAGCTCACCCTGCAAGATGGTTGCCTGATGTGGGGTCTACAGGAGCTAATCCCACCAAAACGCCAAACAGAAGTGTTATATGAACTCCATGATGGCCACCTTGGAGTCGTCAAAACGAAGGCCTTGGCCCGAAGCTGCGTATGGTGGCCGGGAATAGACGAAGGAATCGAGCAAGTGTCAAAAGGGTGCACAGGTTGTCAAGGCACCCATAACAATACCAAATTGCACAGTTCCACTCATGGGAGTGGCCAGCACGCCCCAGAGGATTCATGAGAAGTAATGGTATCAAGCATATAAAGTCAGCCCCATACTGCCCAGCTACAAATGGACTGGCTGAACGTTTTGTACAAACTTTCAAACAAGCTCTTCGCACGGCAACGACTGAACAGAAGCCTCTCTCTCAGAAGCTGGCTAACTTCCTACTGGCCTACAGAACAACACCACATGCAATGACAGGGGAGGCACCGACCATGCTCCTGATGGGAAGAACAGCCGAACAAGACTAGATGTACGAAAGCCCAACATACGAAAGCGAGTGGGAGAGAAACAGCAGAAGCAAGAGTTGAGATCAAGTCACAGCCCTACCCGCAAACTGGATGTAGGTCGAGCTGTTGTTGCCCGAGACTACCGTGGAGAAAACAAGTGGGTGCCTGGAATCATCACAGCCCACTTTGTACCCATGTCTTTCGAAGTCAGAATCGCACCCAATACAGTTTGGCGGCGACATATCGATCAATTCAGAGTCTGCCATAACGGTGAACCCTAACACGGATTACCCGGTGCCGCAGCCAGACCCTGCGGTGTTTCTGGCTACTCCGCAATCGACTAGCAGTGGAGTACAACAGCCCTCCACTTGTAGTGGCTCCGAGGAAGCAGTGATCCCAGAAAAGGATATCAGTACCACCCCTGGCAACCCCTCAAGCAGCCAGATTGAGGGCATAACTAGGAGCCCAGCAACACCATGTAGATGTTATTCCCTTCGACTGCGAAAGCCGCCAGGGAGACTGAACTTATGACTTTTTGATTATTTGTAATTGGGGGGAGGAATGCTATGCCGCACATGTTGACCAGCGGCCTTGTTGATATTACATGCGCGCATGCCACGTGCGTGGCCCTGCTTGTACTGAACCGCCATGTTTCATTAAAGTGAAAGGTTGTTGCGTTGTTAACCAAGTCTGAATCACTGTTCGAGACACAACAGAAATAATTATCTTTCTCTCGTTATTTTTGTCTTTTCCTGATGTTTATTAGTGTATATTGCACTTGCGTGTGTAGAACACACGGGGAAGATCATCTACCACAATGAAAACATTCATCTGATTGCCAAGGTAAGGCCGGATTAGGCGGGGTTAGTAATTGGATGGGTGACGGCCAGAGAACCAAACAGAGTTAAAAAATAAAATATAAAAAAACAAGTTCAAAAATAAAATACATTAAAATATAGTGTATAAGTGAAAGTGAAAATCCCGAGCCTTTACTTGTTACTGAGTGTTCTCATGGGGCATGTGGTCCGAACCTTGGCAGTGAAAATCCCGGGCCTTTGCCTGTTGCTGTTGGCAGCCAGCCTTGTCTGTGAAAAGTGACAGAGCCTTGGCTGCATTATCTTAGCGAGTCAGTTAGTTGCCAGTAGTTTGATTCCGCGAAAAACAGTCCTACGTTATCTTAGCGAGCCAGTTGCTAGTAATTTGAATTCCCAAAAACAGTTACAATCGTACTCAGGTACAGACTTCTCTGCGAAAATCCTAGTGAGCGACGGTATTGCCGGTTGTAATGAGGCAAAGCGGTGGTGACTTCGAACCTCCTTTCAGCACTTTATCTGGAGCCATTTTCCATGTTTGAGTTTTCATTTCCGGTAGTGTCACCAACCTCACCAAAGTGGTTACGGAAGTGGTTACGGAAGTTTGCTAACAGTTTTACCTATTTTACCTACATAGTGTCTGTTACGCGCATGCTTGCAGCAGGCACAAAAATGGAGAGTGGTGAGGGTACAAATATTAGCAAAAGATAACAACTAGAAAATGTCACAAACACAATTCTTAATAAACAAGATGCAGCAATGAATGAGAAGGGAAACTACGTCCTAGCCAACAGAAAGCTACGATAATCTTAAGGAAAGCCTTGCTGATCTCAAAAATGAAATGTCAATTTTAATAAAATTACTATAAATAATATTAACTGGAACACAGAGTATTTTTTGGGATGGGATTGGAAGTTTTTAGCCTGTGTTTGCAGTTTAGGAGCTGCAAATCAAGATATTGCCCGTATTTGGTGTAAATGCCCAAGAAACGAAAGGTATGACACCGGGAAAAAATGGTCTTTAACAGACAAATCGTTTGGGGCAAGGGACCCAGACTCTGACAATCTCATTGAACTTCTCATCAGGGAACTGCGGAGACAAGATGCAATTGATAAGGTTAATACTTTGTCAAATGGATTTTGCCATACCATGTACAAACACATGCTGGGGATGAAACATTTGTAAAGAGTCTTGGTATTTCCTTCGAGTGCAAAATAAACAAGGACACTAAGAAGTTGGAGTACAGAGATCTAACAGGACCTGTCAAGTCACTATTACCTAACATCTATGTTACAGATGACCTACAAGTTCTTTGGGGTAGTTTTATGGATATTATGGGTGATTTAAAACTAGATTATACAACAGACGAGGGGATTACTAAACTCGACGATAAGATAAAAAAAGGGTTTGAAAAACTCCTTACAGTATCCCAGCATGCATGCTTTGTATGTTTTGTATGCTCATGTACCTGAATTTTTTAACCTTTATCAGAATTTAGCATATTACACTCAACAATGTATGGAGAAGTATAATGACACTGTATCAAAAGACTAGATCATCTAATCATAGAGGGGTTTCTGCTCTTAAGCAACTTCTTTTAAGACAGCAGCGAATTCAGCTTTTACAAGCTGCTGATCTAGAAAGAGTGAAAGAGAGTTACAACTGTGAGAACTACTAAGGTACTGATCATACCCTTAAAACAAGTACCATACTACAAAATGTAATAAATGTTAGTAATGCTCTCACGTTCTGTGCACATCTTGTTAAAGTAGCTGAAAAATGGAAGCCAAGATGCACTTTAAATGAGTACCATAATCATATCCAATAATTTGTATTTAAGGGTGCATTATCTTATTACTGTGAGTAAAAGACAAATAGAATCATTTTGCTGTACCCATGAAATGGTATGTGTTAGCTATATACAGCATTTCAGTTAATCGTGATCTGTGAATATTTTCAAATAAAGGAAAACAGACTCTGGTAAACAAATTATTTCACTGAACTGTTTCATTGTCAGTAAAATAACTCTTTATCGAGATTTCACTTATGAATTTTTAACATTACTTAATCTTATATATTAAACAATCATTGACCGAAGTGGAGGTGAATAATGGTGGATATTTGCCAAGCAGCGTCAAAAATAACAATACTGAGAACAATATCAGTAAAGGACCGCAAGCGAAAATGTTGCACGCATACGTAGGATCTAAAACAGACCTAATCAGCCAAAAAAATAGTCAAATGTCATGACAAACATAACAGCAAGGCTGATCTGACTACGTAGAAAGATTAACTTTGCAAGACATCAACACGACACTGATAGCCGTAGACAGCTGTTTCGCTCTTCTTAGTGCTCATCAGTACGGCATAACAAGATGGCGAAAACGCCATAAAAATACATTTTACGGCATTTTTGCCGTAAATTCAACCACAACAACTTTGTTGATTGACAGACGGTTTTCCATTGAAAACACTACGTGGTTATATTTCTGATTGATAGTCAGAAGATAGTTAAGAGCGGATGTCTGAAATTATCGAGAATCGGGCGTCAGTCGTGAAATTTCGAATTTCTTTATATTTTGCTCAAGTAACCTCTATAGTGAAGTATTTTCAAAAATAACATTAAAAGTTTAAACAGCTTTTTATTTTTTTCGAAATCAGGCAAAGTTTGAAAATACGGCATATCGGTCTCCTTCCAATAGTGAAACTGACGGAAAATAACACATTTTTATCTCGCTCGTACGTTAAAACGCGGCGTCGTCTGTTAATGAAACACAAGCACAATATAAACACACTTTAGCTCTTTATAATACAGTGATTTTCTTAGGATAAGCTGTTCAAGTGAAAATGTATCGGCCGGTAGAAGAAAACCAGTTTCAGGTATTTAAAAAAATAGCAAATTTTACCCAACTTCCACACTACAGAAACCCAATTGGTACGTGGATTTTGGACATGGAACAACAACAGGTTTGAAGAAAAACATTTGTAAATTACTGTGTTAAAATATTTCTGGCGGCAATGAAAATTTACACCGTCGAGAGACCAAAATGTGAAGGGTAGTTAGACACGAATCGCCGACT
Source organism: Siderastrea radians (assembly GCA_964017195.1). NCBI lineage: Eukaryota > Metazoa > Cnidaria > Anthozoa > Scleractinia > Rhizangiidae > Siderastrea > Siderastrea radians. Next base: position 17,770,745 of record OZ024894.1, on the reverse strand, counting down.
GAATTTATGACACAAACCGCCGACTGGCTACGCAAAGCAAACGGTAGCACTTTTCATTGAGAGAAATGCCGGAGAAAACCTTCGCAAAATTACTTAGGGGGCTTGCAGAACAATTTTACATGGTGTTTGCTGAAGTTAAATGCTGTTTTTGAACTACGATCAACACACGCACGTCTTGTTTTAGTACATGGATCGGTCGATCGAAACCGCAACATATGCATAACATTAATCTTACCGTGTTTTTAAAATTATCCATTATCTGTCTGATCAAAATAATCCTCCACTCCATCGTTGTGATTGGTACTGTAATAGCTGTAGCTTTCTGGACATGTGATAGCGTTGTTTTCCCGAAATTTGTCATCACGTAGCCGCAAACAAACTGACAAAAGTAACATTGTGGAGTAGTTCCAGCAACAAGATTGCGTGACGCATGACATGGGCAAAGGTCAATCGATGTAATTCCATCTTTTTAGGTGTTAGCTTTTTGAGGCATAAGCGTATAAGTTCTAGAAATACTAGGTTTTTTATCGACCTTTTGATGCAACAAAGCTTTCATGCATTGATATCGTGTCGCTAGGGTTTTTTTTTTTACATTTCATTGCATGGCATCTTGTGGCTATATATTTAAAGCATCATGATGATAGTCCTCGTCACAATGTCCTCCTTGGTGTACCCTGTGGGCCCAGTTCATTTAACCTGGGGAATGTTAAATGTGTGGCAATCGGCTACTGTAGCAAAAATGTCTACAATCACCTCGTGTATTGTAAATCGGCAACGAGTCGACATTACACTCAATAGTGAATCTTACGCTTTTACTTACTCGAGCAGGTAGGGAGTTTCCTGTTAGACATTGCAAATCCTAGAGAGCGATTTGGACATTTCAAAAAAACTATAATAATGTAAATCAGCATTTATATTTCAGGCATTTTTGAGACAGAAGGAGTCTCACTTTAAAATAACAGTGTGCCCACGACATCGGTATTTGTTTGGGAATAGGTGGCGGTGCGGTAACTCGCGGTGTTCGATCCCCGCAGAAGTGGCCATGGTGGCTGCACACTAGGGAACATCCTCGGCCCCAAAGGCTCAATGTGGATTAAAAGCCCATGTTATGAGGCCAGAAATACACTTGCACAAGTAAGCTCGCGTAAGTATTTGCATAAATGATTTTCGTTGATAATAAATTGGGCTCCTGATTATCCGCAATTTGTCTGGCTGGGGGAGAGGCTAATCAAAGACATACTTATATGGGTTTATTGTATTTTTGAGAAAGTTGGCACAGAAAACCGCTACTCAAACATACTTTCCTAATAGAAAACCGTTACTGCCATGATTTAAAAAAAGCACAAACAAAAACAGAAAACCTTGTCCCATCGTTCCCAAGTCTTACATGGTTTATTAGCTGGTGCCCCAAAAACTCGTGTGGCATTTAATATACGTAAGTAAAACATGTCAGTTTGGGGTCAGTTCACAACTGCATATTTATTTAGTGTTTTAGATACACGAGTGCACGAGCGCGAACCGCAAAAAAAAAAAGAAAAATAGAAAATGTTCTTATTCCCCCAGCCAACCTCTTACCCGTCGTGTGCGCTCGTGAAAATACTCCAAAAAAAAAAAATACGTCTGTGACCTAAGTCTTTTTGAGAAAAAATGTGAATTAAAGGAGGGTACTGGGGGTTTCGTTAAAATAGGTTCGGCCTTGTGAAATTCCAGCAGCTACCCCTCCGGAGACATTGTGAATAGGGTCAGTTATTATGTTCTTGCGATTTTCTCATTTCCATGAATTATTTCCTGGATAAAAACCATTTCGGAAAGAAAAAGATTCTTTATTTGCGTGATCAGTATCCGTTAAATTTCAGCACCTTAGACTAAAAGCAGTCTCTCTTCCCGCTCAGGGATAGTCTAGTCAGTCGAGAAAAACGAACAAGCGAGCTGACGAGCGCTAAATCGCCTTCGGCGTTCAAATGTGACGCGCATGTTCACAGTACAATGGTTGAGCCGCTGTTGAAACAATAGAGTTCTTCTGTCGAAGGCACTACCGTGTGATAGGTTGCCCGAGGAAATTTGATGTTCACAACAAATATTAGCCCGAGAACGCAGTTCAAAGGCTTATGCGAAGTTTAAACATCAAATTTCCGAGGAAACCTACCCCACATAGGGCCTGAGACGGAAGGACTCTATTGTTTTTATTGTACAACGCTAAATTTTGAGCGAAAATTGCCCAAAACGGTCACTATGCGCTGATAGGCGCCCGCTGAGGAGACACTATCGCGTCACGTGATCGATTTCGACCAAAGGCAGCACGCCAAAATTTAGCGTCGTACTATAAATATATATATATGCTATGCGCTAGTGTACTAGAGCCGGCTCAATACTAAGCGGCTTGACACGTGCGTCACGTTTCAACGCCATGTTTGTGCAGGTGATTTTCGCGCTTGCTCTCTCCCTTATTCGTTTCTCTCGACTATTCCTGAGAGGAAAGAGACTGCTCGGTCTACTCTTCCCGCTAAGGACTAGTCCAGCCAAAACAACCCACGAGTGCACGTAAAAATTGCTTGCGGCGTTCGGCGATTTTCGCGCGGGCTCCACGCGCGCGTCACGTTTCAACGCCATAGGCGATTTCGCGCTCGCTGGCTCCCTTGTACGTTTTCCTCGACTATCCCTGAGCGGAAAAAGAGAGTGCCCGCAGCCTAAGGTGTTGAAATTTGACGGACATTGATCACGCAGATAAAGAATCTTTTTTCCAAAATGGTTTTTATCCAGAGAATAATTCATGAAAATGAGAAAGTCGGAAGAACATAATAACAAACCGTTCATTTCTTATTCACAATGTCCACGAAGAGGAAACTAGTGGAATTTCACAAGGCCAAAACTATTTTAATGAAACCCCTAGCCTACTCGTTAATTAACAGTTTTTTTTTCAAAAAGACGTCGCCTTTTCACAGAAGTTTTATTTCGTGCAAGATGGTTTTTCACAAGCGCGCACAAGAGGCCGGGGGAATGAGAGCAATCCTTTTTTTTTTCGCAGTTTGCGCACTCGCGTACCTAAAACACTAGATAAATAAACCGCTGTGAACAGATTTCAGAAACCATGTTTTACTGAATGCAGCGCGAGCTTTTGGGACACAAGCTCTTACAAACCATGTAAGATTTAGAAACAGTGGGACTCCGCACACCGGATTAACCGCGTAAACAAATTGCGGCTAATTTATTCTGAACAAAAACCATTCATCCAAATGCTTACGCGAGCCTACTTGTACAAGGCGCTCATAACATGGGCTGAATGCGCCTTTTTAAATCCATATTGAGTTTCTGGGGCTGAGGATTTTCCCTTGTAGGCAGCCACCTCTGTGGGGATCGAACACCGCTAGTTATATTGCAACGCCCCCTAGTCCCAAACAGATTTCAATGTCGTGGGCACAATGTTAATTTTAAGTGAGACTCTTCTGTCGCAAAAATGCATGAAATAAATACGCCGATTTAATTTTAAAAAATGGCCAAATAAAAAATCGCTCTCTAGGATTTGCAATGTCTAACAGTAAACCCACTACCTGCTCGAGTAAGTAATAGCTGGGATTCACTGTCCACTGTAATGTCGTCGCTGATTTTACAATACACGAGGTGACTGGAGACATTTTTGTTACACTCGCCGATCGCCACACATTCAGCATTCGCCGGGTTAAATAAACTAGGGCCCCAGGGTCCATCAACAAGGACTATCACCATGGGTGATGCTTATATCGCCATAAGAGGGGGGAGGGAAAGGGGGTGTAAACCACCCGCTTCCCGTACCCTTTAATCGCGGTTCCCGCCCTGTATTTGTTGGCTCCCGCCTCTTTGCATTTTTTTAGATTGCGAAGTATTGCGCAATGTTGGGTAATTTTCCCCTTTTTCTCCCGCTTCCCGCTACGTTGGGAATCCTGCTTCCCGCCCCCTCTTCTCCCGCCTCCCGTACACCTCCCGCCCCCTTTTCTCCCGGTCTCCGGCTCCCCCTGCCCCCTCCACATAAGATGCCACGCAATGAAATGTCAAAGAAAAAAAAAACCAGCGACGCGATATCAATACATGATAGCTTTTTTTCCATCAAAAGGTGGTTTAAAAAAAGTATATCTGTAGATCAGAACTTTTTTGCACCTCAAAAAACTAACACCTATAACATGCGATTGCATCAATAAACCTTGCCCATGTCATGCGTCACGCAATCTTGTTCTTGCAACATATATTCTGGTACTGTTCCGCAATGCTACTTTTGTCAGTTTGTTTGTGGCTAAATGATGACAAATTTCGGGAAAACAACGCTATCACATGTCCAGCAAGCTACAGCTATTACAGTACCAATCACAACGATGGAGTGGAGGATTCTTTTGATCAGACAGATAATGGATAATTTTAAAAACACGGTAAGATTAATGTTATGCATATGTTGCGGTTTCGATCGACCGATCCATGTACTAAAACAAGACGTGCGTGTGTTGATCGTAGTTCAAAAACAGCATTTAACTTCAGCAAACACCATGTAAAATTGTTCTGCAAGCCCCCTAAGTAATTTTGCGAAGGTTTTCTCCGGCATTTCTCGCAATGAAAAGTGCTACCGCTTTGCGTAGCCAGTCGGCGGTTTGTGTCATAAATTCAGTCGGCGATTCGTGTCTAACTACCCTTCACATTTTGGTCTCTCGACGGTGTAAATTTTCATTGCCGCCAGAAATATTTTAACACAGTAATTTACAAATGTTTTTCTTCAAACCTGTTGTTGTTCCATGTCCAAAATCCACGTACCAATTGGGTTTCTGTAGTGTGGAAGTTGGGTAAAATTTGCTATTTTTTTAAATACCTGAAACTGGTTTTCTTCTACCGGCCGATACATTTTCACTTGAACAGCTTATCCAAAGAAAATCACTGTATTATAAAGAGCTAAAGTGTGTTTATATTGTGCTTGTGTTTCATTAACAGACGACGCCGCGTTTTAACGTACGAGCGAGATAAAAATGTGTTATTTTCCGCCAGTTTCACTATTCGAAGGAGGCCGATATGCCGTGTTTTGAAACTTTGCCCGATTTCGAAAAAAATAAAAAGCTGTTGAAACTTTTAATGTTGTTTTTGAAAATACTTCACTATAGAGGTTACTTGAGCAAAATATAAAGAAATTCGAAATTTCACGACTGACGCCCGATTCTCGATAATTTCTGACATCGGCTCTTAAAACTTCTATAAGATATGACCAAAACCAAGATCCTGCTGTTTTTAAAGTAATTCAGATAAACTATAATGAAAAAACAGCAAAGAAAAAACGACAAGCGAGTTGGTTGTCCCGGTATTTAGAACAGTCGAGCCGTCCTTCTTCGGTTAGTCTGGGATAGGGTGGGGATTTTTGGCGTCTAGTCTAGAAAAGGGTTGCAAAATGCCAGGCATAACTAATCGATGACATCAATGACATCAATGAAATCGATGACTAATCAATGGGTAATCGATTGGTAATCAGTTGATTAGTCATTGATTATTGCCGATGATCAATGAGTAATCGATGACTAATCGATAGGCCACAAAAATTTTGGTCATCGATTAGTCATCGATTGCATCGATTAGTCATTGATTACATTGATTAGTCATTGATTTCATTCATTATTCATCGATATCATTTTGTGGCTGAAAACCGTATTGGCGAATAAGAACAAAATAAAAACAACTTATTAAATGTAAACAGATGTTTCCAGCTTTATTTTATCCAGCTTACAATTAAGCTTACAATTAAGCTTACAATGTGTTAAGCGTCAGAAGGCCTATTTTCATTTGTAATTTGTTCCCCCGTATCTCGTTGTCTTTTATTATTGAACCAAACCTTGACGGTTGCCCCGTCAAGGTTGTTCAACTTAGCAAATTCTTCTATTACTCCTTGAGACAGGTATCTGCTTTCTTTAAACAGGGCCTCAAGGGCCATTTTTTGCAGATGGGAAAATTTGGTTCTTGTATTTGTAGTTGATGAAGCCGCTCGTTTCCTTTTCCCTGTAAGCAAAAACAAAATAAAACTAGATAAGTTTAGTTGAACATGTATTTATTTTTTTATATGCGAAGCGAAGAGGACTGATGAATAAACGTCTCATAAAAAAACATTTCCAGGAACGACGTAATTGAATAATGACGGTCGGGCATATGGATTGTGCAACGGAAATAGTTCTTGCGAATTGATTAAATTACACGTATTCATAAGTGATTCATGTACCTTTGATCCTTCCTCTCAGATCTGCTATGGGATCTTCTTGCTTTAGCCAGTTCTTTATCCTTCGGTAGGGCTCTCTTCCCTCCTCCGGCATGCGCAATTGTTCAAACGTCTTAGGTTTGTTGAGAATTTCCGATCCTCTACCCTGGGATCTTTCCAACACGTGGACAGCAAACTGCGCGATAGGAATTTTGTTTACTCGCAAAAGGCGCAGTGCTTCTTGGCTAAGTTCTGCTGTGTCTAAAGCAGGGCCAGGCGATGCGCTTAAATTGCTCTGCCCGCCGTTTGGGGAATCTGTAAGAAAGTAGAAGAATGAATACATAGTGTTTGCACTGAAATATGCATGCATAAATTCATTTTCCTGGATTCACTGAGATTCGCAATTGTTCAACATTGAGTATTGAGGGTTTCTTAACAGTGTTTTGTGCTTGAACTGAACTGATGTCAGAAGTGAGAGTTCCTCCATGCTTCACAAGGAATTCTTCGAGCTTCGGCATCTTATTCCTTGGAATAGTCGATGAGTAATCGATGAGTCATCGATGAGTAATCAATAACATCAATAGGTAATCAATTACATCAATGAGTAATCGATGTCATCGATGAGTAATCGATAGGCCACAAAATTTTGGGGCTTCGATTAGTCATCGATTACTCATTGATCATCGCCAATAATCAATGACTAATCAACTGATTACCCATCGATTACTCATTGATTACCAATTGATGTCATTGATCATCGATTAGTTATGCCTGGAAAATGGAGCTGAAAGTAGTCTGGTATAGGGGAAGGGTTTCAGAGTCCCAGCGGCACACCCCCACCAAAAATTTTTCCGGGTATTCACCCCCCCCCCCCCCCCACGTCCACGTCCGTGGAAAAAAATGTCACTGAAACTCTCAGTAAAGCCTGTAAGTATCTTTTAAGAATTTTCAGAGTTGGTTGAGTTAAGGTGGCTCATCTGGATTTTTCCGAGGCACACCATCCCAACTTTGAACGGTTAATACTTTACTGTCTGAGCTTGGTGGGGCAAGCTGCTTCACACATTTACCAGAGACTGAATGAACTTGTCAAAAAAGTAGGATTGATTGACATCGGTGTTACCATAGCAACTAAACGATGACGCCATGATTTTGTATATCAACAATTTTCTCGACATCTAGGCCTAAACTTTTAAAACGACCTATTGTCTCTTATAGTCTAGGTGTAGATCTTCAAGGCTGCAAAGTTCTATGGGAGCGTTTTCGAAAAAAATCGGTTTTATTTTTTTCCAGTCAAAAATTACAGATTTACGTTATTTTCCATTGTTTCATCGGTACCGGTGTTATCCTGACAGATTGAAAAAATGTTTTCACCATGTCATAGCTGTAGCATACAGCTACTTTCCCTGAAGGTTTTATCCGGTTTGCTTCCCTAGATTTCAAATGATGTAATCAGAAGTAATGTCTAAAATATCCTCATTTTACACAGAGAAGCAACGTCTTTGTTACGGAAGCTTTTATTCAAAAACTAGTCGATGAATTTTCTTTTAACTCTTGTGATCTCAAGTCCAACATGTATTGAACTATCCCTGTAAATGTCACGCGCACTTTTGCACTCGTCTCTAAAATTTTCATTGCCTCGTCATTTGTTGACAGCTGGTTTATTTCAGGAGTTTCTCTTTTGTCTGTATTCTACATGTTTATTTGCTTTGGGACCAACAAGTTTGCCATGCCTACTTGCTACGCTTCGCTGGTGCCGGAGGCATCGTGAAAATTCTGTTCTTAGTACAATGCCAATTAACATAAGGCTTTCATTGTCATTGTATTTAAAACAGAAGCTTGAGTCGGCAGAGAGTGAGGCTTCTAAGAGCTATGATTCTGACTTTGTACCTTAATCAGGAGCGATTATGGCTCCTGACCTTAATAAATTTCACTGTTTTTTCTTCATTTTCGCAACCCACACCTTCCTGTTTTCAAGAGGCGAGAAGCGCGCGAAGGCACATGACCGACGCGTGGAAGGTTGTTTAGCAAAAGAGTGGGACTTACTTTACCATATATGGCCAAAGATCCAAAACAAATCAGTTTTGCACGAAGGCTTTCGATGAGTACATTTGCAAATTAAGGTTAGTTTTCCTGTTTCATGGTAAAGTTTTGATTGCACCAGTAAGTTTTGATTGCACCAGTAATCATAGATCAGTGATATTTATTTATTAGTCTTGCCTCAAAACTGTGAGTTTTGAACAGTAAGCGTAACGGGCATGTCGTGGAATCGGTCGGCGGTTGAGATCAAACCTGTGAGTCTGTTAGCTCAGTGTGTAAAATGGTAAGTACTTATAGCGTATAAATTTAGATTATAGTTATTGCGGTTAAAAGAATTCAGTTAAATGAGTGCGTACCTGTGAATCTATAGTCCACTCATCAAAGGAGATTTTTCCATCAAGCAATTATTTTGTCTTTATTTGTAAGCTTAGCTTAACATAACATGTTCTTACACTGCTTTACAATGAACCTCGATTCTTCAATTATTGGCTTATAAAAGAAATGATTTCGTTTTGCCTTTCGATCTTCATTTCGGAGGGCATTTGTTGAAATGCTCACTTTCAGCAGAAGGATATTCGTGTCGAACAGTGTCTCAGATTGATCGTTGCAATCGTTGTCAGTGAATAATACTTCACTAACCGATTTCTTTTGTGGTTGCAGAAAATGTAAACATGGCGGAGGGCGGTCTCTCTCGATCGGATGAAGGTAAGCCTGTGCCATGAAAATGAGAAAAAAAGGAAGCAGATTGCACTTAAGTCCTTATTACTTCAAGAATTAAAATTTCCTTACGACTTATCTTTGTCAATCTGGGAAGAAAGAAAGAATTGTCTTGAAATGTAAGTTCTGGAACGTTTCGTCACTGCGTTTTATTTTTCACATGAGTAGAGATTTTGTGAGCGCTATTTGTAATGGTAAAGGGAGAAATCGGGCGGGTAATCAAATCAAGCGAGCATTTAGCACAAGGAATATTTGAAATTACGAGCAAATCACCACTGAGTTGTATAAAAGAATGTCCAGGTATTAAATAAATAATCTTCAATAAAAAAGTGAAGATCAGAACTGAGTCCCTATGAACATTCTTAAACTTAAAACATATTTTTAGGGAAACATCAGGAACCCTTCCCAAGCTTTGGAGAATCCTTTTTGACATTCAGCCTTTTCAGAGCACAGACAAAACTCAGTATGAGATGCATAAGGGTGTTGCGATTCTTTGGGTAATTGGTTACATGCACCACCATGAGTTTTTTCACTAAACGTACAGTATTACTGACAGTAACTTGGCAAAAGTTGTGCTCTTTATTCTTATCACTCAATCACTCAATATACTGGTATCTTCATTGGACTGATTCACACACAAAAAGCCATATCATGAAAGCAAAACTCATGCACGTGTTGTGCAAATTGTCCACTGACAAGGGAACAGCTGGAGCAGATTAAAGCATATTTGCATGGGTGCAGAGGTCAGCAGGTGCATGGTTATTGGCATTTGATTTCATGTGCAAGAAGCCCAAAATATTGCCGTTTTATAGTGCGAAACATAGGAAAAGATGGAAAAATTCTGAGGTATAGTCGTTCATAATTATTCACTATATGGATTTATTCTGGTTTGAGGAAATTGTGAGTGGTAGTACGTGATGCTTTCAAGAATTATAGCTCATTTAATGAACAGACTTATGCTTTTGTGCAGGTGAACTGACAGATTAGTATAGTGTGCACCTTGCATAATTATAATAATTGTTGGGAGGATAAATTAGAAGGATGCTTATTCTCACTTGGAGAGCGAACCTTTACCTCAAATAGCGAGTAAGTAAAGTATAAACAAAGAAACACTGCCAATTTCATAGAATGATTGGTCACAACCAAAGCTTTGGCTACCTTTGTAATCACATGGCCCTGCATGACTTGTATGCCTCTCAGTACAAACCTCAAACTCAGCTAACGGATATATGTTCACTTTATCACCAGGTTTGGACAAACCAGGGAAACCAGGCAAGTTATCACATGAGCTGTTGAATAAGTTTGTATCAGATCCTGTGTTGACTCGGCCTCAGTCGTTACCAGTAGGTCGACTGAGTGCACAGTCTTTTCTATCAAGTTCTGAGGAGATTGCAACATCACACGAAAACCTCAATTCAAAGAAAGCAAATGTACAAATCAAGGTCCCTGATGAAAATGAAGAACATCTGTCCCCGAGTAGTGCAGATGAGGACATGCTTTCTGATGATGATGCAAGCAAAGAAAAAAAGAAAAAGAAAAGGAAGTTAAGATGGAAGTGGAGCCCATTTAAGAAGATGAGAAGACTGTTTAGGAGAAAGAAAAGTCCCACAAGAGCAATGTCTTGTGAAGAACTACCTACGGAACGCTTCAAAGCAACGAATTTGTCAACTAATGTAGAGGATGATGACTCTCTAAGGAATCGTGCAAAGTCAGAACCTGCACTAGCAGAGGCTAAAATCAAGACTCCACTTGCTGCCATTGAAGTCTATGAAAGACGAAACACAGCTGATAGTCCTGTTTATAGGACAAATAGTGATCCCTCCAGCAAGGTGAGCAACACAACTACACAGATACATGTAGCTACGAAAGTGATATGTTCCTGGAGGAGTCAAAATGTTTATCAAAGATTTTTCTCAGTCACTTTCATGCCATTCATTTTTTCATGCCTTAATTCCCCCACATTTGCTCCCAAATAAATCAGCAACCATTTCCAAAAGCCTAGTTTGGCCACTGCCCAAGGGGACTGATTTAGTGAGAAAAATGTTGCTCATGATTGATAACTTTGCAATGTGTTTTGAAAATGACTTTAGTAAATTAGTTTAAAGAACTAAGTCAACAAAAGAAGTTGCCAATTTTCTCCCCCAAGAAGAGAGATGAATGATATGAACCATGAATGTGCACTGGTTGAAAGGGACCCTGTTAAAGCCTGCCAATTTTGATGGGAAAAGTACAAAAATATATAAAAAAATATAAAAAATTTCTCACTTAATGAGTTAAGAGTGCCAAAAAATCGTATAAAATTCCATACGTTTCGGGCTCAGCCCTTCTTCAGTGGAAAGTCAAGAGCCCAAAGCTCTAGTCAATTTTGATGGGTACTGGATAAATCCTGGGCAAATAATATTTTGTCCAGGATTTACGAAGTCACTGCAGTATTTAGCCCTTTGGACATTTTCTTTTCCTGCTGAACCAGTCACAAATAAAACCTTGTGCTCTTCTGTTTGATTATCACTTGAGTGTTTTTGTGTGTCTTTGCTGCTGACATAAGAAACTCATGCAGAACCCAAATGAGGGTGTCTTGCACCGACTAGTGCAATCATAAGTTGACACCTTTCCTAACCAATGAAGTTCTATAAATTACAAAACAAAGACGAGTTGCTTGAGTGTTAGTTATTCATTTATACAAAGCTGAGCTTTTATCATCTTTGCGTTTAATATTGTTCTTGTTCTTTAGACTGCTGGCAAATTGCTTAAGGGCTTAAAGACTACACAAGACAAAAGCCAAGTAGACATTAGTGAAGAACCTGCCATGTCTTCAGATTCCAGCCATTCTTTTACTGCAGGGTTAGACTGGAGTGTGATGAATTCTGACAGTGGAACTGAAGGTACATGTCTATTGAATCACCAAAAGAAAATCAAAATCATGAATAAATTACCCTGCTCATACCCAATCTCATTAATTAATAAGTAGTTTCTGAGTGTGCATTGAATGGGAGCCAGGTTGGTTAATACTTTTCACCTCATAGCCAACAAGTGCTGCAACTAGAAAGCCATGAATGCTGGCATATAAATGCATATATTTTCCTAAAACTCTTGTTTGGAGTTGGGAGTGCAGCTTCTCTAAAGGAGCATACAGGAAAAGTGCCATCAATTTCTACAAAATTGCTGTTTTGAGAATATCTATGGTCCATTTTCACCTACCACAACCAAGGATAATTAAATCCTGCATGAAAAATAAGAGAATTAAGAACATTAGCCACTGTTTTTGCAAGTGCAGTACTGGCCCCTGAAAGAAGTCATTTTAGGAGTTTATTGGATTGCTTTCATTAACCCATTGACTCCTGTGCCACCCACAAATGGCTGTAAAGGACCATAGTCCTTGTTCAGTTTGTGACATCATCACTTTGAGTGACAGCAGATGTTTTTGATAACCAATTGATGTACCTAACACACTTCTAACAAAAAGTGCCTAATTAAAAAACTGAAGTGCTCACTTAAAACAGTTCAGAGTTACACAGGGAAAAAAAGGAAAAAAATTTCTTGTGAAATTGATGCAAAACATGGCCTTGGCACCAGTTGACACTAATCCTGTTGAAAATTTGCTCTTTCCTTAAAGTTTAGTTGAAATCTTTTCTAATTTGAAGAAAGACCATCAGATTAAAAAAAATCGACTTAAGAACCAAAAACAATGAGACTGAGCACTAAACACTGGAGAGTCAACCAGGTACGGTGTTTTTCTTGTCAAAAAACTAAGTCCAAATTTGCATGCCCGAAATCAAATTGCCAAACATCCTCGGAGATGGAAGAGAAGTTTAGTTTCCAAGCTGCAGATGAAATTATAGACGTTAATGGACCGGGATTTGAGCAGACAGGAGCCAAATTACGGCATCATTGCCTTAAAATGGTGTTTTTGGAAAATGCTTGGAGTGAATATGTTAAGGAATCTTGTTAGCAATTTGAAGTCTGGCAACATTGCCAGTATTCAAGGTGAACAGTAGACTTGTGAGGTGTAATCTCCAACTTAACCATGAAACATTTTTTCCAGAATTGAAGCTTCTAAACTTGGGTCAAGTCACTGCTCCTTATATGCCACTGTTTCAGTAATCACTGTGGAATTTTTTGCCAAAGCATTTGCTTTGTGGCTTAAACATTTCAAAGCTGTGGCACTTGACATTGCTTTTCTCAAATGGCTTGTGTGAATTAATGGTGGGGGGAGACCCTTGCCATATTTTGTTGCTAACTGGGATTTTTGTGGATGGTATTTTGTCATATGCTGGTTTGTAGCGTTTTGTGCCACTAGATTGGTGAAAGGCATGAGGATGAACATCTGAATTTTAAAAGTCAACATTGTGTGTGCATAGCTAGTGCCAGTCCCCAACCGCCAATTCCTAAAACTCAGCAGAAAGGAGGTAGAGTTCCGATTTTTATTGTGAGTTGGAGATAATTTAGCCTTCTTTATAATCTGACGTAAGCAGTTACTGTTATTTCAAAGAACAGAAAACGTACGGTACAAAATTTGTAAATATACCTACTTATGACATCATAACTTCTATAATAATGCAAATTTCAAGAAATCAATACGTCGCATTTTGCATCTTTATGATGGTTAAATATTTGTACTGTTTTAAATAACCAAAACTGTAAGCCATTTGAGTTTTAGGTTTTTTTCTGTTCAGGTCACATGACCTGCCAACTATGGTTGTGACTTGAAAATCTTGAACAACTTTCCCATGGAACAAACATGGCCAAGCAGCTTATCTGCAGAAGTTAGGGTTTGTGAGATATGATGATTAGGAACTTCCCATAGCAACAATTTGGTAGTTAGGAGTCCTCCCCCTTAAGGTGATTCCATTCAATTGCATCGCGCATCCTTTCTGCGCATCATTTATCGCGTGATTAGCGCGCGCACGAGCGCGCGCGCGTTCGGAACTTGATAGGTTTTCTATGGAAGCTGAGCTGTTGAGAGAAATAAATGGTCGTTTTCTCCCAAACGAACTCGGTGACCCCACTTTTTTATTCCATTTATTGAAGGAAAATACGACTTTACATAATATATTCAAATTTGAAGAATTTTTCATTATTCAATTTTGAAATATTCCGGTTGATTCACTGTTACGGTCAGATTTTAGGCGTTTCACTGGAACCATGGAGACGCTCGATTTGCCTATCATTTCAAATTAGTTTCATTGTTATGGCAATTTTAAGATCTTTTACTGTAACATTGTACTTCTATCATAAGAATAATGCTTATACTTCATTGCCAGTTATAACTTTGTTGAAGTAATGGGTGTCTCTAGTACAAGGATAGGTTTTTTAATATTGCTGTCTAAAGATAGCAAACTACCTATATACTACAGCCCCGTAGCGTGAAATCAGGCACGGTGACCCCCTCTTTTTATTTTGTTTTTTTTTAATGTACTAGGTGTAATTAGTAACTCTGCAAAGTTTCAACAAATTCTCATTACAACTTCTTTTTCGATGGAATCACCTTAAATGCATTGTCATCAGCTGTCAAGACTTGCCTGGAAACATCAGTCACAGGTCATTGACCAGATATTCACACCATTAGCTTAATGCAGATAAGGTTGTTAAGACGTCAGTCCCAGTTTGTCACCACCAAACAACAGTCTTTTATTAAAGTTTAGGTACTAACACATTCCAAATGCGTCTTGTAGCTGCTGTTAGTTTTGAGAATCTGCCAAGTGCTTCATCACTTGAGGGATTACAGGCTGCACATGACAGGATCAAAGTAGCACCCAAACATCGTAGACCACCCACTAGAGTACAGCCCAGGAGCTCATCAATGAATCTCAAGGGTAATTCAGTTAAACCACATAGGCGCTCAAAGACTGACCCTAAAGACCTGACTGTTAAACCTGGTGTTGAAACAGAACAAGGAGCCAGAAGTACCAGGAATTCAGATGTTATCAGTGGCACAATATTTGAGGCTTCGGAAGTCAGTGATGAGCAGAGCAAAGAAAGTGTTCTTGCTGATTTAAAACTTAAAGCCAATGAAATTCTCACCAGTGTACCCAAATGTCCAAACGGAAGCAGCAAAGCTGTAGAGAATGAGACAGAAGAAAAGGAAAGTCAGATGCTGACAAATGGAGAGAAAGACTTGCAAAGTTCAGTAACTCACTCTACAGCGGAGATTGAGCAGGTGAAACAAAATCTGACAGATGGTATGGACAATGTTGTTATTAACAAGGAAAACAAAGGCTGTGAGAGTGAACAGAACCTGCGACTTGAAAATTTAGAAGAAGAGGCAAAAGGTAAAGAGAAGGTTCTTAAAGAAATTAATAGCAAAAAGGAAGGAAGTAGACCTCTGCTTGACGTGAGCAGAAGGACTGAATCCCTTAGCATCTTTGAGGTAATGAGCAAATCAAAGGAGACTGAGGACAAGCCACCACTGCGACGAGGATTCTCTCTGAAAAGCTTTGAATCCAAAGAAAAACCTGCTGACCTCAAACTTACAAAACTGGTGGAAAATGAAAAGCAACCTAAAGCTGTTTGTGCTCAGAATTGGGCAGAGAAGATTAATGAGCCCACTTCCAGCCAATTGGAATCAAAGGGCTCCATACCTGAAAAAGTTTCCCCTGTTGCAAAAGTGGTAAAGAAAGCAAGCGTCAAGGAGGAGAGTTCAGGGCAACCATCCTGGATAGAACTTGCCAACAAAAAAAGCCAAAGACTTTCACAACTGATTGGTGAAGGTGGCAAAGAGGACAATCAGGTAAAAGCTAATATGGTAGCAGCCTCAAGACTGCAGTGTCAACGAATTTACTGTAAGCATGCAATTTGTTGAATATGGCAGTATTTTATTGATTGACTCAGTGCTCCATTTCAGCTGAAAGTGGCAAATATCCAGTCAAACAGGTGATATAAAATATGGAAGCCAACGTTAAACGTCTGACAAACTAGAATTAAATTCCACATGACAAAATAATATTAGGATATTTGATGTGAACCAAGCTGGAGTACGTGTGGCTCATTCGGACAAATCAAAGTCAGAATTTCTGGTAACATAAGTGATCACGGGATGACGAGTATCCAATTTAAAACGTGAGATCGCTAGCAGGAAAATCGTGGTTTATATACACCAGCAGGTTCTCTTTTTATGTGAAGCCCAGGTTAATCTGGGAGGTGAGGTGGCCACCCTTCCAATTTGTAGCGAAGTGGTTTAATTTCCGGCCTCTGCATTGTGTCGTGTTATTTCTTTAGCCAAGAAACTTATATCATTCTATATTCTTATTTCTCTCTCGTCCCAGATGTATAAATGGGTACCGACAATACCTCAGGGGAAGCCTGTGAGAAAATGCGGGAGGTAACCCAGTGATGGACTGGCATCCCCTCCATGGGGAAGACGTAATGCTCCTAGTCGCTTTCTGGTACAGGGGTTATTGAACCATGGGCTTGTTCAATTCCTTGCCGGATGGAATTTTACTGTATTGAACATGGTGTTAATCTTTCTTGGATCACCTGAAAGTGGTGAAGGGGTGAACACCTCTATGGAATAGAGCATCAAATAAGAATTTATTGAGCTTAGTTTCATGCGCGAACGGGAACCACTCACATTGTCAGCGCAAGCCCACATGAACTGGAGGAGAAGCTTTATGACCCAGACTATCCCCTTCCCCTCCCTCCATACTTTACATACTAAAAGTTTGTCTGTAAACGTAGAGGAAGTGTAATCAAATGTAATTATGTTATTCTGTTTATTCGTTCGTTTCAGGCTTTATTAAAAGTGGCTACTGGTGCTTCATCTACCCCCGCATCAGCCAGAACTAATGCTGATAATAAACCAACTCCTCTTGTCAAGGAAAAACCCAAAATACCTGCTAAACCGGAGGGACTATCACACAAGCCCGCTCCGCTCCCTCATCCCAGACGTAAAACGTTTAGTGGCACCACAGAGAAAAAGGAACCGCTTACGAAGCAAGTCAGTCAGGACAAAACCTCAGTGCATGCTCATGTTGACAAGTGCGCGGTGTGTGGAACAACAGTGTACCACATGGAGAAATGTAACTTTGACAACAGTGTGCTTCACAGGCAGTGCATGAAATGTACTGTGTGCAAACGACCATTGACAGTTGGCAACTTTGTTATTGCTGAAAGCAAGGTGTACTGTAAACCCCATGCCAAGACGCTAACTGTCTCTACATAGTAAACACTATTAACGCCGATACACGCACGCAACACAACAGCACAGCACACAACAGCGGGATAGTATTCCCGGGAGGGACCTCCCTACACGCTTGTCATAGGAGGGACTCAGGGTAGTGCCTCTTGTTGTTACTAATTGGGTCGTTCATAGGTGTAGGGTTTGGGACCTCTCTGCGGTCAAATTACATTTTGAGCTAGATCCTGGTAACTTATAGATAACCCCCCGTGTCCTTTTTATTAGCACTAGGTTAGAACTCCAGTCAATATAGTTCTACTATTTTACGTAATACTTTGTTCTATTTCATCTTGAATGGAATGATATTTATTGTTTTATTTAGCGCTTTTTTTACGTACTTTTACCTTGACTTTGCAACTGAGTTGAATCGAAAGATTATAGAAATTATTTTAATCAATGTAATTGTACTATTTTTAAAATTGTATAGAGATGAAAGTAGTATATTTATGTTCCGAACTCGTGGAGCGTATTAGGTGACCTTGCAGCTGATTGTTTCGTTAATAAATTGAACTCGATTATGAAGGGAAAAAAATTACGATACTTGCAACGCGGTAAAACAAACAGACGAACGTCATATTGAAAAGCAAGCCTTACCTGCAGTATGTGCACATGCCTATTTCTGGACGTTTTTTTGCTCTTGTCGCAACAGCAACAGCATGCTCAAACTTCCCCAGCATATTGCTTTTGCCTTGTGTACATATGTACAAAATCTCAGCATTTATTTTTCCGGAATTAAAATCATTTTCACACAATTTTGGCCCGATGAAATTTCAACGTTCAGCTTGCTTGCGACGTAGCGTCCTACTTTATGGGTAGTTTTATCCCTCTTGAACTCAACAAAATAGGCCAAAAAGAAGTTAACAGGAATAGTGTAATCAAAAATTTATCGAAACGTGCTCTTGGATTGTACGTACAGCTACTGAATACTGAATTCAAAGAATAACGAGACCGTTAACGCGAACAGCCCGAAAAGTATAAGCGTTCGAGACCTAGGCACACATACTGTACAAAAGTATGCTAAGGCATCAGTAACGCAATTTAATGCTAAAAACTTTACGGCAGTTTCCTTTGGAATATCGATTGCGGGCAGTGAATGTGAAACTAAGATTGCTTCGCTTGCCATCATGGTTTTAACTTATGTGGTTTGAGAGAGAAGTCGCGCAAAAGGTTTAACCATGGTTATAGCGTATACTATGGACATGGCTGAAAAACTTTCAGAATGGTTAGCGGTACTAAACACGGGCTTTTGAACTGAACTCGAACTGAAATGGTTGCCTTGTGTCAACGATAATGGCTAAGCCTAACGTTTCGGCGTTGGGTGGTTAACTTTTTTTGCGTTTTAAGATGGCTACGTTTAAGATGCTTTCAAACTTTAGTTGAACAGTAGGGAAAATTCCCTAAACTTCAGCGCACAGACTCTGTACCGCCTGTTAGTCATGAGGGCCCTGCCAGTAGAGAACTTAAGCAGCGAGAACGTTGACGTCACGATTCCTTGTTTGTCGCGCTTCTTCTTAGCCTCCCACGCAGTCGTTTTTAGGGGACTCGTATTTCGAGGAGTGAAATACGAGTCCCCTAAAAACGACTGCGTGGGAGGCTAGCTTCTTCTCGGCACTACGAACAGAAAGACCCGTCTGGCTTGTACTGTTGTCCTGGAAACGGAAACAAAAGAAAGAATCAAATTGAATCAAATCATTCAATTGATTTTGATGGCGCTACTGTGATAGACAAAGGCAATTACCGTATTCGAAGAACACTAGAATCCTGGCATACTGCCAAAACTGTCGGCGCAGACAATAATTCTAAACCGTTACCAAGACAATACTCTATCTTATTGTAATTCTTATTTCGTCCGTTTTTGTCCATTTTTAGCTTTTTTACACTTCTATTGTATTCTTGTGTTTAATCTTTTCACACCCTCCCTTGCATATATTTCCAATCATGCGCTTTCATTTCTTTTTACATTCGTTAAAGGCTATAGTATAATAGCCGAAAGCTTATATTTCTCTTAAATTTTTTTTTTTTTTAAACCAGAGAACGCTTTTTATATTTTTAATAATCAAATTTCCGTTGCTATTTGGTGCTTCCCGGACGTTACGTTCTCTTTGCATAAGTTCCGTGATACTTGATACCACTACACTCGATGGTTATCTTAAAAGCGTTTGTTTGAAATCCGGCATTTATTTAAAACATCCTGTCAACCCTGACGCTTACACGTACTGCTACGGAATTCCACGTATCATATTAGTTTTCACAATATTCTTTCGTCGATTTGTATTTCATGGTTTTATCCAGTAACTTAGATAGATTTAAAATATCCTTATCCTGTCCGGTGCTCTAATAAATTGTGATGTCTTAAGGCAGTAGAGTCCCGTTATCTCAAACCTTGTGGAACCGGGGATAGCTTGCATAACAGGCGTTCATTTAGCCGGGCGCGAAACGCGTTGGCTCGACCAGGGATAAGCAGATAAGGTTCGAAGACGGTGTCAAATTACAACTTTTTGATCAACAAAGCTGTAGTATAAAACCTAACATATAGAACAAAGCTACGATACTCCTTTTTTGTCATTCTGATGGTCTTCTTTCGACAACAAAACAGAAGTTCTTTAATCGTTTCCTGAACTCTGAACCATGGTAGGTATCTTTCCAGAAGCAGATGAGACTTTCGGGTCTCCGTGACATCGGTTCGAGACACTGAGGGTAAGAAAGAACCCTCTCTGGAGTGAAGGGGAGGGTGCAGACTCGTACCCAGTCGCTATTAATGAGTCTGGGGGAATTAAAGGTTCTATTGAGGCGCGCGGGGTGACATGGGAAGGGGCGAAGGGAAAAATCGCACCCCGCGCGCCTCAATAGACGCTAATCTTCTCTCCCTATCCCCCAGACTCATAAATAGCGACTGGGTACGAGTCTGGGAGGGGCGGGGGGAATATGACTCGATTTCACGAGGTTTTCGAGGTATCGGTGGGGCGTTTGCGGAAGCTCGAGATATCCGAGATAAAATAAGTGTTTCTTTGAAGCAAATACCTGGGGCCTGAGATAACGGACTCAGTGTTGATTTCAGGAAATGTGGCGTGATGCCATGAAATGACTGACCTTACGTGAGTCAGGGACCTAAAGCTGCGGCGTACACGACAAGAATCATATAAGAATTATAGAAGCGTTTTGTGCACTTCAAGTATTGAATCAAATGCGAAAAATTGTATTATTTTTTCTGCAGTTACATGTGATCGCACCGTATTAACCCAGGAGATAGAATCCAGATGACTAAGCAGAGAATCCAGATATCAACATGATATCACTTGCTGCGATCACTGTACGTGACTAGAACGAGCCCGCCAGCAACATTTGTTTAGCACAGGAGCCCATTACTCGGAGCGTCCAACTTCCATACTGCGTCTGTGAAACGGCATTTTCACAAGTAAATTTATTTTTAGATAAGCTTTTCCCGCGAATTGGTTGAAATAGCCAATCAAAAAGCGATTGCGTAATTAATAATAGACTGAGTGCGAAACTACGACAACTCGTCCACGCTGGAAATAAACATAACGGATACCAGTGACCAGTGAGGAATCTTTATCGGAGTGTTCTGACAGTATTTCAAGCGATAATTTCAGTATTTACAAGGGAAGTAGTAGCTTAGATTTAATGCAGACGTCACTGGAAACAGTTATTTTCGCGGGAAAGGCTTATCTTAAAATAAAACTACTTGTAAAAACGTTGATACACGAATTTATGGCAGTTGGACGCTCCCGGTAATGGGCTCCTGTTTAGAACCATTTTGCATGACTTTTAAAGATTTTTGGTTTTGTAACTGTACGCACTACTATGTAAAGCAGCAAATACTAGCTTATGATTGTTTGACTTTACTTCTTTCCTCAGGATTCCTCCATTTCAACAATTTCAGTCATGGCAGATCGATCAAGTTTTCTCCTTCTTCCCCGCTTTTCCCTCTCTTTAGTCTCTCCCTTTTTAAATAGCAATCAATTATACTGAGTTATTGGTTTAGGTTAGCCATGATAAGTTTATCAACGAAAAATAACCGCTTCGATAGCGCCTTTGGGCCTGGTCGCAGGTTATGTGCTGCATCATTCTTGTGGCCGGGAAAGACGTTGTCATGATCTGTTTGTGCTAAGCTTGCTGCCAACCTTTTGAAGCCAGTCGCGCAACCACTGCATAGGAAGGGCGATGCAAGTGCATGAGCAGTTTATTTGCTTTCTTCAGTTGCAAATTTCGATTTACCAGAATCCGAACCAGCCTGCTATATTTATACAGACTGTTAACAGTCAATTCTTCACACTGTATGACGATGGATTGGCTGCAAAGTGACATCACATGACCCTTCACCTTGACAAATGCCATTTTGTAATGACTTCGTCTTTACTATTTCGGCAACAGTAGACAGTTGTTGGTGGTTGCTTCATTAAGTCGCACAACTTTTTCAGTTATTTCGTGCACTCTGGGCAGCGTTGTAGTCCGTTTTCATTACACGCAGTACATCGTAGAACGCTAATCTGTCTAGAAATTCTTGTTTTTCGTGATCTCTTGCTTCCATGACACTGGATACAGTTGATGTAGCGAAAACCACCACAACTTTGGCATACATCACTATTCCGCCTCTGAAAAGGAAGAAAAGCTAAGATGATAATGTAAAACTGTAGAAACGCTTTTCTGTTACGGTAATCCGGCCTTAATCATACATGGGGTGTGATCGTGGACTACGGTCGTTAGCCGCTAATGTAACTGCCGCGCCCCCTCCCCCGACAGGCCCATCTCATCGTCAGAAGGAGCAGGTGTCCTACTAAACATAAGACCAAGTTGAACTGAATTTTCAGAAGCGCGATTTGTGTTCTACATACCTTATAAGTTTGGAGATCATAATAAAGAATATTGATAGGAATTGCCGTACACTGACATCGTATCCCAGCCGCTTGTTTACTCCAAAACAGGATTTGTGCTTATATTTGTTTGGCGTCATATAACTGTTGTCCATCAGACGAATTGTCTTCTGTCGAATAAACTGACCGGAGCACCAATACTGTTTTACGTCGCATTTTTCTTTTTCTTCCTTTTTTCACCCTACTAAAAAGGTGACTTGTCAGCTTATATTTTCGTTCACAGTGAAAAGCGATTTTTCTAGTTAAACTAATGGTCACCATGAATACCTTGAGCTGAGAGATATAAATTACATATTTTCTCTTTAATGACGTTGTCATGCCGTTATTATACCACTATCTTGCAGGAAAGTGTCTCCTTCCTACCTCAAAGTTTTCAAGTAATCTCTTCAGCTCTCCAGTTTCGTTCAAATGTTCTAATTCTTTAACACCCTGACGACGAAAAAGAGATATGAAGATGCAACAAAAATTAAACTAAACTGTTTATATTTTTGATATAAGTGAGTGCTGCTTTTTGGGTTTTAAATATGTTGTGCTCCGTCGCTAATCATAGCAACTTCATTGAAAGGGCCTTTTTTTTCCTCAGATGAAAATTGTTGATTAATAAATTACTACATATCGGAAAGTTTGAAACACTTCTGACATAACGGTTAGGAAAAGTGTATCACATATTGAGTGGTGGGCTTACGAAAAAATCTAAAATGCTATAAGCTGGTATAGTTATTTAACTTACACAACTCCTTGCAATCACAAGTGCGAAGATAGATTATCTAGAGTTATCTAAGTGCAACTTACTTGAACCATTATATTTAAATGTCGATAATAAAGCCATCTAGTTGTGGACAATCACGAAAGATAAGGTGTTATGCAAATGTATCCACAATGTGTCTTGAATGATTATAAGAATATCAATAAGTAACTTCAGCCAGGGATAATCCACACCGATTAAAATGCTAAAAACGCCGGCTAAACAATTCACTAGGTTGTTATTAAAGGATATAAAGGTCTTAGGAGATTAAGCGAAACGAGAGAGCAAATATACTCAGAATGACGAAACAAAAGCTAACTTTATATTAACTTAACCTGCATGATAAAAATTCCCACATATTTTATTTTGGTTTCAGTCGAGAAAGGACAGTTTTCATAGATCTGTGATCGGAATAATAATATCCGTCAATTATCACAAAAACGATGAAATCAGTTTAAAGTAAACTTAAAACAAACCAAAAGCTACGCCTCACCCCTAGAGAAGTCCCATTTATAAACACATGTGGCACGGACGCGTTCTGTTTGCCCAACCGTATGTCAAGCTGGCCTTGATAGTCCTTCTGCATAAATATATCTCGCTCGTCCACTTTAAGTCCTAGATTGTCGAATAACTTTCTGACGTATGCGCACTCTTCTACTGTTGAGCGAATGCCTCCCATTGATGTTGTGTACACAACGATTTTCCCTTCTTCTTTTTCCTGCCAAGAACATATTTAATAGTGAGCTGGGATATTCAGAATCTCCGACATTGAACATCACTTCATCACACAGATATAACTCTCCTCGCATAAATAATTAACAACAAGCGAAGTTAAATACTTTAAATTTGAGTTGAGTTATCTTGAACAGTTGTGTCCTACCTCAAAAGTTTCTCCAACAAAGCTGAGTCGTAAAAACTCTTTCCTTTCTCTGATCATATTCTTGAATCCTCGGATCGTACCGGTTGGCCCAAGGATTTTTGTTTGAGACGAGTCACAATTCGACCGAGTCTTCCTTTCCAAGCCATCCTGCGGAAGTTGTTGCGACGAAGCGGCCGATTCTCCGTTTACATGGTTAAACGATGTGAGTTGGACGGCATTTTCAGAGTCAAGTTTGGTCTTATCCGAACGAAACATCGTCGAAAACTAAACTACGAGTTTACACGAAATCCTACATCGGAGAGGTTTCCAATCCATTACAATTCTTCAAAATGATCAAAAATAAGATGACATTGTGAGCTGAACAATAGCTGTCCAATTGCGCTTTGTTGGTTGTTTTGTAGTTGGTCATTAAAGCATGATGCAACTGCGTACGGGCTGGGAATGTCAACTGCTTTGACCCAGGCTAAATGACACTATCACCAAAATTGCGTCTCCTGATTGGTTGAAACTTAGTTGTCCGCACATATGCATTTTAAAATAACATGTCAAACCAAATGTCCACCGGTTTACTTCACCGTGTGTGAGGTATTTATTTAGAAAGGCAAAAAGAGAAAATGGAAATTGCAGTCTTGTTTATATATGCATAGTCAAAAATCAAAAACGTTGCTGATACAGTAATGTTTGCCCGTGGAAACATTCTGTTTTCAGATCTAATTTAATGATCGGGTTGCTCTTGGGAAAGAAGGATTCAGGAGAAGTTTTATGATGTAATAGAGTGGAGGAAAAACCCGGGGTAACTTAATACATATTAAACATGCGTGATTAAAGAGTTACGAACATTGACATGGATACCGTTTAACACGGTCTGACACTGGTAGAAATCAATTTACGAACACGGTAAAAAAAAAACTATAACAATGACTACACTAAAAGGGAGTAAAAGTTTACCGAATTAATGCTACCTTAGATTATAATAATTTCAATAATTTGCGTTGTTAACGCCTTCTTCCTTGGATATTGGTAAACCGCATCAGCACTAAATTTGGCCACATCTCCTTGCGATATTTTCGATCATTAATCAGCGACTAGTGTCTGCCTACGCTGATGAAATTACCCAATGTTTCGCATACAAACAATCTTCAAGACAAGACAAGATGATAAGATAACACAAAACAAGACAAGAAAGGCAAGACAAGATGATTTATTCAACTCGAACGTTTACATTGGATCACACAAATAGTGCAAAGTTAATGTAAACCGACAAGTGTTTATGAGAAAAAAAGGATATCAACATCTATATTGAGAGTGCGAGCTAGGATCATCCAGATAGCATAAGCTTATCTAGATGGTGGATGACTAGAGTGTTACAGACTGCTAATAAAAAACTAATATATCGTGGTTAGAGAAACTTTTCTAGAGTTCCTTATAAATGCAGTTAGCAAGTCGGCTTCAGTTATATAAGATCAGGGAAGATTATTCCAAGTCCTTATCGTTAGAGGGTAAAAAGAGTTCCTGTAGTAATCACATTTACTAATAGGTAATATAAATCCATGGTTTGATGGCCCCATAGAGGTGCCATGTTATACAGCTTGAAGTTTTGCTTTACGTGGATGAAATGAAAGATATGGCAGACTGACTGATCACGAGAGGCCCGATTTGGCAGGATTAGCGACAACTTAAAATTCAGTGAAATTGTAACTTCTTGTATCTGGCAAAATATTTTAATGCTCTTTCATTTTCACTGCTTTCTACCAGTCTTATCTCAAACTGAGACTTAAATTTATCCCGGAAAGTGTCAAAATTAAATAACAGGATCCTTCGGCAGAGGGAAGCGACACAAAGGAAGCCGTGCATATGATCCGAATACCAGGCCTCTTACGCTGGTGAAATTAACGAAACCACTGACTCAACATACACAAGCCACTGGTAACATTCTGAGTACCAAAGGGGGGTCCCTAGAGCTGCGGATTTTTTCTACTGTGGAGCCCTAATCCCAAAGGCTTAAACGTTCACAATGCTAGGTTGTTACTACTATTTATTATATAGACAAGAGTGTTTTAGTGGAAAATAGACCACTCGTAAAGTTCATACGAAACTACATCCGGGACTCGAGTGGCGTATTCTCCATATCCTCACTAGTGAGGATATCGATGACGTCATTTCCCACTGTTACACTGTTGTCTGTGCAAAAATATTCTTGCCTATATAATAAAAAGAAAATTACACGGTGGCTTGAAGATATGAAATTTATTTTCTCGTGGCAAGAAACAATATTTTACCCACTCGCTGCGCTCGTTCGTAAAAAATTGTTCTTACCACTCGAAAATAAAATTCATATCTTCCCGCCGCCGTGTAATGTCCTCTATATATTTCGCCATGTTCACCTAATGACGCGAAAGTAGGGATGACTTAGATAAATGCTGCCAGCTGAGGGGAAATTGGTGAAAGGAGATCCTTCAAGAGGAAGATAGATCCCACTGGGTCAGAGAGATTAAACTTTAATGTCTCTGACCTAGTGGGATCTATCTTCCTCTTGAAGGATCTTGAAGTGTTTAAGGACTGGGAGGAACATCGACTTAAAAAAACAAACAAAACAAAACAAGGAAACAAAGCGGTAGCTGCAGCAAGACAGGACGGATTGTCCAGACCAGATTGCGAGAGGTATTGAAATAGCAGCTAAAGAGGCGACATGATGGCGGTGCACGTCTGACACCCGGAGGAATCTGTGCAACAGCAATTGAAAGGAATAGGAGATAAAAAAGGTGGAAACACCACTTCTTCGAAGTTCAAACCGAAACCCTCCATTAGTCGAGGCCGGGGTGAACGAACCCTTTGAGACCCCTGATGTGGGAATTGAAGTAGGTCCAGTAACCCATCAGGGAACGCCATCAAACAGAAGAAGACTGCATGGAACAGTGGCTTGACAGTGGATCCGGGGAAGGCAGATGAAGAAACGTGTGAAAATGTCAAGCGTTACAAACGGCTGGAGTTGCAGGTTGATCCGACTTCCCAAGAGAAGCAAACCCTGAGCCAGCTCGTCGCAGCAAACGGCCATTTTGATCACAGCGAAGAGCGATATTAGAAATCACCGATATCTGGCATTTCAACAGTTGGTGACTAAATTCGCCGGTGATCCAACGAAAACTCGCCGACAATAGCCTAGCGTGTCCACTCCCGCAAAAAATCGGCAGCTATCGCTGCCGATCAATTTCGTCGCGAAGAGTGTATAAAATCACCAAGCGTGTAACTGGCGAATCTCGCACCCTCAAGCTTGAGGACTCTGGGTGCGAGATTGGTCACTGGCGTAACAGAATGTGGGAACTCTAGAGTAGAGTGGAATAACGCTGACTCCAGTTTCTATCACAAGTGTAAGTGATGGGACTGATATGAATCTACGGCAAGAACAAGCTCGGGCATTTGAGGAAAGAAAGGGGCAATATTGAACCTTGTGCTTCGTAATGTCATAGAACAGTACAGTAAATGGAATGCAAGGCTGAGCGTGTGTGCCGAGGCTTTGTGGACCTTGCGAAATTAAAGCATCCGACAGCGTGGAGAGGGATACAGTGTGGATGATAACCGGGATGATGAACAAGTGGAAAGGCACGGAATCGCAAAAGCAGCCTTCTGCCGATTGGCAAAACAACAAACACAGGCCATGCTGAGGATCTTCAAGTCCATCGTCGTGGCCGTACTCTTGTACAGCTGGGAAACATGGCGAATAACAAACGGCAAGTGATGGGAATATTAACAAGGCGTTCATGTTCCTACACAACTGTCTGAGACCATCATGAGATTGTCAAACACAGAGATCAAACAGCAAGCAAAAATCGATGAACAGATTCGGCGCAGGCGGTGGAGGCTAATTGATCACCCCAGCACCCAGAAATAGCTCCTATTTGGACAGCCGAGAGGAGGAGAGAGACAAAGTCACCAAGAGGAACTGTAGAAAAGGAAAGAACGGCATTGGGTTTAAAAAGGTCCACGAATCTTGAATGTTCAAAATTTTTCCGGCAAAATCTTCAAATTGAGTGATCTGCATATTTACCCTTTTTAACGTGATTGCTCCGCCTCCACTTGAGAAATGCTTTTTTGTTACAATTTGTACACTATACAAATAATGAATTATTGTAAAAGTAAAAAGCGCCCTGTCGAGTACACAACACTATTGAGTAGCTCACTGCAGCTTCACATTTCTATTTTTTTTTCAAGTACCTTTAGCTTTAGTAAGTTCACCACTTTTTCGTTAATCTTTTCTTCTGCTCGTTTATCTTTAGTTATTTATTATTTATTTATCCATGTACTCTTTTGTGTGACAACCAGGGCTCGAGACTAACTTTTCAGCTTTGTAGCCAAGTGGCTAGTGAGAGGTTTGATTTCACTAGCCAAAATAAATTTTCACTAGCCAGACTTTTTTGCATAATCTCATACTGTGTTCAATATGTCTAATTTTTAGCCGAGTTAAGTACTGTAAACATGCCTCTCTGTAATCTCAACAGTGAAGAACTTGAATGTTGACTATTCTTTCCAACAGTTAAAGATCCCCACACGAATGCAAAGTACTATGTGCCTTCAGAGCAAATTCCAAGGCGCGATGTAGTTCACGCCTCTCGTTCCCATTTCGGTCAGATCATGACAAATAACTCGAACAGTTAACCTTATATGAGCATGTCATCGTACGGATAAACGTTGGGAAGACAAGACTAACGTACGAACATTGTAAGGTACGGAGAAACGTCAAAAAGACAAGACTGATACAGCACTCAACTCACTTACGGAAAAACATCTACAAGAGAAGACTAGTAAATTATAAGCGTATTTAAGTGTGGAGAAACATTGAGCAGAAAAAACTAAGAAGGATCGAACTTACTAAGGTACAGAGAAACGTTGAGAAGTCATATCAAACACGTTGGTTGCAAATGCACCACAGTAGGGAGAAACGCTGCCAACGTACCAAAATACAGAGACTAATAAATTAAAAATACGCAACTACTAACTCACGGAGAAAGGTTATTAGACAAAACTAATTCTGTAAGAACGTGTAACGTACGAAAGAGCGCTGAACAGACAAACAAAACTATTACAGTGGGACAATAAATTACGGAGAAACGTAAATGAGACAACTAAAATCGCACTAACATACGGATAAACGTTTTTACGACAAGACTAATACCATATGAACATAGTAACGTACAGAGAAACGCCAAGCAGTGTCGACTTATCGTACGAATGTACCGACACACTGAAAACCTTAGGAAGATCAGAAAAATGTCGTGCGAATGTGCTAACGTACAAAGAAACGTTGAGAAGGCTAGACTAATAAATTTTTAAAGACGAGGAAGTTTATTTAGGCTAGACTAAAAAATCGACAAACCTACTTACGTACGGAGAAACGTTCAGAAGGCGTTACGTAAAGAGAAACGCTGGAAAGAGAAACTATTGTACGAACGTAGCAATTAATGGAAAAAAGTTGATAACAGAAGACTAAACAATAATTGTGTGAACCTACTAACGTGTAGACAAATATCATATGAATGCACTAATGGACCTTTCAAGGAAACATATGGTGAAACGTTCTGAAGACGGCTTATTGCATTTGAACGTAGTAATGACGGAGAAAACGTTGCCGTCTGAGACAAGAATTAGTAGGGAAAAACGTTGAGAGGACAAAACAAGAGTCATACGAACATTATGATATCCTTTTATGGAATAAGTTTTAGTTTCTGCTCACTCAATTTGCTTTTGGCGTCCAATCATCAGAAGCAATATTTAGTTTGGTTTCCAGCCGGTGCTTTAGTGCTTTGAAATTTTCACTAGCCAAAATGGCTAGTGAAAGCGCAAAACTTACTAGCCAAAACGGAATTTCTACTAGTCTGTGACTAGTTGGCTACCGTTAGTCTCGAGCCCTGTGACAACGTATCTCACAACAGCAGCAAAACTATTTAGCAAAATCGTTGAAATATCATCTTCTGCTTTCTTAGATTGTTTCAGAGTTTTTTAAAGACACATTTGTGTAACCAAATACAGGTTGATCTGTTCAGTGTTTTTAGCTGAAAATCTAGGACGCAGGAAATTTTAGGAAACAGAATCCTATCCGCCGAATTTCCGAGCTGCTGATAGCTCTCCGAAAATGTTAGCTGACCTTATTTGACACCCTGAACGACATATCTGTCCTTCCGAAAACAGTAGGAATTGAAGTGCATCTGAAACGAGACAGTTTTGCCAAAGAAATCTCTAGTTTTCACTGGAATTTAATCCCAATTTTATCAGGCGATTTAGGTCTCCCGAACAGATATTCCCCGAAGCGAACTGTTGGGTGCCCCTGATATGTAAGGAACATATTCCCATCTTCCAAATTTGAAATTCCTGTATGCCACACCACATGCAGCAATCAGGAGGTAGAAGTGTCACCATGCACATTGTTGCATTCAATATTATGTCCAACCTTGCTCTGTAGTATTTGCACTATCAATAATTATCATGTTACTGAAGACAATGAGAATTCAGCTAAATATGACACATTAGCAAATCGCCAAGTAAAAATCATACACAATTTTCAACTGCTTGTCATAAAAGCAGATACTCCTGAACATTTTGAGCATTCTTCAGCAGTCGCCCCCACCATTCTTAACTTTATAAGCAAAGTTCAAACAAGATCATTTCTTTCTTTCATTATTCGGCTGGATGTTTTTTGGAAATCTTCACGTTCATCACCAGTGGTTTCATTAGAAGGCGAAAACCACCGGATGTTGACATTTTAGTGAGACTGGATAGCTGCCTACCTTGTCTCCATTTTTAGTGAAATACTCAAGAATTCCTTAGCTCTGAAACCTACTTCAAAAGTTTACTTAAGACCCGTGCATCACACGTTGAGAAGATCACTCAGTTCACAAAAATGTTGCATTCATTGCAGGAACAAGAGTACAGCAGGGCTAGGGCTCAAAGTTCATCTTTGGCAACCCCCAGAAATTACTGGTAAACAAGGAAATCAATATAATTATCTGTATGAAGTGTGATTGATATACATGCTTGAATTGACTCATTTCAAGCTACTGTTTCTAGCATCACCTGACAGAGTATTAAAGGAGTATTCTTCCAGCAAAATCAATGACCTGGTCACTAACCTTGACCCTTATATTAACATATTTTTACCTACATTTAATAGGCCATTTCTGAGTTCCAAAAACCCTCACTTTCAAAACAAGTGCGAAACCTCTTATGTGAAAATGAGTTTCATTTGCATGAGAAATAAAAATTATTTTCATATCAAAGACTTTACACTTAGCCTTGTTTTGATAAATAGGCTAGAGGCAACTTGGAAATGACCTATTTGTCAAATTTGGCTTGAATCACACCTGTATACCTCCCCTGCCCCACCCCACCAGGTAATTCTAGAGCAGTCCCCATTCCATCTATTCTGTATAACTTGAATGTTTCAGGGTCAGCCAGGATTTTTTGGGTACAGGGGGTTTCAAAATTGTGTAGAAAGTATTTTTACGACGAAATATGGTATAGTTGTCACCACATTATAGTTGCAGGGAACTTCCACATCAAAGATTCAAGAATCAATCAACAATTTCAATCCTTCTCTAGATCTGGAAACACAACGAGAATATGGAATAACAAAACAATGCGAGAACAAAGTGAAACGACATTCAAGTGCAAATTACACAAATTAATTTTCCAGTTTCAAAGATTGAGGAAATATGATTTATGTTGATATATAAGAACTACTGATTTGAGCTACATCAATTTTTTTCTGAATTATTTAAACAAACCTGGATAAACCTCTGCTCCATACAGGTTACTTATTAAGATCTATAAACCGTAATGTCTATCAGGGACACCCAACGGTTCGTTTTGGGGAATATCAGTTCAGAAGGCCCAAAAGTGCCTGAGATTTTTTAATTTATTTGCGGCGAAAGTTAGAGATTTCTTCAGTGAAACATCACATCAGACTTTTGTAACAAGAGGACGTATTAGTACCAAATGTTTTTGGAAGGACAAATATGTCATTTAGGGTGCAAAATAAGGTCAACCAGCATTTTCGGAGAGCCATCAGCAGCTCGGAAACAGGATTCTGTTTCCTAAAAGTTTCTGCCGCATTAATTTTCAGCTAAAAAATCCGAACAGATAAATCTGTATTAGCTTACACAAATATGCCTTAAAAAGCTCTGAAATAATCTAAGAAAGCAGAAAATGATGTTTCAAGTCTTTCACTAAAATTTTCTCGTTAGATGCCCCTGTGTCTATGTTGCTGTTGGTATTTGGTATGTCGTTTGCTTCAAAAAAAACAAATTTATAAATTCTCGTATGTATACAGTATGCTATTTCTTCCCTATTCTGAGGAAAACGTTTTGGGGATATAGCCTAAATCTTTTTAGCCTGAGTGAATTTCATTTCAACCAATCAGAAGCACTACCTAGATCTGGGTAGTGACGCGTCATCAGTATGGAATTTCTGCGCTTGTTACTCAGACGTCATTTTGCAAGGGCTCAAGTGGCGACCTTGCAAAACGTCGGCTGTTTTCTCAGGTTAAATGTTTTTAAGGTGTACTGGTATACCACTACCCCTTGGATGACCCTGATGTTTAATTGGTTTATGATATATTATGATTTGAAAAAATCAGATGCTGGTCACTTTTGTTTTAAAAATGCTAATTCTTACGGTTTACATACATCAGTTTCCATGAGCATTCATTCATTCATTCATTCATCCATTCATTCATTCATTCATTCATTCATTTATTCATTCATTCATTCACTCATTCGAAAGGAAATGTATGATTGTGCGACGTTCAAACTGCTCAAAGCACAGTTCAAGAAAAGTCATTTCTCAGACTTTACTGCTTCAAACTTGCCCTCTCTAACTCTGCAGAAGTAAACGCCAATGGTAGAAGTTCTGAAACACTCACTTTCTTGTAGGATAGGTCCGATTTTACAAGGTACACGTCACAATCCACTCCAAACTCCGCTATAACCTGTCTGCAGTCCCCGCAAGGAGCGATGAACTCCTCCATATCAGCTGCCACGGCGATTGCAGTGAACTTTTTGAAACCCATACTGACTGCTTTAACCAGAGCAGTTCTCTCAGCACAAATCGACAAACCATAACTGGCATTTTCCACGTTACATCCGTCAATGATTTCTCCAGTATCAGTCAACAAGGCAGCTCCAACACGAAACTTACTGTAAGGCGAATGTGAATGTTCTTTAGCTTTTATGCTGCTCTTTAGTAAAGCTGTTATGGTCGCTTCCTTGCTTTTACTATCAGAGCTGTTCGTGAAATGGCGACCTTCATTGACTACGGCCATGTTTGATGCATATGAGCAATACTGATCCCCAGGTCCTCCTCACACAGGCTTAAGGTGGCCGAACAGTCGGCCGAACACAGTTTTCTGGTAACTATGCGTTATTCATCGTTATTTTTAAACCACTGACAGTTGGCCAGCCAAAATTGGACTAGGTACCGTTGCCATGGCAACACAGCTGGTAGTAAACCAGCATTTCATAATGGGTTTGATTTATTTTCAGAAAATCCAGTTGTTAGATTTTTTCCATCATTTGTCTCTAGAAAACTCAGAAAGATACTGGCCTATTGATACTGTTCTTGTGAAATTTTGACAGAGAGATCTGCTATTTTGTGTTTTGCATTTTAACGTTTTCTGAACATGTCCTCTGTCAGATTTCAATTTTTGTTTGCAGGCGAGTTAAGCGTGTTCTGAACTATTATTCTACCAAATTTCACGAAATTCTAACGAGCGGTTCCATAGAAATCAGTGCATTTCCACTAAATCGTGCAGTCACAATTTTCTGGTTTATGGCGCATGCGCTGCATTTAACAGGATTCTCGATATTTCTCGATTCATACAAACAATCCCAGAAAGGCAGGGTATTTTCTAAAGTATTACCTTTAATACATTGAAAAACAAACGTTTTTGACACATAAAAACCTGTTTGGTTGCTAAGATGGAAAAAACACTTGCACAATCTTCATCGAACAAAATGAAATGATCGCTGTACAGGCACCATGTTTGCTTCGATTTGTTTTTCTCAAAGCCTTGTGTGCGCGCTTAGTCACGTCAACGGTACAAATCGTAGAGCGCATGCAAACTGTGTTCAGACACCTTAACACACAGGCACACCCCCGGGAAAGCCAGCCCTTCTGTCCTGACGGTGGGGAATTTTTTCAAGTGGTCATGTCCCGGCTATAAGGGGTGGGGTTTAGGGGCGGGACACAAGAGTGTTTTAGTGGAAAATAGACCACTCGTAAAGTTCATATGACACTACATCCGGTGTCACAGCGGATTTGGACCCCCCCTGCGGATTTGGACCCCCCAGTCCAAATCTGCTAGCGGATATGGACCCCCTCTTGCAGATTTGGACCCCGCTGAAAACAAGCGTTCTATTGAGTAAAATTGGTAAAATTGTATTTGGAGCTGTTAAAGAGGCAAAATGAAAATATTGAGGCAGTTTTTCTTTTCAAATAATCTTTAATATTTAGGGTGAAAGAGAACCTAGAATGCTAGTTTGCATTGATAAATTTTAAAAACTAAACTTTCCTGACGATATCTTACAATATTTTCTACCATAACTGACTTAAAGCAAGTTTACAATCTCAGGTTTAAAAAAATCGTATCTTCTGTAAGAAATACCGCAATGCGTGCTTTAACTGCAACGTTTAGAGGTCTGGCTGTGTACCTAAAACGAACGGTCAATTTACTTGAAAGTCTGACTCTACCTCTATTTATGAATAGGTTTGCAGTATTTTGAAAGCCAAATGAAACTTTTCTTCGCCAAGATTGAAAAGTAAAAATTATTTTGGTACTTTATATGCGAATAACAGCGTGGGTTTTTACAGTTACATAGGGGGTCCAAGTCCGCGAAGGGGGTCCAAATCTGCTAGCAGATTGGGTCCCCCGGGGGACCGGGAGGTCCAAATCTGCTAGTGAATTTGGACCGGGGGGTCCAAATTTGGGGGGTCCAAATCTGCTAGGACACCGGGACTCGAGTGGCGTATTCTCCATATCCTCATTAGTGAGGATATCGATGACGTCATTTCCCACTGTTACACTGTTGTTTGTGCAAAAATACTCTTGTCTATATATAAAAAGAAAACTGCACGGTGGCTTGAAGATAAGAGATTTATTTTCTCGTGGTAAGAAACAATATTTTACTCACTCGCTGCGCTCGTTTGTAAAAACTTGTTCTTACCACTCGAAAATAAAATTCATATCTTCGTGCTGCCATGTAATATCCTCTATTTAATATATAGACAAGAGTGTTTTAGTGGAAAATAGACCACTGATAAAGTTCATACGAAACTACATCCGGGTCTTGAGTGGCGTTTTTTCCATATCCTCACTAGTGAGGATATCGATGACGTCATTTCCTGCTTTTACACCGTTGTTTGTGCAAAAATACTCTTGTCTATATAGTATTGTTTTTACCACTCGAAAATAAAATTCACATCTTCGCACCACCGTGTAATATCCTCTATTTATACATAAAAGAGTAAAAATGTTCCTCAAGCCTATTCCAAAAATTAACAGTATCCGAGGAGTGTACTTAGGCTTTCCTCCAGAGGAAAGTTACTATTTTGGTTTTTATAATGAAATCCATTTTCTTGAGAGTCAAACATTTTGATCTTCTTGTAGACAAGCAATTTGTTTCCAGGGATTTAAGAGTTGTTAGTAATTCACTTCATTTTTCGAGGCAGTGTGGTTTATAGACTGCCCACCTGGTTTTGAAATTAAGTGTTGGTGTTTTGCTAGTTTATTCGCCTGGCTGGTCCTTACATAGTGAAAAGAAGTTGAAACTGCCATGGTTTATTACGTACTCTATTATTTCAGATTGAAGACATCATTACATGTAAATGAGAGGAATGATGATTAATGTATGGACAAACCTGTGAATGATCACCCCTCTATTATGCTGCCAGTTGAAAAATTCCTGCCTATTTTTCCCTTGATAAATGAAAACAAGACCTCTATTTTCTTTTCATAGAGCACAGAAATTATGTTGCAGTCAATTCTTCTTGTGTGCTTATGTCCACATTTTATTTTTTGTGTGTATGTACATGGTAGGGGAGAGGCACATGGAGGCAGGAAACCAGCAGCAAATGGGGGGGGGGCAGGAAGGTTACTGGAGGAGACGAAGAGAGGTCGCAGGAACCAAGATTCTCGAGGTGGTGGGAAGTAAGAAAAAGAGGACAAAACTTTACAAATTAATATTGCATAATGTTTTGTAAACACATAAAATGCACAGAGATTAAAGAAACCAACGAAGGGGCAGGAATGAGAAAAGTGCTCAGTTAGCTACTCCCTAAGGGCCGATTTAGACGGTACGATTTTTCCTTACAAATGTAGTATGCGACTTGCTTACGTCATGTCCACAACACGAATCGTGTCGTGTAAATCAGATGTACATCTTGACGACAGTTGCACACAACATGAAAAATGCCGTAGATTTTTTAATTATGTTTTAAAACCCTACGACAGTCGTAGCCACAATCAAAATGTTAGAATGACGAGTTATATACGATCTTTGCTTGACGCGAGCAGTGCGCACTACAAAAGTCGCATATGACAGTCGTAAGCAAAAGTCGTACCATCTAAATCGGCCCTAAGATCACCACTCAATACATCAAAGGCATATCCAAGATTTCTGAACCTGGGGTTGTAAGTACTAGGGGGGAAGGTAACTGTCCTGGGCATGGGGTTGTCTACACTCGGGTGGCAATTAAATTATATTTTTATGATCAGTAAGGGAAAGTTTAATTACAAAAAAAAAAAGAAAACCTGATCTGGGAGGGGGGGGGGGGAAGTGGGTGCAACCCCTTCACCCCAACCCTTGATCTTCTTCTGTACTTTGCCTGTACTTATGTACTTTGTATATTTGGCTGGACTAAAATGTAGGGTTAAACTGTTAAACAAATATTTCAAACCCAAATACAGTGTTTCAGTTCATTTGATATAATACTTCAGGGATTTTTTTTAAGATAATGATACAGGTCCTTGAAATTTGTAAAGAACAATGGCCACATCATTTAAATATTAAATGTATGCACTGTTATGATTTGCCTTAGTGTCCAGGCCACTGGTTTTATTTTGTCAGAGCTAAAGAAAGGTGCTCATTGGAGATAAAGCACTTGTTTCTGTTTTGAGATAAACATATCTGGGTGTGTGAAAAAATAATGAGCTAATGAGAATTGCATCCTAGCATGGCCAGCAATCACCATAAGCACTAGTGCACATGCCTATGCAAATCAAGTGTTTTCTTTTTGCTTGTGGATATGCTCATGTCATCTATTAAGGACATTCATGCCCAAAATCTTCCCACGTTCAGATTTTTTCCAAACGTTTGCTGTAGCTAGATAATGACCAACTCATATCAGTAAAGCAAAAAAATTGGGGTGTCACCATGCTCATTTCGGAGATGAAACATAATGGAAACGTTTTGTTTTTAGAAGCTTTGGTTATGTACTGCGAAATCGGCTTTCTTGCTACAACGAATAAAATGAGATATACAGAGGACTCTAGATAATGCTGATTTATTGATTTCATCGCAAATAGGCCTAATTAGAACATTTTTTGCTGGTTATTTCATTTCTTCAGGTAAAATTAGCCTCACAGAAGGATTATTGTAAGTCATGTATACCTGCATTTGTAGAAAAATATGATCATATTTGAGTAGAAATAGCATTAAAATAAAAAAACTTCTCTCATTCAGAATTTTTTTTGGACAAAATGCACAGAACCAGTAAAGGAAGTAATTTATCAAAGGAAAGAATGGGGTCACCATGCATTTAAGAGAGTTAATCACTTTTATAGATGTAAAAATACCCACCACCACTTTACTGGTCTATATTTCTTACTCAGCATGAGTACTTGATGCATGACGTGGCATGACACTGTGACGTGAATTATGTACGTGAACGTCCTTTAGTGTGACAAGCATAAATACTAGAAAACCAACATGGTTTTGTGTGTGTTAATGATTGTGGACCAGTGAAAACAAACCTATTCTTGGTCTCCTTGCTTCATAACAATTTAGAATATTCTACTTTACTTGTTTCTTTTACCCGAAGTAACTATCATTATGATTTTTAAGCACAATTCCAAATAAATTTGTGAATTAATTTGTGAATAGTCCTTTTCACTCACAGTGCTTTTGTGATTATTTCATAACCTCCCAGACATACATTGATCCTTTCTGATCCCTTAAATATTTAAAAATTCCAAACAAATCCCGAATCCCACAAAATTCAATTAAGCTTGCTCACTGAAAGTAACTGAACAATGAACTTCTCTGTGAGTTTGATCTAAGAGGAGGATCCAGGAGGTCTGTGCCCCATTCCTTACTTAACCCTGTAGTCTTTAAGATTTTGCAATTAATAACGAAATGTGTCAAACTGAATTAAAAAAAAAAAAAGAACAAGGTAGGCCATTCAACCAAGGTTATCACCAAATCTTATTGATCGTTTTAAGGTCTTTTAAACTAATAATTAACTATAGTTTAAAAGACCTTAAAACGATCAATAAGATTTTGTGGTAACCTCGGTTGAATGGCCTACCTTGTTTCTTTTTTTAAAAAAAAGCTGAGTTACCATTGGACCCCTAGATATAAAAAACTGCTGGATCTGGGATCTGCCCCCGCAACTGATTGAATTAAAAAAAAATTCACTCTTTGATTACAATTAAATCGTCTTCCTCCCAAAAATGAATTCATCGACCCTCAGTGAGTGTACCTCTTTAATGCAAATGAGGCACACGATTACGCAATGCCCAGTTACTCAGTCCTGATCCAAGTGCTTCAGCATCACACATGCCCTCGATCAGACTTTATCGCTTCAAACTTGCCCTCTCTAACTCTGCAGAAGTAAACGCCAATGGTAGAAGTTCTGAAACTCTCATTTTCTTGTAGGACAAGTCTGATTTTACAAGGTACACGTCGCAATCCACTCCAAACTCCGCTAGAACCTGTCTGCAAGCCCCACAGGGAGCAATAAACTCCTCCATATCGGTTGTCACAGCGATTGCAGGGAACTTTTTAAAACCCATACTGACTGCTTTCACCAGAGCAGTTCTCTCAGCACAAATCGACAAACCATAACTGGCATTTTCCACGTTACATCCATCAATGATTTCTCCAGTATCAGTCAACAAGGCTGCTCCAACACGAAACTTACTGTAAGGCGAATGTGAATGTGCTTTAGCTTTTATGCTGCTCTTTAGTAAGGCTGTTATGGATTCCTCACAGCTGTTCACGAAATCACAGTTGTCACCGCTTCCAGACATAGCGGCTGACCTCGACCGCCGCGTTCCCAACTCACCTGCCGATTGAAATTCTGTGTCACGTGGCATCGTTCCGGGTCCTAGGGTCCAGTCGGCACTCGATTTCCAGTCATGGCGGGAGGTTGGTCATCTGCCGTTCTTCGTTTAGTCCACAAACTGAACAACTTTGCTCAACCAGGTAAGTCAATCTAACAGGTCTATCATATATGAAGCAGTTTTCATATCAGAAATACTATTTACTGTGCACATTCAATTATGTCTGTTTGTCATTCATTTATGTCTCTGCCATTCAATTAAGACTTAAACTTATGCCTGTTTGTCAATCAATTATGACCGTTTGTCATTCAATTATATCTCTCTGTCATTCAATTATGGCTGTTTGTCATTCGATTATGTCCGTTTCATGTCATTCAATTATTACTCTTTGTCATGCAGTTATGGCTGTTTGTCATTCAATTATTACTTTTTGTCATGCAATTATGCCTGTTTGTCATTTACTTATTACCTTATGTTGTAGTAATGCATGAGTCAACAAAAACCCTGACCCCCCCCCCCCCAGAACAAGGTGGGGATTTGGAAAACACCTTGGTCAAATCACAAATAATACTAGCCCCATCGATCCCCAGGGTTCGACATCTGTTGAGTTAAGTCGCTAGCCACCGGGCAAGTAAGCCTAAAAATCTACTAGTTCACGGCACATTTCATTTGTCAGTGTCTTTCTTCTAGCCCACGGCACATTTCATTTGCCAATGTCTTTCTTCTAGCCCACGGCACATTTCATTTGCCAATGTCTTTCTTCTAGCCCACGGCACATTTCATTTGCCAATGTCTTTCTTCTAGCCCACGGCACATTTCATTTGCCAATGTCTTTCTTCTAGCCCACGGCACATTTCATTTGCCAATGTCTTTCTTCTAGCCCACGGCACATTTCATTTGCCAATGTCTTTCTTCTAGCCCACGGCACATTTCATTTGCCAATGTCTTTCTTCTAGCCCACGGCACATTTCAGTCGCCAATGTCTTTCTTCACCCATATCTCCTTGGCCCTGGCAGTGGAGCTAAAGGCTGTGAAGGATCTTAATAGTTTTAATCGCTGAGCAACTGCTGGGTATTTTCTGCAGTTAAGCCTATTATTATCACACAAGTCTAATTTATCTCACCAAATAAGTGAAACGTTACGTAAATGTTTTTGAATGTTAGGTAAAACAGGTCTGAAATTTGTATGTTTGTGCCAAGTAAAAGACAAAAGACAGTAATGTAAATGACAACGATGCAACTTCAAGTTGCAAATACACCCACTGTCTTGCCTAACTTAGTAACCTGGGGCTTGTTTCTCAAAAGTCCTGATAACCGAAAGTCCTCGAGTCCTTTTGTTTCTCGAAAGTCCTGATAACCATCAGCCCGGTCAAACGGGCTGAAAAACCTCATGTAATCACATTCAAATCTCAGTCTGGGCTGAAATACAATGTGTGAACTTGGGCTTGGGCACCGCTTGTGTTGTGAATGTAAAACGCTTTTCTGCAAATTTTCCCACCCTAGTTTAAGCATTGTGCCTGTGCTGAAATTTGCCTTGTAATCACAACAAAATTTTAGCTTAGCCTGAAAGTGAAAAGGCACTTATGGTGAGTAGACTTTATTTGAAAGTTGCCAATTTTTTCTAACCAGCCAGAGCAAAGCACTATTATCAATATTGCTTTTGTGTTTTGTAATGCTTACAGAGCAAGGATGGCTTATGATTACTCTTAAAATCAAGTTGACTTTGTTCCTTCAAGAAACACACCAAGAATTAAGTTTCATACGAGCAGCTGCTGACTTTGCAGACCCTGCACAAATCCCCACCTATGCCCCACCCCCATGGGGCAGCTAAATTTACTAAACACTTCCAATGCCCCACCTTCTCGGGCATGATTTTGTATCCAATCCCCTACTATTCCCCTCTAATCCCCACCTTGTCCTGGGGTTTGGGGGGTGGGGATCGGGGTTTTCATTGACCCATACATAAACTAGAAATGTGTCCAGATGTGTCCAATATGTGTATATTTCTGCAGCTGCAGCTGGCCATTGTAACTAAGCAACACTCTCTGTTACCCTCTCCCCCGAACTCCTTGTGCTCCTTATGGAGAATTATGGAGGGTGTTTTTCAGTTTTCATCTTCCTTCCCAATAATAATACATGAGTGCCACTCACGTCCATGTACATCTTTATGCCCCTGTTCCTACAAGCCCTGCATTTGGCTACAGCATTTAAAACCCATAAGGGTGATTTGACTGTGTTATAATTATTTTGCAGGTTCTTCCAAACTGTCTTGCAAGCCCTTTGTTGTTGATGGTGTCCAAGTGGGTTACATCACACCACACATTTCAAGTTACCTTAAGGCTTACACT
Organism: Siderastrea radians; assembly: GCA_964017195.1. Classification (NCBI taxonomy): domain Eukaryota; kingdom Metazoa; phylum Cnidaria; class Anthozoa; order Scleractinia; family Rhizangiidae; genus Siderastrea; species Siderastrea radians. The sequence goes on along the minus strand of OZ024894.1, from coordinate 17,729,436 downwards.
AGTGTATTCGTGACAGTCGCAGAAACTGATGGTGAAATTACTCATATCACCTTGAATCCAGAAATCAAAACCTTCACAGAAAGAACCAAAAAGGTTGCTGAGGTTATGATGGATCTGAGACAAAAGGATGTATTTAGTACATTAAAAGGATGGAGAGATGAGGCAAGTACACATGGACATAATCACAGTGATTTAGCCTAAATAATGTATGCATAAAAAAAAAACTAAGACAATGTGGGCCAGAAGCAAAAAACTACCAGTATATTTAAAACTGGTTTTCTTTTGGGATGACTGGATGTTTCTTTCTTGCTTATTGTTCAATAACACACAGACTTTGAACTTCAAAACCCAACCAATGATTGCATTTCTTACTGCTGTCAATCATAAATACCTTGATGAACAATGTTAACCAACCATGAAAAACAAACTGACAAAGTGGATTCAACTTCACAAGCCATAGCTCACCAACTTGACCTTTTCTACAAATGTATGAAGCAGCAGTAACAAGGATGAAGTTCTCAAGAAATTTAGTTAATGGTCAATGGTTAACTGTCCTTTTTAAAATGTAGTGTGGACTCAAAATAGATGGTATTGGCATGTTGACTGTGCTCAACATTGTGCCTTTGGGCAGTGAGGTTAAGTTGTTAATTAATTAATTTATTATTATTTATGTCTCTTAAATACATTGTTTAGTAAATTGCATTGTAGCAGCCATGGGCATAAAACAATTGACATGGCTATTTAAACAGAGTAGCTTCAGTGGTTTTGTGGTCTGTTGACTTCTACTCATTGGTTGGGGTGGGTTGGGTGTGGCCATTAAGGTCATGAAATTAATGACAAACAAGGGGGTTAGTTTCTAACTGCATTGGTGGGGAAGTGAAACACAAAACTTTGGATTTATCAACTGAGTTGATAAGGCAAATTGGCCACCATAAAGAAATCAAAAGCTGACGTTTCAAGTTTTCAAGTTTTATTCAAGAACATTAAGTGGCATTTACATACATACAGGGTCATACAGCTCTACCCACAAATGGCAAAGGCTAGTCTTTGTAGGTAGAGCGAAAAACTACTATAGGGGCTGATTACATAACAAATTTCAGCGCGTTTAGCCAGGCTGAGATTTCAGCTTGGCTTCCTTAACAAATCTTTGTAAAAAGACGTTTGTGATTACATGAACTAAAGAGAGTTTCAGCCCAAGCTGAAATTTTCAGCTGGGTTTGTGAAACCGGCCTGGAGCTTTCAGCCCGGTCAAACGGGCTGAAAAACCTCATGTAATCACGTTCAAATTTAGCCAAGCCTAAAAGCGGAGCCCCCCTTTTTGTTTTGTCTGTTTTTTGCTTTTGTTTTTTGTTTTGTTTTTTTGTTTTGTTTTTGCTGGCAGTTATTAATTTGTGAAAATACTCTCATCCAAGTCGTTTTATTAAAAAAAAAAAAAAAGAGCAAAGAAGAAAAAAGAATTTTTGCTCTCGCTGAGTGTCGAACCCGGCTCGTCGGCGTGAGATGCCGGAAACTAGTCCACTAGGCCATGGGCGTTTGACATTGTTTCCGTAGTTAATTTTAATACTTATTTCTTTCTTCGTGACAAGCTGCCTATCAGTATGAAAATGCTGGTGTTTTTCCTGGCAAAATGTGTTCGAAACGCCGTAAAAACCATGGTTGTGCACAGAAAAAACCAAAAAGCACTAGCTCTGCTATATTTGGCGTCGAAACCGCTGCGAAAAGCTGCGAACTCAAGCGGTGTGCCGACCGAGTTTGAACAGAACCGACGAGGCAAATTTGAACTTTTTGCCTGAACTTTATCGCCGAATTTCTTTCGCCTAGATTGAACTTTTCCCCTTCCACCAAAAAGACAACTGAGTGTTCTTTTGAACTTTTTTTTCCACTAACAAATTTGTTTTTGACTTTTGTTGTCTTTGCTTGTTTTGCTACAACGCGGGTCAACATGCGATTTCGCGCCGAAAACACACGGGATTCAGCACAGGGCTCTATCCAGTGTAGGAAGTGATTGGTATCCCTGTGGTGTGGACGGACGTACGTACGGACGGATGTACGGACGGACGGTCACGTGACTACTACGTCACTACCAAAATTTTTTGGCTTGATAGATTACCAAATTTCCTTAGCAATGGAGCTCCGCTGACGCGCTAGCGCGCTGGCTCCGCTATTATTACATATTAACATAAAGTTTAAGGTAAAGTTAAATTTTTATCTATCACAAAGAAAGAAAGAAAAGAAAGAAAGAGAGAAAGAGAGTTAGCCCTTCGTCAGAGCGAATGGCTGGTGAGGGGCCAGCACTCAAAATATCAGCTTTTAATTTCTTCATGGTAGCCAATTTACCTTATCAACTCAGTTGATAAATCCAAAGTTTGTATTTAATGGTCTGGGAGTGGCTGGTTAGTAGGCATCTTTACATGCTGATAACTAATCTCACTGTGCAATTAAGCACATTGGCACATTACATGACTTTCGTTGTTAGTGTTTACACAGATTATTTCAAAGTATGAAACCATAAAACAGTTGAAAAGTACACACAGGAAATAACCTTAAGTTTGTTTCTAGCAAATTTGGTTCAGTAGACAAACAGTGTCATGGCAACTATTTGCAACTACTATCAGCATGGGTATAAGAACATGTGAAGACCAAATGTATATCAGAAGAGAACCTTTTTGTCAGTGTATTTCTAGTGCAAAAAGGAATGTTGGTTGAGTCATGAACCTTAGCATGATGCCTTAGAGGATCTGGTTCAAGTTGATGAGTGGTTGATGTAGTTACCATGCTGTTTGAAAGGGCAATGAATTTTACCAGGGTGTAATAAGTGTAATTTTGTGGTGTTCACTTTAAGATGTATCCTGTAATGGCTTCATTTGACAGAAAACCGTGCTTTATGATGGAGAGATCAGCGACTTGTAAGTAATCAATCCTACTTTTAAAAGCATGAGTTGTTAAGTGATAACGATTTTCATCTCGGCAATAAATACTGCCTTCACATTCAAAATTTCATGTAAGGTTTTTATCCAGCTGATAGAAGGTCAACTGAAGCATTCTTTCTGACAGAGGACAAAATATTCTATATATGAATAATCATATGCTTGTTCACTTGAGTCGAGTATACTGCCAGATTTGAGATAACATTTTGAAAGATTTTGAGTTATTTTGGGATAAATTTTGAATGAGATTAGTTGAGGAAACCAGAAAACAAATTGCATGCATTTATCTTTGAGTCACCTTCCACCATAATGTTACTCTTCACCATCAACAGCAATAACTTGGCTGAGAGAGAGCTTTAATAGACTGAGTGCCCTTTAAAAAGCAAGCAAAATCAATATAGAGCCCAGCTTGTGCTAATCACCTCAGAGGAAATGCCAAGTATAAGCTTGCCTGAACTGGGGTTACCTCAGGTGGACTCGTTAGTAGGTCAAGACTAAGACAAATGATCTCCTAAATTTAGTTGTTCACCATAGCAAAATTATTCAGAGTATTGAAATTAATTTTTATTAAACTTTAGGCTTGTTAGGAACAGTACAGTATGGTGTTCATGTGAATGGATACTACACAGATGACAGTGGAAAAATCTCCATGTGGGTAGCAAGAAGAAGTCCTACCAAGCAAACCTGGCCCAGTAAACTGGATCAGATTGTAAGGCTTAAAGCTCCATAAATGTTAATATCGTATTAAAATTAATAGCCACCACATGTTTTGTAGAAATTAAGTTGGTAATGGTGAATAGTTTAAATACCAATGGAGTATTTTTATTTTTATCTTTTTTTTTATTTGCAATCACACGACAACAATGACAACTACCTACAACAGCAAAATACAAACAGGGAAAAAAAGGAAAGCAAAAAAGAAAAAAAAATTAGTGCCAACCTTCAAGATTTACGCTACAAAATTAATTATACAACTTACAATACAACAGAGAATCACCTATTTACACAACATTACGTACATTAGTTTTCTTACAATAATATTGCCTACAAATCTTACATTGCAGTGTGTTGACCTACTATTTTTTATAGTGGTTTTACTTGGTGTCACTTATAATGTTACATTCTAGTATTAACACAACTGTGCTTACAATAATATTTCTTATGAAAAAAAATAATATTTAGAGAAGGAACAAAAAAGAGGTAGAAGCATATGAGAGGGTCTGTTGACAAAGTATCAAAAAGGAGAGATCAGTTTTAACTTGAAATCTCAATTTTCCATTGAATTTTTAATTTATATATAAATTGAGAACATTCAGGATTCATCTCACCACTTTTACAACATAATTATGTACTTTTTTATTAGAAAGACGAGTAGATCTAGTTGGCGTCTAAGGTTGCCGTTTATAGAAGGAGAGGGGTAGTTCTGAAATAGAAATTGCTCAGTTGACAAATTTATAAACGTTCTATTGATTGCATTGAACCACGATAAAATTTCCTGATAAAATTTAACATTGATAGGACATTCTAAAAAGGTGTGTTCCAATGAGTCAGAATTTTACACTGAGCACAAATGTCATCATTTCTGATTTTGAATCTCTTTAGTTCTCTATTAGTTACTAAAATTCTATGATGAAATTTAAAACCAAATTCTCTTAACTTGTTGTCAGCGGTGGTTTGGTAGATTTTGTTAAATATCTGTTTCCAACTATGGGCATGCAAAGTTGGGAAAAAGTCTGGTCCAACTTTTCACAGCGGTAGGTTCTTTCATATTGTTTTCCTGAAATAAGTTGTAATAGTCTTTGCACCTCAGTTTGGTTAAATAGAGTGCTTTATTTTCGGACAGATAGAATACGTCTCTTTCATTAAGTATGATCCTACTGCTTACGGCAGTTTCCTGAGCTTTCTTCTTTAAGTAACTTGGGATAGCAGCAATAAGTTGAAAATATTGAAAGAAGTTCAGGTGTACATTATATTTGCGTTGTACATTTTCAAGAGACGGAAACTTGCCGTTAATTTTAACAAGTAAATCATGTACAAAACAGATTCCTTGTTCAGACAAATGTGCCCAAAATATAGACTTATTCTCTAGTGTAATTTCTTTATTGTTCCAAAGAATGAATTCGCTTTTATAAATGTCAGGATGACCAGCACACAACTCCTTAAAATAATCCAACATTTCCCTATAATAAAGAGGTAAGTTTTCGTCTAGCTTTTTAGAATCGTAATTACATTTAAGTAGGAAGGATAATCCTCCATACCTGTTAAAAAAGTCATTTGGAATTGCCTGCCAGGATTCATTTGTACAGTTTAAAAACCTGCCTAGCCAGCTCAAGCGCAATGATTTTATCACTGTGTGAAAGTTTGGAAAATTCAGTCCACCGTGGGAGAGAGGTTGATATAAAACTGATCGTTTTACTTTATCTTTTTTGTTTTTCCACAAGAATTTCAATATTTTTGCTTGCACTGTCTTAATAACCATTTCAGGAACACAAAGCATAGAGGCCGCATAAACTAATTTTGATATGCCTAGGGTCTTAACTAACATTGTGCGACCAAATAGAGTTAAGTCTCTCGTTTGCCACATATTCAGCTTAGTGGCCATCTTGTAAATTTTGACAAAACAGTTCAAATTATTGTTCTTATCGCGATCGTATGATAAATTTACTCCTAGTGATTTGACTGGTTCATGATAAGATTCAAAGTCCAAGGGTGTGGTTTTATTGTTTTTAGCTGAGCCAATCCACATTGCTTTTGTTTTCTTCTTATTTAATTTAAGACCAGTGATAACATTAAATTCACTTATAACCTTCATATTTTCTTTAAGTGCGTCTACATCCCTACAGATAAGAGTTGTGTCGTCCGCAAATCTCGGCAACCTGCTGACAGTCTGATGTTTTGGGCTAGGATTTCTACGCCTAAAACGAATAATAAAGGACTCAGTGGACAACCTTCCCGAACGCCTCTTTAAAATAATTGGTCATGTAGCCTCCGTTTATAACCGCGCTTTTTACGTCGCTATAAAGTATGGAGACCCATTTTCTAACAACCTGTCCAAAGTTGAAGTGTCTAAGCACGTTTTGTATAAAGGGCCATTCTATTGTATCAAATGCTTTTTCAAAGTCAGTAAATAGCAGGATTCCTGGTATTTTTTTGACATCCGTATATTCCAGTAGGTCATTTAACATTCTCACATTTTGCCCAATAAATCTTCCCTTGATAAAACCTGTTTGGTCGGAATAAATCAATTTCGGTAATACTGATTCAATTCTTTTAGCAATTACCTTGGCTAGAATCTTGTAGTCTACATTAAGCAGAGTAATTGGTAGGTAGGTAGGTAGGTAGGTAGGTAGGTACGTACTTTATTAAAATACTTTGCAGCTCATAGAGCTGAATTGCGTATTCTACATTCTATTCTAAAATTTAAAATTTATTATGTCTAAAATCTAAAAATAATTGGGCACCAGTTAGATTAAGTACTCAAATTATTTTCATCTTTTGGGATCAATGAGATAATTCCTTGTCTTTGTGATACAGACAACGTTCCATTCTCAAACCCTGCATTAAAACATTCTAAAAGCGCATTACCTAAAAGGTCAAAGAAAGCTTCATAGAACTCTTTTGTGAAGCCGTCATCACCAGGAGATTTGTTATTCTGGAAGCCTTTTAGAGCATTTCGCACCTCATCAATGCTGATTTCATCTGCTAGTTCTTGGTTTTCATGCTCTTGAAGTTGGGTAAAATCCAAATTTTCTACAAAACTTTCGAATCTTTGTTGTAAATCATTTTCTTCAATTTTTGTTTTGTAGAACTGGCCATAGTGATTTTCTATTTCTTTGTTTACTTGTTTGAAATCTGACAAGAATTTTCCTTCCCCGATTTGTAACTGTGAAACAATCGTTTTTTCATAATTCCTTCTCTCGAGGTTAAAGAAAAATTTCGTTGGCTTTTCTTCATTTTCAATCCATCTAGCTTTGGATCTGAAAATTGGTCCTCTGCCTTTTTCTTCATAAATTTCCTGTAATTCTTTCTTTAATTTTTCATATTCCAATAAGATATTTTGGTCCAGGCAGACGTCATTACAAATTTTTGAGTCCAATTCTTCTATTCTACTTTGAATGATACTTTCACGCATTTTTGATTGTTTAGTTTTCCCTTTGGAATAACGTATCGTTTCCGATCTTATTTCCATTGTTATTAATTCCCAGAGTAGTTGTTTATTGTTAACTTCAGCGTATTTCTGCAGGATACTAATCTTCTATTAATTGTAGATAAGACTCATCTTGAAGAAGTGTGTTATTAAATTTCCATAATCCAGGTCCGCGCTTAAATTCTTCATTCAAATTCATGCTTAAAAAGACTGCTTTATGGTCAGGTGCAATTGATGCTCGCGTTTCCACTTTTGTAATATCCGGTTGAAATTTACCACTTATTAAGAAAAAATCAATGCGTGATTGTAGTTTCAAGGGTTTTGATTCATATGTGTACGATTTATTTTTGGGGTGCAGTTTACGATATATATCAACCAAATTGGCCTCTTTTATGAAATGAACTAACGAATTCTTATAATTAGTTTCTTTCCAAGTCAGTCCACCTTGCTTATCTAATGGGTTTAACGTTGTATTCCAATCACCTGCGATTATTAGATTCGGTGTATTAGTCAAAGATATAATTTTCTTGCTAAAAGAATTTATGAAGTCGATTTGCTCACGGGGGTCTGTGGGGGCATATACATTAACAACATTTAAGTTGATTTCGCCCGGTGTTTTTTTTCGGCGCTCCCTTCGTGTCGCGTCTCCTCGAAATTTCGCGCGCGCGCTCGTGTGTATTTTGCCCGCCCCACAATCGCCATCGCCAAAATTAGAGACTACTCGCAGTCTAGTTTTTAAACACAATATTATAGATCTTCCATTTACATCGAGTTCCACTATTTCTGCATGAAGTGGAGAGTTTGGTTTTAGGAGAACACACACTCCCTTGGAATGGTTTGAACCATGCGAGTTAAAAATTTGGCCTCCCCATTCCGCCGCCCAAATCTTCTCGTCTTCAGTTACCAATGGATTTTAAAAAGGCTTCTAAAGCTCCTCCATCGCTTGACAGTATCTTATTTGTATTTTTGCCTTTCAAATTTCAACTCTACTTAAACTCTACAATTCAAGGGCTTTGTGCAATGGAGAATTTTTCCACAAAACTCCACTTACCCTTCTTATACGTCATGCTGTTTTTAAAATAAAATACAAAAACTCAAGCTTTACAAATTATAAATAGCCTGCTTATCTTCTGCAGGGGGTCCTTTCTAAGCATTGACAATCGAAACTAATCAGGAATTGCAGCTGATTCTAATCATTTGCTGGTCTGTGTATGGTATGACTTGTTTTTTGGTGCTGAATATGGACCGTTTACTTTCTGCAGGTGGCTGGTGGCATTAGCTGTGGTGAAGGAATTCAGGAAACACTGATAAGAGAATGTGCAGAAGAAGCGTCAATACCTGACGAGCTTGCAAAAACAGCTACTCCAGCAGGATGCGTTAGGTAATAATTCCCGACTCTTAGGGAAATGACTTTTTTCATTCTTTGAAATATAAATGCCCCTCGGAATTAAACAGTCGCCCAAAGGCACTGGGTAGCCCTGACCATTGTAAAGGAGTATAACTTGTGGTGGTGCAGCAGTATCTCGTTATGTACAGGAACAAAAATGGAACAATCCTTCACATAACGTTTCGTTATTCAGCATCTGAAATAATGTTCACCATCAGAATTTTCCGTTTGCCCGAATGGTAAGGCGAATATACATTAGAACACTTTAGCTGTGTCTACAAAGTGTAAGATACGTTTTTAAACAATGAAAGTTAATGCGTTCACGAACAGGTACATTTTAAAGTTCCAGTTTATTCTCTGTCATGTTTATTATTTTTTGACCGCCAGCTATTTCTTTGAAGATGAGAGAGGCTTATTTCCCGAAGTACAATTTGTCTTTGACTTACAACTGCCACAGAACTTTCAACCAGTGAACAGTGATGGAGAAGTTGGTGAATTTTATTGCTGGTCTATTGACAAGGTGTGCTGGTTGATGATGTGATAGTACAGCAGTTACAAAATTATTTAAGATCAGTTTTATTTTTCTTGCCTGTTTTATAATAAGTAGTGTGTCTGCCGGATTATTCCAGACATTTCCCTCTACTATTTGATCTTTATCAGAAGAAGTTTTTAAAAAGTGGAATCCAAACGGAAGCCCCAACAGCAGAAGTAGCGAATATTTTGGAGTAGGTTAGCTTACTTTTCAAATTCATAAAAATGTCCCTAGAAGGTGTGAGCGAGACCACAAGAAAAACTAGTTATATTTTTGCCACGTCTGCCTAATTACAGAGATTTTTATTGAAGTATTACATGTACTGAAAAAAGCACCTTAAAATCCCAATAATAAGCCCAAGACTTTTATTTGTCCGAAAGGCTTTCAAGAAAGATGGGGTGAAGTGAAAAATGAAAGATGGGGTGAAGTGCTAAAAGCGTTCAGAGTTAAGTAAACACACCGTGTAGCTTGGCGTTCCGGCCTTTATAAACCTCACATCTTAACCAATGGCAGTTTTTTCGAAAGTACTTTGAAAGAAAAATGGATTTCTTTCTTGTGCAAAATCTCTCATCCGCCAGCAAATCGTACCTTTGCTTGATGCTTGTCAATTCGTCACTACTACGTGGATTAATATTTTGATTCGTTTAATTTTTTTAGGTGAAGGATAAAATAGCTACAGAAGAATTCAAACCAAACTGTGCTCTTGTTGTGCTCGACTTTATGATTCGCCATGGCCTTATTACACCCGACAGTGGTGAGTCATTGTATAACATTCTCCTTCGCTTTCGCTTAAGCTTTCTACTGACATCAGTTCAGTTTGGACCCGCTAGCAGATTTTAGCCTTTCTGCTCTGTCAGAAATATTATAGTTTGTTTAATTTCTTTAGCAACATGCACTTTGCATTACGAACAGCCTGCTAGTGTTGACCACTCGTAAACTGGTTTGCCGGATTGTGTTTTCAGAAAAACTGTGCACAAGAAAGCTGTTTACTTGGAACGTTTTGCCAATTGTTTCAAAATTTATTTATTTTGTTGATAACCTCAAAACGGAAAAAATTGTTATTAAATTTCAATCTTTTGAAAACCTTCAAAGAGACATTTGCCCGATAGCCGATACAGCGCATATAACATCACCAGTAGATATTCTGCAACAACTTACCAACTGTCACGTGCGTTCAAGCTCTGCCATTTGTCATAAGACAATAAGGATTTATTGGTTTCACCAATAAATCCTTATTGTCTTATTTGAGTCGAGAGATACAAGTTCTTTCGTAAGAAAGAAGTCAGCTTGCCAAACAGGGGAGTCTGCTCGCAAGGTAGACCAACTGAACTTTGGGTCTTCATACCACAGCCATATCTTACAGACAAGCCACGTGAAAGTTGCATGCAGTTGTAAGATTATAAAAAAGGTTATGAAAAGTAAATATATGTGAAGCCTGTTGGGTTAGAAAAGGAACTTTTACGAGCTATCTATTAATTTTTTTTGTTTGGTTGCAGAGCCTCATTATGTTGACTTTGTTTGTGGATCTCATAGTACTTTGTACTAGTGCAAGAAAACCACCTAATTTATCAAGTCAAAGAAAACACACATTTGTGGGGACCTGGCTCACGTTCAAGGTACCCAAAGCGAGGGTGGAAGGTGCACAAGTCAGGCAAACGGCAAACAAAACACAGTATCAGCAGGAAGGAGAGAAACTTCAATTCAAGATGGTCCGTCAGATGGTCCTCATTTTGGTCTTCCTATTTCTGCTAGAAATCGAAACTTTGAAAGGGACAAGAGAGAAATATGGCTGCAAACGTGTGATGAAAAGGAACAAAGCTGTTGTGCTTTTACATCTGTGTAGATTAATAAGGAAATTGTTACATAAATGTGGTCTACCTGGCATAAATGCCAGCACAATGTAATAAAAATGTTTTTTAGACAACACTGACTCGTTTGACTAAATTTGCGAACGCGTAGAAAACATACGTTAACGAGCGTGGTCGTACCTCTTCAATTTAACGGAGTTAATGATGTTGGATTTCGTGAAGATAGAAGAGTTACTGGAGATTGTGGAGTTAGTGGAGATGAAGGAGTTAGTGGAGTTACTGGAGATGATGGAGTTACTCGGGAGATGGTGGATACTGGAAATGATTGTTACTGGAGATGGCGGAGTTACTGGAGATGGTATAGAATTTGGAGATAACGGAGTTTGTGGAGATGATGGAGTCACTGGAGATAAAAAAGTTAGTGAAGGTGGTGGAGTTACTGGAGATGGTGGAATTTGTGGAGATAACAGAGTTAAGATGATGGAGGTAGTGGAGATGGTAGACTTAGTGAAGTTGGTGGAGTTAGAGGATATGATGGAGGCAGTGGAGTTGGCGAAATAGGGTGAAGATGGTGGAGTTAGTGGATATGGTGGAGAGGGTGGAGTTGGTGAAGATGCAGGGATGGTTCGAGATGGTGGCATTGGTGAAGTTGGTCGACTTTTTTGGTATTTTTCTAGTTTGTTTGTTTAGTTTGTTTGTTTGTTTGTTTGTTTGTTTGTTTGTAAGCAATTAAAAAAGCAAACTCAACTATGTCATAACCGTTACTTCTTTTGGGGAGCGATGTCGAATCGCAACTGATGTCCCTAAGTAAAAAAGAAATTAAGAAAACAAAAGGGAGAAACTTGTGTCCAAGATGGCACTAGTAGGAGTTATATATAGTAGTTGAAAATCGTGCCAAACAACCTAGCAAATTAAGTGACGGTGCTAGTACGTTTGGCCTGATTGTAGATAGGTAGGTAGTCAGGCCAACGTCTTTTGGAAGGTGTGGCCGTCTGCATCTTTTAGACAGTACAATCTCTTGGAGGCCTTGCGGACTATCTCCTCGGCCTGTATATTCCACTTGAGTTCAGTTTGGATCCAAATTCCCATGAAGTTTAAATTTGTTACTGTTTCGATAGCAGTGTCACATACATAAGCGAAAAGTTGGAGGTTCCGATGAGGACCTGAAGTTGATACACATATCCTTAGTCTTCCCTGTATTCAACATCATCATGTTATCTTCGGCCCAACACTACACTGCATCAAGAACCTCTTGCATTGGACTCGAAATACCAGCGCTGACGATTGATGTCCAAAGTGCAGTCATTCGCATACTTACACGTACTTGAATTGATATGGTTTTGTATGACGTCCACTAGATCATTAACATAACGTTGGTGCAATGACTGACCCCTGCAGTACGCCCGAGGGACGGGGCAATGTGTGATAACACACCCTTCAGATTCGCCGTGAGAAAGAAGATAAAAGGAATCTTTTTCAGCATGCTGCTTCGACTACCAACCTCTGACAAGTACGCTGAAGAGAATTCCGCTGGGCAAAAGATAAATTCAACATGCATGAAACTCCAGAAATACTGTGAAGGATGCCCAGGAAAAAGCACACTTCCCAGTTCATCAAACTCATACTGGAGATCTCTATAGCTGTACGACGTCTCCTCAAATGACCCCAGCTAATCATTTCATGAAGTATGCGGCTGTAGAACTTGAACCAAATCCATCAAGGACAACGAGGCATCACACAGTGCAAACGACGAGTGAAGGCCTGACTGTGTCTGGTGGCCCGGATTGAAGAAACAATTTGAAGTTATCGTCACTACCTGCTGGACATGCATTGAGTACAGGAAGCCAAACTGAGAACCGAAGTTACCGACATCAGTTCCTGACAAACCTTGCTAAATTCTCTAGCCTCCAACGCAGATGTCCGTAGGGCTACTCACGCAATCCATTCCTTCCCCAAGAAAGGAGGAGCGTGTGACGAGCCCAAAGAATCTATATTGGATTGTACAGATTCTGGGTATCGACCTGTTCAGCCTAAGGGCTGGTGGTGGTTTACTTATCACGTTTCGCATGCTAAGTGAGTCTCACTTTTGCTGGCATCCAGGAAGTCCTCTGACACCATCCGTACACAAGACAGTCCCTGAAATCTGATTATGGACTGCAGTTTGCCTGAACTGAATTTGACTGACAATCGAAGGATTACTCGTTCACGCACATAGCTTCGAGCCCAGAGTTGCCTCAAGCAGATGTAGAAGCTGAGCCTGCAGTCCATATTTTAAAAAGTGCACTCATGGCGAACCTCCAAAGGTCTGATGTCGTATCGAGCAAATTTGTTGATGGGCAATGGACACTGCCCCACAGAATTGCTCTCCGAAAGAAAGATCCAAGTTACTGCTCCTAAGTTCCCGATGAACTAACCCCGTCATGGCCAGGCCTGGAGAAAACTCGCGATCATAAATGAGAGCCAGATTTTCCAGAGAAACCGGTACAGTGTTAGTCATCAAGTCAAGTGCTTCAGTAAACGTGCTACTATGGTCGAAACTGAGGCTGGAACATGCATCCGTCCAAAGAAACGGTCGACAACTTGTCTATATGCAAGAAATCACACGATCAGTTAAACTCCCCTACCAGCCGCACCGTTGGATACAAGCAGACGAAGAACACTTGCCATGTCAAAAATCGAGATTTGCACGTGGCATTAACGATCATTCACCCTTCAACCAGAAACGCAAGGACATGCACTTTTGAAAAACTAGCACTTGACTGAACTTGCGTTCTTATTCTATACAGGAGCGTTCCTGCCTTTACGCAAAATAAGCAAATGCGTACCAGATTTCTCGCCCTTAATCTGATATTTCTTTATTTACGGGTTATAATACAGAACAGGAAATTAAGAACTCATATATAGATGAGTAGATAAGGTAATGTTGTGCAATTTCAATATTGGCATTTTCTTCAACACACTTGCGGAAGAGTGGGCGGCCTGGGCGTATTATGTTCTTTCTTCGCCTTGTACTTTCATGTAAAACTGATGTAAGTGCGTGCAACTGTATAATGCGCCAATCAATTCGAAAGTTTAACATCCCCCCCCCCCGGGCATTTGAACTTTTGAAGATTGGCTTGTTCAAATTCCCTCCCCTCGGGACAAAAAAGCCGTTCAAATGTCCCACCAATTGGTACTGAACTACCTCTCCTCAAAGACATATTTCGTCTTCAATCAAACACTTTATACGCCTTTCAGAGAGAGATATGCCGTAATGACACCTTTAATTTCTTTAAAGACCCTTTTGAAAGAGTTAATCACTAACAAAGGCGAAATTATATCTCTCTTTCAGTGTAAATCCGTCAAACCCTGCAAAAACCGAAAAAACTTACGGGTGTATTACGTCAGAACTAGAGATAAATCCAGTTCAAATTCCCCACCCTTCCAACGCAATGTTCAAATGCCCCCCTCCCAGGGCACGATGCACAGTCAAATGCCCGGGGTATGCCCGGGAGGGGGGGATGTTGAAGTTTCGAATTGAACGGCGCATAACAGGAAATACAAAACACTGCTGTAAAACGCAATTAGCTATAGCCTAAGTTGTTATGCGAGAACGAGAACACGATCTGACTGTTATCATGATGTGTAACTATGTTTGTCTCCCTTCGGCTAAGTATCAATCTGACTTTGTGCGTCCTGCCAAAAAATGTCTGGGAACGCCCCTGTTATAGGTTTTTAGCCCCTTTAGGACCCATTCGGCGACATAACAGCTTTAAAACTATATAGCAAATATTACAGCATAAAACCAGGTAAACCACTTTTATTCTGAATTCCTCCGTACATTACTAGTAAAATGCATTTGTCATACTCCTATAAAACTATTACAGTTTGACTATTAGGCGGTGCACGTGCTGGGCACGTGCGACCGTCTCGTAAAGTGCAACGCACATTGCTGAATTGGCGCCGGCGGAAGTCAGTAGACTTAGTCTCCGCGCGGGCTCTAAACAATCAGGCTCGTTATAATGAGGTGGATTTTACGAGATTGAAAGCTAATGTTCCAAATACGGGACGACATGACCATTCTTGCATGTGAAGCATAATTTTGATGTTTTGAGTTTCACGGCGTATTGAAGTTGAGTAAAGGTAAGCGTTGAAATTTTTATTTCGCTGTTTTTGAGAAGGGGCAGTGTTTACAAAGAGTATCACCAATCTAAATTGATTTTGTCGCACCAGGTCAGAAATACATTTCTGCTTTTCGGTTCTGCCCAATTTTTAGAATTTTGGCTGTCTAAACTTGTCTAAGACCTCTCAGTCTTTCGTTTATGTCTTTCCACGGTTTCAAACTAATTTAATAAAGTTTCATTCATTTTAGTCTGTATTAGAGCACGGGTTAACACGCAAAAATATAAACGTCACGAGTCGGTTAGCTATCTCAGCATTAACGTGAATATGTCTTCCAGATGTCTCTAGAAACACAGCTTTTTGGCAATAAAAAATTGGTCTGAACCCCGACGTGAAATCAAGAATACTAGACAGAATGAAGTTTGAGCTCAAAAGAGGAGAAGTAAAGCTTTTTGAGCAAAAAAACGTTTCCGCCTGTTGTAGCTTAACGATATCACGGCTTAGGAACGATTTGAAAGAGTCGCACAGAGGTCACTGGTTACAAACAAACGAAGTTCTCAAGTTGCATACATGCATTTAATTCCTTACATACCGGAAGTGCAAATTGTCCATAACAGGTGCTTTGTGGCGATAAAAAATTGGTCTGAACCCCTACGTGAAATCAAGAATACTAGACAAAATGAAGTTTGAGCTCAAAAGAGGAGAAGTAAAGCTTTTTGAGCAAAAAAAAAAAAACCTTTCCACCTGTTGTAGCTTAACGATATCACGGTTTAGAAACGATTTGCAAGAGTCGTACAGAGGTCACTGGTTACAAACAAACGAAGTTCTCAAGTTGCATGCATGCATTTAAGGCCACGGGTGAGAAACTAAGTCATCAGTATTTATTTATTTATTTAAAGCGTATGCACGAAGTACGAGGAATGGTAGCGACATTGCGCGAATTATTCATGAATAGGCTCTTCAGTAAAACTTTCAGTTTCTGAATCAATAATTGCACGTGCGTTAAATCGTGTGTTACGGAGTTGTGACTTTTAAACACTTTATAAATAAAAAACAGTCGAAGTCCCGCTTTTTTTTACGTTCCAACGTTAATAGATATTTTTTAGAAGTTTTCCAACAAAACAAAACAAAAACTACAATAATACTCCTTGTAGCTAACATAGAGCTTGGGAAACGCTTATAATCTTCAATCCAAAAATTTACCATCTGTAAATTGCAACGTATTGTTCTTTTCCGGACAGTGAACAATTATAGCTGCTTGAATTTAATTTCCATAATTAGCATAATCTTACTTTAAACATTCGTGTTTATTCGGTAAGCCTTCGGAAGCCCTAAAACCACCAATTTTGTGTCCAAGAATACAGCGCAGATATAGAATTTCCTGAACAGACACAACAGGCAGACAAACTAGGTGTATTGTAGATTGTCACAACAGAAGCCTTTTTTCAAACAAGCTTTTTAACAAAATATCGAGGGCTTCAAATTTAAACAAGGGCGATTTTACTCATTTAAAAGCTTACAACTTTCAATGGAACTCGAAATACTATAATCGGCTTCTGTTGTGGCACAATAGAGATTTTAACTGATCAATGAGTGGCAAAATCAAGAAGAAGCGCAATCTGTCAAACCAAAAACAACGTTGTTGCACTTCCACCATTGCCCAACCTCTGTTAAGTTTCAACGGAATCGGCTTCCAAACGTTCAAGATATAACGTTTTTTAGCTTAAGACCTTCACCAAAATTTTGCCTTATAAATGTATTCATGAGCAGCTTGTCACCCGCGGCCTTAATTCCTTACATACCGGAACTGCAAATTGTCCATAACAGGTGCTTTCTGGCGATAAAAAAATGGTCTGAACCCCTACGTGAAATCAAGAATACTAGGCAAAATGAAGTTTGAGCTCAAAAGAGGAGAAGTAAAGCTTTTTGAGCAAAAAACGTTTCCGCCTGTTGTAGCTTAACGATATCACGGTTAAGAAACGATTTGAAAGAGTCGTACAGAGGTCACTGGTAACGAACAAACGAAGTTCTCAAGTTGCATACATGCATTTAATTCCTTACATACCGGAAGTGCAAATTGTCCATGACAGGTCACCGGAAACCACGAACTACTTAAGAAAAGGGGAGGGGGAGGGGGGTGAGAGACTATGCGCCGCCTGTAAATTCTTTAGAATTTCTTATTTCACACTACACCCGCCTCTCTCGTCGTAAGCTTGGCCCGCCAATCTCACGCGCAAGATAAAGCAGTACAAAGCCAAGGCTTACTGACGTGATATCAGACATACCACAATCACAATAAAATATTTAACAGAAGTGTTAAGACCTTTGAAAACATCAATTTATGGATGGTTTCCTTGGCACTCAGCTGGAGGTTTGGGAGAACGAGAAAAGAAACACGAGCTGTTTAGAGTTCTTCCAAACTTCCACGATTTTTTACATAACTTAATGGTAACAAGTAAAAAATCTTTCGTCTTCGTTTGTGAAATAAGGTGAACCAGTTAAAATAATTCCCCATGTTTCCATAGAGTTATGGCAAATGGTTTTTCACCACCGAGAGTAACCACAGAATCTTGTAAGTTGTTTATTTTATAAAACTCGACAAGTGTTGGCGCCGGTTAAGCTCTGTGAGAACACTCCACCTCGACACCTTGTACAAAACGTTGTCTTCAGGTGTAATATCAATGGTGTCCATTAAAAAAGCTTTGGATCTGCGTATGTGAGCTGCGCATGCATCCTCTGCAATCTTGAGAGCCTGGAAGACCCTCGTCAACTGCAACGTCAAATCTCAAAGAAGTTGTTACGGTTTGGTTCTTCTTTTTGAAGAGTCACGGTGGTGGAAACTAGGCGATCTGTCTGCTTTCCGTTTGTGCCTGGATTTGCTTGATGAGTTTTGGTAGGGTTTGTTTTTATCTTTGCCACTAGTTTTGCGTTTAGATCTCTCCTCGGTTGTTTTGCAGTCTTTGTCCCTGTGAAATGGTTTATGCGCTTTTTCCCTGGTTCCGCACTGTTTTGTCTCTGCAAGAAAAAAAAAACAAGAATCAATGAATCAAAAGAATCAACATTAACTAAGGACGTTCGCGCTAATTGTTTATGTGCATCCTTTCTGCGCACGCAATTCACTTCGCAATGTCACGCCATGTCACGCATCGAACAAGTGGGCATCGTAATATTCTACACGGATTTACTCTCGTAAATGCACGGTTACTCCTGCCAGTTTTTCGTTCAACAGATTACCTCCTTTACTTGTTCTCTCAATTTTATAAAAAAAAGTTCTGAACGTGAGAAGTTCTAATTTTTTTGCGATCTAATTGCGATCTAATTTTTCTATGAATGTGGGTTTACATGACTTACAAGTATCCCTCCGTGAGGCTAATTCTACCTGAAGGAATGACATCACCTGCAAAAATTTACGAAATAGGTCTATTTGCGTTGAAATCAACACATGGATCTTATCTGGAGTTCTCCACTTCCATTTCTTTATTTGCTGGCAGTTACGAAGCCGATACCGCCTTACATGGCCAAAGCGTCTAGAAACACTACGTTGTCAATACGCTTTATCTCCGAAACCCCAATTTTATGGCTTTCTGGCATGAGTTGGCCATTATCTAACTGCAGCAAAAGTTTAAAAAAATCTAAACTTGGGGAGACTTGGGGGGCGAACGTCCTTTCGTATGGTATTTGAAAAGACAAATGAAACACTAACATGAGGAAAACGATAAGCTAGCTCACACGTACTATTGAGCTTTGCTGTATACACGTTGTGAACGCCCATTGGAAAAACGCAAAAGCGTTAGTGGTTCTCTTGCTAACACGAGTTACACATCTGTCTTGCATCATGCTATCTCGCGTTACACATCTGGCTTATTTCTCATTTTTACCTGCACTGTATCAGTGAGATTACATATATGTGTGAATTTTTTCTGACTTGGAAATCACCTGCTTGTCTGGATTTCTTTTTCCTTGGTTCCAGTGTGCTAACTAGGACGTTTTGAAGAAATCTCTTGTTTGTTCCAGGAAGGGGACACCTCTGCCTAATTGTGTATGCAAAATACACAAACTGGTGAATAGAAAATAACTTGGGTTTATCCCATTCAAGTCTGAATTTCTTTCACGTTCTTCTTTTCAACTGCTTAAGCTGATAAGGGTAATCAAATTTTGAATCCCGTTCGAGCCTGATCTTCTTTCAGGTTCTTCTTTTCAACTACTTTTATTAGTTGATACGTTCACTGCAATAATCGTCATCATTTCTTGTTCATCCGCATAATTATATTCAGAAAATACCTTATATAACAACTAGAACAATATTATTATTACCAGCACTAGCCAATCTCTTGTAACTGCATTTTAAAAAAGTCCCTAATAAAGATGATCTCTAACGTATTGAATGTATGAAAGACAGAGCAATGCACAAGATTCGTGGAGGTCATGGGTTCGAATCCCATCATAGCCTTGAAATCTTTTTTTTTTCAGGCTAAAAAGCAATTCCTTAAATTGCCATGCACTGCGAAGATCATTCCACTCGTTTCAAAGATAATCTCCGTCAACATTTTATGCATCGGTCATTTCCTGACCCCCCAGGCATAAGGATTTTTTTTAAAACAAACCGGCAAATGCCTCAAAGCGAGGACATACAAGCTGTTTAAATGATCACCTTCATTCTAATCAAAGCTAAATTAGGCCAAACTAAGTCTCAAATAAGCCTTATTTCTCTGTATTGTTGCAATGATCATTCGTTCTGTGGATCTACCGTCTCATTTTGTCCTCCTTAGACAAAGTTACAAATTTAACATCATTGCCCGATGAACTCATCACTGAAGGAAGTGACAGTGCTGTGATGTAAAAGTCACAAGACCGTCAAATGCCTGGCCCCTGGGATGGACAATGAGGAAAAATGCCCCACTATTGCCCGGGGTTGGGGGTATGGGCACTGCTGAAATTGACTGATCCCTTAACAACATTGTATGATGTTGAACATTCTATGAGCGAATAATCACTGACAGAAATTGCAGGGAAGTACACCACTAAATGAATGCAACCTGAAAACTAAGATACTTAGGTTGGAAAGATGTTTTGTTTACTATGTCATGAGTGAGGGACAGAAAAAACAACTGAGTCCCTGACAGGAATCGAACCCATGACCTTCCATTGTACAGCAGTCGGACGCTCTAAACACTGAGCTACTGGGAGACTCATGGCAAGCTACATCACATTCGCTAAGTTCATTATGACATGCATCTTGCATACTGTGAGCATCAACAATGACAAATCACAGGTATTTAGAAACAAATCAAGAAATTTCCGAAGACACGGTGTGTGCGATCATTATCTTGGATAAAATAATTGTTACAAGTGTAACAGTACACATTCGCTGTGGTCCATTGCAAAGGCAAAGATCTGTTTGACTTAGTCACCGTTGTCCATTAAGCAATGATTGAACCAACGAGATTTGCAGAATGTACATGGTGTACCCGCTGTACACAGTGACTGCCTTCTGATCCACTGTTTGACATTTTTCAAATTTCACTAAATAACCCATTAATGTTTAACTGCATGATGCATTAACCTGCATTACATGGTGTTACATGACATGTTATGTTATGCAACCTTGTCGTATTTTATCATACCACATACCTACTGAAATCTTCTGTGGAAAGTATACTAAGTAGCATCATTAT
The DNA here is from genome assembly GCA_964017195.1 of Siderastrea radians. NCBI lineage: Eukaryota > Metazoa > Cnidaria > Anthozoa > Scleractinia > Rhizangiidae > Siderastrea > Siderastrea radians. The sequence continues at coordinate 17,708,859 of OZ024894.1, read as the reverse complement.
AATTTAGCCTTCAGTGCCATAACCATACAGACAGTACTTAAATACCTTTGGGTAATTAGTGTATTGGAACAGAAAGTTTTCACCTCTGATTTCTTTCTGAAAAACTTGCAACATGTACATGCAGCTCTAATGTATATGCATAATATCAATATTGCATACTGGTGTATGCTATTTGACCTACCATCCTACTGGACCCATTTCTTCCGCTCTTTCTTGAGCCCGTTTTGCTTCCTGTAATAATTCCTCTTGGGCAAGCCTTAAGTATATTAAGCAAAATAAAGTGTTAATCCTGAACCTGGCAAAAAATAGTTGTCAGTTTCATGGTATATCATGAAAACACAGAAGAAGCTCCTGACGGTAGCTGGTGCTCACTCATGGGCCAACAGCCTGAAGACCACTTCACAGCCTGCAAACCCATTCCTTGTGTTATGTACCAGAAAATGTGTGGTCATGTTAGAGAGAGAAATTTATAAAGGAAATGACAGTTCAATGGGACTCCAAAAGGTAGTTGTTGTTGCATTTTAATAGTGGTTGGATTATAATCAAAATACTCAGCACGTTCCAGTTATTATTTGGGAATGACAACAGACTGTTGTCGGCTTGACCTATGTGTCTTGATTTGTGTTTGCTCAACAAAATATTAATCGCAAATACTTTTAAAAGTGAACAAGCAGTCTGTTGCTATAAAACCATGAAGAATAATTTCTAAAAACAAGTCTGCTTTAAATGCACAAGAAATGTTCCTGAAAATTGAGAAAAATTCCCTGTAATGTCAAACTAATTGAAACCAACAGCCGCCAACGGTTCCGTATTTCGCGTGCGAACTTTTGGTTTATGTAAGTAACAACCCAATCAACATTTGTTATTTTGAATGAGTCTACCGTTGGAAGAACTCAATCTTCAATTTGAAAATGGAATTTTGATTCCAATAATGCAATCCGTTCCGGAGTAATGAAAATCATTCCTAAATAATGAGCGGAACGCACTGAGTATTTTGACTATAAGGAGGTTTTTGGATAAGAAAATGACTGAGCCTTTGTGTAGGCAAAAAACAAAGTGGTGGTAATTATGAGAAAGTCACACTAATGGGTTGGTTAACCCATTGACACCCGGCAAGCTTCGAAAAAATGGTACTTTTAAGCAGCAGTTGGCCTTTTTTGGCCCTGTTTGATCCAATTTTGTCCCAATCCTCATGAAAAGTGCTTTCTAGCATGGACAGTTAACGTTTCTTTCGGTTTGAGGACGTTTTCTAGCATTTTGAGTTCGGGCATGCGCACAATTCAAAATTTTGAGATAGTTTTTTTACGCGAAAACTCCACCGTCTACGGCTCTTCGAGATTTAGCGCACAAGCCCGTTGCTTTCGTTCTCTTTTCGGTTTTCACTTTTTGCTGTCGAGTTAGCCAAACGACCACGGTTTTGGGCGATGAGAAAAGTTTGGCCTCAAAGCTCGTTTGAAAAGGAAAGAGTTGGCCAAAAGTAGCAGTCGGTGGGAAGGCCATGATTTTCTTGTGTTTTTGAGGTAAAAGTTCCGTGGTTTTCTGGCTGTTATTCAGGTTTACTTGATCCGATCATTGTTGTTCAGGCATCATTTACAAGATCTTTTTGCCTTGCATCGACTGACTATCAGAGGTTTTTAGCGTCACTTAAACTGATGACGTCACAAGTGGAACAAGACGCCCGCTCATTCTAGGGCGTATAGGGATGCATTGGGCGTCAGTGGGTTAAAAGGTGGTGTTCCACTGTACAGTGTCTAAAGCTGGTCACATCAGAGGTCTTACCAGAGGTCTTGATTTGAGAGATTGCTTTTGTTTGCTGGAAATTAAATGCACTTTGGAAATGTGTTTAGCAATAGCGCATTGCAGCTTCCTGGGGGTGGGGAGTTTAAAAACCGAATGGGAGAGGTGGGGGAACGGTTTGGTAAATATTTGCCAATATTTACTGAGCCGGAGGCAAATAATTGTTGTAGTATAATTTTGAGATGTGGACGTCAAAAAGTAAAAAATAAAATTAAAAAACCGAGCTAAAACTTGACAAACAACACACACAAAAAAAGTAACTTAGCTTAGCAGCCACACCTTGAAATGTTATGTTCAATGGGTAGTGCAGTGAATATGACATTAAAATATATCTTGTCTACACATTCATTCAATTACAACAGATACGAAGGTCAAGGGCTGCAATCTTTTGGAATGTATCCAAACGTATTAAATATGCATATCAGCTTCATACAGTGCATGTGGAATGTTAATAGGTTTACGGAATATCAAAATAAATATCACGCATATGCCATCTATGGTTTTGTGATCAAAGTTTGTCTAACCTTTAAGATTTGGAGTTTTGGTTCTTATTATATACTTTACATAGAATAAAAACTATCTTTTAAATTATGTAAGCAGAACCATCTGCTGAACAAGAAACAAGTCATATTGTTCGTTATTTTTTTCAGGCTTGAGTCTAAGAGCATTTGAAAGCTACATCAGTTGAAAAATATAGCCTTGCTTTGATTTCCTGGGAGTGGGGGGATTTGATCACCAAAAATGGGCCTATGGTGGTGCATTTGAATGAAGTTTTGGCCCGGGGAGGGGAATTTGACCAACCCAAATTCCAAAAGTTCAAATGTCCCAGGGGTTGCCCCAGGGGAGGGGTGCTGAAGCTTCAATTTGACTGGTACAGTAGATAGGGCACCTGACTGAGTGTACTCGACTTTGCAGAAAACAAAATCTGAAATATTTTATTTCTAAAATGAATGTCTCTGGTACTGGTTGTAAGGGACTGCTTTCATGCACTGGGCTGGCTTTGTTTGCCACGATCTCAGTATGTCTGTTAAGCACATCAAATACTGTAAATGTGATTTTAAAAAATGGTGCAGAAATGCCAGGATACTAGCCAAGTACATTTTACCTTAAGCAGAAATGACCTACTAAATAATTTTTTTTACTATTTATACAACTCAGAGGGGCATAGCATCTACAAAGCCAGATGAACCTAGACATTAATCCACCACAAGAGGCTCTTAAGGGCAAGGGTTGGCAAAATTATTCTATTTGGCATTTATACCTTGGTAGAGGTTCTTCTCACCTATCAAACTGTTATGCATGCATGCAGAAAGAATGTGATTCTGTGGAACACTAACAGGATAACAAAACCTATTTTCTCTCTCCTCTGTCACTTATTTTGACAAAACGGACACTGGTGTCAAGGTACTTTGACAGAAAAATTCAGGTAACTGAAGTTCTACATTGGCAAACAATGAACTTGCCAACAACAGCGGTATAAGTTGTTGACCGAGAGCATCCACAAGCTCAGATTGAAGATGGCCGGGCTACCCAGGACCGTTTATAACTTTAAATGCGTTTCCATGTTCTCCCCTCTTCTTGCAAGTAGTTAAAAGTTCGCCAATGTTCACTTCAAAACGGCAATGGTGGTAGCCTTTAACGATGTTGCTAACAGAGAGTTGAACCTCTTGCGACTCACACTATTTCTGCGCGTCCGCCATGCAAGCGGTAAATTCAAGTGCACGTGCAACCCTGTGCACGCATTGAGAAACTGGGTGCTACTTGTTTTGCCAATCGATGGCAATCGATGAACGAGTTTCGCGTGACTGTCAATTGATCATCGATTGGCCGATACTAATCGATTTTCAATTAACTAATTTTATCGATTAATATCAATTGATCGATTGCTTTACTGATTATCGATTTCCATCGATTGGATATCCCGGGTTTACCGCCGCAAGTGGTTATTCTTGTACTGAAATGTACTGGTACTCGTGGCGAAGTTTGAGGAAACTTGACCACCGCCCGGCGCCGTAGAATTGAATTTACGTGATCGTTCTCCGAAACTTCCACTTGTGCTACTATGACTCTTTGGAAATACACAAAACATTTCCTATTTTCTTGAAGGACAATTAATGACAGATGATAGATGATAATATAAGATTAAGCTTAAACAATAGTGCTAGTCAAAAGCTTCAGCTTATGAAGTGAAGATAGCTTGCCAAGACTTACCTTTCCAATTCTTTGTCATCCATGGCTCCAGCCATTTTACAAAATCACTCTGAACAGACCACCACAAGTAAGTACAGTAGTTTTCATCATCATATAAACTGAATTCATAGCCTATTTCAGCGAGAAGTTTCAAATAAACGCACCGACACAGTTCAGGCAAGCATACATGACCAGAAGATACTGAAAGCTCGCGGGCGCTGATGCACGCCTGGTGGTTTTCGGCTGTTAGCTCCGGCTGTTACAGTTCATTCCTCGTTATCCTTCCATTTTTCTGGCCTCACAAGACAATCATGTCGCTATTTGGTACTTCCAGCCAGCCGTCATCTGTTGGGGGGTTTACCTTTGGTACTCCTTCAAGCACAGGTACTGCGTTCGGCTTTGGAACGAGTGGTGCAACTGGCACTCCAAGTTTTGGCGGTTTTGGAACAGCATCTACTGCAGCAGCTTCTACTGGATCAGTTTTCGGAACGAGCTTTGGAGTAAAGACAACGGCCCCTTCTACTTTTGGTAAGTCCTATATTCCTAACCTTACACTCATTGTTTAAAAACTCGTGAAATAAGGTGATGTAATTAAACCATGAAACAAATTAAGACAAACAAGCAAAACAAACATCAGTAAGCTTACCACAGGACACCCAAGCATAATATTTGAATATTATTAAAAATGGCGTTTCAAAATATAAGTCTTTGTATGGGATTTCGAAGCGAACATTTTGAGCAATACATAACAGCAAACTAACTGAATAAAGTTCATGAAACATTACTTGGTGTTGTTTGCTATCCTTACAAAGCATTTTGGGCAATTTTAGGTCCATTTACTGAACTGTGTTAGTACGTGTATAATACATTGACAAGGAAGGAGTCATTTGGCCCAATTTAGCCACCATCACCGCTCGACACGTTTCGGAATTCGCTCGAATTTACCCACAAATATAGTTCAGGCTCCCATTCTGACTAAGCGACGTGACAAAAGGAAGACATACAAGTGATTTTCTCAAAACCAATTGCACATACCTCGTGTCCCAAAAGAATTATCCACTGCACAAAATCATAATAGCATCTCAAAATAGGCCGCCAGGGATGCGTGAGGATCCCGATAGCCCCGTTTGACCGCGGTCGGCACTGGACACCAGTCAAATCATGCCCTTATCGGGAGGGACACGCTCGTTTTGGTCGTGTTAGAATTGTAGTAACTATGACCCGGTACGGACACAAAATTGTCGCTCCAACGTAGTCTGGTTCGCGTGAGAAAATCGCTGCGTGTTACAAGCGGATAGGAAAAATAAATCATTCCCATTTCTGAATTTATATCCATTTTCAGGGTGTATATTTTCTTGTTTTTTCTAATAAGTAGGTTACCTGACTGGCTTCATGCAAATATGGAAATAGATATTGTATATACAATTATAACAATTTTAAAATAACATTTTCACGCGCGTGAGGATATGAATTTAAATGAATTTGCCAACTTCGGTTCGAAAAAATATACCTGGTATATAAAACCTATCGAGGATTCCAAAAAATTGAACACATTCAATTCACGCAGAGTACGTATTTAAAATTAACGCAGTAGACTGACCTGTATTACAAACGTTTTGTACACCAACGTAAATATGTTCAATTTACCACGCATGAATAGAAACATAGGAGGAAGGAGAAACACGGTTCACTTTCTCTTTTTCTTGACTCGTTTTCAGTTTCTAACAGCCAAGACCGTTTTAATTTCTTTCGATAACTTAATTCTCTCCATAAGGTCACGGAGTCCCGCGCAGCGATTCCACCTTTCTCGCGCGAACCAGACTACGTTGGAGCGACAATTTTGTGTCCGTACCGGGTCATAGTTACTACAATTGTAACACGACCAAAACGAGCGTGGCCCTCCCGATAAGGGCATGATTTGACTGGTGTCCAGTACCGACCGCGGTCAAACGGGGCTATCGGGATCCTCACGCATCCCTGGCGGCCTATTTTGAGATGCTATTATGATTTTGTGCAGTGGATAATTCTTTTGGGACACGAGGTATGTGCAATTGGTTTTGAGAAAATCACTTGTATGTCTTCCTTTTGTCACGTCGCTAAGTCAGAATGGGAGCCTGAACTATATTTGTGGGTAAATTCGAGCGAATTCCGAAACGTGTCGAGCGGTGATAGTGGCTAAATTGGGCCAAATGACTCCTTCCTTGTCAATGTATTATACACGTACTAACACAGTTAAGTAAATGGACCTAAAATTGCCCAAAATGCTTTGTAAGGATAGCAAACAACACCATGTAATGTTTCATGAACTTTATTCAGTTAGTTCGTTGTTATGTATTGCTCAAAATGTTCGCTTCGAAATCCCATACAAAGTCTTATATTTTGAAACGCCATTTTTAATAATATTCAAATATTATGCTTGGGTGTCCTGTGAGCTTACCAGTCTTTCAAGACATTTGCGAGACTTTCTAGATTAAAATTTGTCTTGAAAAGCTCCACCAAATGTCTGCAAGAATTTGCTACAATACCGCTCAAAAGTAAGTCAGTAGCTCTCACAAATTTCAAATCCTATCTTGTCATACCCAATTCTAATAGATCACATCTTCAAACATTTGAAAGACTAGACACACCATGTAAGACGCTCAAAAAACTACATGTAGATAGATAAATTGTGAGGCTTGATCTTCTTGTAAAATGTAGATATTCTATTAGAAACCTGTTGTGGCATGAAACTTTCAACATAAGAGCAAAAATGTTGATATCTAATCCTGTCAGGGATAAATAATATGACAGAAGATACCTTTCAGGATCAAAGAAAAACTTTGCAGAATTCACGGTCACATGTGACAAAATGTTGAAGTTTAATGCAAAAAATTTAGGCCATTCAAGGAGCTTATAGAAATTCTGTGCCATTTTGCCTGCACCATGGGTATTAACCTTTCCCTTTTATATCACAACATTTATTCTTGTTGTGATAAACAAATCATCACAGAAAAGAAAGACACTGTAAAAGCTTCAAAAGCTTGTGAAACCTAAAACGTTTTAGGTACATAAATACAGTACCGGGCAAAAGTAAGTTGACAGTCCCTCGATACTCGAACGCCTTGACTCGATCCTCGATCCTCGAAACTCGAAAACTTTGAGTATTGAGTCTCGAGTCGAGAACTTCGAGCTTCGAGACTACAGACAAAGAGCTTAGCGCTTCATTAATTTTTCACGCGACTTGTCGAAGAAAAGACTGAAGGGAAACCATTTCATCACCATTGCGTCCTTCATCGAACGGTGATGGCTTCCGTCGTTCTCTCGCGCATTGTCAATCGGACTACACTAAGTCGAGGAATATTCAAGTCTCCAGCAGTTTGGCTCGTAGCCAGTTCCGTTACACTGTCTTGCGAACTGTCTCAGAACTCAAAAATGTTGCAAGAGAAGCTAAATTATTGTATAGCGGCGACAACAGTTCGCATGAATACTGTTCGCATACACACGTGCTACAGTAACACGGACATGTTTTTAAAAAGGCATGCAAACACGATAGTCGATTTTTCTCCAAAACGAAAATTGTCATCAAAGCCGCTAATATTCTTTACTGCCGTAAGCCTTCATTTGTTTCGTTTAGGTACTGCTGGGGAATAATTTGTTTGTTGAAGACATCTCATAATTTCCGAGAAAGCTATGTAAATGCCGCTAGATGGTCGGCGCGTGTTTACCTGAAAAACTGACAAATATTCGCTCGCAATAAGTGAATAATATAACCGAGAAATACTCGCGCATCGTGGGGAACTTAACCACAAATTATGCCTTCAAAAGTACAGTGTTTTACTGGTTTAATCATCTTTGTACGCCTTGTAGAACCGGGAATACGACTTTTTACAAACTTATCGTGAAAGCTATGCAAATGCCGCCAGACGGTCGGCGCGTGTTTGCTGTAAAACTGACAAATTCGCTCGCAATAATATTATTGACAAATACTCGGTGCATCGTGGGAATCTTTATCACAGATTGTGACTTCAAAAGCAGAGTGTTTTGCTGGTTTAATCTCCTTTCTCAGTGGTTTAGAGACGGAGACATCAGCGGCGAAAGAAAGACGAACGTGACCTCTGCCCGTCAAGTTGTTTCAGATAATTATGCAAATTCAAGGCGTCGCGTGCGATTGTTATTTTACTTGTCATCTGCGCCACTGCTTGTGCTTCAGCACGAAATTTTCTTCAAATGACAAGACTGTACCAGATATATTTAACATTTCGATTCAAAAGATTCCAGTATTTACGTGTAATACATGCAAATCAGAAATGGTGTTTATACGTTCCCGGCGGATGAAATCGAAACAGGTCAGATTTCGGATTTTTAAGTTTGCGTCACGTAAATTGCTATCGTTCGTTGTTATTGTTCTGTATTCGTGAAATAAATCGTTTCCTCAAAATCGCTATTCGAGAGTCTCGAAAAATTCTTTGAGTGTCTCGAAACTCGAGCCTCGAAACTCGATTCTCGATTCGCGAAAACATCGAGGATCGAGAATCGAGTTTCGAGTCGAGACTGTCAACTTACTTTTGCCCGGTACTGTAGTGCATTTCACATACAGCTGTTCAAGGATGGTAACAGGTACAACAAATTAACATTTGGAGTATATGTATCATATACAGCACAGTGTACCTAACCATAAATTATATGATAGTTAATGAGTACATTTTGATGATTTGTTACGTAAAGAAAGCAGGTTTGCATGCACAAATTGAAGAGGTATAGCATGGTAATATATGCGGCTAAATATGTAGACCTGGTAAGCCATGACAGTCAGTTACAAAAATCAGTGTTATGTTTATATAATAGTTACAGCTACAGTACCGCTCAAATGTAAGTTGACACTCAATCCTCGATACTCGCGAGAATCGAGGCTCGAGAATCGAGTCGAGAATCGAGACTTGATTCTCCATACTCGATTCTCGAGAGATTCGCTGAAGCGGAACATTCTCGATTATGCATACTCGATTCAAGTTTCGAGAAAACGATTAATTCCTCGAAGAAAGAACAATAGCCGCTTTTGTAAATGCAGACCATATACAAAAGGATGTAAACGTTGTGACAGGATCATATGCAGAAGTGTATCACTGAATGAAATCAGCTTGTTAAGACAATGTGTTTGCTCGCCGGTGAAAGTAAACAATCTACTCTCCTACTCATTCCTTCAACTTAATTGACAAATCGTAAATAAAAACTTGCAAGAAAATTCGTTTTAGCATTGATTACACCTAAAATTTTTAGCGAATTTCGACTCTATCACTATGGTATTCTTGCAACTTTTGCCGAAGCGGAACCAGCTAACCAATTGTCTTTCTGAGCCATCGCGGTGCACAAACTAAAAAATAGCCATGTCATATCTTTGGTTCTACGAAACAAAAAATGGTGATTGAAACGGCAAAATGCTCTGTATTTACAGCTGAAATCTTAAATCAAAGTTTTCACGATGTGCTGAGTAATAACTGCATTATTTCTTTGCAAGCAAAAGTTCAGAGTGTAAGCACACGCCAGTGAGTATAAATGACAACATTTCCTTTGAGCGATCACCGCAAATATAAACATAGGCACGCATTGCGTGCTTGACCTATGTTGAAATGACAAGTCTTATACTCGCTTATTTGGGATTTTTAAGACATACTCTGAGGACAAAACAACACACGCAATTATTCTTGCAAATACTTCCCCCTCCACTGTAGCACCTGAGTGCATAAAGCCCAGTTCAGACGCTGCACCTCCCATGTGCCGTACCAAGTAGTACGTAGTTTTTTGGCAGTTGTACGGTGTGCAAATGAGTTTTTTGGACAGATTTCAATTAGGCAAGCCAAAATCTCAGGGTACGGTAAAGTTTGCCACTTAAATGTGACCTAGGAGTAAAAATGTATTTGGTACGGCCCATGAGAGGTGCGGCGTCTGAACTGGGCCTAAAACAGCTTTTTCGTTTACTCAGCAATACCCTTGGAATGCAAAACAACATCCCGCTAAAGACCCAGTTGGACCCAAATTGGAGATAGAGCAACCATCGGGCTAGTAGGCTACAGGCTAACAAGTCAAACTGACACTAGAACAAAACGACTGCATAAAAATTTCAAATTAAATCTAAAACTGAAACCTCAGTTAAGGTCAACTAATGATTGTCTGCATATTACTGAAGAATATAAATTGAGGTCACAACAAGATGTGAAAGAAACAAGTGTAGTAGATAATAATTTGAGGAGAGGTCAGTCATTGCGGTCCTGTTAAAACGCAGACTGCAGACCATACAGACTACGCAGACTATGCAGACTGGTATTTTGTTTTCTTTAGTAGACTGTGATTTGTTGTACTTTTTAGGACTTTTCACTTTTTGTCATGTTAAGATGACCTGGCCAGCAGCTTGGCACCGAGTTCTCCAAAAAATGCCCCGCAGTAAGGAATTCTCGAACAATTTCAATGGAAAGATTCGCACCTTCTGGGAGTATTTCATATTCCTTTGCCAGACGATTCAAATGTACATTTTGGTTTTGCAGTTAACGAAGTTTCCGAGCTTGAGCGTACCGTGAACTCGCTATGTTACCGTACACGTTACAGGTTTAAAAACCTACAGACAGGCTTGAAAAAGCTAATCGCGTCGCTTAAAAATTTTTAAAAACCATATGTTCCCGTATATGATAAAACCAAGAAAGAAATCATTTCTATGTCGGCTAGAAAATCTGTGGATGTGACTGATATAAATCATGGACACAACATCGTAAACTAAAACTAAACCGCATTTTGGGAAGAGAAAACAGGTTTAAAAACCTACTGACACGCTTGAATAAACAAGCTAATTTATGCAAATTGCAATCTTATAAACACGATGCTATAAATTTCAAATTACCAAACAAAGCTGTTTCAAAAACCTTGCAAAGTACAGTCAAAATTATCCATATCAAGCACAGATACAATCTTTTCAACCAACATCTTGCTCAAGATACATAACCAATACAGCTGTTTCATGACACAAATCATAAAAGAACTAATTAAATTACAATTTCTCGTCAACAAGTCTATTTTTGGAACTAGGTTAATTGTTTTTGTCACGTACTCATGTTCCACCGTTGTCCACGGCAAAGTTCAATTTTACCTGCCCTTTTAATAGCTTTAGGAAATTACCATCAATTCCACCACACCAAGCCTTTACTGAAAATATAATATTCAAGAGGGGGGGGGGGGGTACTCCCATGTGAAAGGTGCTGTTTTAGAATGGCATCTTTTACAGGTCGAATGAAGAGCATCCCCGCCCAGTCTCACATGGGACTCCCCCCGGATCAGAAATACATACATACATACAAACATACAAACATACAAACATACAAACATACAAACATACAAACATACAAACATACAAACAAACAAACAAACATAGAAAGCGCAAACTGCGAGACATAGAACAGTCGTTATAACGGCAAAATACTTTGTATTTAAAGGTGAAATTTTAAATCTAAATTTTCATGATGTGCCGAGTACTACTGAGTTATTTCTTTGCAAGCAAATCTTCAGAGAGTGTTTGTTTTTATTAAAGCACACGCTGGCGAGTGTGAATGATAATTGTCTTTTGAGCCATCGCCGCAAACATAAAAAGTGTCATCTTCGGTTCTACGAAGCATGAAGTGGCGATTGAAGCGGCAAAATGCTGTGTTTCAACTCAAATTCAGAGTTTCCATGATGTGCTAATCAATGCGTTGGTTCGAGCGTTATCAATGCCTTATCAATTTCGAGCAGTATCATTGCGTTATTTTGAGTGACAATTCGCCATTGTCACTCAAAATAACGCAATGATACTGCTCGAAATTGATAAGGCATTGATAACGCTCGAACCAATGCATTGATTGGCACATCATGGAAACTCTGAATTTGAGTTGAAACACAGCATTTTGCCGCTTCAATTTCGAGCAGTATACTCAAAATAACGCAAACATAAAAAGTGTCATCTTCGGTTCTACGAAGCATAAAGCGGCGATTGAAGCGGCAAAATTGAAGCGTGCAAAAACGACCGAGGGCCAATATTCCCCAGTACGGTCCCGAGCAAGTGAAGTTAGTAAGTAGTTTATTATATGGCATCATTTTTCGTAAGAAACAACACTTCCGGTATTTCATTCAAGTCAATTTCCGGCACGGTGTCAAGGAAAGAAGCCAGCAATTTTAACTGGCTTTCGAATCAGTTTGATGATCGTTGCTGTCAATCGGCAAAAACTTGCGTGGCTCTTGAATGAAAACTGCTCTGCCTCTATTATATGTGTCAGTTTTTCGTCGTCCTCTACAACACAAGAAACTTTTATATGAAAATACTTCTTCGTTACGGGCAGAGACAATTCGGGAAAAAAAAGAATGAAAAGGCCCCGATAAAACTGGCTCACACACGTGCTTCTCAAACTCTGGAAATTGTGGCAGCGTTTTAGTCAGTGTGAACAAAGGAACACTCGAACCTAAAAAACGACACTGGAAATTATCTCTCCATCAAATACTGCAAGTTGTTTTCTTCAGTGGCTTTATGGAGAACTTTGTGGATGCTGAGAGCAAATTTTCGTCGCACCTAACAAAGTTGTTTTTGGCGCGAGCTACAGCAAGAGCGGACTTGTGAACAAGCTAAAATTATTTTCAAGGATGTGCACTACAAGAGCAAAAATCTCGCTGAGGAATCAAGGTACACTGTTAGTTTAATGCATGTACGTGTAACTTTAATTTGTTCTTGTGGAAAGCGCTGACTGAAGCGATAGCGAATATTGAACTAGACAAGAACGTGATCGTTTGCTTTCGATTTACAGTTGCCGGTGAAAGCCATTTGCTAGTTGTTTTGCAGTTGTCATTGTTTTTCGCCGTGAGGTTTTCTTGTGAGAAACGTACTCTTTTGTTAATGCTGAATTTTAATAATTATTGTTTAAGTCTTGGCCGATTTACTCGGGTCTTTACAGCTCACAGTCTATAGCCGTACAAAAAAAACAATAAAACACACAAAGTCACTAAAGAACATTGGCCCAGTCGGTAAACTTAATTGAAGAGCACTTTTTCTAAGCAGACGCGCTTACCTCGTTCATTTGTTTTGTACCGGCTCCAAACCTTTTCTTTTTTATCTTCTTGCGTTTTCACAGTTTGAATTTTGCCAGAGCGGTAGCACGAAAAAAAAATATCCAAAAAGGACCGTTTCCATGGTAATGGTCCGTACTGTAAAATCCCGACCGAAAACTAACCAATCAGAACACTCGATATAGACTGAAGAATTGCTTGCCATATAATAAACTCCATTATTCTTAGCATACATTCTTTGAATTGACCTGAACTGTGATTCTTTTGTTCGATTTATTCTATCAAGGAATCACTCAAGTGACAAGCTCATTAGTTTCTCTTGACTCGATTCTCCTTACTTGATTCTCGATTTGAGAATCGAGTCTCGATCCTTGCCTCGAAAGAGACTGTCAACTTACATTTGAGCGGTACTGTAGTTGTCATAATGGGATGATGATGTTGTTTCAATATCAAACATAAAATAGGTGTTTGATGCTTTTTGTGTATCTGGGTTGACAGGTTTTGGAACAACAACTAGCAGTGCTCCTTCTCTTGGGGGAGGACTCACTACAGGGTTTGGAGCAGCTGGGGTCCTGGGTACTTCTGCATTTGGTCAACAGCCCACTACAGGTATTTCATTTTATCAAATAGATGATAATTATAAAATATAGTTGTTAATATTATATTATTGGTCTAAATGCAGCTGGTTCTATAACAGTAGCTCATTCATATCCTTGGACTGAACTCTGTGTGTTCAGATCAGGCATTGTTCAACCAAATACCTTCAGTACACTCTTGGTTATCTCAATCCTTGTCAAACTGGAATTAATTTCCCTTGGTTGATGTTGCTCAGTTCTCTACTTAGGCTTGCCTCCTCAAACTCCTGGTTTCTTGGCTAACTTTTGGTCATCTTTTGTTTGTGCTGTAAAAAGCTATATTCGATGGTGAAGTTGGAAATTTTCTTTGTTTTCTTTTTTTGACAAAGTTACAAATGTTCTTTTGTGCATTGTAAAACCATTGTTCCCTCTCAACACCAAATGCAGGATAATGCATGTTTCAGTACATGGTGTTTATGTGCACAGTGTTTATGCAGCTTCAAATGAAACAATGTAACAAGCAAAATGAGCCAATAAAGTGAAGCAAACTGAGTAAGAGTTTGTAGCAGTCATGAAAAGATGAAGACTGAAGCTGTAGCTGTTCAAACACAAGCATACTGTGACTACTCAAAAAGTGTGCATGAAAATTTGCCCACACTAGGTGGACTATTCTTTTATTGCAAAGCAAGATACATTTACCGTAAAAAATTCCTGCATTCATTAGAAGATGCAATATCCACATACCTACATGATACAAAAACCGTTAAAAAACATTATTTTATACTCCTACAGTTGCTTAAATTTCCCTCTAAATCTACTATACATGTAGATTGTTTATTAAGGTAGTGATAAGGGTCAACTTTGCTACTGATATATATGTTGTCGTTCAATTTTGTCCTTGGCTCAATTTTTATCTTTCTTTGTTTTTAACTCATTATCATACATTACCATACACAAAAACAAAGGAAAATTAAAATTGAACAAAGGTTAAAATTGAACCACCACATATACGTTGTTACAAAATTAGTATTATAATATTGTAACAAAAATGAAAGGAAAGCCGGGAGCTTCCAAAAGAGTTTCAGTGACTACTTGCTATCTTGCTATCTGAGACATTGTGGTTTTGTTTCTTGCCTCCAGGGTTTTCACAGCCTGCACAAGGGACGTTAGGGTTGTTTTCACAGAACACTCAGTCAGCACCTACGCCATTAATTCAGCTAACAGCTGCATTGTCTCGACCTCAGATTTACGGTGATGAAAGAGATGGTATCATTGCCAAATTAAATCAGTTACAGGCTTGCTGGGGAACTGGAAAAGGCTTTTACAATCAACAAGGAGCAGTGGACTTTACTCCACAGAATCCATTTTGTCGTTTTAAAGTAAGAACTTGTTTACAGTGACACGTGAGAAGAAAATACAAAAGCATATTAAAATAATGAGAGCTGTTTTTGCTGTCCAATGTAAGAAATAAAATGTTGTCATCTAAAACTGTTAGCCCTGCTAACTCTCTTGTTTTTAAAATGAGACCAATCATTGGTGGTTTTCTTAAAGGTTGTAGGCTACAGTCGTCTTCCTACTGCTAGTAATGAGGATGGACATTTATCTGTGGAGATAAAGAAGAAGGAAAATGAAGTGCGTGCTGCACAGCAGAATCTTGTTGATGTACTACACAAATGTCTGGGAAGCAAGCCTACCTTGATGGTGTGTATAGACGGAATTAAACCTCTCCCAGATGACAGGTTTGTATATGCTCATGCTACTGAATCCTGTTAAATTTGTTTATAGATAACATTAATAATAATAATAATAATAATAATAATAAGATAAATAATAATAATAATAATAATTACAATAACATTTATAATTATAATGATAATGGTAATAATAAATAAAGCTAAATGCAGCAATCTGTAAGACGCAGTTAATGGAGCGTGACGAACTAGAGCTTGTGTGTTTTTGCATTGTAACTAAATTAACTCACCTAAGATGTACATGACATGAAACTACCATTATTCCCTTTCTCTTCATGAATGTACAATGGAATGCAATGGGGATTCACTGAACAATGTTGCAATACTGTCTGGTACATGTACTTTTATATCAAATGCTCTGTATGGTTTAAAACATAAATATCGCCATTCATGTCTCGTTTGAGCACTGCCTGAGTTTACTTTATGCATAGTACCTTGTTTACTATTGGTCCACTTTGCGGCGACTGTCTAGGTATAAAAGGCCTAGATCAAATCCAAAGTCACATTCACTAGCTGTCTTGCTAACTGTGAGGTTTCCCAAAGTTCTTAAAAAATTGTAATTTATATAATACTATAATAATTTTAATTTTCAAATCTTATTTGGGGGAAGGGCTTGTTCTTTCATAAATAGGCAAAAAAGCATTTCAACAAGTAATGGCAGTCAAAATGTTTGTATGTAACTGTATGTTCCTACTTATATGTAAAACAAACAAAAGTAAGTCAGGTCAAAAAGTCATGGTAGGAGACGACAGTACGCTACAGCGGGCATGTTTAAAACACGAAAAGGTAAATGACGAAATGACAAAATCAAATGATAAACTTTGTCTAATGGGTCCATCCTGATCACATTTCTTTTTCTATGGCACTCGGTATAAAATGCAGACTGCAGTTGTCAGTGTCATGCAATCGTCTCTCCGATCTGCTGCAAATTTTTATAAATGGTGTTTTTGGTTCTTAAAACCATCAAAATTGAAAGGATATGTTCATGCTTGAGCAAATTACCCCAGACTTTAAAGTCTTGATGTCGCTCTCAACAAATGTGTAAATTTAATGTGTTTTTAGCTGGTTTGCTTTTAAAATTGTTAGCACATGGTAAAACATTGTTGACTAGTTTCTTGCAGGCTTTTTCAGAGTTAAAATTTTGACATACTGTCAGGCTATTGAAGCTATCCCTTCACCAAAATAGAAAGTGTTTCATTTACAGCGTGCAGCCAATTGTTTTGATTTCTCTTTTTAAATGGCATTTTTGAATTGTTTGTACAATGCAGGTAAACCAATTGGCCATATCCCTTTAAACCAAACAGGGTCTCAAAGGGGTTAAGAGCTCTAGGGCTCTGGCTAAAAAAATGGAGGGTCCAGGGCTCCAAGAGAGACAAAGGTCTCTGTGAGCTAACTTGTGAAGATGAAATGCAAAGTAGTATGCATGAATACATGTAGTTGCTAGAATTAAACCTCTGTATTCCTCAACAGCCCTCACATTTTCAGTATTTTACAACACAGAGAGAATGCCATGCATTTTATAAAATTGCATTTATTTGCCTGTATCAGTTTGCGTGATTACTTGTCGAAAGATGATCCTCTAAACGCCCGGGTTAAAAGTGGAATATTATTTAACGTTTTTCTATTATTGCATTTGGTTGATCGAAATCTTAGCTTGTTTTCACCGCTAAATGTTTGGATTCAACAAAATTAACCCAGTGTAGATTCTAGCGTTTTTATTCCCTCTTCATACAAGCTACATTTCGAATGCGTGAATTGAAATAATTTGTCTGCATTAAAGATGGTCTTTTCCTAACCAATTAATTCATTATCATAGGTGTAATCTATGCTGGGAATTTAAACCTCTCAAGGCATTGCAATTTTAAACCTAGCCCTGATCCTCAAGAAAACCAAAAGCAAAAGATAAGCTCTCTCCCATCCTCACCCCCATATGATATCATTAACAATAATAGTTTGCAGCAGATCGACCGACCACAAGGCTGACAATCCTCCTCCCCTTGTCCTTATTCACAGCCCAACATTGTTAAGTCAGGAAGTTGAACAAGTAACAATTAAAAAAACTACAATTGTGTTTTTCAGGTCTGAGGTTATTATGTATGTTGTTGAGAGGCATCCAAATGGATCCTCCAGAACTATTCCAGCCACTGATGTCTTCACACACCTTAGTCAACCTAACATCAAGGTATCCATTCAATATCTGTTTTAAAGTACTGCTTCTGTGTTGTAATTGGTAAAAAAATAAGTACAATGTGTTAGACAAGTGCTGTAAAGGGCTCCTTGTACAGTGAGGTTTACAAGATCACCAGTGGACCAAGCTACATGTAGAGCATCATATACGATAAGAGAAATTCGCTTTTATAGTGCTGGAAAAGCACTTGAAAAGGTGGCCTTCTCTTTTATTTTGAGATTAGAGACTGTGGCACCAAATCCATTAAGCTCAGTGGCTGAATCTGTAGGGAAAGATTGAGGTGTAATGGGTTTGACAGTCACATGTCTCAAAAACTGTCCAGTCAGTCTTTCAGGTCAAGCCAGAAACACTGACTCTGTTGTTCCTGCTTTTTTAATTACACTTTGCAAACAGAAATGATACTATCCCCATTATACTGTGGAGGTTTTTTTTATTGTAAATACTGAACAGCAATTTAATTATTGAACAGAACCACTTCCAGCTTGCATCAAACCAAGTCTTAACATTGCATCTACCTCAAGCTGGTTGTGAGGCTTGGCATTGAACTTATGTCAAAATAGTAACAAATCAGTCAAGATTTGAAATGCAGGCAAAGAAAAACAAAATCACAGCATGCATTGCCTGTTTTGGAACTCAAACTCAGGCACTCATTGGCTTCAAAAGCAGGAAGTGTACAATAAGCCAGCCAGGTTCAACTGTGACAAGTGACAACATATCACACAACATATCACCATTCAGCAATGCAACTGGTTTTGTCACCTAAACAAACTGATATAAACCTAGGCCCCTAGGGAAAGAGGGCATTATCTAAAATATTGTTATTGTTAAATTATTGATATCTATGAAAAATATCTTTATAGACTCAGCTTCAAACTTATGGCATTATAAATATTCTGATGAAGACAAGCATGTCTCCAGCCCAGCTACAGCAATACCTGGATAACCCTCCTGTTGGTATGTTGCACTGTTGAAGTGGTATAAAGGAAGCTTCTTGATTACTCTAGGAGTTGGAAATTCCGATTTTGGTAAACATTTGAGGACAGAACCCCAAAGTTCAGACAGTCTCAGACAACTCTCTTCAGACACCTAATGATGATGGTGATCATAATGATGATGATGATGATGATGATGATGACGATGATAACGGTTTATTCACAACATATCCATTTAAAATAGAGATGCCTCGTCATTTGTGAAAAAAGCTAAAACTACAAAACTAGAAACAAAGCTGCTAAAATTTTTGTACATGTATAAAAAATGAAAATTAAGAAAATTTAAGAAAGAGGTCACCTTGCCATCTTGTCCTCCTTCTGCCTTCCCCCTTTGCAATGTTGAAATAAAAACAAAAAATATAAATCCTTGTGAGGTTTGTGTAGAGGAGTGGTGACACAACAGAAAAAAAAATTAACTTTTTCTCTATAACATGTTGCGTTCAAAGGCGTGATTATACTGTATACCATGTGCATTGAGAAGCAGGGCTCGACAAATGTCCCGTCCGGTCATCCGGGACAGTTAGATTTTGAGGTCGGGCAAATAACTTTTCAGGGTCACTTGCCTGATGGCAAGTGCCCAGGCAAACCTTCAATCAAATTACAGTTTACGTCTGTCGACTGAATCAGCGTACACAACTGTTTAGCAAAGCTGTGAAGTTATCGAATTAAATATCATTCTGGTCTAACATTTTTATCAGTTGATTTGTCAGTTATGCAATAGCTTAAAACGAGTTTTTCTAAACATTTTGTAGGATGTTTAGTTTTAGAGTGCATTGAAGCACTTAGAATTTTTCATCTAAAAGTTTTACACACAGATAATTGGTTTTGGTAACAGTAATCAATCAATTGTTGAAATCCCTCCGTGACCTATGAATTGGTAAACAAGTTTAGGGAAAGTGCGATGAAAATGCTGCAGTGCAGAGATCACGCTGCTTCAATCCCAGTATAGTCTAACTTGGTGCATTCAGTCAGTTAACATTAATGTGAAGTACTAGAACAGTATCATTAAATCGACAGGAGGATAGCAAAAGTGAATGAGTTTCCATATTATATTATCTAGCAAAATGTTTAACAGAAGGAGAGCGATCACTCATTTAACACTTTGTAAAATCTTTGTCCATGCCTCCTGAATCATTAATGGCCTTGAGAATTTTTTTTAAAACCCAGGCAAGTGGGAAATTGCCTCAGGCAAGCAAATTCTGAGTCTTGGTTGCCCGAAGGGCAAGCTGGAATACAAGTTTTTCTCAAGCACTGAGAAAACTGAAGTACTATTGAATGATATAATTAACTCACCTTCAAATAATGTTTTATACTGGCTTATACAGTGGCAAAGCACAGTACACATGTCCACGTACATAAAGGGAAAAGGTACTGGAACTATGTAATTGGCCAGAAACCAATATTTACGGCTGGTTTTGTGAAAAAATGATAACATCTTAACTTGATCTGGGTGTGTTAACTGCGACAAAGCAGTAAGGTGCCACTGACCAGTCACAAGCCTGTTTTTGAAACAATGTTGCCATATTACAGTATCTCAAATGTAAACATAGGAGTCTGTAAATTTGAAAACATGAAGTTAAATTAATTAGATAAGGTTATTATTTGTAGACAGAGATATTTTCAATGAGAAATTGAATGTGGTGCACATTCTTACATCATAAAATTGATTAGAGCTTGCTGCAAGAGAGGAAGTTTGGATCAATTTGAAAGTTTTTATTAACAAAACATTCCTATTTGATCAATTCGAAAGTTTTTAGTAACAAAACCTCCCTATTTCCCAAACTCCCTATACTGTGAAAGGAATTTGGATATCTGATTACAAAGCTTTTTCATAAAGCCAGCAAAAATAACTGTAACATATGATTCATTCATGTAGTTTTTCCCATCTGTTTTTGTAGGAATTGATTCTCTACTCTGGGAACAAGCCAAGAAGGACAACCCTGATCCTCAAAGGTTTGTGATTAATTCTTAGATTGTTCTTTGTTGGCATTGATTGATTGATTGATTGATTGATTGATTGATTGATTGATTGATTGATTGATTGATTGATTGATTGATTGATTGACTGACTGACTGACTGACTGAGAGGCATTACAGCATTGTAGTCAGATCTTGGGCATACAGAATAATGAATTTTACATTTAGTAGCAAAATTTGCCAAAATTTGAGAAGTGCAAGACATTGAGACCTCAGCTACGTACTTAGAGACAGGATTCATCTTGGCTTACATGGTGATGACAACAGCTCTAGAAGATCTGAAAAGAACACAGACCTGATCTTTACAAGATGCTATTTGACACACCTTACGCCTAGGTGATGAGCTTCAGTTAGTTTCACCTATCAGATGTCCTACTAGTCAAGGTGTCATCCAAAGAAGAAAACTTCATTGCCTAATGAACATACATGTATTATATGGCCTCCCCATTTATGCTGACTATAGCATACATTGTTAATTGATGAGTGCAATCAATAAGAAAATAATGTGATTAGTGTTCCCACCGATATCTTGTCTTCCTAAGGTTTTCTGTTAGGAAACCCGCAGGAAACTTAAATTTGATTTCAGTGTCAGTATAACTTTCATTCTTGGATTGTCTGCTCATTTAAGGTTGATTCCAATGGCAATAACTGGATTTAGTGAACTGAAAAAGAGACAAAAGCTACAGGAGCATGAGACATTACAGCATCAGAAGAGGATTTCTGTAAGTACTGTACCGCCTTACGGAATAACCTGTTTTGTTCTCCATGACTTCTCAAACATGCAAGTGGCATGAATACATACCTTTTTAACCTCCTGCTAAAAAAATGGCAAAGGCACAGTAAAACCCACATAATAGCAACTGAATCATTTTTCCAATTTAGCCCAAAAAGGTTTTATGCATTTGGTGTGCCACCTGGGGACTTGAATAGGATCTTTTTCATTTTTGAAGGGAAAACTGCTTGTTGCTTTTCAGAAAATTTATTCAATATGAGTGTGCTTATGTGCCATGTACATACAACATGCTGACCAACTAAATTCTAAACCAACTCAGACCAAGCTCTAGGACTTGTGATTTATTGAAACCCACAGCAGGGCGTTTGGTTTCCAAATGAGACTCTGTTTCAATTTTTAGGCTACAGCAGGTACTTATATGATGGGTACTAAATAACAAAATGTATCCTTCAAGTTCTTAAATAAATCCTCTTGGTCCTTATGCACGTGTTTTGTGTACTGTATTCTATTGTTTGTTTTTTGTCAGTCTTGCACGTATTGAAATCCGTTTATAGAATCTGGTGTCAAGTTTGCTTTCAAACAGGTCCCACGTAATACTCAGGTTCTTAAAATTACTGAGGAAAAAAGTATTGCCTACTCTATTACATTTAGTTGAACACATAGATAAAGGACTCCTCTCACTCCTCCTTTCCACTCATTCACCAGATGTGTTCCTAATACATGCAAATCCTGGACAGGAGCAGTTCATTCCTGGAAGGGGGATTGCAGATTTTTTAATAAAAGGGTGTGTCTTTTGGTTCTTCATACCCTAACCCTATTGCAAAACACATCATTTTTTACCCAGTTTTCAGAGCTAGCTATAGTCGTTTGCAGAGTTGCCCTTGGTTTCCTTTGTATATCTGAAGCATATCTAGGATGAAAGATATTTTTGTTTACTTCCCTTTCCTTTCTCTCTTCATGTGTAGGTGAAAAGGCATTGATATTTCTTTGCCCTTTCATGGTTCCCTTGAAAATCACTAAAACCAGACCGAGTTTCAGAGGTAAAACCAAACCCAATTCCAGACCAAAGCGGCAAAATCTATTTACAAGTTTTCCACATCAAAACAGTTGAAATATCATGTCCCCTATATCAAGGGACTACAGTATCACCCAGGAATTTATTTAAACAATGATGGAGATGCAAATACTGAATTCTTCCTGGTCAGAGGATATTAAATTCTTTGGTGGTCACGAACTCTAGATATTGATCAATGCTTGTATCCTTGTATCGTATGTTATGTTATGATATTGACAGTGACAATTATAATAACAACCTAATTTAAAGTGCTACTATGATCAAAAAATCACTTTTATTTTTTCTTCGGATTTCGAAACTATGTTTATTAAACACTTCGCAAGCGAAATTATAAGCCTTAATTTTGAGAAGAAGACCGTTAATTTAAACTGCAATTTTCCGTTTTAATGGTCCGCCATTATTACACCAGAAAGGATACAATGACATCATTCACACACGAGTTTTAGAATGCAGTGTGTGTGAAAGTGCCTTATTTAGTATGCAGCACGGGAGTTTTGAACTTTCACACTCTCAAACTCGTGTTTTGCATAATCTGTAAGCCGCGTTCACACACTACATTTTACAGCTCTTGCGCGTATGACGTCATTGTATCCTTTCTGGTGTAATAATGGCGGACCATTAAACCGAAAAATTGCAGTTTAAATTAACGGTCTTCTTCTCAAAATTAAGGCTTATAATTTCGCTTGGGGAGTGTTTAATAAACATAGTTTCGAAATCCGAAGAAAAAATAAAGGTGATTTTTTGATCATAGTAGCACTTTAAGTGTGAAAGTATTTAGCAGCGCAGTGCTAACTGGGGACACTGTAAATAAGAGAAAGTAACACGACAAATGGAACAGAAACGTTAAATGGAAGAGAACACGGGACTACCGTGAGAAAAATCACAGTGGTCAGAGAGAGGACTGGAACCCAGGACCTCCGGATTACAAGTTCAGTGCCATAAGCACTAGGCCACGCCACCTCCCCTAAACAGAACTCGCACAGAACTTATTGACAAGAAAAGGGTTTTGACAAAATGGTTTGAGTATAGCTTGGTTACTTTTTAAGCCTGTATTCAAGGAAGTCTTCTTTTTGCAGCTTATAAGTGAGGAGATTGCAGAGCTACAGAATAACCACGCCACTACCATGGCTAAATTAGCACAGTTCAAAAGAAAACACTTGGAGCTTAGTCACCGTATACTTGAGGTAAAAACCATGCAATACACTCAGAAAGCACGTTCTACACTGTCTAACAAACATAAACACTAACTGTTTCACAGGTCAATTTGACCAGTCTAATATATTAACCTGTGAAAGAATGGTCATGCATTTGCAGAACAAATGTGAATGCGACTGAAATTTGTTGGATTTTGTTGTAAGGTTGTGTCGGACTGATTAAGCAAATATAATTCTAAAAAAGCTTTAAAATACAAAGAATGTATCGTATTTTCTTTCCAAGTTTAAGCTCAATTATCTCTGAAAAATGCTCGGTTACCCCCAATTTTCTAACCTTTGCTAAGATCTGCTTTTTCCACATTGTCATAAAGCGCGCAAAAATGCCGTTGTATTAGGCCAATTCCTTAAGAAACCCGAATATCTCGGACCAGGGGCCCGTTTCTCCAAACTCCCGATCACTTCCCTGGCCCGAAAACTACTTTTGGTGCACAATATTCTCCAGTAGCTATACAATTTTTATTGATTTTGAAAGTTAAATTTTTATCTTTATAATTTCGTGAACCATATCGCTAAGTTTGCGCCGATAATAACGATTGGCTAACAAATAAATGAGCTCGAAAAAATACTTACATGGCCCCGAAAGATATCGGGAGTTTCGAGAAACGGGCCCCAGGCGTGCGTTTCTCGAAAGCCCCGAAACTATTCGGACCCATTTCGGGCACGATAATTCACACTGTATCTTGTAAACAAAGAAGTTACTAAGCATGAAACTTTGCTATAAGCTAAATATTTCTTATCTTAGCGACATATTAAAATAACAGCTTTGTAGAATGAGTTCTTCACATCTTTATGAATGGCTATTCGGAGCAGAAAACTTTTCGGGGCTTTAGAGAAACGCGCCGCAGACCCGAGATGCGTAGAACGTGTGCGCAGTAACAAAAGAAGGCAACGTCCTTATAATTAATCTAACTTTAACACCCTTCCTTGTACACGTAGAAATTAGTGAAAAACTTGGAAACAACAAAGTCAAACCAAAAGGTCGAAAAAAAGTTTCATTGTCAGATTAGTCTGCGCTACACAGGGACATGACAGACATTTCAATTGACGTAATTTTACTATTAGGATACCACTTCTGGTCAATCTAATGTTTTGAGGGACTGGACTATATCTAAATCATTTCGTTCATTCCCTTTCCGCTGTTACTCTCATTATCAGTTTTTACGGCCCTTTCACTACAGCCTATGTGCTAAGTGGTTAATAAAACACAAAACACACACCACTGTAAGTAGAAAGCTAAAATATTAAATGTAACGAGGCATCAAATTACATTAGTTTTACATGGAAGTATTGTTTCTCACAGGTTGTGGTAAAGCAAGAATGTCTCAGAAAGAGTGGTTACTCTGTCCAAGCTGATGAAGAGCAGCTCAGGTAAATCATCACGCATCCGAGCATGTCTTACTTGATTGAGATTGCATCAGTGTCTATCACATTTGTTTTTACTGGATTCTAGCCTGTCAAGAGGGAGCAATGAGCAGCGAGCAATAAAAAATCAGAGAGCGGAGCAAGCGGTCAGGCCGTACCCTATTTCTCCCTTTAAAGGCTCAGTGGAGCCTAATCCTAAAATACTGAGTAAATGACACACATTAATTAAAGCCTCTGAGTGGTTTGAAGGCCGTTTAACTGGCTAATGTATGCTTAAAAATTAACCAAGGAGTTTTACTGTTCTGCTCTGTTAAACATACCCTTTCACTTGAGTTTGGTTACTTTATATTGACGGACAAAACACATTTAACTGAAATGCCTGAATTTAACTGACTCCTGTTAATTAGCTAAATTAGTGAAATGATTCCAAAAGTTGTTTTTTTATAGTTTTATTTTTTAGTTTCAACTGTGTATTTTATCTTCACGATTATCTTTAAATTAGCTTCTAAAAACACTGAAGTCCTTAGTTGACGGTTGTATGTAATCCTGTACGAACCCAGTCGGCTTTCCAGTAGCCAGCTTTGGGTGAGTAACTAGCGGCTGCCTTTTTGGTTTTCAGAGTGCAACTTGAATGTCTGCAGGCGGAGTTAAACGCACCATCCCAGTTCAAGGTAGGCACACAATACGCGCCCCGGCCCCTCCTGAAGTGGGATGATGGAGTTCTCTTCCTCTCTTGGTATATACTTTGAGATAAGAACAGTCAGTAATTACTATGTACGAAACACTGAGGTGTCAAGAGAACGGTGTTTGGCTGTACACCATCCCTCCGTTTCATGCCTCGTCTGCTTGGCATTCTTTACCCAATCAGAGACGCACATCCAAGGAACCTGTGTAGTATTATGTCATGGATCATCAATGTTTGTCTTACCTAATCATAACCGCACTGCTGGACGAGCTTAGTAGGGTGTTATCTTTGTAAGTATTTACCCTGCCCCTTAATGTTCAGTTTAACCCCTAACCTGTTTTACCTGTCAGAGGTGTCACTTCAAGTGTCACGGCTGTGCAATAACTGCTGTGTTTAACACAGTAACAAAAAATGTCAGTTGTCAATGTGTCATCTTTTTTCACCTGTATACCGCGGAAATACTACAGTTGACATGAAACTTAATGAGACCCTGGGGTGGAATTATACATTTTTGAGTAAAATGTATAAAAAACAGATAAATAGCCCCTTTCACAGTTACCTTTTCTCATTTGCATGACAATGTATTTGAACGTGGATGTGAGGCAATTTCGGGCAACTCTGCAGTTTTTGGCCGAAATTGCCTCACATCCACGCTAAAATACATTGTCATGCAAATGAGAAAAGGTAACTGTGAAAAGGGCTATTGTGGAATTACTTATTTTTGTGTAAAATGTATTAGAAACAGATAAATTGCCTGGCGTGGCGCAGGGAGAGGTGGTTTCAGCCAACTGTCAGAGCATTATACACTTTTAACACAATAACCTAACGACGAGGAGTGCAAATAAACAACTGTGGTTCAACAAACGTAAAATATAAATCAGGTGAGGAGGAGACAAAAACTGGTGGCAAGGACACCCTAATGAAATGGTTCGTTTTCCATCGTCCTCTCTTGTGTGAAATTGAGTCGTTCAGTCAAACTTCAGTTTCTGCCCGAAATTGCCGCACATCCATGTTCAAATACATTGTCATGCAAATGAGAAACGTTAACTGTGAAAAGGGCTTTTGAGATATCAGAACTGGAAGGGAATATTGGTACAACTAATTACTTCATTAAATGTTCGATCAGTACCGAAATCACTTCAGAAATCACTTCAAGGTGATTTGTGAAATAAATATACAGCGTATTAGTTTTTGAGAAAGGCGAAATTAGTGGCGATTATTTCTTCTTTCTAACAGGCTCGTCTAAATGAGATGATGTCACAGATTCGTTTACGTCAGAGCCAAGCTGGCGAGAGACTGGGACGAGTTGATGGCAGATATGTAGTAGAAGGTGTTATGCAGGAACAACTGAAACAAGTAAGAGACTTTTTTGGTCTGTGTTTATGTGTTTACTAATAATTAGTTTCCGCAGTGTTCGTCATAGGGTAAACGGTTAGAAGGAAGGCTTGTGAATGACTATTTGCTCAAGTTATCAAAGAAGTCAACTGCAATATATGAGTGGCAACATTAGGCTATGTTCCCAATCTCACGTGTAAAGTGGAACGATATTAAAGTAACTTGCTTTGCAGGCTAACGATAAGGAGACAGAAAAAGTATTATTTTCAAAAACAAATATTTTTAATGACATTCAGCCGCATGAAGGAATTCATAAGTTCCCAGTGAGAGGCGAATATGGACCATTTACGTATACCTTTACTTAAAGCTTTTTCAAAGACAACAAAGTAACTTGGCCTGAAGCTACACATCTTTGCGCATTTGAAACAGCACAGTCCCCTGAAAATGTTTTGAAGAATGATAAAATCAGGTAGTTACCCTCTCACGCAAAGTTTACATGTACTACTCGCTTCTCGGAACAGATGAAGTCCAAACATACCTTTGCCGCAATTGGAGACTGCTGTTTCTATAAGCACCGTGTATCAGCAGCTAACACGTCAAAATAATAACTGTACTAGAAGATATTCAGTTTTAAATGTAATCATGATCTTGGTAATCCAGTTCTAATTGCGTCTTATTGCAACGAAAATACCTCTAGCGATACAGTGCAAGGGCAGCATTTTTTTAGCATTCCCGTTGCCCAATATATCTTTTGGTAGTAGCACTTGGTATTTTGACTGACAGTACAAGCGCAATGGCTGAATAAATGAGCTGCTTTTATTAGCACCCTCACCACGGACAACTTCAGACTAACCCTTGAGCCTCGTTATGATGTGTTTGCGTAGCTGGCTCGACCTGCGACGATTACGTTGACAAAACCTCGATCAACGCCGTCAATATTCGGCCTAACCCGGCTAAACTCGATTAACTCCAACAATACTTGATTAACACCGACAATATTCAATTAACTGATAAATGCGGACCGTACCCGGAAATAAGCAGAAACCTTGAATTCCCGTGTATGGCCGCACTTCTAAGCTGGTGTACGATTGTTTTGGTTCAGAAAAAACCCTGAACCAAATTCGAATGCCCGCTCTTCCGTAAAACCACTCTCTGAACTTTTGTCTTTGATTTTGTTTCAAAAGAATGCGCTCTACACTAGGGCATTTATGGTATTCAATACCATAAATACAAATCATTGTTTTTAAATTCTTGATTTTCCAAGTTTAATCATTGTTTGGCCAGAAGGCTGAGTAACAGCAGTAAAAACATAAGTTTGCATTCAGTCCTTTGGCAGCGCAGTTAGTCACAAGCAAACAACTCGTACTAAAATCTCATAATTATTTTTGTCAGTGGTGAACAGTATATTTAATTGGATATCATGATATTATTAGCTGCGGTTACAAAAGGCGCTTATATCCCGGCTGGTAAAAGAGTTTTACGACGGTAAAAATAAATTTGTGCGTGTGATCGTTTTTTCCTGAGGTAGTTTTACCCTGGTACATGTAGAGATCCGTGGATGTGACGAAAAGATCAAACGAAGCGCACATGACATTTACCTTGGGTTTGGAATCCATTGGGGGGAAAAACTAATTGCGTTTAATACACGCTTCGATGAATAAAAACGTGTCAATTGCAAAATACGTCGGTTACAGCATCATTTCGTATTTGAATTGTCGTGACGAAACATGTCGTGAAAGTTGTGGGTTTAGATGAGATGATAGCTTTGTTAAAGTTAAGGTCTTTTAAAGCTAACTTTTGCTTTGTTTCCAGAAATTAGCCCATTGATTATTTGATACGGTAAATTGGGTTTTACCGCGCGAAATAAAATTAATCGTCATCATCTCGGTATTAGGAACACAATACCCTTTTACCAGATTATGCGTAAACACAGCTATTTTTATCATAAGTTACGCAAGTTTTTAAAATGTCTTCTATCATCAGATTTCTTTGGAAAAACTTGGGACTCGATGCCTGGTTCTTTGTTGTCGTTTGACATAAAACGACAGATTAGTACAATAAAATACCAAACTACTAACGCCAAACAATGATAGTTTCTGCAACACCAAGAAACACTGACCTCTAAATCTTGGTCCCATTGATCTTAGTAGACCAACTTTTTACTTTGTTGACTTGAAGCATTGCCTTGAAATACCAACAATTAAATAATATGCCCATTATTCTAATCAATTTCCAGATGCCTCAAGACCTCTCCCAAACCTTTGCTTTGTTTCATCATGGCGTCATTTGACTGCATCTACCACAATCGTTTAGTTTGTTGTTTTCTGATGCAGATCAGGGCTCTTGGTAGTTAATACTCTGTGTGATTACAAAATTTAACAGTTGTAGTAAAATAACACCCTACTAAAAATGGCCTGTTAGCCTGTTGTTTCATGCCATAACCTTAATAATTGTTTCTAAGATTAGGGTTCTAACTAGGGTATTTGAGGGGTAGAAGCTCCCCCCAAAAGCCCAGCTTCCCCCCAAAAAAACGTTGTTCACGTTAGCAAATATCGGAGCTAAATATAACATTGTCAGAACGTGATCACGACTAAAAAATAAAATAGAATACCACTACAACATTATCTCAAAATTGTGTCTCAAAATGCACCAGATTGCATCTCAGCGCATTTCATTTCAAAACATTTCCGGTGGGGCATGCCCCCGGACTCACCTAGGAAGCTCGTGGCCTTGGGCCACGAGGGACCTCTCCCCCAAGCGATAAATTCTAGATAGAACCCTGAAGAGGCGTGACTACTTTTTAGTTGGATTTTGGTTACTGAAGTAGGTTTTCAATAAACAGTTATTGTTTGTTGCAGCATCTTGAACGACAGCAAGTGGGTCTGATGCATCTGATAGGTATCATCAAGGATGACCTGCAAGACCTGGCCACTATAGAACGCGGGCTCACAGAGCTGCCGTCCAGCAGAAGCTGAGCTCGTTTTTCAGTGGAGAACACGGCCAGCACGTACCACGCAAAGACGCATGTAACTTGTGTAACAGTGGTAAATCATAAAGTTGCAAACTTAATATTTACCGTATATTATTTTATTCCACCCAACTATGAATAGAGAAATGATGTCCAACGGCAACTGAGATATTTATCACGGTATTTTGTGCACAAGAAGTACGCTGTCTTTGACTGAGTTTTCATTACCTCATCGTGTGGCCATTCTTATTCTCTCATGTGCGTCAGCTGGTTATAATTTCAATACCAGGCTCCATCGCTCTCGAGACCAGCCAGCGGACTCTGCGCCTCTAGTCAGTCTTCATGCTATGACTTTCAAAGTTATGATATCTAGTTGTAGTATGAAGTAGGTGGTTTAAACAGGTGTTGTGTGGGACATTCATAAAGTAAGCAGTAATATGTGAAAAAGATAATGACGTCACATGGTGTCAAAAGTTCAAACTCTCTACCACCTGGGATCTAGCGTCTGTACTGTATTGATTGTATTGGTTTTACCATGGCGTCAAATCAATAAGTGGTTGTTGTTAACATGATCTAAATAGTTGTAAAGGTAAATAGAAGAAAAGTTAGAAATATTTAACATGCCTGTCAGCACAGGGTGTCCATGGAAACGTCAAGATCCGTGCTTGATATCAGAAAACAAAACAATGTTCCAAGAAAAATTGCAGATAGCACCAAGAAAGCGGTAGTTATTGCTTGACTAATTTTAAAGTGATATTGAATCATTTTCAACCCGCGGGGTGTGATTAAGGTAAAGCTCTCAAAAGAATGCTCTTGGCGTTAGTTGATGGCGTCACCATGGCCGCCAGTTAGATGGCAGATTGTTATCAGTTTTAGAGCTAGCAAAACCTGGCTGGAACTAGCTGAAATACATCCTAAAATGGACTTCATTTCCACTGGAGTTATTGTTGTAATCTAGCACAACTTAGAGGAATGTTTTTCGTGCTTTTTTATTCTAGGTGCCTTCTGTCTCTACTGTCATTGACCCTTTTGACATCGCACAAATAAAGCGATCAAGCACTTAGATATCTTAAGCAAGTTTGTGTTTGTTTCGCCGAAACTCTTTGCCGAAGGTTGAAGGTGGTTGCTTGTGTTCCAAAAATAACTGCGTAACATGATAAATGACTTTGGAACTTTATTTTAGTGTTGTGACGTACCTTACGTGTCATTTTTTGTCCATTACTAAGTGAATAGAGTGGCGAATGTATTAATTGAAACAATAAAGAGAAATGCAGAGTCCTTCGTTCTTACCTTTCTTGACTTAACAACACAACGATAAATTTTTATCTGCATGTTAGAGAATCATGTACAATTTTTCACTGAAATGGAAATTAAAACGTTCTCTCCAGAGGGTAAAGGTTTTTCAGTTTACATGTGAACTAAGACGAAAGTTAAAATTTATACACTGATTTTGCAAACGAAACGTTCGCTGAATAGTAACTAAATCACCAGAGCTGCTCAAAATACTACCGATTTTATGCATGGTTGCTCAAAAGAAAAACAAAACAATCTTTATTGAGCCCTTTTTTGAATAGATTGTTGTGCTCCCGCTTTTTTGCTCCTGTTAACCTCTCCAGGAACGAAATAAGTTTGACAATGAGAAAACAACATTTATTCAGCAAAAGAATTTAAGAACACTTTTTATTAAAGTAAGTTGGATACATCGGACCAATAATTGTTATATTGGATGAAAAGCGGTTTGTGTCATGTCTACGAGCCTGAAATTGATCACCTATTGCAATCACATTCATTAAAATAGAAACCACTTTTTCGCCGTACCCCAGGGAAGAGTGTGCTTTTTCCTGCAAACTTTTCGCAAAAGGATGGTGTTAAAAGACTTCTCAGAAATAGTTTATTAAAACATGTAACATTTACGTGCTTTGCGAACTTATGTGTAGTGATAAACAATAACTTTTCGTTAAAAGTCTAATTTGAAGCAGCTGTTCGTTTCGGCGAGCGCACAACCTAAGAATCTTTTCCCCAAAGGATGGATGATCTTGAGAAGGCTCAGGCTTGTGAAGTTCAAACTGCCATATTTGAGTGCTGGTATTCTACATGTAGTTTTCTTTTTTGAAAGTGTAAATAAAAGCGCTTGTTTTGCGGAGCACTGCACCCTATGAACATCGAATTTCTTGACTAGGCTGCTGTTTATTATAGCCCCCTTTGCACCCTCTCACAATATTTGTCTAACTGGCCACTAAGATGTCACAAAAAAAAAAACACTTGTGAATTTCAGCGTCCATATCCTAAGTCAACAATTTACTCTTCACTTTCAAGTGCAATTGTTTCAAACAATGTTTAAATCCGTCAGTGAAACATGTGGTTTGTAGTGCTGACGAAAACCAACATCATCAAAGTGTTATATAGGTAACTGTAGGAACAGAAAAAGAATAAAGCCTGAGCACTGTACGTGATTGCGGAACATCTCTTGTCCGCAACCTAATTTATTGAATTCGTGTTTACAGGAGCGTGATATAACAAGTCTGAATTTCATGCAAATTTCTCAATGAATAGACGGCGGCTTACTGCCTGACCGGAAATAAATAAAATTGTCTTTGAACAGCAGTGCCCGATTGAGGCTTTTTATTGCTCTCTGTGGGTTGAACTGTTCCATTTTTAGCTCATAAACTTCTAAATCCCTTATACTTCTCTAGGAACTGAACTTTTCTCCAAAACTGAAGAATTACTATAAACGTAAATATAAGCGCACCCTGAACTAGTGTGGGTTTCAAGTCATATTCTAGTTAGTAAGTCAAGATCGCCTGCACTTTGTGCGTTGAATTGACCTCATTCTGTCTTTTACTTCTCATCTCTTTCGGGTTAGACATCAGTCTCTACTTGAATTTGTTCACTATCTCCCAATATTGTATTAGGGTGCTAAACACCATTTATCAATATAAATACGTTCTTTGACACTTAATTTGTTCTCTATGCTTTCATTTATTCTCTGAAAATGTCCAATTCCAGGTTCTTTAGCGACATCCGCACGCGGACGCCACCATGCCAGAGTATTCTCTTAGCACAATGCTGCCGTCCCGTTCAAAATACATCATGCTCATAGAATGTAAACTCGTCGGTACGCAGCAAGCAGCTGGAATTTTTTTATTATAGCGGTGATGAAGGAGGTTTTGTATTATGGCGTGGTTTGTTGGGTTGTAGAACTTTTCGATGATTTCTGGACATGTACCCGTGCAGTAGTAAGCGCTGAATCCACGGGGCGCTATAATCCATTTGTCCCATTTTAAGTCGCGAAACTTCACAAACAGTTTTTGCCTTGTACACCTCTCCTCATGCACTGATCTTCGGCTTCTTGCGCTGAATGAGAAAGGGTGTTCATCGTTTTTCCTTTTCCATCTTGTCTCTTGTTCGTAAGGGTCCCGTGTTTCGTTAGGAATCTCGTTGACGGTTCTTTGCGATCCGTGGTTGCTTTTCTCGGTATTGTCACCGTAGATAATTAAGATAGGCTCTTTTCTACCACCAGTTGCAATGTAGAAATCCGACTGTGGAACTCCCAATCCTGTGACCGTGATCCATAAACCAAAATTTCGCGACGGCCAAGAACTCCAAAACGCTACAGCTGAAGTGACATTCAACACGATCCAGCCGCCAACTCGGCGACATTTGACGAGTTTGGTGTCAACCACAGTTAGCTTTCGCTTCCAACTGCTGCCGCTGTCTACTGCTCTTCGATTTAAACGATTCACTGTCACCTTGAAGTAGCCGTTAGTGTTCTCAAGCTTGGAGCGCCTTTTAAATATCCTCAACTCAGCTTTGTGGATCGTTTCTTTTGCTTGAAGTGCAGATAAGTTGAAGAAGAAGAAATGGCGCTCATCGACGCTGATCCTGGTATCTACAGTAATGATAGAAGACAATGTTAACCATGCAAATCATGATAATATTTATGTAAGGAATAATTCAGTCAGCTAGTTTGTTGTAACAGGAATGTTAGATTTGCATACCTCGAAAGAAAGTTCGTATTGTCTTTCCAGGAGCTGACTTGCCTCCCTTGGTAAAACCACTGGTGTGAGCCTGCTCTTTGTACAAGTCCATAACATATTTAGGCACTTGAGACCTGCTTCGTGACACGCTTGGCTTTTCCTTGATTTCTAACAGGTTGAGTAAATCACTTTGGAGATGGGTAAACTCGGCTGCATTCTCAAGCGATACTGTTGTGAAGCACACGAAAACTAAGATAAATTTTAAAGATTTCATTTGACTACTTTGCGCGATTCGTTTGTGTAAGTTTGCTCTTCTCATGCGCTAATCGTTGGTCGGTGTGCTTGCTGAATGTTACACTGATTACTGAAGTAGGCGAATGGTTCATTTGTGATTTTATAGCCGCCCACTATATTGTTCACGCGCACGCCCGACATTCGATGAACACTGCAGCCAGCCACGCCGGAATTATTTCCAACTACTCACCCAAAATAACATTCAAGGAATATTCAATACGTAAGCAGCAAAACTAATATTTGTTTAGTTATAGCGAAATGAACGGCCAGAAATGAATACTTCATTTCCAATCATGGGGTCTTGAAATTCCTATCGGCTACTGTGTTCAACAAAGCGATAAAATTGTGGTCACACTTCGGTTGAGAGCTGACCTAAAAAAAAATTGTACATGCTGATTAGGCAGTGGTAATTTTGCGGATGAATGGAGAGCGAAAGAGCCAAACACACTTCAGACGAATGTCGTTTGGAAGTTACTTAATTAAACACAACTAAGTGGTAAACCCGAATGAATTGGTTTGTAAAAACTCGGAGCTGTTCGGTAATCCCGCAGAATGTGCATTCGTTAGCCCGTTCATTAAAACAGATTACACATCGGCTGTCGCTAGAAGTGATTGTAAACAAAGAACAAGGCGTGATGAAAGGATAAGAAGTGTGAGAGAGAACAAGGATGATTAAACCATTCTTTGACAAATTGACCTCTTCTACTTGTGGAGACAAAGTATGACAAAAAGGTTTATATAAATTGACATACAACGAGCTACACGAAGCGCTGAATTAGTATTGTACGCCTGTAGCGTAACAGTAAATCTTTGCCCCAAGGTTCCTGAATTTTAAACCCACGCTTTTGTAGATTTTGTTAGCCTTCTGATTGCGGCTTCTGGAAGTTCTGAATATTCTGAATTTACCACCAGAGACAGCAAGATTAACACAAAGCCTCGACAAATAACTCGTTTGCTTTCTTTTTGTTGATGCGGGAAAGAACAAAAGCAGTATTGAAGAAAATTGTCAGAGCGTGCCCAATACTATGGTGATGTCAGTTCACTTATTCTATTCAGTTAATCAAGTGATTCATTGTTGTTTCACGTAGTCGACAAGATCAACCTTTTTTTATCGTGCATGGTTGGCTACGAGTAAGTCAAAACATAGTTTTCTTCTTAAAAACACGTCTCTTATATTAACATTGGCAGAAGGTTTGAAGTTTTCTGTTTATATTCCTTGACATGCAAATAACAATTGTCATTTTTCCTTTTTCAGTTATCGTTGTTTTAAGCGTGTTTTTCCTTCCGCTGGGAAGGGGAGTGAGGCTGTGTGGCCGCACCAACATTTCCTTCTTCCGGGGATGACAGAGGAAAATTATTTTAGGCTCAAATAGTTATTCTTTCCGCAAATATTTTCTTTACAAAAGTCACAAACGAACACCAAGAGACAGCTTTGTTATATTTTATGAATAACGGGGCTAGTACCAATACAAATAGGCCTATAAAGATACTAAAAATCAAATACATTTGTACTTTACAGGTCCTTGTATGGTATATCAGGCGATGCTGTTTATAGTTTGTTGTGGTGCGGTATAGTCGTAACCAAGGTACCGACGCCAAGCCTAGCGCCGTCACACAGACGTTTTTAATATACAGACTTCACAAGTGAAAGCTAATATCAAATGGAATTTTCCAGATTTTTTATCAAAATAATTTCAGTTCTAGCTGCATTTTGAAAGCTTAAATGCAGGCAGGCAGGCAGTAGGTAAATAAACGTTTAGCAGGGAAAATTGATTCCTACCTCCGCGCGAAGGAACAGACGATGAGTCAGATAAATTCCTCTAACAAATAGAAAAAAATGACAAAATCAGACCTTAACGTTTGAGCAAAAAACGAGTTTGTAACCTATGATTCGGATACCGAAAGGGCGAACCAAAGAAGGGATGGTTTACTCAGGTATCCGCCCAGTAGAAAAATGTTCACTGATTGTCGGGACAAAGTCATAACCAATAAGCGATAGCACCCAATGGATTTCTGGAGAACTGCACTGTGTTTTTTCTTTTTATTTAAAATTTAATTTAAGTGTAAATATTTGACGTTTTTCCTTTTGAGAAGACCTTTTAAGTGTGAATTAGACATGCTCTGCCATCATAATGAGCACTCTATCTGAGAACAGAGGCTAGGGTTTTTCCGCTACTATTATATAGGTAATATTTTCACTGCTTTTTCATTTCACCCGACAGTGCTTTTTTCACGGAATTAAATGCATTAGAGGCTTTGAGTTTTGAGGTCATTTAACGTGCTATGATCTAATTTATTTGATATAGATTATATGAATAGAGCACAGCTAAAACTTTTTCGATAAAAAAAAATTTAGTCGATGGTTGACGATTAATAAGATTAAAGGCGCAAACACGGCTTTCGAAGCGTTGCTAGGCATTTATTTTCACAGTGAGCCCGAGTTTTTCGTTTTTTTTTTTGTCGCCAGGGGGGAGAGGTGGGTGGGGGGGGGGGGAGTGTCCGAATGACTGCTTGTTAGTCCACAAAGTCAGGTTCAATTGATTTGCAAGATTACGTAAAACATACTCATGTTTTAACCCTATTATGCAGCGTGAACATAAGTGATGAAGTCTGCTTGAAAACAGCAGTTGTTAAGTCGTGAATACGTTTTCGCATTAAACGACTTATTGCAGTTGTGGGGAGATTTGCCACCCACTAGCTAAATCGACCAAGAAACCTGAGAACTCTGGGAACGAGATTGTCATCAGCTATGTTGTAAACTTTATATAATCTTTATATTAAACTACTGCATACAAAACGTGGGATCATGTTTGGTCGTTGACTTGTATCAGATGGCTGCTGTGCTTTTTACGTGTGCATTTTCAAGACGCAACTATACCGTTTTCGGAAAAAAAGTCACTTTTTTAGAATTATAAATCGAAAGGAGAAGCCCTAAGGAACACTCGACATCTTAAACAGTGGAATTTAGAGAACTCAGAGTGACGAAATCGTTCTTCGAAGAAAGACTTGTTGTGTCAAAGCGATGAGATGTCCGCGAAGGTCACTCGTGCTGCTGACTTTCTAGGAAATGTTCAAGAGCTTCTGGGAATCCACGATGAAGTAAATTACATGTTTAATTTCTTTTTTGGCACCGAATTATTTTTTGAAAATGATTTGGACATCGAGCAGAATCGCTTGCACGTAGCTTTCCTCGAAGCGAAAATTGAACGCGTTTGGTTTTCAGAAGCAAGCAAGAAAACCTGTGGTTTATCAAAGACGGGCCCTTACAAACTGGAGTTATACAGTTGTGGGCACCTAGGTTCAATGAATTTTCTCTATTGGGTGTTATAAAAAAACTTTGCGTGATTTGTTTTGGAAATTGCAAAAATGAAAACCTGCAGCAAAAATTCCATACTAAACCGTAGAATTAAACCTATGAATTCCTCTCCAGCCCTTGCTTTTTTCAGTATTTTGCAATACAGTGATAAATGGCATGCGTTTTATAAAATTGCGTTACCTGGTTCACAAAATGCTGAAATTCGCATAGCCATAAATGTGGAAATAAACTTCATTTACCGCAACATGAAGCTGTCTTGTTTGTTCTGTGTAATTTGGGTAATATTTGTGGCTATTTTAAGCGTTTTACGGACCGATTAGTGATCGAAATATCGATAATCCTACAAATAAACTTTCCTACCTTTACTCTCAAACCGTCCCGGGCACACCGAGAGGCAGTGTAGTAAAGGTAAGAAAGTTTTATTTTGTGGGATTTTCGACATTTCAAAATAGAAACTGCTGCATAATTATTCGTAGTTAGCATCCAGTCTGCTTTTTAAATCTACTGCCACATTCACGACTTCTCTTACAGAGCCCTTTGTTATTAGTCTGTTGTCGCTGGTTCTCCCCCAGTTGAACGTGCCCACATTATTTCCTGATAATTTTTTATTGTACGATGATAGCATACTTCTGAAAGCCAAGCGCATACCATATGAAGCCAATTAAGGATGTGAGGTAGTCCCAAACAACAGTGGCCATAAGAAAATGTGAAAGAAAAAACAACCTAGGCGTGACCAACCTCGTATGCTCTATGCTATAAATCGTAGAAAATTTAAAACCGCATTTACAATAAACTTAACTTCATATCAGCTACCACCAAGGAACCCGTTGTTGAATTTTGTATTGTGGGTTCACCACATAGTTTTTGTTTTGTTTGTTAGTTTTTTTTTTCGGTGAAGTATGTACCAGAACAATGACTTTTTCAGTCTAGTCCCTGTGCGGCGTTTCTGTCTGGCTTATTTTCACGCGATGACGTCATGGAACTTCGCGTGGAAAACGAGGAAAGAGAGAATGCCTAGTTACCAGGCTGCCACTGTTTTACTGTCGATGGAAATGTCATAATTTATTCATGTTTGGTTTAAGAAGATGGCTAGTTAATTTTCTTTCATTGAAACCCTCTCTTGAAGAAAAATACTATCTGCGGGATTTAAACTAGAAGATGTCCGGCGAAGGTTCGGCATTTCATAGCCTCCTCCACAATTCCAGCTGGTTTTTTTAATGACAAAAACAAACTTTTTAAACGCGAACAGCTTTATTAAACTTAAAGCATACAAACGTTTTTAACTCTCTCAGATCACCGTTTTATGTTACGTTTACAAAGTTGTTTAACAGAACGCTTCCTTCGCCCATTTTTTCAGTAATTCTGGACAGTTTAAAAACAGCATATACAGGAAATGCATTAAATAAATTGAAACAATGGCCCACAGAAAGGAGACAGGTGTACTGTTGAGTAAACATGGCCTTGTGTTTGATGAGTACCTCCAGTGACAACACTGACGTGCTGCTGGCTACGTATTACGTATATATACGTAAC
The DNA here is from genome assembly GCA_964017195.1 of Siderastrea radians. Classification (NCBI taxonomy): domain Eukaryota; kingdom Metazoa; phylum Cnidaria; class Anthozoa; order Scleractinia; family Rhizangiidae; genus Siderastrea; species Siderastrea radians. Next base: position 17,669,843 of record OZ024894.1, on the reverse strand, counting down.
ATATTCTCTCGCAGGTTTAAAGCCGCAAGAACGGGTTCCATTTTACTAACAGGTAAGTTAAATGACTAATCGGCTACGTTTTAAAAATTTAATCAGTCCTGTTTAAAGCTTACAAGGTTCTCAAAAAAAGCACACACAAAAGCTCTAAACTCAGATTTATTAGTCATTCAACGGCACCAAAAATTACACTATGAAAGGCCAAAATTCTTAGCTTCCTCCGGCACCAAAATATTAATTCATTAAGTAAGACGTTTACTGAAAAAAAAAACTGCGTACAGGCACGCCTTTTTGTTGCACTATTACGACGATATGCGGTGCGCAGGGAAACAATGCTAAAGCAGAAATATTTCCCTTACAAGAAATGAATAAGCGTTCTCAAGTCGAATATGGCCTGGCTCACCACTAGTCGCTCAGTGGTTGAGCAATCAACCGGCACCGTAGAAGTTCATGGGTTCGACTCCCGTTGAGAGGACTCAAGTTTTCTTTTTCTGATTAGTTTGACTTGAGGATGCTTCTTCTTTTATTGCATGTCATCCAAGTCGCCATTCCACTTAAAATATATATATTTTGAATTGTTTCCCTTACATTAGCTCCCTGACACATTTGGAATATTGCTTGAGAACTACTACGATTGTTACACGAATCGCTGAGCAACTGAACTTTGTTAGCAATTTAATAATGCTTATGGAACTTCGGTCGTAACTTAATTTATGTAAGACCTTGCTCAAGGAGAACTCATCTTTTCACAATAACAGTGAGATAAATTTGAGCTGAGTCCGGGCTTTACATTGTGAGAATTTCAACTGCTATGAAGAATTCAGCTCTTTCTTTTCTCCACTCACAGCAACGAAAAGACACGCACGCTATTTCGGGCCGACCAATTATACATTTTACAGCATTTTTGATTTTGGTCAAAAAACAGCCAAATACTAAGACGAGCTATCTCAAAATAAAGCCCATCCAACCAAACCTAAAAGTAACTGCTGTATCGAAAATCATCAAATATTAAGTTAAAGCGACAAAAACGGAAAGATTGTCTTCGTCTTTCAAACGCAATAACATAACATTTATATTTGACAACTGCAGCAAAATTTCCAACCGATCTTCAAAAATGACGGGAAAAAGAGAACAAAATGGGTGTTGTCTGAACATACGTACGTTAACGTTTCTGAAAACCGGCTGAAGTTCCTTAGAAATAGTATTTACTTGAAGATTATCTTTGTAAAAACATTATACAGGCAATCACTGAGATTTCGTAATTTTTAAGTCATCAATGCGCTTGCGCAATGAACAACGTCGTATTGCAGTTTAGTCCACTCATTTTGTGAAAAAAAATCGGTCAACCTGTAACTAATTGCAACAGGAGGTATCTCAACGGTTTTAGACTTAGAAAGTTGCCTTAAAATGGGATTTATTGAGAGGCAGTCCAGTGACTGAAGCTTTTATTATAAGGCCTATGAAAATGTCTTTAAGTCCTTTAACTAATAGAATACAATCAAATTCTGTGTTATGTTAAAATGGGATACTATTTTGGGGGAGTATTTCTACGTGACTGCGTGATGCAGTTAAATGTGTGTGTTCAGTCGTTGTGTCAGCCCACAATTGACCATCGCTCACCACTAGAGTTCTCGTAGCTCAGTGGTTAGAGCATCCGACTAGTGTACGGAAGGTCGTGGGTTCAAATCCCATCTGGAACTCAGAATTTTTCTCTGAGTTTTCCCTCTCCACACATCGTTCTATTTTCATTTAATAAAAGCTGTATCCTGCTTATGGGCCCGGGCTACGTAACATTTTCCTAACCACAGTGAGTTGTTGTTCTTGTGTGGGTGGAGTGCTTCCTTTTCTTTTTTCTTGAACTGACTTGTTTGTTGAAATGGTTTTAATTATCCTGATGCCTATTGGACTTTGTATCGGGCTTCCAAGTAGTAAGAAGAAGTGATCGCCTATGGACAGCACTGTCAACGGATCTTGCATGTGATTGAACAAGTGCTGATGTGAAGCCTCTAGACAAGCGAAGGCCTAACAAGAGGAAGGGACATGACTGAGCAGCAGCGACTTATCTGGCTGTTGCAGGCCTTTGGTGAGACAAACCTTGTGATACAAGAGTTGACAGAAGTGCAATACAACACAGATGAGCAGAACAAGGGCATGACAAAAGCCAGGCAGTGGCGCAATATGAAGGTCACACTCATTATTCTCACCACTTTGGCTGACATGATCATGAGTTGTTTTGCACCCGACCTTAACAGCAGAAATATCTTGACCGGTGTGCGGCTGACAACGCTGTCAATATTGATCGCGCTAGAACTACTGATGAGAAGGTATTGTTTTCAATGACTGGAAGGACAACAGGTGATTACACATTTAAGCCGAGTGAGCAATCTGTCACCCTTGCTTCAAAGTCTTCTGTCAGGATTGAAAGCGACAACGTGCAGGTACATCTGCCACTCCTGTTTCAGCGGCTTATCATTGCTTACCGCAGACAAACAAGGGGGTTAGTTTCTAAAGAAACTGTGGTTCTGCTCCGGGGGAGGGGAGTGAAACACAAAAGTTTAGATTCATCAACTGAGTTCATAAGGTGGCAAATTGTCCCTTGTAAAGAGATTGAAAGCTGACTTTTCGAGCGTTAGCCTTTCGTCAGAGCGAATCAAGGAATTGTGGGTTGAATTGGTTTATAAGGAGAGCGGTGGAGCTACGCTATTGGTAGGAACATGGCAATGTGAAAAACAAGAAAAGGTAGGTTGAATGAAAAGCGTTGGTTGATACCGTGGGGATCAAGTGTGCCAATTTAAAAAATGAATTTTTGAACTAGATTTTTATGACTTTCCTTGTTACCCTGGTGTAGGGAAAGGCCACAGATCGTCAGTTGTTGGCTCTGAATGATTACGGAGATTAAAATGTTGGGCGACTGGTTTGGATGCGTCATTGTCATTTCTTTCAACGTCTCGTAGGTGTTTGTGGTAACGGTCGCCTAGTCTCCTCCCTGTTTCACCAATGTATATCTTTTTGCATAAAGTGCATGTTATGCAATACATAACATTTGCATAGGTGCATGTAAAGTGATCAGTGATTTTAGTCGATCGCTTGGGTATTGTTATTTTGTCCGCATTGCAAATGAAAGAACAAGTGTTGCATCGTGTGCGCACGCATTTCTGAAAAGCACCAGGTTGATTTAAGGTTTACGCACACTTACAGCAACTCCGATGATCTGAAGGGTAGTTTCGCTATGAACTCTGCAGTCATCCAACGGCTCTGTTTGAGTCTCCTCCGACGCTGCGGAAACCGCAAAAAAAAAAACAAAAAAAAACAAGAAACAGCTCTTCCGGACACCCTGCGAGCGAAGCTTTCACCCGATTCCACATCAATTCCAGCAGGGGAAGTCAGCATGTATTATAGATGGCGAGCTTTCCTTCACCAAGTCTCGTGGCCTCGAGGGTCCGCAACGTGACAGAATGTTTGTGGTTTCTACTGCAGCTATGTGTCTAGGAAATACGGAAATCCTATCGTTATTTTTTTATGGCTACCCGTCCAAAGCTAAAGATAGTTCAGTGATGATTTTCTTGCACCAGAATAACCATCTTTTACAAAGCTGGACCATTACGTTTTGGCTTCCATTGATAAAAATGTGTTTCCGGTGATGCTAAAAATAGATGATAGTGTGCAGAGCTTGATGAATCCGGCTCCAGCTTTGTACACTGAGGACTCAGGCCGTCAGACGCAAACGACCTGTAAGCATAAGTCGACCAATCAGAGCTTCTTTTTTATAAAGCGCGTTGTGATGATTGCCTTTTCTTTCGTTCATGTATTTTTCCATGACTAAGTGTGTGCAGTCTTCTGCCGCTTAAGTAAACCTTTTTCTGGCGAAGGCTATTTTTAACAACTCATTTTCAGTTGATAGTGTTCGCACTGTAAATACTTGTAAATGAAACGAAGGTTTACTTGGCAGGTTTTACCGGTCAATATTGGAAGAATATTGACAGGCACCATTGTTTTAACGTAATCAGTTAGGAGATGTCAGCAGGTACCTGCACCCGTGTTGCCACGGACTTACGAACAAAAACACTAATAGACTGATCATACTGACAAATTAACCAGTTTAAAACGTGCAGTTTATAGAGGGGGCTTTAGCAAAAAGTAACTAAATGAATGATCTATTTTGAGCCAGTTTCAGATAATGAAAAACCAAGTCAACCGGGATATCAACTGCGCTTGGATTGTTAGATCAATCTGAATTTTAAGACGTAAACTACTGGTCAATGTAATACTTAGAGACCTGTTAATGAAGTGGCGTCAGTCTAACGATAGAACGAAAAAATAAATAAAAATAGTGAATAAATATATGACAAACAAGAAAGCCCATTAGGCATTCTAACCGGCCATTCTGACCCTCCCCACCCCTAGGTTTCACAAATGTTAACGCGATTCTCTATTTATACGAACCGACGTGACGAATAGTGTGATTGTGTGACACAATATTTTGACTAGGGGTACTGGATGACGTAATGTTTAAGGTATCAGGGTACCCCAAATGACAACCTTGCGTTATCAACGTTTGAGCGTCAGGCGTTTCACACAAACCCTGACAAACTATATATTTTCTGAAAGCTTAATAATTGAAGATTACGAAAACGTATTTAGATAAAGAAAAAAGAAAATTCTGTTGAAAATATAGCTTACGTTTTTCAAAAGTACATCATTGACATAATAGGTTCCGCTCCACTCGAAAAGGGTCTTGAGAGTAAGACGAACATCGTACCGAATTCTTCACACCTTTGTCTCAAAAACCCTGTCTCGGAATTTTTTTATCTGGCCTGGTTTGTTTTCTGCACTCAGTTAAACTTTGAAGTTTGAAAAAACACCCCTTCTCCTTCTTTAACGGACCATAACTTATGAATGAGCGCAAAAATAAAATTCGGAGACACGGTTTTGGTGTCAAATTATCTGGCAACATTCTCGCCAAATTTGAGCTAAATTGGTTGAAAACTCGCTGAACGCGAACTTAAAACGTGCCCTCAATTTCTTGAAAAATTAGTTTCGAGAAAAACGGCAAAATAGATTAGGAGACTTTGTTCCGGCCTGATGAGATTAAAACACCTAGGTGTCAGGATAATTACCTGTGGTTTGATCGAAAGGAGGCTCAACTTACCTTATAACAATAGCACAAACATGGTGTCATATTTTTATCGGAAAGCGACCTTCGTTCAGGTCTGTGTACGCGTTCCGCATTCTTAACGCACTGGAAATTTTACCCTCATAATTTAACGTCGCTGTACGATGTCGAAAACATAAGCAAAAAGAAAGGGCAAGACTTATCAAGCTGACGGGACCTGAAAGACGAAAGTAACTGCGAAAGGAAAGCACTGTGAAACCCGCGAAGAAGCCGTCGCGTGCTCGGCTCAAGATCTAAAAGAGAACGTTCTTTCATAAGTGGTCATAACAAGAGTACTCGATGAGGACCCACCTTGTGTAGGGGTAGGGGGGCTATGCAAGATACCACCCGTTTGATTAGCCAAATGGATAAAATTTATTGGCCTCAAAATTTGAGTTGAGACTCTCATATTAGGTGTGCATGAAGCTTGCATTGCTGGAGAAATGGCACAGGGAGGTTTGAATCTTTTTCTTAGTTTCTACTCCTGATAGAGTGGGGGCTATACAAACAAGACACCATCTTTTAAGGTGGGGGAAGGGGGGTACATGAAGAGACCACTGGTCTTTTTGCGGAATGGTGGGTCCTGTCTGAGTCCAATAGTTTTGACAATTTTCCTAAATGCAAGCAGTTGGGTAATAAACTTCTTTATTACTCGAGACACTACTTTCGCAATTTACGTTTTCGTGAGGCAAACTCGACAACAAACACCGCTTCATCGAGCTTTTCTACGAGCGTTTCGCCTGATGTGATTTCCGTCCCTTTCAATCGTTCCATGCATGGATTCTTCACAGTATTCTCCATCATCTTCTCTCTTCGCGTGTTGCAACAGCTCTGCCGTATATTAAAGCGGCTCACGAACATGGCGTTCTCGTTCTTCTGTAGGTTTTTCCAACCACATTTCTTGACTACAGATATACGAGCTTTTGTAGCTCGAGGAAAGTTTTTCGGCCCACACCGAGCAAAATTCTTTCGTACGCTTAGGCTTTGCCGTTTTTTTTGTTGTTGTTGTTTTTTTCTTTTGGTTTTTTTGGCGGAGGCAAACAGGCAGGATCTCTTCCTTCTTAGCTTCTTAATCTCATGCTTTCTGCGCAACATCGATGACGTGGAAATTGGTACGCAATCGATCTCATGTCAAAACATCACGGCCCTCTTATGTGATTTTTTTTTCTCATGATTTTTTCGGCGTAGTTGACAGATGACTGTCGACACCTAATTAGAGAGAATTAATGGCCCTAACCGTTTTATATCCATAACTTTACGTAGAAAAAAACTTCTTTTGTGAAACTTTTTGCAATGGAGAGGTTTTAATAATATCTATCTCAAAATGACAGAGCGTATTTTTTAAAAAAGTGGTCAATTTTGGGGTACCATGATACCTTAAACTCTGATGACTCAGCTTATCTTTCTTATCGCTTTTATTTGTGTTGAAAAACGCAAATTCACTCAAACGTTGAATGTCGAAATAAATTCGTCCACAACTGAGAATGCTCACACAGGGACGACGAAGTATTTACTGTTGTGCCTAGACCTTAAATACAAACAGTGAACATAGCAGTAGAATCAAAATATAACGCTTGATAAACACGAGCTCGACCAGATCGTCAGAGTATGGGGCACGTCAAGGCATATCTCATGACGTGATGTTTAAATCCGGTTTGCTAACCCGGGAATCCCCTTGCAAAAGTAAACAAGCGAGCGGGGACGAAAGTCGCCCACGTCTTTAAAAGCTAACGCGCCTGTCGAGCCGCAATCAATTTCGCGCTCACTCGCTTGTTTTTCTTTTCCTTCACTATCTCTGAACGGAAAGAGAGACTGCTCGTAGCCTTTAGCGGACACCACACGCAAACCACACAAATCCGTCGATAATATTCAGATATTTTCGTTCTTTCAATGCAAAAAGACTCGTAACACCTGCCTTATTAATTGAATGACGATTCCTTCGTATCAACTTCTCGCCTCAAATGAACACTCTTCTCTCTCCGTTCACAAGCACTATCATGTACTGATGGTGCAATCAACTAATATTGCATCATCATACTTGTACCAATTCCTTCTCTTCCTAGCCCACGCCGGCAAAACGCAACTGTCCTTTTTGTCCGCTGCGAAATACAAGTTAGCCAATCAGAAACCTTACAATCCACTTCGCAAACCACCCCCCCCCCATAAAACGTCAAGGGAAACCGCCTCTCACGCAGCACAATATTACACCGCTCCTATCCAAAACGCAACTTTCAAAGCAAATCACATTCACAGAAGCGTGATATGCTTCTGACATTCACAAATCCTTCTGACTCCCACATTTTTACATCCCTCAAAATGTCAATCCCAATAAAAAACACTCCTGCGCTACAAAAATTTTCACCATAACCACTAACTATATCAGACAACACAGCCAATTTCGCATTCAATCCTATTAGTTGCTTTACCCAAGTGCGCATGCGTTATACAAGACAAATACAAAAAAAACCCAGACTTAACAACCCTTCGCCGTTCATATCTTAAATACCGTAAATTAAAAGACAAGAACACACGAAGGTAACATTCAGCAGACTAAAATGAGCATGCGTCTTATATAAGACAGTACCGCTCTTGAGTACCAGTACCACAAGCTTTACAGCACTTTGTTCGTATGTTAAGGTGATTCCATTCAATTGCATTGCGCATCCTTTCTGCGCATCAATTTTTGCGTGATTAGCGCGCGCGCGTTCGAAACTTGGTAGGTTTTCTATGAAAACTGAGCTGTTGAGAGAAATGAGATGTTGTTTTCTCCAAAACGAACTCGGTGACTCCTCCTTTTTATTCCATTTATTTGAAGAAAACACCAGTCTGCATGATATATCCAAATTTTAAGAATTTTTCATTACTCAATTTTCAAATATTCTGATTAATTCATTATTATAATCTGATTTTAGGCATTTCACTGGAAGCGTGCATGTGCTCGATTTGCTTATTATTTCATTACTTTTATTTTTAAGGCAACTTTAAGGCCTTTTACTGTAACGTTGTTTTACTATCACAAGAATAATGCTTAAATTTTATTGCTGGTGATAACTTTCTTAAAGTAGTGGGTGTCTCTGGTACAAGGAAAGGCTTTTTAACATTGCTGTCGATAGCTAGTAAGGTATCTATATACTACAGCCCTGTAGCGTGAAATCAGACACGGTGACCCCCTCTTTTCATTTTATTTTTTCGATGTACTAGGTGTAATTAATTACTGTGCCAAGTTTCAACAAATTCTCATTACAACTTCTTTTTCGATGGAATCACCTTAAGCCAACTGACTTTCACGTAAAACCGTGTTCATTTTATAAACCGGCGGTCGCTATAGCGACGGCCGGTTAATAAATGGAAAACTAAGGGGAACAAGAATCCGAGAAAGAAGCTTAAGAGTAAGAAACACGGTGTGTTACTATTTATATCGATGCAATAGCCTTACCTTGTGGGTATGCATGCATTTGGTCGTCATGTCACAAAACAAACAATCAGCAGTCTTGTAACAGAGGGCGTACTAACAAGAAAGTTTGAACACCTGCAGATCTTCGTGATATTGTCTTCCTCTAACTTTCACCATCACCGGGATTACATATCTTAAGAAAATTGTTTTCAGGCAAGTACTAGTTAGTAATTGTGTTTTGGGCATTGATTTAAATCACTGTATTTTATTCCTGAGCTTATTCGCACCCAGTGATCTTCAAATACCAGTGAGTGTTAAGGCTAATCGGCAAAATCATCACAAACGAAATAAAACACCATGCACAATAATTTGAAAATCAACAAGATGTTATCTGTCTTCAATTTTCACTGAAATCAGAAAATATGGACTAAGCCAAATCAGACCAAGTAGTGTCTTTGCAACTGTCGAGGAACCATTGGCAATGACAATAGCATTCATTTGTACCGAACAGACTTTAAAAAAAGAGTTTTATTAAAAGTAATGGTTTATGACAAATAAATGGGGAACACGTCTTCCCTGAAACAACTCGCCAAAGGCAACAACAACCATAGGTGCTAAACCAGTCAGCAGCAATAAAAATTAAACAAAAACTGTGGAGCCTTGGCATGCTACTGTAGACTACGAATAAGCACTTTTTTTACATTTTCTAGTCTTCCAAATCCCCTATCGTATGCGGTAGTATTGCCGTTGTATTTCTTCGCTTTGCCGTTTTTCTTCCTTCTTCACACCTTTATTGTTTTCATATTTTGCCATATTCTAGTTCCATTCGTTAAAGTTTGCAGACTCCGACCAAATGCTTATTTAAAAAAGAAAGCAGCCAGACACTGAATCACTGAATGCTCATTATTTTAGGAAGAAAACTTAAAAAGTCTTGTTTTTAATGTGTTTTATCCCAACTGAAAACAACGTGAATTATAAAAAATGTAAAAGAAACCCTCCACACGACCATCCTTTACACATATTTTATCTATTCTGTTTAACTAGCTGCAGGCCAACTATTCATGGAGCGCTCTGACATTCATTCATTCATTCATTCATTATTTATTAATTTTTTTCTTTTGTTTGCTTTTAAATAAATTTTAAGACGGAATTCATCAGGAAATTGAGTAATTTTATTTTCAGTGGACAAAAATCTTGTACCAGAATAATTTAAAGCATATCGCATTCTTTTTAACACTTTTTAAGAGCTATGGATGTAATTTGTTATCTGTAATAGCCCCAAAGACAATTTCTTATGGGAGCCCGAGAAAATAAATTTCAAATTCACAAAATGAAATCTGACACATAAAATATTACCTGTGCTTACACAATTCCTGTGAAATTTGAAAATTAATTTCTCGGGCTCCCATGAGAAATTGCCTTTGGTGTTATTACAGATAGCTAATTACGTCTATAGCTCTTAAAAAGTGTAAAAAATAATGCGATATACTTTAAATTATTCTGGTACAAGGTTTTTGCCCACTGATTACTTAACTTCCTGACTTCCTGTCTTAATATTTCCTGTCTTAATATTCCTTACTTGACTTCCTGTCTTAATATTTTATCGAAACGGAATGATTATCATATAGAGAAAAATGAAACGTCTTGTTTTTAATTTTTACTTTGGCAGGAAGATCCTTTACTTAGCCTTTACATATATTATATCTATTCTGTTTAACTAGCTGTAGGCTAAACTATTCATGGAGCGCCCTGACACTCATTAATTTTTTACTTTCATGTTTAATACGTGACAACAGGCATCTTCCGTGACCTGCTAGTGCTTATTAGGCATAGGGAACTTAAGCAAACACGGCGGCGACGGCTGACGAGAGGATCACAAAACCAAAGCTTTTTAATTAATTAGCAAAACAATGACTGTGCACGTGCGATACAGATTTTGGTACATTTCTTTGCCGTCCTGTGATAAGAGAATTTGCTGATGTTTCTTCAATAGTTTAAAAACATAGAATAGCCGACAGTAGTACGTTTTTAGGAGCCAACTTAACATGTTAACCACTCGTTCATCTGTAGTGTAACACCTTTGTGTGTGAAGTACCTGAAATTGTAAGTAGTTAATCTTTAACAGGGTAACTGTCGTGCCAATGACGGAACGGCCTAGGACAATAATTAGATAATTGATAACCAATAGCAGTTTAGTATTAGTCATCGAAGGATCATGTCATCTATGTAGAGGTTGGCATAAATACATGTGCTTAGTAAGTAGTTCTTCGGTTACGCCCGACCGGGCGGTTACACCCCCGGTGGGGACGCCGGTAGCAACGATCCAGTCCTGTACGTAGCCGTGTCGGTTGCATTCTTGATGTAAATTCTGGTGACATCTTGGAGATATCGCAGTATTAAAGTCTACTGTTGGAGCCAAGTACTGTCTACTCTCTGAGACTCAGTGATTTCTACTGTATAGTTCCCGTACTTCCCGCAGCCAGCGAGTGACTCCCCCAAGTCCAAGAAGGTGTTCAGAGTTTTCATAGTCATTGTCCCATTAAGCACAAGACTTGTTATCACAGTCCTCCGCAAAACAACAACGTGAAATGACCAAATTCAAAGTTTTATGTAGAACGTGACTGACACGCGACAGTGAATTTTCTTTTTTCTACTTGAAATGTAACGCCGTCCTTATAGAGTCAGCTCCCGGATTGTTCGGCTACTTTAGACAGATTGAACGAGTTGAAACTATCGCGAAGAAGTTTGAAATATTTGGAAGTCATTTTTTAAGTGACGTTTTCCTTGGCGTTGTCGTCGTGGTTGCTTAAGCTCCTTATTTTAAAGTACTGGGAAACGTAATGAATCAAGTTGCTTTCGCAGCAGTAAAGTGGACGTACAACTGTTCTCGCCGTTGTTCAGTACTCGTACGTCGAAAACCACTTACTGAATGTTAACCCAAAAGTGAAAATAACCAGCTATCTTGGTCTGTTGGAAATGTAAAGGCCACGCTGTTCCTGGTTTACTTGCCAAAAGAGACTCCCTTTTACTTTTGCCTTTTTCAGTTTTTGGTCTGAAGTTTTAATGAGTATTTTGTATTTATAAGTTTTTAGTTATTTGTAAGTTTAAATATTTATGAAAAGCTCCCTCTGGCTTTTCAGCAACTGATTATAGGAGGAAAACTTAAAAGCATCTTTTAAATTTTTAACTTATTCAAAATGTTAAAATATATGCTAAAACGACTAGAAAACAAAACTAAATTATTAATTATAATAGTCGGTCATTCCTGTTTAGAACTTTTAAGGCTCACACAACTGCTGCTAAAGCGTTGGTTAGGGAGACAAGATGACCCAAAGCCAATCTTCGTGAAGCCGTTCATTTTATTAGTGTTCGTATTTATTACTTAATATTGTGCAAATTAACATACTTAAAGTACAGGATCAAATGTGCATTACAACTATAACTAACCAAAACTAACTAAAAATATATGAATAGATCAAATAATTACATGCATTTGCCTTAAAAACAATACAAATGAATCTCTAGTTTACTACTTATTTACCCAAGTCTATGTATCTCGGATGTAGTGCAAAATGAGGTGATCAATAGGTGATAGGTGATTCACACAGTTGTTCATCCTGCCTTTTCGGTTTGCCTTGTTACGAGTGTTGTCAGGTTTCAAAGCAAAATATCTCGTATTCATGGAGTCATCTTAATACCTTTCCCTGTCTACTTGAGTAATGAGCTGGTAATTTGCCTTATAATGTAAGGACGCAGTCGGGGGTGGGAGGTTGGGGTCAGATGTGGGATAATCCGGCTCCAGCTTTGTAGATTGAAGGGTGCCGTCAGACGCAAACGACCTGTAAGCCTAAGTCCACCAATCAAAGCGTTTTTATATCATGATATAGCGCGTTGTGGTGACTGCCTTTTATTCGTTCATGTATTTTTCCATGAGTAAGTGCGTGCAGTCTTCTGCCGCTTATGTAAACGTTTTTCTTGCGAAGACTATTTTTAACAATCCATTTTCAGTTGACAGCGTTCGCAATGTAAATACTTGTAAATGACGCGAAGGTTTACAGGACAGATTTTGCCTGTCAATATTGGAAAAATTTAAGGCTACATTACTCACTGTCACTATTGTCTTAACGTAATCAGTTAGGAGATGCCAGCAGGTACCTGCAACCGTGTTGCAAACGATTTATTTTTGCACGATTTTTATTAAACAAGCATTATAGACTACTTTACAATACATGTACTTACTGGCTATATACTTTACAATGCTTAACATAACATGTTACAGTTACGAAACAAGAAAGAAGAATTACTTACAAATAACACTAGTTAAAACAGATAGCTGACAAAAATTTTATGAGCTAAACTTAACAATGCTTAACCCTTTCCCGTCCGATTTTTTTCCTTAAAAAACGCATTTTTTACCGTTAAAGCGGTTTTTTGAGTGCTATGTTGCCAAATGCCACTAAACCTTGCTACAAAAGCGTTTTCTTACAATTTAGCTAGATTTTGAGCCAGCTTCTGTTGTAAATTGTACAATATTTTGATTTCACGCATGCGCATAAGCCAAAATTTGGACTTCACTTTTTTTTTTTTTTTTTTTTTTTGCTGATTCATTTCCAATTTTTTTCTCGCTTCTTTTGCTTTCCTTTTTCTCTCCCTTTCTTTTCTCTTTATCTTCTACACCTTATCCCCTTTCTATCCACTGGAAAAGTTTTGGCCTCAGTCCTTCAAAAAACCTGGAAAGGGAACATTGATCAACTAGGTGACTTGGCCTATTTTCCCCCAACTTTGCACCCAAAATTGGACACGTTTTTTCTGGTATAGCTCTACCAGAATTTAGTCGATATTCAAAATGGACACACATATTGATGGATCTGTCCTTGCTGTATTAGCTGCTTATCAAAACAATTTGGTAACGTCAAAAATGATGACATCAGGAGTGGTTCAATGGTTCCCGACGTTAACGTCGGGAAGATACTAGTCTTGACAGGAAAGAGTTAACAAAACCTGGTGTTACAGTTACAAAACAAGAGAGAACAATTACAACTATAACACTAGTCGCAACAGAAACCCCACAAAATTTTAACATTACCTAGGCAAAAGCAAACTGTGCCGAGTAAACATGAGCATGAGCTACAGTAGGCGAAACTGGTACTTTTTATCCTCTAGTGCGTCAATGTAAAGAAAATATTTGTGTAAAGAAAAATTTACAATGTAAAGAAAATATTTTCCAATTAAGATCAAATGATTCAGGGTTAAACAAGACGGCGAGTCAGTTAGCACACCGTAAATGATTTCTTTTCTTTTTTTTTTTTTTTTTGTAAGAACAGGCTTATTTTTGCACACCGAATGGTACCAGCACGAGACATTTTTTTTGGTAAGAACAGGCTTATTTTTGCACACCGAATGGTACCAGCACGGACATTTTGGAATTTACTCGGAGAAAGACGGAGCTTTAAGAGACGCGTCCGCCATCTTCCTGCGTCGGTCCCAGTCCAGCCAGTCCCTCTTGTACACGAATGAAAGCACTAATAGAGGGAGCATACTGACAGATTAACCAGTTTAAAAAAGAATGTCGATTACAGAAGATGCTTTACCAAAAAGTAACCTAACGAATGATCCATTTTAAGCCAGATTCAGAAAAACCAAGTAAACCTGGATACGAACAGCGTTAAGCTTGTTAGATCAATCTGAATTTTAAGAAATAATCTGCTGGTCAATGTAGAGCTTGGAAACTTGATCATGAAGTGGCGTGAGTCTAACCAAACCCATAGAACGAAAAAGTAAATAAACATAGTGAATAAATAAATAAGAATCCGAGAAAGAAGAGTAAGAAACACGGTGTGTTGCTATTTACATCAATGCGGTCGCCTTGCCTTGTGGGTATGCATGCATGAAGTCTTGAAACAGTGGGCGTAGCAACGAGCGAGTTTGAACACCTGATCTCCATGTCATTGTCTTCCTCCTCCTTTCACCATCACAGCGACTATATACCTTGGGAAAATTGTTTTCAGGCAAGTCATAGTTAGTAATTGTGTTTTGGGAAATGATTTAATCACTGTATTTTATTCCTAAGCTTATTCCCACCCAGTGGTCGCCAATTATCAGTGAGCGTTCTATCAATTCTGTTTAACTAGCTACAGGCCAAACTATTCCTTGAGCGCTCTTACATCTTTCATGAACTGCTAGTGTTTATTTCAATTTTCAGAAGTACAAAACGAAACGAACCAAGTTTTTTTCGCAGCAGGTTTTTTCAGTGGAGCACAGGTTTTCGTACCGTTGATGCTCTAGATATTGACTCAGAGGTCAATTTGACGAGCTACCTGCGGCCTGTTGAAAATGAAAGGCACGTTGTCCTCTGGCTTACTTGCCAAAAGACAGTTCCTTTTCTTTGCGTTTTCAGTTGTTACCCAACGTTTTCTGAGTATTTCGTATTTGTAAGTCGTTAAGTTATTTTGTAAGCTTGATATTTATGAAACGCTCCCACAAGCCTTTTTAGCAACCGGATGCTTATTAGCGACACCGGATGCTTATTATATAAAGAAGAAAAATGAAACGTATTGTTTTTAACGGATGCTTTTTAGCGACACCGGATGCTTATTATATAAAGAAGAAAAATGAAACGTATTGTTTTTAACGTTTCTTCTCGTAAATAACTTGAATTACCAAAAATGTAAAAAATAACTTTGGCAGGAACATCCATTACGTTGCCTTTACATACTAATACATTCTTTTTATTCTGTTTAACTAGCTGCAGGCTAAACTATCCATGGAGCGCTCTGACATTCATTAATTTTTTACTTTTATGCTTAATTCGTGACAACAGGCATCTTCCATGGCCTGCTAGCGTTTATTCCACGTTATTAAAGTACTGGAAAACGTAATGAATCAAGTTGTTTTCGCAGCAGTAAAGTGGACGCACAACTGTTCTCGCCGTTGATCAGTACTCGTTCGTTGAATGCCACCTACTGAACATTGCCGGACCCATAAGTGAAATAACGAGCGATCTTGGCCTGTTAGAAATGTAAAGGCCACGCTGTTCCTGGTTTACTTGCCAAAAGAGACTCCCTTTTACTAATGCGTTTTTTAGTTTTTGATCTCAAGTTTTGGTGAGTATTTTGTATTTATAAGTTGCGAAGTTATTTATAAGTTTAATATTTATGAAAAGCTCCCTCTGGCTTTTCAGCAACTGATTACAGGAGGAAAACTTAAGAGCATCTTTTAAAATTTTCAACTTATTCAAAATGTTAAAATATATGCTAAAACGACTAGAAAACAAATTAAATTATTAATGATACTATGTTAGGTAAATGACGCACCTAGTCAGTCATTCCTGTTTAGAACTTGTAAGGCTCACGCAACTGCTGCTAAGGCGTTGGTTAGGGAGACAAGATGGCCCACAGCCAATCTTCGTGAAGGTGTTATTTTATGTATTTCGGATGAAGTGTAAAATTAGGTGATCAGGTGATAGGTGATTCACACAGTTGTTTATCCATCCTTTTCGGTTTGCCTTGTTATGAGTGTTTCTATGTATCAGGTTTTTTGTTCTTGTTGGTTTTTGCAAACCAAAATATCTTGTATTCATGGAGTCATCACAATACCTTTCCCTGTCTACTTGAGTAATGAGCTGGTAATTTGCCTTATAATGTTAGGACGCAGTCGGGGGTGGGGAGGTTGGGGAGATGCGGGATATTTCCTCCCTTGGGCCTCAGGCTAAAATATGGCTCAAATCAGGTGAAATTCCTCCACTTTTTTAATTGTCTTTACTTATGAGAGGGGAATATTACATACTGAGAGGGGCATAACAGCCAGCTCTTTACTTTTTAGACGGTCAGCAATTGATAGGAGCTATCACCTATAATATCACCTATTATTTTTCACGTCGCATTTATTAGAATTAAAGGGATACTGTTATCTATTTTTTACATCAGCCGGATGAAGATCCTGTTTTTCAGTCAAAAATTTCCCTAATTTATCATATATATATTTACAAATTCCTTTGTCAAATAGAGCGATGTCTAAATCACCAAGGGCCGAAATCAAGTAAACACGAAACACAAAAACTTGCCGGATCATTATCAGAAAACTGATGCTAAACATGGATGTCAGCATATACAGGAAATGCATTAAATAAATTGAAACCGGCATTGGCCCACAGAAAGGAGACAGGTGTACTGTTGAGTAAATATGCCCTTGTGTTTGATAAGTACCTCCAGTGACAACACTGACGTGCTGCTGGCGACGTATTAGTATATATATGTAATATATTTTCTCGCCGGCTTAAAGCTACAAGAACGGTTTCCATTTTACTAACAGGTAAGTTAAATGACTAATCGGCTACGTTTTAAAAATTTAATCCTGTTTAAAGCTTACAAGGTTCTCAAAAAAAGCACACACAAAAGGTCTAAACTCAGATTTACTAGTCACTCAACGGCACCAGAAATTACACTGTGCAAGGCCAAAATTCTTAGCTTCCTCCGGCACCAAAATATAAGTTCATGGGTTCGACTCCCGTTGGGAGGACTCAAGATTTCTTTTTCTGATTAGTAGACTTGAGGATGCTTCTTCTTTTATTGCATTTCATCCGAGTCGCCATTCCACTTAACATATATATTTTGATTTATTTCCCTTACATTAGCTCCCTGACACATTTGGAATATTGCTTGAGACTACTACGATTGTTACACGAATCGCTGAGCAACAGAACTTTGTTTGCAATTTACTAATGCTTATGGAACTTCGGTCGTAACTTAATTTTTGTAAGACCTTGCTCAAGGAGAACACATCTTTTGACAATAACAGTGGGATAAATTTGAGCCGAGTCCGGGCTTTACATTATGAGAATTTCAACTGCTATGAAGAATTCAGCTCTTTCTTTTCTCCACTCATAGCAACGAAAAGAAAACGCTATTTCGGGACGACCAATTATACATTTTACAGCGTTTTTTTGATTTTGGTCAAAAAACAGCCAAATACTAAGACGAGCTATCTCAAAATAAAGCAGATCCAATCAAACCTAAAAGTAACTGCTGTATCGAAAATCATCAAAGATTAAGTTAAAGCGACAAAAACGGAAAGATTGTCTTCGTCTTTCAAACTCACTATAACATTATATTCATATTTGACGTCTGGAGCAAAATTTCCAACCGATCTTCAAAATTTCCAACCGATCTTCAAAAAGGGAAAAAGAGACCAAAATGGATGTTGTCTGAACATAAGTACGTTAACGTTTCTGCGGCGATATTAGCGAAAACCGGCTGAAGTTCCTTAGAAATAGTATTTAAGTGAAGATTATTTTTGTAAAAACATTATACAGGCAAACACTGAGATTTCGTAATTTTTAAGTCATCAATGCGCTTGCGCAATGAACGTGGTATTGCAGTTTAGTCCACTCATTTTGTGAAAAAAATCGGTCAACCTGTAACTTATTGCAAAAGAAGGTATCTCAATGGTTTTAGACTTAGAAAACTATCCTTGATGACATATCAAAAGTCCCAAAAAATCCCAACAGGGGAAGTTGCCTTAAAATGGGATTTATTGAGAGGCAGTCCAGTGACTGAAGCTTTTATTATAAGGCGCATGAAAATGTCTTTAAGTCCTTTAACTAATAGAATACAATCAAATTCTGTGTTATGTTAAAATGGGATACTATTTTGGGGGGAATAAAAGCTGTATCCTGCTTATGGGACCGGGCTACGTAACATTTTCCTAACCACAGTGAGTTGTTGTTCTTGTGTGGGTGGAGTGTTTCCTTTTCTTTTTTCTTGAACTGACTTGTTTGTTGAAATGATTTTAATTATCCTGATGCCTACTGCAACTTTGTATCGGGCTTCCAAGTAGCAAGAAGAAGTGATCGCCTATGGGCAGCACTGTCAACGGATCTTACATGTGATTGAACAAGTGCTGATGCGAAGCCTGAAGACAAGCGGAGGCCTAACGAGAGGAAGGGACATGACTGAGCAGCAGCGACTTATCTGGCTGTTGCAGGCCTTTGGTGAGACAAACCTTGTGATACAAGAGTTGACAGAAGTGCAATACAACACAGATGAGCAGAACAAGGGCATGACAAAAGCCAGACAGTGGCGCAATATGAAGGTCACACTCATTATTCTCACCACTTTGGCTGACATAATCATGAGTTGTTTTGCACCCGACCTTAACATCAGAAATATCTTGACCGGTGTGCGGCTGACAACGCTGTCAATGTTGATCGCGCTAGAGCTACTGATGAGAAGATATTGTTTTCAATGACTGGAAGGACAACAGGTGATTACACATTTAAGCCGAGTGAGCAATCTGTCACCCTTGCTTCAAAGTCTTCTGTCAGGATTGAAAGCAACAACGTGCAGGTACATCTGCCACTCCTGTTTCAGCGGCTTATCATTGCTTCCTGCAGACAAACAAGGGGGTTAGTTTCTAAAGAAACTGTGGCGCTGCTCCGGGGGAGGGGAGTGAAACACAAAACTTTAGATACATCAACTGAGTGTCCCTTGTAAAGAAATTGACAGCTGACGTTTCGAGCGTTAGCCTTTCGTCAGAACGAATCAAGGAATTGTGGGTTGAATTAGTTTATAAGGAGAGCGGTGGAGCTACGCTATTGGTAGGAACACGGCGATGTGAAAAACAAGAAAAGATAAGTTGACTGAAAAGCGTTGAGTGATACCATGGGGATTAAGTGTGCCAATTTGAAAAATTAATTTTTGTTCTAGATTTTTATGGCTTTCCGTGTTACCCTGGTGTAGGGAAAGGCCACAGATCGTCAGGTGTTGGCTCTGAATGATCACGGAGATTAAAATGTCGGGCGACTGGTTTGGATGCGTCCTTGTCATTTCTTTCACTGCTCGTAGGTGTTTGTGGAAACAGTCGCCTGGTCTCCTCCCTGTTTCGCCAACGTATATCCTTTTGCATATAGTGCATGTTATGCAATACATAACATTTGCGGGGATGCATGTAAAGTGATCAGTGATTTTAGTCGTTCGCTTGGGTCTTGTTATTTTGTCCGCATTGCAAATGAAAGGACAAGTGTTGCACGTGTGCGCACGCATTTACAAGCACCAGGTTGATTTAAGATTTACGCACATACACTTACAGCAACTCCGATGATCTGAAGGGTAGTTTCGCTATGAACTCTGCAGTCACCCAACGGCTCTGTTTAAGTTTGGCTGTCTTTTTCGAACCTTTTGTTGATGGACTTGAAGAGAATTCATTGACACTTTATTGTTTTTGTCACCCCAAACAATGCTAGCATATACAAGCTGTGAGTATCAGTCGCATTGACGTCGCATCAGAGTCAGTCGCATTGACGTCGCATCAGAGCATCACAGCGCCAATAAGTTTCACATAAATTACAAAGATCGTCCACAGTACATTTACCACTTACTGTCACTGATCTTTGCGGTTAGTTGCGTTTCGTGAAAATCAGTGACAGGCCTGTATTTCCAGAGACTTTATTCGTGTAAGAGAAAACAAAGAGACTTTTAGCCAAAATATGAACTTAAGTTTTGTTTTTGTCATTGCTTTTCATACATTGTGATATCGTACAAAATAATGTTCAGTATAGATTGTATTTAGTCTCCTACACAGCCGTTTTTAGCGTGACGACACTAAAAACGGGTTATGTAGGAGACTAATAAGATTATATTTTGTCCAAGGGGTTAAATTAACATTTAATTTCCGTTATCAGTTTAAAAAGATAATGGGCAGTAGAGATTATATTTTGCCCAAAAGGTAAAATTAACATTCTATAATCCATTATAGTTAACAGATGACAAGTTACTATAAATTGAAGCATAGCTATATATCATATGTACACATAACACTTTCGTTGACCAAAATATGGATTGTTTTTTACCGGCCGTGAATGATGAAGAAGAGAAAATGATTTGAATGGAATTATAAAGTACGGTTCCATTGCTTCGTAAGCTGAAGTTTGTTTAACCTGGATTGTCTTGTTTGCCAACAACGCTTTAAATAATTCATATTTTAGATGAAGGGGAATATTGCGCAAATTGAATATTTCCTCTTCAGAATCAGCGGACGACTACTGAAAGTGTCTATGTACAGTCCTGTAGCTAAAAACGTCTTTGATTCTTGGCAATAGCTCATTTTGAGATCTCGATTTCGATATCTTTAGTTGTGTAGTGAATATTCAGTAACTGATGTTTGGAAGGATTTCTGGATGAACCGATTACTAATATACTTAATTAGTGATATATTCTTGAATGATATGTAAGAATAAAACTGCAACAGTGGTGTTTGATATAGTATATTGAACACCGATATGGCGTATTCTGAGACAGTTGATCAAAAAAAGGAAAACGTCGTATTCTGCTTCTATGTAATTTGATATTTGCAGCAGAAAGTATGGTAATCAGAAGCAATTTGCCCCTTAAAAATCTCAAATAACTATTGGTTGGTGTAAATTGAAAGTCGCTTATGCAAGTACGTACAATGCAATCAAAAATAATAATAATAATATAGCTGAAAATAGCTATTTTACGCCATTACTAATTAGAAAGGAAAACATAAAAAAAAAAAAACGATTTACTCCATGGCAGCTGGTCACAGCAGCAGCAATTATGTTACCTTACTGACATTTCTCTTCTTGAGGTAAGGTAATCGTTTGTTGGATGTTTGTGTGACTCCTTAACAGCGAGTTTTTCAATCGAAATTGTAAAACCCAGAGACGGTTTTTCAGGTAAGGCAAAAATCTACTTAATAGTCGTAGAACATTACAAAGCCGGCAAGAAATCTTAACCTTTGTGTTTTATCCAGATTGGTAATTTCAGTTGCCTGACTCACTAATTAGCACAGGATCAGTTAAGAAATTTGCAAACGTTTGGTATTGTCAAGCTCACTTTACAAAGACTGGATGGTAACGTTTATCCATTCTCGTAGTTGACTGTAATAAGTAAACTGTGTCGTGGATTAACGTTTTCAGTTTAGTTCCTCCTCGAATTTCATTCATCATCGCTCGGATACATTTGTTTCCAGTTGTTAACTGATGCACCACAAACTGCGAAGCTGTGGCTTGCGGCGAAAATCTAACCTCACTCACAAACTGCAGTCAATGCCGTGTGTTTTCCACAAAAAGGCCGAAATAAATAAAAGTGAAAGGCAAGGTGCCAGTGTAGATTTTATTCCTCTTTTCTTCAATGGATCTCTGGTCCACACCGGAAAGTAAGTCAACAAATCTTGCTCAGGCAATAAGATTAACAGAACACAGGTTTTTCAAAGAAAAAGCCCAAGTGTTTATATATATTTTCAGTTATCAGGCGCAAGGTCTGACATCACATCATTTCACCAATCGGTAGCCAAGTAAATACCTGAAGATTAGTTTGTTCTAAGAATTTGAGATTAAAGAAAAAAAGTTAAAATATAAAAACCCCGCTGATTTAATAAAGGCTACCTTATATTTCCCTGATATTTGCATAACAGTTATAACCAGGAGATATAAACTTCAATAATAAGAACCGATAAATTGTGAGGTGTCTGTCAAAACCGTGAAAAGAGGCTCAGTCAAGCTAACCTGTATGTTATTGAAAATTTCTTTCCTCATGTCCTCGCTCATCATATTTTGACATTTTTGCAAATGTTGACTTAAAATTTCAGATGAATCTGTTAACCAACGCATAAACTATAAGTCTCTAGTGATGCAATGGCTTTGTAGCGTTCGTGTAACTTAGGAAGACAAAGAATAATTCAAGATACCGCCATTTTGACCTTGTCACAAGGAGGAAACGCACAATGGTTTCATTTCTACTAATTCTTCAAACTTATCGCTTCTAATACGTTATCATTGCTAAAAAACGTCAACCGCTCAAGTTCCTCGATCTTAATTTGTTCGTGGATGCGTCACGAGTGGAATCTTATTGGCTAAGCTATGATTGGTTTCAAAGCTCTGTCACCAAGTAAATCACACCAGGCAAGCTTCAACTCGGGAGAGGCTCAAAAGCTTTTTTGTTTTTATTTTTTTCTTGTTTCTTAAGCCTATTTTACCTTTTTACCTCTAAGTTCTAGTGATAAAAACCAACGCTCTCCTTCTTTGCTTGAGTTGTAAGTCGAACAAACTGTGAACATCGAAATGTAAAAAAATATTTTGTCGAATATATTTTTGCGAAAAAGGTACTTTTATTGTCTGTTCTCAATGTCCTTACTAAGTTATTGGGGACTTTAAGCAAAAGGAAAGATAGTTGAAACATTGTGGCCGTCCTTGTTGCATGTTTTGTTAGTTTTTCTAGTTGACTGCAGAAACAATTGGCGAGTTCTACACCACAGTAAACCAATTGATCGTTTAGCCAGTATGCATCATTTTGGTTACTTCGTCAGTTGGCATTACTTGACAGCTCAAATGGCCTAGTCCGATGCGTCTTTATTTTACCGCAGGGAATACATTAGATATCTCTTCGTCAATCAAATTGAATTGAATTCTGACAATATCTTGTTTATCCAAAAATGTTGTCGTGTGATTGCATCTTATACAATCTCTGTGCTAGTTAGCGATGTTGACTAGTGAGGCAGATGCTGCATAGATTTTAATTTCTCTATTTACATTCAACATTGCACTATTTACTTTAACACAAGCTGTGTTTGTGATAAGAGTCTTACAACTGCAATTATGAAGGTTTGTTCCGCCATTGTTTCATTTCGCAACCTTAGAATGTCTACAAAAGCGCTCAGTATTATTTCGTTCATTTACCTTCTTACAAGCTCATAGGTATATCTTAACTCTTCTTTATCAGTTGTATTAGGAGATATGCGATGCGTTTGAGGCAGTTTTGTTCTCTTTCTGATCTGTTTGTTTGATTTCTCGGCTCTTTTGATAGGAAATAACGTGAAGCCAGTCAGTTAGCGGACTTTTTACAATTGGTGCTTTCTTTTTCGGATTTCATACTTGAGGTAATGTTAAGTTTAATCATTTCCACATATGTAAGCGATTTTAAAACACGAGCAAGAACAAAGAAATCAAAAATGGAGTATTTTCTTCTACTTTATTGACCGAGGCATTGGAAAGAATATTTCTAATTGTATCACTCTGCTCAGTATTTATGTCTTTACGTTGTGACATAAGTATCAATAAATAAACACTGATTTATTGTTTAGTCATTCATCAAAGAGAAAAAATTGTAATTCTGTTGCTTTCTTTATAATGAATTTACCATCTTACCCACATAGAAAACTGTTAAATCAGCAAAGACATGCTAATGCAACACTATGCTCGGTCTGTGGTCGAAAATTGAGTGGATACATAGCCACCGAAGATAGCGACATTTCAACGAGGAAGAAAAGTAGAGTAGCTTTATAAAATTGTTTTAAAATATTGCCACTTTATCCAATGAATTATCGTGTGAACACCTGAAAATAATAGTCCGGCAGATAAGTGTTAAATCAGGGGTGAGTACTGCACTTTATGATAAAAGCATCAAACTGGGCAGGTTAATACAAGGCATCATGGGGAACATTTTCAAGATTAGAGGCAATCCGGATATGCTCTGTGTCAGCCAGGAGAGGATGGTAAACGTAATGGGCTTAATTATTCAAAATGGCCGCCGCCAGCGATACTTCTTTGGTGTGGAAACATACAGCGTAATTGTCTAAAACAATGTGTGATCGTAATGATCTATTTAACTAAGTTCAGAGATTACAATCATGCTATCAAAATTGGCAAAGAAGGTTTCTGAGAATTGAAAATTGAAAAGATACGTCTGAGGTCATAATTATGCAAACTAGAAATTTTAATTAATTCACATTTCATGATTGCATGGTTGTAGCTTACTTTTTCATTACTATCGTCTCAAACTTTACACGAGAAAACCATAAATTGTTTTTTCTGAGTTTTCTAGCTGGTGAAAGAATGCAAGACACTGTATTACTTTTCCTAGGAGTTGGTAAATGGCCAGAAATGAAAAAACAGTTGTCATGAATTAGGTTAGTTAAGGTGTCGTGATTTATGCAGTTAAACAAATGGAAGTGCTGCTGACTGTCCTATTTTTGGATAATTATTTATTGTTTATCCACTATACCAACCACAAGAGTAACTAAACAGCCACAGATACCTATTGCAAATAATTTTACTGTATGAAGAGGATGTGGTTGATACCGGTGGCCATCTTGGGTGTTACCTACATGTAAAACTCATTTGTATTGCTAAAAAAGCATGCGGAAATAGATATTTTTTTATGCAGCGATTCGATTCCGATACTTGTATAAGATAAAAAGGCATTGCATCTGAGGTACACAATTCTCGCAGCGCCAATACTTATACTTAAGGGCACACCATAACGATGGCAATAACATTTCTGGCAGACGGAAGGAGTTCGACGTCCTGGCCTGGGATAGCTAGATCAATCAATCGTTAAAGGACACTTCTGTTGGAAGACTTAAGAAGTAAAAAATGCTATTTTATATCCTAGAATTGCAACGAGGAACGTGTCCTTGGGTTGCACCTAGATGAGATAATAATTCCTAAAGTTGACAAACTATCAAGAGAGTGCAGTACTCTTAACAGATCATCCTACTTCATACCGCAGACAGTGACTGGTTCCAGACGATGTTTGAAGTCGATATCGGTTAACAAACTGGAATGCGGACGGAATGTTTACTCGGGTACTTTATGTAACTCGCGTAGTTCAGTACGTCAAACAATAACAGGTGCTATGCATGCGCCACGTACAAGATGCGGCACCATGCTGTGTTTTACGGAAAGATAGAGCATAGTAAAGAGTGGGGACCTCTCTACTAACTATGGATAGAGTATGCTCACTGATGCTACATGTATGCCCACATTGCATATGCTTGCACAGACAATGTGTGCAATTCACAGCAGCACACACAGACTAAATTCTCCAAGCTTAAAGAATTAGAGCTCATCGCTGCTACCAATGTCTGATAACAATGTGAATAATGTAAGAAAAACGTTTTTCAGGGAAGGTGTTAGAAAACATACTACTTCATTTGCACAGAAGTCCCTTCCGTAACCCCTCATTTAGACACTGACAGGATACCAAGCTGGCTATTCGTGGGCCTGGTGCTCTTTTAGCGCTTAACTGCCCAGTCCACCAAAATTCGGTTGCATTTAACAGAACGAATCAGTTGATCGAGAGCTGTAAAGGCTATAGACGAAGGAGTAAATTTGCGAATGAAAATCTGTTTTGGAAGTTACTATGCTTGTATCGTTACTGTAGGTGACTTAAACTGATGAGAATGGGAAAAATGGAAAAAAATAGCGAATAAATAGCGTGTGTAATAACGCGTTTCTATGTTCGTTAACTGCATCATAGATGCCGTGAAACAGTTAAACAGGTAAGCTTGAAAGTGGCCACCAAATTATCGAGGAGAAAACGAAATTGCGGTCAAATGATTCGACTAGTGTAATTGAATTAATAAGATATCTAATTTGCACAATTTTGACCTAGAATAAAACGATCTCCTGAATTCAGTTAAATCACCCCGAAAAATGTTAATGTTTTGTTTTGATGGGAAATTCAACGAGCTGGCATAACAACAATGACAATTCAACACTGTATCATGTTAATTTTGCTTCATTTTTCCAATAATAGTCTTTATAGTCTGAATGGCGGCCATATTAAAAAATCCCCCCTCCCCTTCCCAGCTGCCACAGATCCTATCCAGATTGCCTCTAATCCTTAAAACATTCCCTACGATACCTAGTGTTAGTGTGCCAAGTTTCATGCTTTTATCATAAAGTGCAGAATAGTTTTACCTATCTGCTAGACTATAAGTGTTAACGTGCACGTCGGCGGAGAATTTTATCAAAAACATGAACGAGGCGATAAGCCATGAAACATGTCTGGAGTTACATTTTTCTCGGTGGCAAACTTGGAGAATATAAATTTTTCTTTTTTCTTTATTGCTGTGAAAATAATTGAGCACTGACATGATAGGATTCGATTTTTCCTGAAGCAGCCCGAACTCCACAAAGGCCAAAGTGGTCTAGATGTTGTCTTTGGAGAGGTAAAACCCAGCTTACTTCTGGGAATGCTACCAAATGAATCCCACCGTCACGCTCAGGCTCAGGGTAGGCTTGGATAAATTCTACTCGTAAAATGCCTTATTCTGCCTGCCGGCAATGTTCGTAAAAATCGCTTCTTATGCTCGACATTCTACTTGGACACCCTTATTCTGCTGGAATTCTGCTTGGTACCCAAAAAATTTTCGGCCCTTCGGGCCTTAAATATGGGAGGGAGCCTTGGCCTCAAACCCTAAATACTAATTAGATATTCATTGTGCGTACCAAAATTGTAATTCATCTTTCTCTACATCGCTAATATTAGACGAAACAGTGAAACATGTGAATGTGTTTTAGCTAATATCACATTAATCACAAGATATTTTCCATTTGTTTTTTATTTGGTTTTAAATTTTTCTTACATCTGTTATGCATATCATTAGTGCCGCTGATTTTTCCTTATTCTGCTCAAATTCTGCTCGAAAATGCCTTATTATGCCGGCAGAATGCTCGCCTCAAAAATCGCTTATTATGTTGAAATTCTGCCGGCAGAATTTATCCAAGCCGAGTTCAGGGGCGATAACGAAGTAAAGGCAGCCTGGAAACAGACTTCCCAGGGCGCACTCGTTTGGCAGGGAAAATAGGAACAGAAGCTTTTCTTTTTTTCACCGTGAAGCCTATGCCCTGTGAAGACTATACCCTGTGAAGCCTATACCCTGTGAAGCCTATACCCTGTGAAGCCTATGCCCTGTGAAGCCTATATATACCCTGTGAAGCCTATGTCCTGTGAAGCCTATACTCTGTAAAGCCTATACCCTGTGAAACCTACGCCCTGTGAAGCCTATTCGCAGGCTGAAGAAAAGGCCGCAAGGCGCAGTCCTCTGCAAAATCACGGAAGGGAAAGGGAGAGACAAAATATGGTTGAAAACGGAATTACTTGTATCATTAAGTTCCTGGACTACAGAGGCATTGCAGCATGCGAGGAAAATGGTCATCAACAGTATCTTCAGTATGTCAGGGTTTTCATATGATCAGATCTTGATTTTGACTTGCAGGACGACCCACAGAGGGAAATCAAGAACCTTTCTCCTTAAAAATTTTGAAATTATGTTCATCGAACGTGGTATTTTCATTTGCTTGTGGCTTAATCTGGTACTGGTGGCAGACGCAAGTCAAGGTAACCTGGACTCTTATGTAATCAGTATTTTTAAAGAAATCTGACGTCTAAAGCATACGAATATGGTTAGCCTCTTTCAAAACATCGACTAAGTGAATGGAATTAGTGATTTTTTGCCAAAACAATGACAGCTTTGAAATAAAATAACAATTAAGGTCTAAATCAGCGCTTAGACAGTTTAGCTCGGATATGTTTTCAGGCTCTGGCAGGCATTCTGCAACCAGTTTTTCTACTTTTTCCACGCTGTTTTAGTAGCGAAAATCTATCAACACAGCTAAATTAGGAAAATGACTAACTTGAGAGTCATCGGTCTCGTAGCATATTTTCACAAATTCAGGAAGTAGTCTAAGCTTCAATAGACGTTTGTTTCTACATATTTTTGTGTTGAGGCCCGATAAACTAAGATTCCAATACAATCCTCTTTTCATTTGTTATAAACTGCATGAAAATATTGATTGAGAGATCAAATCGTTCTACCATCCCAAGAACACGCAAGTGTACGCATGTGTTGACCAAATGTAGTCACAGGTCCACGCAAGTTTGCAACCTGCGTCCACTTGCGACTCGTAGTGGATTCTTTCGGCGGCATTAAACAGTGGCCTTGAATTATACGACCCACACGTAACATGATTTAGCTTCTTACAAATGCCGGAAAATCAGTGTTATCAATCATTCTTTGTATTATAGATAAATTTCAACAAACTTTTGGCAAAGCATACTGTTGTTCAATATTTCAATTGTGAAATAATGTGAATTTTTTTAGTTATATACATTTACTCGATACCTACATCAGAAGATAAATAAAGTTTATCATTACAACGTCACTTCTATTAAAGGAAACTGTACATTTGACAAAGACCTGTGTGGATGGACAAACGACAAGCAGACGGACGAGCTGGACTGGGAACGATATAGAGGGTCCAGTCCCACAAGGTTCACTGGGCCGTCTCGGGATGTGTCAGGTTAAATCAGCATTGTTTGTTATGATACTACCAAAATAAGCTAGGAAGTATCATATAGGTGGCGGTTATTTTCATGTCTGTATTGTTGAATTACATGGAATGCCGAGTACCTCTGAAAAATCCTGTAAAACCCATGCAAGTTTGTCCAGTTGTACCGGCTCTCCCCCCTCCGGTTGCAAGCCTCCTTATTCTTGAACAATTCGAAAGCGAGAGCACGTTATTTTGTTGGGCGTGCATGCTTTCACATTTTGCAAAGTACTGAAGTTGATTTCCAGTCCGTACTGCGCAGGCTGAACGGTATGTTTTGGTTTTTTGTTTTGAAAAACTACTTACGTCATGCACGACTTTATGGAATGTACCAATTCGTGACATCTTACAAAAAGTGAAATTACAATTTTTATCTCCCCCATCATGGATGTGAGCTTTACACTCGATGAAATTGAAGAAAGAGACATTGAGGTGGCCCTGCGGCCAGGACAAGATAACATCTCGGTGTGTACATGTACTAGGTTTTGTTTACGGGAAACAGGAAGAAATGCCTGCCCGTGTCGTGGTGCCCATCAGTTGCCATCGAGCACGAGGAATCACAAGCTTGTGTATGAACACATGGTATGTGTTGCAGGATGATTCTTCCGAAAATGACGAGGTATTTAAGTGTACTTTATTTTTCCCATGTGGAAAAATTTTCGTACAGCTCCAAAAATGTACTCTGTTTCATAAATTATCTATGTTTTTTCCTTACGTTCGATCAATTCGGGGCTGAGCCGGCGCAGTACGGACTGGAAATCAACTTTCATGATTTTCTTTGATTGCCAAAGGAATAGAAAGAAGTTGCAGCTGAGATAGAGGCTGATTCTGCTCGTCACCGGATTCTTTATAAATACGCGACGAGAAGTAAATGAAGGCCCTTTAATGAAATAATGAAAAAAAACAATGAAGGGTACCCGTGGAAAGACTTGTGTGAGTATTATTTTCTTCCATAGGTAATGGATATTACATTTACATAGAATCGTCATCTGGTCGTCCACGACACAAAGCAAGACTGTGGAGCCCTCCTTTGAAAGGTGCCCGTTGCATGACATTCTATTACAATTTCTACGGCACTACCATGAGTTGTGTTGTAATCCGCATTCAAACCACTAATGGCTCGGAGAAGATCGTATGGATCAAATCTGGTCACTGGGGAGACCGCTGGATTGAGGCACAGATTGAGATATACGAAGAGAAAGCTGACTATCGGGTTGGTTCCTGTTTGTATAATTTATGATACGATAGTTACGGACTCAAAAGGAATGGAAAGAAAGTAAGTTTTTATTTCTTTCCAGTACGCTATGAGAAGAAGGACGATTGCTGGGCAAAATTTTTTAAGAATCATTTCTCCAAAACACGATTTTATGGAAGCTCTTTATTTTCTCCCCGATGATGTCCCTCTTTTCCTTGCAATTTTTGGCAACAGACTGAATCGACTACTCACTGACATTTTAAAACATAGGCCCGCAAAGCGTGCAGAACCGACGAAGTGTTGGTTCGTCTCGAAAAGAAAGCAAGCGAGGCGTACGTGACTGCAGGCTCAATAACATTCAAGCATCTGTAACAGCAAGTTGCAGCAAAAGTGCGTAACTGTAACTAACGGTGAAATTTGACCAACTGAAAGGGCGACCAATACCCTGGAAAGGAGGTCAACTGAATTATTCACCCTCTCCTCACCAAACATAGCCCCACAGACTACGTCCATGACCTCATGCATTCTTCACTCAAGATCATTTTTCCCTGTCTTTTGGTCGGTCTTCCTTTCGTTTTGACCCACTCCACCCTCGATAAATGTTTTTACTTGGCTCAACGTGCCGTCCTAACTGGCGTAACGAAAATTGTGACAGTATTTTGCCCTTTGCGTTACCGAATGACGTAATGTTTAAAATCTGATGACTCAGCTCATGTTGAATTAAACTAAAAAATTCCATGTCGATATAAATTTGTCCACAACTGAACATGCTTTTATCGAGAGTTGTGAGCGATGTATTTATATACTGTTGTGGATAGGGCACTATAAAAACATGATTATCGTTAAGGACAAACACATCGTCCGAATCTCAACGTGCTAACCGGCGTGACGAAAATTTATAGTATTTTGTCTTTTGCTTCACTGAATGACGTAATGTTTAAAATCTGATGACTCAGCTCACCTGTCGTCAGCCCACACGACAGTCCAGACAAATTTCGGCTTCCACCTACCTTCTTCGCCTGTCCAATTCAAAATGGCGACTCGTCCGCTCTTGTTCTCACGTCATCCCAACCCTTAGGCCATAGCGAAATACACACCTTGCGAGCCTTACACGACGTATTTTGACCGACCAAACCAGTCCACGGTCTTGTCACGACTGCTCTAACCCGACTTTGTCGGTTAAAAATGTCAGTGAGTAGTCACATGTACACATGCGGGCTATTTATGTGGTACAGTGCCGATCAGCTGGGGAGAAGGATGACCCGTGTTACGAATGAGAAAACAGTAATTGCCACCAGGATGTGCCCTGCAGTTAGTTCAAGTTTAACAATGAGATGATGAAATTTGTTACCGAGGAGACACCGTATAAATACTGACTTCAGGACTAAACGCTCCTACAACTAGCCTGAGAAAACAGCCGACGTTTCACGTGGTCGCCACTCGAGCCCTCGCAAAACGACGTCTGGGTAACGAGCGCAGAATTCCATACTGAAAATTCCAACTAATCAGGAGCACTACCAAGATCTGGGTAGTGAACGACATCAGTATGGAATTTCTGCGCTTGTTATTCAGACGTCGTTTTGCGAGGGCTCAAGTGGCGACGTCGTGAAACGTCGGCTGTTTTCTCAGGCTATCCTACAACTCGCGAAATTTGTTCGTTTGCCGCCTTCTACCCCTGTCTATCAGCTCTATTTTTGTTATAATATGTATAGTATGTATAGTATGTATAGTATGTATGATATAGTATTTTTGGTATTTTTTGGTATAGTTTTATTACGTTTGAAAAGAGCATGATGAATTTTATGACGGGGCAGACTCCCAGACATAATTCCATATAACATGTTTTAGATTATCATAGAGGGAATAAGAGGAAGTTCATACTTTGGTGATGCAGCCTTGGACGAATTTCGCTTCATAAATGGATCTTGCAAGCATGGTTTGTATCCCAGCTGAAAAGTTAACTATATTTTTATTTTTAAGATAACAAACGTTTATTTTTCAAAAAATCTGAGATACTTTTCGCTTTCCGTTTGGTGGAAAAAACCTATTGATCATTATACTGTAAAGTCATAGAACAAAGACAAACTGGCGACAAAATCTTTTTACCAATATCGCCACTTCGCGGGAGAGAAAAAAATTGCTCAACTCAGCTTATAACTTAATGGCTTACTTCGATCTCTCAGAGGATGAAAATAGAAGATCTGACTGTTTATCTACGGTGATGTTGACAAAAAGTACTGAAAGTGAAAGACTAAGATAAAAGTTCCCCGCGGTAGGAGGAACGAAAATGCGATCTATTGCTAAAATGTAGCTGCATTTTTGTGTAATCTAAGCTCGGATATATTTTGTTCCGTACATCACAATGTGATTTCTCAACCTGCGTTATTAGCGATGTGTCTGAAGCGAATACGAAAGCGATTAATTTTTTAGGAACACAAACTCCTCATGTTATGAAAAGTCACGTGACTAAAAGTGAAACAAGTTGCTACAAGCTGAAGTTAAAATTACGTGAAGTACAGAGCCGCTTGTAAAGGTGCGGTGGTCTACCAGCGTGCCGTTAGGAAAACCTAAGAAAATGCTGGGGTAGTCCTGAGATGCATCCAAATAAGGGAGAAATACCCTATTACCGTCAATAGCCATAAAGGACAGAGAGGGAGACTCCTGGTATAACCTTTGGGATATGAATAGAATAGAAATAGAAATAGAATAAAGTTTATTGAGTTCCCCAGAGGGATCTTCATACTCAATTTACAAGATTTTAAAATAGAAAAAATGTTAATAATTTACATGGTAAAAAATTAAAATAAAAAATACAATAAAACCTTACTATAACTACAATTCAATATAAAGTACCATTGAACGTTTCCAAGGAGTTTAAACTAGTCGTTTAGCCACTTGCTCAAGAGCTCGGATTTCAGTTGATTTTTGAAGGAAACTATAGAACTACAGTTTCTTAACTCTTCTGGAAGAGAATTCCAGATAGTAACTCCGCGGAACACAAACGATTGTTGCGCCAGAGCAGTTCTGCATCTAGGCAGTTGAAGGCTGTCTCTATTCCTGGTAAGAAAGCTGTGAGTCTGTGACCTCTTAGTAAAGAACTGACTTAGGTAGGAAGGGGCCAAATTATTCATACATTTATACATTTGCACAGCGTCTCTGATATAAAGGAGATCAGAAACAGGAAGAAGCTTTAATTGCTTAAGTGTCTTAATTGCAAAAAAGTTAGAAACAAATGCGGACGTTAATGCAAACAATTTTCGTTGCCCGACTCGTTTCCAGGAGAAACCGTGCCCTAAACTGCTTTTCTTGCACCGAGCCAAACTTCAAAAAATGGCGGCAATGCCAGCGTAGTCTCAGTAATTTTAAATTTACCGCAGACAAAGACGACTCTTGATTTTAAATAAAGCATGTAGACTTTGGAAGATGAACTACGTAAGAGGGAAGTTGGGAAAATTATAATCTTTTCTTTAACACCAAAAGGAAAAGTACCAGAATCGATAAGAGAAGTCCACTGTTTCAGGTGGGGTAGAGAAATACCGTGACATTGAATTGGTAGCAAAACAAATAAAACTAATTAAATTGGCCCTCTACGAAAAATAAACTTGCCGCCAACGAGGACACGTTTTGGTGCTGTGGTAGCATTTGAACCATGCGTAATCGCAGACTCGTAACTTCAACGTAATACATTACGAATTGAAGGTCTATCATGTGGACATCTAAACATGGCACAATTTTGTATTAGGACGACAAGTCGATTTTCGATCTTTTCATGGCCAGAGGTTAGCTTTTGTTTATCTCCGATTGACTCCGAGTCAAAAGGATTACTCCACTTGAAAACTTCCAACAATAGTTTGCCAGTGAATAATACTCGTTTATCTTTCGGGAAAGAGAATACTTGCTTCTCCTTTAACTCGTTCATCGAGAAAATATATTTTTTGCTGTTCGAATTTGTCGCGGACCCCTTGAATTATCCGATTCGCTTGGCTTCACCCATACAAACTTCACAGACCCAGGTATTTTAAGCTCGATTTCATTTCTGTCTAAATGATTTAATTCACGCAATTTTCTTTGCAAAACAATTATGCCTCGCAAAAAGGCCCTCCGAGCGTATCGAATTTGTCGCACGCGGATCGCTTAGGGCGGTCGAATCTCGGACTGCGTATTTCTGTTTCGATGGTGTCCGCAGCTGCTATCAACAAAACCAAATCGCGCGACCGCTGACAATTGCGCACTATCATGTTAATTCATTACTTAAATTCATTCATATTATTCAATTCAATTTATTCATTGCGTAAGTTCCAAGCAACAAAACCAAATCGCACAACCGCTGACAATTGCGCACTCTCATGTTTATTCATTATTTAAATTCACTGCGTGCTAACATGTTTATTCATCGTCTGTTAACAACTGTTTACTGGACCAATTTCTGATGCAAATGAGGGACACTCAACGAGTGGCTTGAAATCCTCGGCGGGGGAGATTTGCCACCGAGTTTCAGAGTGAACAACGAGCTTCGGGAGGTTCTGTGAGTCACGTATTTCTATCTTTTCGAAAGGAAAACTTGGATACTTTTAAGTCTTATCCACATGAGGCAAACTTGCTGTCGTTGAGCTAAAACCTCACCCGAGAACAAAAATGGAAAAGTTGAGAAAACAGTCTTACCTGTAGAACTCCGATCCAGTGAATGAATTGAACTCTCGCAGAAACACTGATTTGTATACTGAAATAAATGTCCTCCTTTCATAGCTGAAAGAAGCTGTTTAGTGTGGCTTTTTGTTCTGGGATAAGGCTCATTCCGGGATCCACAATCTGAGATGAGCATCTGATGACTGAAGACTTTTCCACTTGGCATGGATACACACAGGCTTCTTTCAAAACTCACCGTAGGACGATTAAGCGTATTACGAGTATGGCTAACCCTCACACATTTTCCCCTTTCCTTCAAGTAAACCGAGGAGAAGATTGATCGAAATTTTAAAGTTCTCATGCAGCTCTCACAGAGATGGCATAGAAATCCACGCATGATTTAGCATGTCGATCAAATTTTTAGCCAACGAACTGGAGTCTGTCACGGAGGCTTTCAATGCGTGCCAGAATTGTTGGTTGCATATCATTAACTAGAAAACACATCATTTTTCCTCTGCAATTTTTGGAGTAAAGGACTCCTCGTGAATTTTTGAAATGCTACAAATTCACAAGCTTTGCTCAGGCAATTCTGTAAGCCTTTGAAACATTAACTTTTGCTCGTTTTCCAAACTGCACTCGATACACTGGAATTAACCTTTCGAAGGGCTTATCTGTGCGAGAAATTTATCTGGTCGCCGTGGTTCGTTCTTTGTCTTAATTAAACCGTTGTATTTAGCCTCGTTGGATGCATTCTTTCATGAAAGTGTGTCTACCGGAAGTTGTTTTGATGTTTCTAAAAATACCTTTTTGCCAATACCCATCTGCTAGTTTCCCTCTCTGTCCTTTATGGTTCGTGTTACAGCCTGGTCATCCATTCGTGGCTCATGTGTAATATGTACCCTTGTTTATGATACTATACGAGCGTGCAAGTTAAAGGTTAATCTGAGATCTGAGGAGATTCCAGCAGCTACTAGCCTTTAAGAAACAGTTGAAAGGTGGTCGTTTACGTATGTTATGTTGTAACAAAGCTTGGTTAACAGTTTGATCAGAAACTTTCACTCAAATCTGATCCTTGATTTCAAACCTAATTTGCAGTTTTTGTGTTTCTTTCAGACCCTCGTGTGTTCCACGTGGTATCAGCAAGGGAGGAAAACACGGAAATTTATCGCATTCATTCTTTACCTGCCCATGATCAGTGGCGAAACAAATTCCAGTTTACAGCGTATCAGAGTTTGCGCAGTGAAAATGATACCATGATGTTTATTTACCCTGCATCAAGGAGTGGAATACCCATCATATCAGCAGAGCTCTACCTAAATGACTCGCGACGCTTTCCATACGATTTTTTCACTACTAAACGAGATGTGGCCACCAGTGACATTTTTGAGCTTGCTTTAAGCTCTCACTATAGTAAGATAAGTATTTCAAACAAGTCGGAGGGCTGCTGCTCAATAGTTCACACATCAGCAATTCCAGTGACGCTTCTTCCAGGTTAGCAGGGGTTTGATAATATTACAGCTTTCTCTGCGAAGTTTTAGATATTGTTAGGGTAAAGTTATGATTATCATAGAGGTTTTGCCGGTAGAGGATGAAATGGAAAGCCGTTATTCAGAAATCGGTGGTCGTATCCATGGGGATTGAGGTGGTCTTACAATAAAGAATATGACTGCAAGACAAAATTAAGTGCCCGTAATAACGAGTTGGGGTGGCCGTAAGCTGGAGTTTCTTGTACGTGTATTACTGCTATAGAAAATATTTCATTGTCGTTCTTTTCTTCTTCTTAAAGGGATCACACTAGCTATTTTGAGTAATAATTTGAAAAGCCAAAAAACACATCGACATTAAGGTGGCTCCTCTGTTTTTTAGGGACACACCTAGCTCAATTTGAACGGCTGATACTTCACTGAAAATAGTCAGATGGAATTGCTGCTTCACTCAGTTTCTAGACATTGGACACACTTTAAAAAAAGTTTTGATTGAAATCAGCGTTACCATAGCAACACAACAATGACATCACTAAATTTGCATAACACCAATTTTCTCTACATCTAGTCCTAAACTTTTAGAACGACGTCTTGTTCTTGGTAGACCACATTTAGGTCTATAAGACTACAATATTTAAAAATTCTACGAGAGCGTTTTCGAAAGAACTCGAGTTAAAGATTTTCCTTGATAAAATTAAAGATTCACCTCCATTGTTATTTGTTCCGCCAGACAACTACATTCTACAGCCACAGATAAAATGATTTTGCTATATATGGTACATGCGGAAAAGGACTACCTTCTACAAATGTTTTGTCCAATTTGCTTCATTCGATTTCCGATAATTCAACGGTTAGTAGTAGTCTTTGATGCGCTTATTTTACTAAGAAAGTGACGTCTTTGTTCCGAAAGCTGCAGTTCAAAAACTAGTCAATGCATTTTTTTATAAATCTCTTGATATAAAGGTCAGCATGTGCTCTACTATCTCTGTAAATTTCGAGTTCAGTGAGGCACTTTAAGAGCGCCAAATAAAAACAAAAATATAGGGAATTTTACATTCGTCCGCGCAAGTTTCAATTTAGTGACGTCATTATTTTGTCGCTATGGTAACGCTGATGTCAATCAAAACTACTTTTTCGAAAAGTGTGTCCAATGCCTAGTAACTAAGTGAAGTAGCAAGTCCATTCGACTTTTTTATCAGCCGTTCAAATTGAGCTAGGTGTACCCCTAAAAAATCAAGTGGAGCCACCTTAAGGACAGTGCCTCCTTTTGTTACTG
Organism: Siderastrea radians; assembly: GCA_964017195.1. Classification (NCBI taxonomy): domain Eukaryota; kingdom Metazoa; phylum Cnidaria; class Anthozoa; order Scleractinia; family Rhizangiidae; genus Siderastrea; species Siderastrea radians. The sequence goes on along the minus strand of OZ024894.1, from coordinate 17,632,591 downwards.
CGCATACGTTCTGCGCATCTCGGGATATTCGACTTTCTTAAGGAATTTGCCCACTAATACAACAATATTTTAGCGCGGTTTAAGACTATGTGGAAAAGCAGATCTTAGCGAGCACTATCGGGATCCAAAAAGAAAATTGGGGGTAACCACGCATTTTTCAGAGATAATTGAGCTTAAACTTGGAAAGAAATTGCCATACATTCTTTGTACTTTAACCCGTTTTTAGAATTATGGTTGCTTAATTGTCTCTGAAAAATGCGTGGTTACCCACATTTTTCTTTTTGGATTCCAATTACCTTTACTAAGATCTACCTTTCCCCCATAGTCATAACCTTTGCAAAAATACATCTGTATTAGGAGGCACCGTCCAAACCAAACAATAAATGGTCCTCCCGTCTTGTTTAAAGACGGTATACTAGTGCAGTGGCACTATATAAATGTCTTGCAAAGATCCTTGAGGCTCCGGCAACGGTTCTTTAGGTTCCTGGAACGATCCTTGAGGATCCTGCAACGATCCTTAAGGTACCTGCAAGGATCCTTAAGGTCCTTGCAAACATCATCAAGGATCTTTGTGTAGGAACCTTAAATAAAAACGCGCGGAATATCACCTGATACTTAGCCGATGAGGCCGTAGGCCGAGTTGGCTAAATCAGGGGATTTTTTTTACAAGATTATTATTCAACAAATTCACATCGATCAACTACTATTTACAGAATGAGAAAAAACTGGGGTTCTGTGATGAAAACGCACAAAGCTAGCAAGACAATTTGATATCACAACAAATAAACGCGAAGGCAAAATCTCAAGAAATCGAAGTTTACTACCGTCCATTTAAGAAAACTTATTTACAAAATCCTGTTTGGTAATGACAAGTTAAAAGTACGAAAAAAATTAACAATTATTGGATGAGGCTGAGTATGACATTAAGAATTATCGGCTGAGGCGGATAACACCCTCCGAGATCTGCAATAATTCTTTATTCAACAAATTCCCATCGATCAACTACTATTTACAGAATGAAAAAAAAAACTGGGGTTCTGTGATGAAAACGCACAAAGCTAGCAAGACAATTTGATATCACAACAAATAAACGCGAAGGCAAAATCTCAAGAAATTGAAGTTTACTACCGTCCATTTCAAGAAAACTTATTTACAAAATCCTGTTTGGTAATGACAAGTTAAAAGTAGGAAAAAAATTAACAATTATTGGATGAGGCTGAGTAAGACATTAAGAATTATCAGCTGAGGCGGATAACACCCTCCGAGATCTGCATATTTCTTCATACACTTCATACGAAAGCCGAATTCAAAAATTGTTTTATTGTTCATTCAAAATATTTCCAGAGCTCTAATAAAGACACAATGTACTTTATTGAGTACTGTAACAAAATCTCTCGGCTGTTGCAGGATTTCGGATGTTTCTCTCCTGAAGATACGCTTCAAAAATCAAGCGACTTCCCTTCGTGGCTTTCTGTGTGTTCTTACAATCTTTCTCATTTAATAACTCAGCAATTTTTTCCTTGTTCAACGTTTCAAACCTGCTGCCAACCATTTTCGCGCTCTCTACCCTCTGCAGTACCAAAGCCGTTGTTGCGTGACGTCAACCGTCCAATAATTTTTCTATTATTTGATGATTGACGTCAATCTACCAAATTTGGTCGGTACTAGATGGTTAGCCGGAATTGTAAGCCAATCAGAAACGGATAAATATTTTGAATGAATAATAAATATTATTAGCTTACCGAGAACAAGTCCTCTGCCTGTGAATCAAAATCTTTTTAGCTTTACAACTTTCCGTGAGCAAGTGAGTTTGAAGTTTATTCTTCGGTCGAAATGGTATTTTCTCGATTGCGTTCTCACTTTGAAAATTCCACTGAAATCAACCTCTGGATATCCTTGTAAGCTGAAGCAAACACCGTTTGACTTTTGAGAGCGTTAAGTCTTGGAACATTTCTTCCGGGGTGTTCAAATTTCCAGAAAACACTGCTAAAACTCCCTCGCTTTTCAAAATGGCCGCCTCAACAAGCCGTGAAAGGAGATCTGTAGTGCACTTCGAAATATGGTCAGCTGCGTATACCGCTGGATATCTGTCATGTACGGATGACAGATATTGAGGGCTTCTTGCTCTAATGATGCCATTTAGGACCCTGTGTAATCTTATAGGATCCTGTAGGATGTTACAGGGTCCTTCGGGATTCTAGAATGTCCTGAATGATCTTGTATGGGATTTCTAACAGGATGGACCAGTGGCCAGAATGGAAATGCATTACAACTTGAAATCGTTGGGCTAACGTTTTCAAGTTCTGCGATTGAGTCATTGCGACAATTCAATTGATATCTTTCTCATACTGTTCTAAGAGCGTTTTTCGTGTGAGCAAACACAGTCTTAACAAGACGCAGCGAAATCCCCATGACAATTCGACAATTTGATTTAACAAATTAAGCTATCACATTTACACTTGTTTGCACTTTGTAATTGGTAATAATGTTTGTTGTAGAGAGTAACAGAAGTTGTTACCCCGGCTGGATACCTGTTGGCCCATCCTGTCTTCGTTTCTTTGTGACCACGAGAAGGACCTGGGACGGCGCGCGCGCATCTTGTCGGCAGCAAAGAGGAGATCTGGCACTACTAAAGGATACAGTTTCATTCCGCAGGGAATTGATTGACCTGCTTGTGAGCATCACTCATTCAGAAACGGACTTTTTTGTCGGTTTTCGTAGAACGAGATTAAAGTTTGGAGTTGCTTCCTGGCTCTGGAATAATGGTAAAAATGTCGATGGTAAACAATGGAAAAATGGCTACCCAGTGAATGATGACAGGAATTCATGTGGAGCACTGAGCGTGGATCAAGGGAAGCTGGTGAACACTGATTGCAAAAATATGAATGGATTTATATGTGAAAGCTACCAAGGTATAAGGCGGTCACTTTATTGTGTTAGAAAAGCAAGTTAAACATTTGAAAGTTGGACAAGATCCACATTTAGGAAAGGAAATACTTACAGTATTATTATGACATACACTTGTACAGTGAAAATGCAGAAATCTTACGTCTAAAACTCGTTTATTGATCCTTGTACAGTTTGCTAATTACGAACTATGCGAGACGTTTTCTTGATGTAGCGAAGTTATTGCAAAGTTGACATGAAAGACGTTCCTCAGAAGGCGTCGTTGACGGAAGGAATTCCTTGCCCATCCTTCTTACTCGAATCTGTTCCTCAAAATGTGACTAAAGTTACAACCTTAGCTTTGCTTCGCAAATGAGTACAAGATATGGAAAGCAGTGATATTTATTTCATGTAATGTGTTGCTCATTTTGTATTTTAATATTTACAGTGAACATGATCAAGGATAAAAAATGGACCCAGGGCCTGATTGAAAGACAAGAAACATTTTTACTATCGAATTTGCTGCTGTATACACCATCTCTCCGAAAGGAAGTAAGATCTCTTCAGCTGGGTATGTTTGTTGGGGAGGATTCAAAATCGGATTTGTGATAGATTCCCGAATGATTGGTATGAAACCGTATCAAACGAAGGCCGATCTACTGCCCTACAATGGTCTGAAAATATCAACAAGTAAATTATAGCGGCTAGTTTTACAATCACTATTTACGTTTAAAACTAGTCCCAATCGCAGAAAGGGTAAACAAACGAAACTATTACGACTAGATTTAATGTTGTCTCTGTTTCTAGAGATAACTTTTCAACTACAAGGAAGTGAAATCTTACCTAAATTTTCCCCTTGATTCCCCTTTTTCATATCTGTACGGAAGACCGCTGCTGTTACCGAGTATGGATTTTGTGAGTTCGTAATCGGCTTTTGGCTTTCAGTTAGCAGGAACAACAACTGCAAAACCGTTTTATTTCTTAGAAACAGCTTTGTGTCATGGTTTTAACTTTTTTTATTTTCTACAGATGAATAACCCGAGATGGATAATAACACTAGCCAGGAGGACATCAGTGTACACTGTTGCAGTGGATCTATTTGTCAACTGCTGTGGTCAACAGGCAGACTCAGTAACAGTTTTCGTGACAGACAACAATACACCCTACTCTGGATGTGGAGATATGAGCATCTCTTCCAACCCCACCACACTAGTGTTCCAATGTACGCCACCAAAAACCGGCAAATACATCGTAGTGGAATTCGTCAGCCATTCCAGTCCTCCGGCTAGCAACGCCGCGGTGTCCGCTTTCGGTACGTGGATACCATGCCTTGTATTGTGCACTGGTGTTTTATTTTGATATGTGATAAGTATACTTAAACGCTCATAAAACAGAGATAATTCTTATCTTTTAAGATTTAGATTGAACTTTTTAAGGGCAAACGTCACCTGGAATTCTTCAGCTGATTTTGCACAAAATGGAAATCTTTAGAGAACATATCATTTCAGAAAAAGAACCCCTTTTTACCATCGTTTTACTATTCGAAAAAGCTCTCCATGAAAATCATTAAAATGTTGTTTTGAAACTACCACCCATTCACTTCAGTAATAAAGAAACAATGTCTCTTATAGATTCTGTTATTGAGACGCATGGAGCTCGTCGGGAATTCTGGTATAGATACGTGAATACTGAGGGATTTGCAACTCTTCGAGAAAATCCAATCTTTGATCAGCCACCTGATGGTTATACTACTACATTTAACATGTCTGCGTCATTTGAGGTCAGCGACAATTACGGGGAAAGAATGACTTCCTATTTACAGGTAAAGTATCCGGGCTTAATGTGTGGGTCGACTCTTTCCTTTGTAGACAGCTACCGCGTGACAATGGGTGGACATTCCAATTGAACGATGTCAACATTTTCCTTATTTATATCTGACGCGAAACTGATGATCATTTAACTTTTTTAGGTGCCGGAGAGTAGCAACTACACGTTTTCTCTTTCTTGTGGAGATGAATGTGAACTGTGGTTTAAAGAATTCAGAGAAACAGATCTGTCCTTTGAGGAAGGCGCTTCTGAGGGACAAGAAGAAATTATGCTCGTCCAGTTACAACGATGGGCCAGCTATAACGAGTCTGACACGTGAGTAAATTTAGGATCATTCTTTAACCTTTTATCTTTTCAATCTTATGTTAGTCTACTATGGGTACGTTAGTTCGTCTTAGTACGACTGAATACGAGTTTCATATGATACGTAAAAACAATCATATTTGAATCATATTTCTCCTGAATTTTAAAATTTGATGAAGTGACAACAAGTTATAATTTCATTAATCAAGTGTGGTGACGAAAATTGGTGTGCTAGTAAGACTTAGGATGAGAGCAGTATTATGGGGATAAAATTAACCCCTTTATGGTGAATTGCATAAGTGCGCGGTGGAATACACTAACGTAGCGTGACGTCATATGCCATTGTGCTGATCTCATTCATGCATGGGAATCATGTGGGGATGAATACGTTATAACAGAATGATAAAGTCTTGTTCTATATTTATCTACTAGCGGACATGGTTGGTATAACTGGCTTGAGAGGATTATAACTGGATTAACAGGTTTCACTTATATCATCCTCGGAGACCCAGGGGCAGATAGTGGGGCGAGGGAAAGTCATGACGGGCGAACAAAACAGTCGGCGAAGAAAAGTCAAGGGCAAAGGTAAGAGCCCCTGGGGAAAATGTTTCTCCAGAGTAGTTCCTAACGATCTAGCCCGTTCTGGCTTCTGATTGGCCGCAGAAAACTTTTGTATTTTTCTGCCCAATCAGCGAGCAGCATATCCTTGAGTCCGTTTCGTGTGTTCTGACACGGCGTAATACACGAAGGTCGTTTGTCCGCCATATTTCCTTGCTTGTTTATCGAAATCTAAGACGCTTTTCAAGGAAAATCTCGCCGAAAATGCGCCACGAAGCTTAAGGACACGTAGACGAATTTGTCACGTTCAAGTGGAGAACCAATTCACCGGAAATTTTTTAATGATCGAACGTATCGTACTACTGTTTGCAATTCCCGTGAGCCTTCTGATTCGGGACCAGAAATTAGAACGCTTTGCCTAGTTGCTCGTAACTTATAAAAGGTAGGATAGAATTGTACTTGGGTTCTATAACAAAATGAAGGATCTTTTCCAGTGCTTTTACTACCGGTGTTTCGACCTACCGGCTGATCCAGTGTTTATTTTGGTATCTCATCTTATCTTACAAAATTCACTGATTGTAATATTTACCTGTAAGATAAAGTTTATGTTCCGAGGTATGTGTTCTGCAAAGTTTTAAGCTTAATGCTTGTTTCGGATTCTTTCACGTGTTACTTTGCTGGACAACTTCATCATTTGTTATAAACCACGCAGAAAACCGAAAATAAATTGAATTAAAGTTATTAAATACTGAGTGAATCCTTTGTTCTATATTTGGTACTAAATACTTAATTCTATTTATATATATAGTATCCGAATAAAATTTATATATTGAATACTTGATGCTAGGGACAACTGTTAACATGTGTGAAAGCAATCAAAAGCAATCAAAAGGGAAAAGTGATCAGCCAGTGATCCAGAGGGGAATTAATTCCATGCCACTACTAAGCTTGAGCCTTGGAAGTCGTTCATTTAAGAACTGTCGTGGCGAGGCACATGTTGCCAGCAGCTACACCCTTAGACAAATTAATGCATTCGCAGCAATTCTACATTTCGTGATGTAAAAGTTTTCTTTCCAAACCCGCCAATTAAGTACCTTGTCTAGAGCAATATCAGTTCAATGCTCAATTTGCATAAAATATCAAACAGATGTACACGAAGAAGTGCCTCACTTCAACTGAGATATTACTTCCTTGTGGACTGTGAGTTCAATAGCCCACCATAATAAAGCTGTATAGGACTTTCCCTGAATAAAAGGAGGCTATATTAATCATGTAGACAAGAGGTTATTGCCCAGGGGGGGTACTCCGGCTTGGAAATGACGGGGATGATCGAAGGATTTTTTTGGGTTTGAAATTTTCGATTCTGGGATTTTTTTGGGTTGCAAAATTTGGCAAGTATTTTTTTGGGTGACTTGATTTAAATAGGGGGTTTTTTTGGGTATTAAAAACGAACTAAAGTGCCTTGGCGCGGCCTTGGCGTATTTATGCGAATTAAGTACAAACAAACGTGTTTCAGTGCTGTTGTTTAATAGTTAACCGATGGTGTCGCTTCATTTTTTTTTACGTTCCTGTTAAACCCCGGGTTTACCTATACAGTAATAGTTTTAATCAATTCTCGGTTCGATAATTACCCGAAAATGACATTGGAATATATGCTTTGGACAGTCATGACGGCCTAATGCACGAACATTTATCAAGGCATAATTTAATTTTTTCATAATTTGTTAATAGTTTTCTAAGCGTTCTAATTTCTGGTCCCGAATCAGAAGGCTCACGGGGAATTGCAAACAGTAGTACGATACGTTCGATCATTAAAAAATTTCCGGTGAATTGGTTTTCCACTTGAACGTGACAAATTCGTCTACGTGTCCGTAAGCTTCGTGGCGCATTTCCGCCGAGATTTTCCTTGAAAAGCGTCTTAGATTTTGATAAACAAGCAAGGAAATATGGCGGACAAACGACCTTCGTGTATTACGCCGTGTCAGAACACACGAAACGGACTCAAGGATATGCTGATCGCTGATTGGGCAGAAAAATACAAAAGTTTTCTGCGGCCAATCAGAAGCCAGAACGGGCTAGATCGTTAGGAACTACTCTGGAGAAACATTTTCCCCAGGGGCTCTTACCTTTGCCCTTGACTTTTCTTCGCCGACTGTTTTGTTCGCCCGTCATGACTTTCCCTCGCCCCACTATCTGCCCCTGGGTCTCCGAGGATGCACTTCAAATCAACGATGTCATAGTTTGTCTCTCGCTCCTATCTTGATGTTAACTATCGACGAAAACCTTTATTCTGCTGGTCTCACTTTGACGAGGTGTTTTGATTACTGCCATGCGCCGACAAATTTCAGCAATTTTTTTTATTTATTGAACAGGCAAGGGGTCGTGTGCTGGCGATTGGAGAAAAAAAAGCTCGAGTTGTCGTTCATTTGTAAAGCGTATTTCAATTTACTTACTCAAATCCTCGTACAGTATTAGAGCCATATTATTGCGTATTATGAATGATATCGGTGCCGCATGTGACTTTGATGGTCCTGTTGGATCTTAGCGCGGCATTCGACTCAGTCGATCATAATATCTTGTTGGAGCGACTGCGCAGGGATGTCGGCATATCATAAGAGGGAAAGTGCTTGACTGGTTCAGCTCATATCTGTCGAATCGGAGCCAGCAAGTCCCCATCGATGGGTCGCTTACTAGACAGTTCCTGCTTGACAGTGGTGTACCTCAGGGTTCTTGTCTGGGTCCCTTGCTGTTCGTCATTTATACTTCCTCGCTGTTCCTCACTGTTCCTCGCAAGTTCACTGTTTCGCGGACAACACACAGCTGTACCTCAGTTTCAGAGCAGACGAGGATAACGCACAAGATGTGGCGCTACGTGCTATGGAGGAGTGTATACGTGACATACGGAACTGGCTGATTGACGGAAGGTTGCTACTGAAAGACGATAAAACCGAATTTCTCGTCATTGGGACTCGGCAGCAGCTCAACAAACTTAGCCCCTTGAGTCTGCAAGTTGGTGATCATAATATTGATCCTTCGTTAAATGCTAGAAACTTGGGGGCTATTATAGACAACTCACTAAGCATGAACTAAATATTAACCAAATATGTAAAGCCTCTTTCTATCATATTCATAATATCCGTCGAATTTCTAAATTTTTGTCTAAGGAATGCCTTCAGACATTAGTTCATGCTTTTGTGACCTCAAGATTAGATTATTGTAACAGTTTACTTTATGTTCTGCCCAAATATCAGATTCGTAAGCTACAACGAGTCCAGAACACTGCCGCAAGACGTATTACGAACACTAGGAAGTATGACCGTATCTTGCCAGCTCTCTATGAGCTTCATTGCTTGCCAGTGTTTTATCGTTTCTATTTTTAAATTTTAATTGTTACTTTTAAGGCCATACATGGCATGTCAGCTAGCTATATTAGCGATTTAGTTAGGTCCTGTTCTGCATATTCATTAAGATCGAAATACACTGTTGTTTTGGAACGTCCTATGGGGCGCATGTTGGCAACGTTAGGCGCTAGATCGTTTTACGCTGCCGCCCATACATTGTGGAACAGCCTTCCCGCGCATATCTGTGAAATCGAATCACTGGGCGCTTTTAAGAGACATGTCAAGACACATCTTTTTAGATTAGCTTTCACGTAGTTTTAATATATTTCATTTTAGTCTCATTTTAGTAATGTATTTTTATTAGCATTTTTCCTTTTTTAGCGGTTTTATCTATCATAGATTCGTTTTATAAATTTTAACTAGTATGAGTAGTATCCCGGGAAAGGATAGACGAAATTATTCATGAATTCAGCAGGCCTCAGTTAATAAGATAACCATGAGAGGTAATGAGATGCAAGCCATCTTGGTTAACGTTGGGGTTATAATGAGATGCATACCATGTTGGTACATGACAGGGATTTTGGAGGGAGAATAATTGTATACGTGTTATTGTTTTGGAGTATAATGTTTAACATTTAATGAGTTGTTAAGAGAGAAGTGGGATTGTTATACTAAAACGTGGAACGGGGAATGGGGAATGGGGAATGGGGAATGAGAAATAGTGGTCAGCGGTAATACCCTAAAAATTAAGTTGGAGTCTGCGCAGTACGGCAAAGGGACGAGGACTGCACGTGGTAAGCGAAAGATGGAAGGTAAGAATGTTTATCGGTCTGTTTTTCCTGAGATGTTGGAATTATTGAGTTTCTGTTTATTAAAATTAACCAAAACTATTGAATTGCAGGTAATGAGAGTGACAATAATGTCTAGGATCACGAGGTCATCACTATCGATGGGTTGGTGTAAAAAGATTCGTATCACTTTGAGTAGAGTCGCTTCGAGTGTAACTTACATGTTCTCATAATTTTGATGTTTTAGCGACGAACCAGTGACAGAGGATGATTCTATGTTTGAACTGGCGAGAATGAATCTTTGTTTAAGGTACGAAAACGTAGAATACGGCTTGAAAATTTAAACCGACCGCTGCTTCACTGTTAGAGTACTTGCCATCGAATTTTGAAATGACTTTAATGGCGTTTATATTTGAGTTACAATCTAGATTCATTTATGGTTTTCAGAAAGAAGTGAGTGAAGTGACTGCAATATTAAGCTGTTCTTTAATTAAAAAGAAAATACCCCAGAGAACAATTATGGAGAATAGCTCAATATTCTAGTCACTTCACTCAGTTCTTTCTCAAACCATAAATGAATCTACATTGTAACTCAAATATGCACGCCATTAAATTAAAATCGATTCAAAATTCGATGGTAAGTGCTAAAAATAATTCAGCGCGGTCAGTTTCAATTTTCAAGGGGCATTCTACGTTTTCATACCTTAAACAAAGATTCATTCTCGCCATTTGCAAACATAGAATCATTTTCTGTCACTGGTTCGTCGCTGAAACGTCAAAATACACAGAACATTTACTCTTGGTTTTGATAATAACACTCGAAGTGACTGTACTCAAAGTGATACGAATCTTTTTACACCAACCTGTCGATAACGTTATAAACCTCGTGATCCTTAGCATTATCGTCGCTCACATTACCTGCAAAACAACAGTTTTGGTTAATTTTGATATACAGAAACTCAGTAATTGCAAAACTCGGGAAAAACTATGAACTGAAACACCCTATGATTTAAAAATATGAATTAAAACTGAAGAAGATAGAAACACCTATGAGAAAAAAACCTATGAAAAACCTAACGCTTACTATATTTATAAAACTATGGAAAACCCCTATGATACAAAAATATAATAATACTAATAAGTTCTTCAAAAAAAACCTTAACTAATTCTGGTATATCCATACCCATATCTTCTTCTTCGTTGGGTAAAATATGACTTTTGTAATTTTTTAAATACTTTGACACCTCTCACAAGCACTATGAGAAAATAAACAATCACAGTTTCTTAAAGTTTCATAAAAAGAAGGAATTTCAAAACGATGGAATGGCGTTTGTGCTTTGAGAAAATAAATACAGACTGGACATTCTTCGTTCACTTCTGTAGGGTGTACATCGGGGCAAACCCGTAAGAGACAACATGAAATTATTTCTTTCTAACTCGTAACAGTGTGAAACAAAAATAAATAGTTCGAGTCATATAATAATTCAGTTTCCATATTAAAAGAATAACGCAAATCAGCAATAACTTACTCTCCTAGCCTCTCGCATGAGGTTCTGTAACTCTCTTCGTCTTTCAGGAGAGCACGGGATCCCAAATGCCGTCCTGCAATGAGGGCAGGATCCCACGCTCTCAAGCAAAGTCCGCTTCCATTTCAAGAGGCATTTTTTATGCATGGTTGGTTACAGCATTCAGGTTTCGGAAGGTTCCACGACTCTTCCAAACCTATAAAACAAGTGGATAAAACCTTGAAAAAAAAGCCAGAAAAATAAAATGTTAGTCATACGAACAGCAGAAAACCACAAATGCAACGGCATCAATTCAACAGTAGCTAATTAAGCGGTAAAAACCAAACAAAAGAGTGGTAAGGACGCGGGATGCTACTAAATAAGCGGTATATCTTTTGTTCCAAATTACGCTTGGAGAAAAAACGTTTCCTTGATGAACGAGCGCGCACATTAGAGACGAAATCTGCGCAAAAGTAAAACTTTACTTTTGCACAGAAAGAAAAAACAAGAACAAACACGCTTACCTAGTAATCGAGAACGAAAACACTCATGCGGTATGATACAAAATAAGCGATGAATCGTTTGTTTCAAATTACCGACAAAAGTGCAAAGAATACGAACAAAAGCGCTTACTTGATAATCAAGGACGCACCAGTTTAGAATGAAAACTTTGAAGCATATTTGAACCTTACTTAGCGAACGTAAGTTAACAGTATTAACAAATTGTGGAAAAACGAACTAAAGCGCAGAGATCTACAGCGAAACGAAAGTCAAATCTCTTGTACCAAATGACGCTTTAAGTTAAAGTTTACCTCGGCGAACGAGAGCGCACACAATGCGCTAAAAGAAAAAGCTTACTTCGCGAATGGTAGAGGTGTGGCAATTTCCCCAAAAGTCCTCGAATCTGTTTACAGGGTACATAGATACCTTCCTGAAAATTAAACAAGAAGCAAGCGGAGCGTGCACCGAAGCTTGAAGATGAAACCTGCTGATGTAACGGTTTTCAATGCACAAGATGTCTGGAGAACCCTGTGCAGAAAACAGTCAGCCCCCCAAAAGTATATATTTAACGTCGGTAACCAAGTGAAAATTAGTAAGCATAAACGTATTTTTGAGAAAGGTTACCTTCCCTCCTGAGACATTTACAATTGAGAGAAGAGACATTTACAATTGCCCAACGATTACCTCGAGATCCACTGGTGTATCGCCTCAAAGAAGCAGACGGTGATTTTATCCAAGGTACCTTTTATGAACCAGAACTACAGAAAGTGAAAGAGAGGGCTGATCATCTGTTTCGCATCTAGAAAATTTTGAAATATCGAGGAAAAGGAGCGAGCAAAGAGGTGCTAGTCCATTGGAAAGGTTTTCCTGCAAAATACGATAGTTGGATTCGCTATAAACGGTGTCGTTACAGCAAACATGAAACGAGATGGAGATTTTTTCATCATGCTTCCAACCAATGGCAATACAAATTTGTTTCCTACCAATTCAGAATCGTACTACCGTGTTACATTACCTCGACAAATCCATTTAAAAGACGAAGAAGATTGGGAAGTTGGACTTCATCTTGTAATCTATCCGTTTTCTTGGTTCGAAGTACCTCACGAATGTGACCACCCACACGTCATGTTTCGTCGATTTGGAAGTCAAAACATCGACACGTTGACCTAACCAGCTGGACGTTGTCGTACGGCTTCAGATGTTATAGAAGGACTGCTTCAGTGCATGAACAATCCCCGACATCCTTGGTACTTCAACATTGTTATAGATGACGGGTGGAATGTAACGTTATCATCTCAAGACGTGTGGATAATGGTGGCAACATCTGTGGCTCAAGCCCTTGGATGGATAACCAGTGAGAAAAAACGTCGGATCAACGCATTAGGTTTAAAAAGGAATCCCTCGTTGACACCCAATTATGGATTCGAGTGGTGGGTTTTACCACTCCGCAAGTCTATTACCTTTGCGGGTACCTTTGTCATACCTTTGACAGTTTCGTTCTGTCGTTGCAAAACACAGAGTGGTTCAAGTGCAAACTAACCTGATCGAACCTTGGCAAGTTGGTGAAAAGAAATTGGATTTGTTGCACGAAATGGTACCACGCGGTGTATTTCGAGAAACAATCATGGAGGAACCTGAACACATCATTTATTTACCGTTATGAACGAAGACATTTCAAACAATCGACATCTACTTAACAAGCGGCTGCGATCGATCAATTTCATTTCAAGGTGGAGCAGTGAACGTGGTATGGCATTTTCGTAGACGAACAAGATGAGCAATAGTTTCTACATCGTGGTAACTAGTAATGCAAGCATTGTTCAGTATCCCGAAAACACGCCTTCCAGTTTCAAGATGCAACTTCCAAGTCAAGTGCACTTGAGCGAGGACTGTGAAGTCGCCATGACACACATAATTTACCCGCATACTTGGCAAAATGTACACAGCAAACAAGTATCCTACCTTTTACGATGCAACACTGGCATAGAATGGAACGTATCAATCTATCTACCAAGTGGAACTTATCAAACAGTCCATGATTTGATCGGTGGAATGGTAGCTGGACTAGAAAGTTCATTTCCAAAGATTTATCTCAAGAGTGGGAAAAGGATAAAACATCTTGGAGGCAAGGATTGTTTCTACATTCATGCAAAAGCCAAGCATTACTATGAATTCTACTTACCTCCGGGATTTCAACTAACGTTACCCAAGAATCTGGCAAAAGCTTTGGGCTACCTGAATCATGACGATCGCATACCCCCTGTTTATAAGACCTGAGTTCCTTCTACTGTTGAAGTGAATAAGGACGACAACGTGACTCTTCTGGCAACCACTAGTACCATGCGTCGAAAAGATGAATTGGTGTGGGGCATGTTAACCAGGCATTCCTTCCAAACAATGTACGTGTACTCGGATCTCATTGAGTCTATAGTTGTGGGAGATGTACAAGCCAATCTGCTGCGTATAATATTACCTCGCGGTCAACCTGCTGAGATGATAGTGGAGGAGATCAAACGACCTACCTACCATCGATTACGTACATCCATTTTTTCCTCGGTGGAGATCAATATAAGAGGCGACACGGGTCAACTAATACGAGTAACATTACACTTTCGACGTCGTGCCATTTTAAAAAATGCTTCTATCGATGAACCATCAATTTTACCCTTATCAACGACAAGTGATACCTCAACGAGGTAAAGGAGACATTAGTATGGTCAAGGAGGCAATGGTTTAGGCGGAATGTTTCGTTCACTTTTCCGTACAGCCACACCTTTTCTCAAGACAACAGCAAAGAAAGTGGGAAAACGGTTTCAACAACAACAAGCTTTATTTGCATGACTACATAGAAATTTGGTAGTATTGCAAAAGCTACTTAAATTTAATTACATATTATTTCATTAACTAAGATAATTAGTAAAGTAGAAAATAACATAACATAACAAAGAAAAAAAAAATTATATATAATATATGAAACAATTACTAACAATAATTGTTCATTTAACTGTTCGAAGTGGTGATCATTGTAACGAGATTGTCTCTCAATTCAAAGCATGCCGAGATAAATGAGATTAGCTTAATGTTTACAAAGTAGTCAGTGGAATTCATAAGATGTGATAATAGAGTTTCGCGTGGTAGTAGTCGTAGTAATGGAAGTTTGGATTCTATTTTAGAAAAGAATATGCCGCGTACCTGAGAATAAGCTGGGCAATCTAACAAAAAATGAGTTTCATCTTCAATTTTGTTGCAATTGCAGAAGTTGCATATTCTTTCATTACGAGGTATATTGTCGTATCTACCTGTTTCGATCCTAAGTTTGTGACAGCTTATTCTCAGTTTTACTAATGTTTTCCTTAAAGGGTTCTTCCTTGTTAAATCTAAGTAGGTAGAAGGGCTATAATTATTTTTAATAGTGTTATAAAAACTAAGTTTTTGCGAGTTTTGTAGGGTCTGATTCCAATGTGAAATACACTTCTGTTTCATGATATTAATATACTGTTTAATTTTACAATCATTTAATGAACTATAGTTAAAGTGGTTAAAATTATAGTATTCATTTATTTTCGTGACACTAGAGTAGAAACTATTTTTTCCGTTATCATAAAGATCAATCGATATTTTTAAGGCTTGTCTGACTATAGAGTTTTCATCCTTTTGGTGTAAGTAATTTAGATAACTTAGTATCTTCTTATTTATATCAATGATCAGAGGGAATTTACCAAGTTCGGCTCTGCATGCAATATTGGATGCCTTGTTATGTACTTCTAATTATCGTTTACAAAACTGCAAGTGAGTTTTCTCAATTGGGGAAAGGTCCTACGACTTAAAGTCTGATTTCACAAAGGCACCCCAAACTTCACTGTTGTAGGTTAAGATTGGTAAGATTTTTGAGTCGAAAATTTTGCATGCTATTGAAGGTTTAAGTTTATTGAAATCTGTGTGCCGTCTTAGACTAAAGAAAGCATGAAGAGCTTTTTGTCGTAGATGTTCGAGTGAGAGTGTAAAATTTCCTGAAGAAGAGATGCGAGTCCCTAAATAGGTATAGTCTTGAACAATGTCTATTTTTTCACTGCCCACATGAAAAGCATAATCAGATCGTTTTTCACGTCGTTGAAAAATCATTATTTTTGTTTTCTTAGGGTTTATGTTTAGCATCCAGGAGCTACAATATGAAGATAACTTGTTAAGACAATTTTGTAATCCTAGTTTTGATCGTGATAAAATAATACTGGATTAGAAACAGGAATGCAAATTGTTCAAGACGTCATTAACGGTCAACCTTTGAAGAAAGTCGCCAAATCGAGAGCAAAGACTGCTGGTAAAAGATTGTTCACAGGCGCTCTTCAGGACATTACGCAACAAGGGCGAGGGAGAAGGGTATATAAACGCAAGCGGAAAGCTACTCCTGCCAGTGCAAGACAGAGTAAGAAACCGAGAACATCAACTGCTAACGTCAAAACCATCTTTGACTAAGCATGGCTTTTGCACATCCTCTCTCTGAACCAGGTGAAAACTCAAGTTTACAGTTGTTCCAAGTACCGGTGACAGATGTTTCTATTGTTAAAAGTAAATGGGTGGACTATGAGCCAATTCAAAGCGGAACCAACCCCATCGAGTTTGTCATCAAGCCCCTCTCAGATTACATTGATATCAACAAGACGGAATTGCGATTTGTGGTGAAGATCACCAAGCGAAATGGAGGAGACTTGGAAGAAGGAAAGAAGTATACATTGACCAACAATGCTCTTCATTCTATCATCAATCAATTCACCATCAAGATCAAGGAAACGCTCGTCACGGAGCAATCAGACGCACAAGCCTACAATGCCTACATCATGACTTTGATTAACTTCACTGAACAAGCCAAGAAATCCTATTTCACTAAAGCATTGTATTACAAGGACATTGGAGGGCACATGGATGAAGTGGATAACTAAGCAGATCGTAACATGGGTCTCAAAAAGAGAGGCAGTTTCACCAGTGCAAGAGCCGAAGTGGGAATGGTCGGTGTACCGTTGTGCGATCTATTCAGCATTGACAAGTTACTGCTGGACAACTTAGAAATCAAGATTAAGATAGATCTCAACAGCGACGACTTTGTTCTGATGTCTGGTGAAGCGGGTAACGATTGTAAGTTACAGATCGTGTCAAGTACTCTCCGTGTCCGAACCGTTCGTGTAGCAGACAGTAGAATTGGAACACATGAAAATCATGACGGGTCAGAAACCACTTCCTGCCATTTACACGTTGACAAGAACCCCCACGCAAGCCAAAATCATTCCAAGTGGTGTACTGAATCACACAGAGACCAACCTATGCAATGGCCTCATTCCGCAATGCATCATATTTGGAATGGTGCTAAACGATGCCTACAATGGTCACATGGCAAGAAACCCATTCAACTTTCAGTTGTTTGGTCTCAATGCTCTTCGTGTGACAAGCAATGGGGAAGAACTGCCATACTCATGTCTGGACTTGACAGGCGGTAAGATGATTGATGGCTACAATACACTCTTCTCAGGCAGTGGAGATATGAATTGTGGTCATGGTATAGATATTGACAGAGACGATTGGGAGAAGGGTTACGGTCTGTTTCGCCTGGACACGACACCAGCAGGAAGTGGCCACCCAAATCATTTGATTCCACATTGCAGTGGTAATATCAACCTGCTAATCCTACCCCTGTGGTTATAAATATAATCGTGTACGCTGAGTTCCAAAATCATTTGGAGACTGACCGCAACCGACGAGTGGTGTACCTGTCACAAGGCGCTTGAAGACAACGATGCATACCACCTACGAGTTATGGCAAGCTTCACCACAAGATCCTATTTTGGCTTCCGTTATGCAAGGTGTCTACCCCAGAGATAAGCTACCAGTCATCAATACGTATCCGTCGGGTTGATTGCAAATACAGATCCACATGATCAACCTGGAACGCATTGGATTGCAATGTACTTTGTGTCTCCGTGGGAAAGTGAATTTTTTGACAGCTACAGATTTCCTCCCGAAACCTATGATGGCCCGAGGTGTTACCCACTATAATGAGAAACCAATGCAGGGACTTACTTCAGACACTTGTGGGGACTACTGTTTATTCTATTTATTTCACCGAGCACGCAATATTGATATGAATCGTGTGATTTAAAGTGACCTTGAATAGTGTACACAGTGGAATGATGCACAAGTAGCAGAATTTTTTCACAAATATGTCAAATCGATAACCAGTCAGAGCGGGCAGCAAACTTGTAAAACGTTGAAATGTTGGCGCAATCAATCAATAGAACGCTGGTAAAGTCAAATATATGCGTGGTTGTATGTGTAATACCCATATTAATAAAGACACACTTAGTGCATCTACATCACAACGTTATACGTTCCGTAGTGGCAAAATGTCACAGTTCAAATGCCCAAGCAGTATTATGTTAGCTGGGCCATCACAATGCGGGAAGACTACATTTACAAGACAGCTACTTCAGAACGCAGATATTTTATTTGAATGACCAATTCGTAAAATTGTATACTGTTACGGACAGTGGCAGGAATGCTTTAACTCTATGAGATCACAAATAACATTTGTGGAGGGTATTCCTGAGGACATTCCAAGTTTGTTTCCTGTCAGCTGTCGTCCTGGAATACTCGTTCTGGGTGATCTTATGAGGAACTGCAGTGATGACGAACGCGTCCTGGATCTCTTTACAAAAGTATCCCATCATTGTGATGTTACCTGCATCTATCTGACGCAGAACCTCTTTCCACCAGGAAAATTTTCTCGAGGTATTTCTTTAAACGCACATTACATTATCGCTTTTAACAATCCACGAGATACTTTGGGTTTTCGAACATTGTCTCAACAAGCCTTTGCAGGACACGTACCTTTTGCATGGGAAAGCTTCCAAGATGCAACTTCACAACCCTATGGTTATCTCGTGATGGATTTGTATCCTCAAACACCGGCAGTTCAACGATTACGTACCAACATAATATCTGCTACCAACTCCTATCCAGTTGTTTACGTGAACAAGAAAACACATAAAACAGATGGACCGCTTCCAGTTGAACTCAGTTAGCATCATGAAGGCATGCAAGACACGTCGTACCGCAAGACGAAAGATAAGTAACCAACGTGGTGGTAATATGGTTCTATGATCTAGCAATTCGACTCAATCCAGAGGGATAAAGAGAAAGCGTTCAGGTCTTTCCAAAGTCAGACAGCACCTACCATTTCTTTGTACCTGTTATAAAAGCAATGGAAGACAGAGAAAAGATATGATAACCCATGCTAACAAAGGACAGATGGAAGCTATTGGTGAGATTGCCCTGAATCTTCTTAAAGGCAACGTCATAGTACTGAAGGCATCACTTAAACGGTTGAAGCTCCTCTATTTGACGCGTAAGAAACCAAGCCTCAAACAGAAAAAGCAAGTACTTAATCAGAAAGGTAGTTTTCTACCAGCCCTTGCTACTTTGATTGCTCCCTCGGCTATTGATTTATTGTAAAGTGTTCAAATGAAGCACGCACAAAAGATGGTGATGATACCTGAACATTTATTACAAAGTATGGAAACAGAACATCGTCTGACTGCTCCTACTCAACTTCCTACTCTGATTCGTTTAGATCAAGACATGAAACAACTCGTGGAATCTCCTTTACCAGAAGATCAAAAAGTCCTATTGCTGGATCAACTTCTTCAAAGGTACCAAGGACTGACCAAACAAATGAAAAACGAGACAACAGTAAAGTATACAGTGGTGCTACCTAAACCAGATCCTTCACCTCCAACAGAAACGCCGGATAAAAGTGAAGCCACTAAACCTGAAACAAAATCTACCAAAACAACTCGAAAATTGCCTGAGACACCAATGGCTGCTAAAACGAGTAAACTTCCTCGTAGGATAACGTCTCCTTCTGTTTTATCACAAGAAGAAATGGCACTTCCTTTACTGTTGGAAACACCACTTGATTCCACACGCAAAAAGGGCAGACGAAAAGCAAGATCACCCATGGTGGCCAGGTTACGAAGCAATCAACATTGGGAACCTTACTAAACCAGACAAACCAGTTTTTAGAGCATACAAGGGATATAAAGGAGAGAGACACACTGCACTGTCATCATATTTAATTTCCTTGCATTGACTTTACATCATGGTTCCAAACATCCTTGAACAACGAGAAAATGATGAAAGGGCTAAGGACGCCTATTGGATATGTTTGGCATTTTTGTTGCATGATGACATTCGGAAAAGAGATGCTGGTTCAGTGCTAGACAATCAAAACCTGGTGGCACGATTATGCGCGTTTGAATAACTACTGCGAAAAGGCATATTGGCTGTGGCACGATTTATTAGACATTTTGAGTTTCCTGGCACCTTATTACCAAGACTGACTTGATGATACCCAACCACACGAGGAAAAAGAACGTACTGAAAACGCCCTTCTGCAACCTGATCAGTTTTGTAAATCCTGTTGGTACTGGTTGGACTTGATCGTCAATGAAACTGATAAAGTAGACCGGTAGGAAAAACCGATTTATACATTGAAAGAACTTGTTGGTACTGGTTAGACAAGATCCAATAACTGGTTTTGAATAACTGTATAAATTTTCGACGAATGTGCCTATCGCACATCACTTCCAAGTGACACACTCACAAGACACTTCTAAGATGAGCTACTCAAAATGTGGACTTTGTCTTCAAGATCTTGAAGTAATCAAACCTGCATCTTGGATATCTTATATTCAAACACATGGAGACACCCACATTAAGAGTATCAAGATCGCAGCAGAATCCTTTCAGGCCCTACTTTACCTGCAGACAAAAGGAAATGTGTAAGTTCTTCCAGTGGGCTGGCGAGATGCCTGTATATACTGATTGTCAAAAACAATCACCGGTATACAAACCAAGAGAAAACGTAGAGGTGGAAGATGAAGGCAAACCAAAAAGGCCCAAGTTAAAGAGACAATTCGCCAGAGTTGAGAGAGGACGCAAGCGGCCACTAGGGAACTCAGCCCAAGAACGCGTCAAACCAAAAAGACACAAGTTAAAGAGACAATTTGCCAGAGTTGAGAAAGGCTACGAGCGGTCACATCGGGACTCAGAACATATCAATTATGATTCCATGTAACTTAAACTCAGTGACGCAACAAGATATAAATGTCAACTTTTTTTAACATGTGTGGCAATTGTAACATATATTCTTGGATTGATTCAATAAACTGTTTGAGCACTTGAGATGTTGTGTGGTGTTGTCGCTGGATTTAGCACTCAGGGGCGCCATTTTGAATACTTAAACCTAAATAAACCTGTTTGTCCGGTTTTTCTTGTAAGTCCTCGTTTGAGTCCCTAGAACGTGATCAACCTGTCTAAACCGGTATTGTCTATGATGTCAGTAGCTCCTGTTTGGTTTGACCCCTTTCCTTTGTTCTCTTGCCTATATATTTGCGATATCATCCGGATGGTTGGGCGGAATCACAACTCCACTACAACACACACTTCTCTTTTAACAACTCATTAAATATTAAACATTATACTCCAAAACAATAACACGTATACAATTATTCTCCCTCCAAAATCCCTGTCATGCACCAACATGGTATGCATCTCATTATAACCCCAACGTTTACCAAGATGGCTTGCATCTCATTACCTCTCATGGTTATCTCATTAACTGAGGCCTGCTGAATTCATGAATAATTTCGTCTATCCTTTCCCGGGATACTA
Source organism: Siderastrea radians (assembly GCA_964017195.1). NCBI lineage: Eukaryota > Metazoa > Cnidaria > Anthozoa > Scleractinia > Rhizangiidae > Siderastrea > Siderastrea radians. The sequence continues at coordinate 17,611,162 of OZ024894.1, read as the reverse complement.
CTAGTATGTTCTGAATGTAAAGCGCTTTTGATCATTCATATGTTAAAAGGCGCTATAGCAAACTAAAAAAATTATTATTATTATTATTATTATTATTATTATGAATTTAACCTTCAAGAATATGATCTGAAGCAGAAGTTCGATAACACTTTATGTGAAAAGACAAGAAGAGATTGGGCTTTGAATTGCTTCCAAAATAGGATTGTCAAAACTGGAATTTTATTGTATTTTGTCGCTTTCCCAGAGAGCGTCGTGAAGCCTCAACTTTGCAGTGTACGGAAGTAAATAGCAGATAAGATGGCATAATATCTACTTTGTCACAGGCTATGTTATCGTAAAATGCACTTCTGTTTCTTAGTCTTAGGCCTTCGCTAGTATCTGTTCTACTACTTACCTTTCTAGAGATTGGATTGTACCAAGCACCAGTAGTGGAACCAAATATGACTAATTATTAACACTGGATAGGCTTCGGTTGTCCAGGAAACATTACGGGTCAAGTTTGGCCTGTTGATAGTTGGGTTGAGCGTCAGAGTTCCTTTCAGCTGAAATGGTTCGTTCTCATATTGCACCTGAGAGTGTAAAGCTCTAAAATATCGCTGTGGACAGCTAATGTTTTCAAACACGACCTTATATGTTATTCACCTTGCGCAAATGATCACTCTGACAGGCATGTCTCTGTCGTAAAGGGATGACTACGTCGCGAAAACGTACTCTGAACTGAAAGAGATGAGTTTGTTTCCTCTTATCTTTCCACGGCCAATACACTGTAGGATCCTTTGCTATGGACGTTAACCCAGTTAAAAAAGCCTTTCAAAATAGTTCTACTAAAATCTTGTCCCCACTGATAATTTTTAAAGAACCAAAGAGAGGATTAGACACACCAAATACCTTCTTTACACTGAATCTCACTGTGTCTATGAAAATCTTGCAAAAGGTTTCGTCTGCTCAAAGTAACATTTTGTGAATGATTCGTTTGACAGTTAGAGAGAGAGTTTTTACCCTGAAATGGTGAACATTAAAAAGATAGAGAAGTGCGATTTATATTGTATTGGTATTAATTAATAAACTATATAAATGTGTACAACAGAAAGGCAAACAAAGGAAACAATACTGAAGAAAAATGGCGTAGTTTTTCTTGCTGGATTCTTAGCCATTATTAGGCGATGGTGTTAAACGCATAATATGGTAAGTTTCTTGAAACAAAATAATGTTCCATTTTTTTACTGTAATCTAGAATTTGTGTGTTGTGGCGAATTGTTGCACGTAGAAGTATTCCTTGGCTTGATTTTGAGGTGGAGTGTTAGTGTCACAACTGGAGCAAGAAAGGTGCTCTGTTAAGCCCAGCGGCTGTCCAGTAACGCAGGCAAGCTATAGCTATTTATTGATTTAACACTTAGCTTATTTTTTGTGTGTTTGTTTGTTTTTGCGCAGATGCTTGAAGAAACTATCCAAGCGAAGTGTTTATTTCAGCAAATGCAAACTCTACACACTAAATGTGTACATGAAAGAAGAACTGCGGTTCAAATGTTTGTCTCTTGGGATGAGCGGACCAAAAGAAATTCAACAAGAACCGATCCAAGGCAGCAATTTGTTTGCAATTCCACCAGGTAAGTGATTGGCCGTATCATCCTTTCAAGATCATTGGATTCCGATTCTAAGGAAATGTTATGTGTCTCGGTTAGTCATTTTCTGATAACTGGACTAAATGATAACCTTTGAACATGCTCTAAGTCACTCCAGTCTCTCCAGGGTGATTTTGTTTTTTGAGTCCTGTTAGTTTTAGTTGAAGTTTTGTTGGTCAGATACTGGTAATAGTCGAATGCTGCCTGGCAGCATACTGTATGCAACAAAAATTGCTTTGAAAACTGTCGACGTTTTGAAAACTGTCGACTTTTTTTAACACATAATGTAAGCGTCCGTATAGTAGCGAGACCTCTGGAGGTCCCGTAGCATTACGGATGATATTGGTAGTTAAGAGAGCTTATGCAACACCCATGAAATTGAATTCTTAAGTAGTCAGATAATTAAGATGATCTTACGACCCCACACTTAACTGTCGCCCTTAAGTGATCAGTCAAGTCTGTTTACTGATGCAACTCGCCAAATTTACGGAACACTGGAGTAAAAACTAAGTTAAAAGTTAGAGGTGTTTAAGCAACTAGGTGTTGTTTCGAAAGTGGTCGCTTACTAAAGAGCCGATGACTACTGAATACCTTTTCTTGTTAAATCACATATCTATCTGATTTCTCACCAGGTATAAGAAGGTTATTTTTTACTCTTCTACGTCCAAATGACAGCATCATCGAACATGTGGACCTCGGCTCTGTTCTTCATATCACTGGCAAGTGCCTCAATATTCTTTTCACAGATTTCCAAGTTTTTGTGAGTTTTGTCCTTACAAAACGGTGTATTAAACAAATTGCGTTTGTTGTTTTGTTCCAGCATCGTACAAATACTGTTGCGAGGGCCTGTACTGCCCAGACTGCCCAATCACAATAGACTTCCACGCTTTTGGCAGATCATACCTTATTAACCCATCTGTCAAGTTAACATGTTCTGAGCACATTTTCCAGACAGACATTGAAGTGATAACACAGCCAGGCATCAGTTCAATGGAGGTACTGATGTTACATTTTATTAAGATACACCTGTGAAATTACATTAGGCGTGCTCTAATAAGAAAAGCTGTTCAGATAAAGCTTTTGCACCTGTAGCAAAATCTTAAGGTTTGTAGGGAAATCAAAATAGTGCCTTACGTGATCCAATATGTGAATTCTGTTGAAAGGCTCGCTGTTGTGTAGCATACACTGCCTTGCGAGCGAGAATGCACGTCCTTCAGATATGCTCCTAATACATATTACGCGAAGGGGAAGATTAAACTTTCCAGGGAGTCACGTGTCCTATCCATATAATATTTTTGTGCCGTAAGTTTAGAATTGTGAAACTTCTTTTTAAAATTCTTTCATACTCTAATAACTTCACGCATTGACCCAAAATGCATACACGAAAAGGTCCCACGTTAGCATCCTTTCCCCATTTCAAAAACACTTCTTAATCGACCTAGCTGTGTGCCGACCTGCTCGCGAATGCAAATTTTTGATCTGTTTTCACTGGAAGATATGCACAATAGCCGCTGGTTGACCAAACCTCTACTATCTGATGGAAGTGCATATGAAAATTAACATGCGGAGTGTGAAAGGTGCAAGTTTCACTTCAGCTTGGAGTTTACGCGGACACAAAAGGAGTCTATGGAGTCACATGACTTCCTTGAGAGTATCAAGAAATAATTTTGTATGTATCAAGAGAGAATATTGAAGGGTGTTTATTATCGCTCGAAAAGCAACGTACGCTTAATATATACACGAATTTCAACAGAAACCATATAGGTGAATCACTGAAGGACCCTTTCATTGGTTTCCCAACAAACCTGAAGCTTTGGCTTTGGTGATTCAATATTTCGTTCATATTACATATTCAAGTAAATGATACCTTTTCTCTTAACATTTTATTCATGATAGATACGTTACTCTTTTACCAACGATGTAACAGAAAAGAAGGGAAGAAGAAAAATTGCTGATGTTAAGGTTAAAGGTAAGCCATGTTTAAGAAGAAAGAAAAAACATTGTTAAGTAGCTAGACTCTGACTGTGTAGCCTAGTGAGAGTGGGTATGGAGGGTAGAAACACTCCTTGTTACTGCAGTTACTAAGAGCAACCGCTGTACGCCGATAGGTTTAATAATTTTAGGTTCCCTTTTTATATTTGATAATTTGGGGTGGATTTCTTTGCTGCATAGGCGTATAGCTTTCGCATTAGCAAGTCCGATTTCTTTATTGTTGCTTAACTAAAAAACTTGCACATGCTAAAGCGACAGCTATACGCGTATGCTGCGAACAAATCTACCTCAAGTTTCTCGTTTAAGGACGGTGCCTCCTAATACAGACGTATTTTTGCAAAGGTTATGACTGTGGGGAAACAGTAGATCTTAGCAAGGGTTATTGCAATCCAAAAAGAAAAATGCGGCTAACCACACATTTTTCAGAGATAATTAAGCAACCATAATTCTAAAAAAAAGTGTTAAAATACAAAGAATGTATGGCAATTTTTTTCAAAATTTAAGCTCAATTATCTCTGAAAAATGGGTGGTTACCCCCAATTTTCGGTTTGGATTCTGATAGCCCTTGCTAAAATCTGCTTTTTTCACAGAGGGTGATGTCGCAGCTCTTACAAGGTCTTCTTTGATTTGCTGAGAAAACAATACACCAAACAACAAAACAATGAACCTTAGCCCTGAAAACAATAGAGCTGCGTGATACCAAGGTCCAATGAAATTAGAGGTTGTTAAGAGCTGCGGGGTATCTGTTCACAGAGTCATAAACCGCGCAAAAATGTCGTTGTATTGGTGGGCAAGTTCCTTAAGAGACCCGAATATCCCGAGATGCGCAGAATGTATGCGCAGTAACAAAAGTAGGCACCATCTTTAAGTTTAATACCTTGAATTTTTCCTTTTAGGTTTTATAATTTGAGTTTCTCTTTTAGTTGCCTCAATTAAACAGCTTACCTTCACGGGAGATGATGGAGACTGGACAGTTAAAGGATGGACAATTTCAGGTAAAACACACGAAATTTTCACTGTTATTTTAATTGAAACGTAAATGAGTTTTATATCCTTGGATTTCAGGTGGACTTGCTTTTGTCAATAAGCCTCTTAATAGCCGGCTAGAAAGTCCTTTGTTGCCATGGAAACCATTTTACGAGGATGTTGGGTTGTGCCTTCGCTTCAAGTTCCAACTTCCCACCAAGTTTCTTTCTTCGCTAAAAGTGTACACTAAAACAAGCCAAGAGGATGTCTTAATTTGGAAGTTACAAGGCTATCAAAGCAGCAATTGGAACAATGCTGAAGTTACTTTGAAACCCAAAGAGAAAACTCAAGTAAATAATCTTTATTATGTTTTAGTCAGGGGCCTTTGTAAAAATAACTGGTGTCATTGAACCAAAGCATATTGTGTAAATAAATAACTGCATTAAAAAATTCTGCGAGTATTCACCGTCTAAGTATCGCTGTCAATACGCTGTCCACTCTACTATCTACAATGAAGCCGCGCCCATGTAGTCTCTCCTCCGGGGAGGAAGTGGGGTGGGGGCTATGTCGGAAAATTCTATTAAACCAGTCAAGGAGACCCAGCTGGACGTGGTTCAATCTTCATTTGACCTCTAAAAGATATCATTTTAAAACAAACAGTCAAAAAAGATGTCCGGTAATGAGACCGTCAAATGATGGTTGTGAAGCGATTTTAAACGGATTTCGTGGTTGTTCGGTCTAGACCACCAACACAGTACGACGGTGCTATGATTTCTTTGCTTGCAATCCTAAACGGTACCTTGATGGCTACAAATATTGGCGTTCCGTCCTCAGACACCGCTGCCCCTTTCACACGGAAGTCCTCCCTACGGCATTTTATTGTTTTTTCATGTTGTAGGTCGTATTAACAGTTATGGTCGTTCACGGTATTATTCTGTCATGTCGTAGATCGTAATTACAATTGATGTCATTTATTGTCCTTACACGTAGGTTTGACTTGCGACTTACTATCCTAAGTTCGTAATTCGTCTTACGATATACGTTTTTAAATATATCATGTCAGATAAAGGACATTTAAGTCTCTACTTGAAGCTTTTGCTTAAGATATGGGTCGTTAAATAGCCTGCGTAGCTAGCGGTAATCCCCGTGCGTGAACGTAAAGCTTTTGGTGGCGAAGACGCCATGAGGCTCGCTCTCGTGGCTCCGCCGCTCAAACGTCGCCTTCGACCAAATAATCCCACCAGCTACACAGGCTAGTCGCTAAAGGGCACTTTAATTTGTTTCGAACACCCTATTCCTAGCCAGCAATTTGCTTTACAACATCCTAACACGTAGATACACCGTTTTGTAATATATGTAACATATGTATTACACTGGTGTATTTGATTTACCACAGGCCTCCATTAGCACTGTCCTATTTGTTCTATGATATTGTAGATCGTATTTCAAGGCCTTGGTGCAGTGAATGGCACTCCCAGCATACTCATCGACAATATAGTCATAACAACTGAAGCATGCGCATTGTCACCGTCCCATGCATCACCAGGTAAATCAGTGAAAATTCCTTCATTATTTTGCCCGTGGCTATAGTGAAATGTTACTGATGATTTGTTGATTTCATTTAAATGTCCTTCTCCATAAGGATCACAACAATCGCTAGTTGGAACTATCATTCCTATTTTGTGGAATCGAGCAAAACAAAAACAACTAAGAATTAAGTTCAAATGAGAAAATGAAACTTAAAAATTGTTGATAGTCAAATAAACAAATGCTAGCACTAAATCTTCTAAAGTTCTTTCGACAGCAAAACAATAACTTTCAACTCCTAGTTTGGCTGGACTGTTAATATATTTTTTTGTACCTTTTACGGTACTCTGGTATCATATGGTACTCTTCTGGTGTTTACGTGCAAGGGTGTTTTGATAATGGTGATAAGAGGTGTTAATTCAGGCCACAGCAAGTCATAACGGAGTTCATTAGGTAGGCTTTAGTAAATAACTAAAAAGGGGAAGCAAGCGTCAGTATTTGGGGGCGAGAGATTTTTGGTATTGTATGTCGCTTTGTCAATACGCTTTTCTTTCGATGCACTATACCTCACTATAAGATACAATACCATACCATACCATACCATACCATACCATACCATACCATACCATACCATACCATACCATACCATACCATACCATACCACACCTCACCATACCATACCAGACCAGACCACACCACACCACACCACACCACACCACACCACACCACACCGTACCGTACCGTGCGGTACCATACCATTACTGTACCGTATCACGCCATACCATGCCATTTTTCTGACATTTTATGGCACACCATGCCATACCTTACCCTGACACTCACACTCTTAAGCTTACGTGTAGTTTTCATCATTAATTTTATCTGTTTTGTAATTATTATTTTCAGATTTTGTTTGTAGTGCCAATGAGTTTCAGTGTCTCAATGGTGAATGTACTAGCTCCACGCACCGCTGTGATAGTGATGTCAACTGTCTCGACGGCTCAGACGAAAAAGGCTGCACTTGTTTAACCGTCGAGCTGCCATGTTTCTCAGGTCGTTGTGTTCCTTCAAGTAACTTATGTAATGGAGTCAAGGATTGTTCAGATGGTAAAGATGAACGCTTTTGTGGTAAGTGAGTTACGTTTGCATACGCGGGATGGAATCTGTTTTGAAAGTGTTTTTCGGACATTTGGTAACACGTCCAAAAAAATTCATATCATTGTCAGTAATTGGTATAAGAGGAGCGGTAAACTGCGTCCCAACTTTCGTTGTTAGAGTTGGGTATGTTAGCATTTCTGTCAATCTGACAATCCTTCAAAACAGCCTCATTTCAATGTTATCTTACTTATCCAAATAACTCCTCCGTTCACTACTACAAGTGTTTTACTAATGAAATCATACCGGTATTACTTCAACTGAAAAACGTTTAGTCATGTTAAACATAAATTTAACATTGAATTTTTGTTTCTACCAGAACATTTGGTGTTCAATCCTACGAATTCTTTGTTAACATTAACATTACAGGAACCACCTGCTCCCGTGACATGTTTCAGTGCGCAGATGGTACATGTATTCCGTGGTCGTCAACATGTCGCCATGACGAGACTCAAGTTTGTCAAGATGGCTCCCATGTGCCTTCACCTTGTGGTCAGTTGAGTTGTTTGTAATTGCTTGCAAAACCAGTAGGTAGAACAATTTCTTTGTGATTACTTTTGAAATATCCGCTGATTAGTTAACCTAAAATGTATCGTCATATTGAGGCTCTCTCTGCACCGTGGCAGGAACAGCAGACTGTCCGCTGAACCATCTTAACTGCAAAGACAAAAGCCAAGCGACTAATTGTGACAAACACTTTAAAGGTACGTACATTTTGTTAATTTCTTTATTGCTTCTGCTATACGCAAGTTAGACGTTAACTCACACCGCCGTGGAACTCAGAGAAATCTTTCAGCAATTAGCCTTTGCAAAAAAGGTTAAAATAACCAGCATAATTATTTCTCTAGTTGAATTTTTTTGCGAAGACGAAATCATGGAAAGTTACTATTTTACTCTAGTCTACTCTGCTCAGAAAGATTACATTCTTCTCGGCTCCGGTGTAAATCGTACTTTTATTGGTTGTCGAACACGGATCTGAGACCACTCTAGTTCCCATAAAGAATTCTTTGGTATCACTCCTTGACATATCGCTAGTCCACAGGATATGGATGAACAACTTCCACATTAGCGAATGTTACGTTAGAGGGCTTACTTAGGGACCTTTGTCCATGCCTTATGCATCAACGTGCGTCGTTTTCTCCTTCATCCGACTGTCCTTTCTTGCTTCATACTTCTTAACCATCTTACTCATCTTAAACATCTTACCATCTTACCATCTTACGATGAAACTCATTTTTTGCTAGATTGTACGAACTATTCTTCGATAAGAGACATGTTCTTTTCTAAAATAGAACCTAACTTCCCATTTCTACGACTTCTATCACATGAGACCTTATTATCACATCTTATGAACTCTACGAATTTATAAACTTTTAATTAATTTCATTCATTTCGTCATGCTTTGAATTGAATTTTTATTAAGTTTTTGCAAATAAAGCTTGTTGTTGTTATTGTTGTTGTTGTTGTCTCGGCAACATCCAGAGTGGAATCGGGAGTAGGTGTCGTAGGAACTAAGCACATATACGCAGAAACTACTGAAAAACTCTTTGAAGAATAAATATTACACGACCCGAATTTTTACGCAGCACCAGATGTTATTTATGATATTTATCGCTTGTTTGTTTATCTCAGGTCACTGCTCTTTTGAAAACGGCTTTTGCGGACTGAAGCACGACAACAGCGTGGAAAACATGTGGAGTCTGCATTCTGGCCAGACTCCATCAGCACAGACAGGCCCTGCATATGATCATACAACATATTCTAAAAAAGGTATCATTTTCTCACACATGCTCCCGCCTTAGCGTTGCAGAATAAGTTCTACTCACTAGCCTTTTTTTGTTTGGCTTCAAACAGGAGCGTATATTTACGTAGAAGCTTCTCAGCGTCGCCTTGGGGACCGCGCACGCTTAGTAAGCGAATGGATGGAACGAAATAGGATAATTTGTCTTAAATTTTGGTATCACATGTTTGGTAAACACATAGGACAACTTAATGTCTACGTTGCAACTAACACTTCAGAGAGGCTTATTTGGAGTCAGTCAGGAAACCAGGGAGACCGCTGGATGTTTACCCAGAATACTTTGCAAGCAGAACATCCGTTCAAGGTTTTAAAATTAGATCAAATACTGTCGTCTTATTTACACAGTCATAAGTGTAAAAAGCTGATTACCTTAATATAGGAAATTAACGCTCCATGAAATTAACACGAATTGTAAGAATTCGCGTTAATTTTTGTGAGCGTTAATTTCTGTGTTGTTAATTAAGTGGAACGTTAATTTCTTCGACCTTAATTTCCATCATATTAATACCAAATTCTGGATCCAGTCCAGTCGTCAGTTCTTGACACTTACAAAATGATAGCTTTCCTACGTGTAGGCAGAATTTAACGCACATTGTCAGGAAAGAAATTGCCTTACACACCTGTAGATCTGTTTTGTTTGTGATTTTTAAGTTCATTCGTGAAATAAATTTGTTCCAGTCGTGACTACAAAGTGTTTCTTTGTATTAATTGCGTTAATTTTCCTCATTTTGGAATTTTTCCCCCTCTTTTATTGGGGAGTAATTTTTCCTTCAATTCGCGTTAATTTAATTCGCGTTAATTTCAAATATCTCAATTAACACAAGCATTAATTTCCTATAATAAGGTATTTTCTATTTGTATTATTTAGTTTGTATTGGAAGGTGTTACCTTGGATGGAAGTGTGGGGGATATTGCAGTGGATGATGTCACAGTGCTGGACGAAGGCTGCCACGTGATCTCAAGATTGAGTAAATGAATGACTTCATGTCTTTACTTTAGGTTGAACAATTCTTATAACAGTAAGTTGATACTACACTATGGGTAAGCGATAGGATGGATTGTAGGGGAGGATGAGGAGAGAGTACAGAACATGGAACCATGGTAAGCAAACGAAAGTCTAATGATCACAAATTGGGAAGTGCAAGCAAGGGAAAATAAACCACAATGAAAGTTTTTTTGTTGTATAAGAGGTATAATTGATAACTGGAAATGATGGATTTTTTATACAAAAAGAGAATCACAAGTTTTGTTCAATTTATACCCTGCGCATCTAGTATCTGTTATCTTTAGAAAAACGTACGTTATTCATTGATCCGTGCCGTGTGTTCTTTTTGGAACAGATGAAGTACTTGACAAAAATTTGCATCCAATTAATAATTTTCTACATATTCGCACAATGTAAACGTAAAATAGTATCAGATGTAAAAGACCACGGTCTTTTGGACTCTTCTTGGTTGTGGATGGCCTATTTACGCTGATAATGTCGTAAACCTAAATCACGATGCTGGCGTCAGTTCAATTCTCAACTATATGGTAAAGCACATTTGAATTAATATGGCGTTTTTTCGATATAAATGGAAATAAGGACATGTACGAACACTTAATTATCAACAGAGAGTCCTCACTGCTATTTCGACGACAGTGTGTGCAACTGGGAAGTCAACAAACAATGGCGGTGGACAGAACATAAAACAGGAAAAACAGGTATTTATAATTTCAAACTTCCTTCATTTCTGTGGAAAAGATCACAGCAAGTTTTCTTTGTTTCCTTCAGCTAACTAGATCACAGGAATCCTGTACATAGAGAAACGGTTCAGTCCTATTTCCGGTGAAATATTCGTTAAATAGCGTTCCCCGCATCGAACTTATAACAGGTGTCAGCGAGTACGACTTTCATTCTTTCCGTAGGAGGTTACCTGAGCCTTGCGTTGGAGGGTAGTGCACTAGGAAGGACATTCGTCTCTCCTTTATTCAGCGGCGAAGAATGGAAATGCATGCGCTTTTGGTACAGGATCGGCCTTGGGCATAAAGCGGAAATAAATGTGTCAATCAACAGTTCAACCATTACAAAGAAGCTATGGAGATCAGCGCATTACACCAGCAAATGGAGTTTTGTTCAACTGCCAATCAACATAAGTGGAACGGCAAGGGTAATCCATAATACAAGGCGGAAAGTTTCAGAGCATTTCTCGACTTTGTTGAGCATTAACCTATGAACCGGTGTCTTTTGCAAAAGTCTCTAAGATATACAGTATCTTGTTAATAACCTGTCGTCGGACTTTAATTTCGTTTCGTAAATCGTGTTGAGAGCGCTGCTAAAATTTAGCCTTATAAGACATTATTTTGTAAACATTTCCAGATTTGCTTTTAATAATAATAATAACTTTATTTATGTGTCAAAAGCGATCTAGCACCCTGATTTTTGACACGAAATGTCTTGGTAAGAAAAAAGGTTTATTGTCCATATACCAAGTCCCGAGTTACGTGACATATTTACCGCAGAGGTGAATATTATTGGCTAATCGGGCCAGTAGGGCCAGCTGGGCCAGTTGGGCCAGCTGGGATGGCATAGTTGGGCCTACTTGAGATACTTCCGCTGTACAGAAATCTTGAGTACTTTTTTCTTGCTTCAACAACGGCTTCTAGCTTTTCCGTACGGTATCATTTGTTTCAAATCTCTCTTTGCTGCTTGTTCTTGCTGCTTTCTTACTTAAGAAGGCAATGATTCATTGCCATGAGCTAAAAAAAAATCATCGATGAAACAAAGTAAATACAAGCAAACGAAGTCGACGAAAAAGTGTTCAGTAAGTACTTCCTCCAGCTTCAACTCCAACGGTATTGTGATGTGTTCACTGGTATTGTGGGATCCCGTGAGTTTTTCCAGCTATGGAGAACAACAGATTCTCTGCCCTCATTGCGGTCAATCACAACTGCGGCCATGGAGATGGAAAAGTGGACATCGCAGAAGAGACAGGCTAAAGAACTTGTATTGCATCCAAGATGAAGTCCTTCTCAGTTTCCTGCCTATACCTTTCCGAAGATCAACACCGTGAGGTCGTCGCTCATGATTCTTCGATTTATTTGGCGTTGAAAACGTTTGGCGTTGAACCCCCGTTCGTTTTATGTCTCAAGGATGGTGTAACAAAGGAGCTTTACGACTATGTTGCTATTTGTATGCAGAGCGGTATCAGTACTGCAGATATAGAACAATTGCTGATGAACCTCCGTAATGCACACCATTTGCGACAATTCAACTCCTTTTTTCATCAGCCTCTAACCTTTAAGGTAACTGAAACGTTTTGGGCGGAAAGTCATAACTCGGATTTTTTTGTGGTCCTTTTTTGGAGTGTAAATAAATGTATTGGCAGCATATAGGTGAAAAGCGTGGGAAGTGTACGTGGTTTTGCCAGAATACAGAATACAGCGGGAGTATCTTGGGACTTCATGTATGGGGAAGAAGGAGTAATAAGTACTCAAGGTTTTTGTACAGCGGAAGAATTTCAATAAATTAGACTTCATTTATCATATTGTCCCAACTAGCCCAAATGTCTCAACTGTCCAGTTGTCCCAACCGTCCCAACAGGCCCAACTGTCCCAGCTGTCCCAACTGACCCAACTGTCCCAACTGGCCCAGCTAGCCCAACTGTCCCAACTGGCCTAACTCTCCCAGCTGTCTGGACCGACCCATAATATTTGACTCTGTGGTAAGTATGCCATATCTGTAGCAGAATATCCCATTGTTATGTTATTCCCTTGTTCTGTCTATGACGTAACTCGGTACTTGGTATATAGACCATAACCCAAAAAAGATTACATTATTACCTAGGTAATTCTGGATTTCACAATTTCCTCATACCATAATTTTAAAATAAAGGTTTAGCGACGAATCTGGATGAGAGACCCTGAAACACTTTTCATTCTGTTCACTCTAGTCCTTTTTATTTTTACCACTGTCCCCCCACCCCCACCTTGACATTAAGCGCATCTGTGTCTGACACAAAGTTTTTTCTAGGTGATGATTGAAGCCGTGAGTTCAGGAACTTCTGTTGATTTCGATGACGTTTCCTTCGGTACACAATCCTGTAGTGAAATTCCCTGGGCTCCATATCGAGGTATGGTTCTTTTAAACCTCTAAGTTAGCTCAATACAAACAGGTTTGTTGATACAGTTGAATAAGATAGGATTTAGAAAGGCTGTAAAAACAGAAATTAGAGAAAAAAATAACTAGGTGATTAACCATGACAAACTGCCGAGATCAGTTTGGTTTAAAACCATTTCTAATGCCCATTTATTGTCAGTGACATGATTGGTCCATTATGATTGTCCATTATAACATAAATGGCTGTAAAGACCGTATAAGCATTAAGTCAGACGACAGCATACGCCCATTAACCTATCGATCCGTTTATAGATAATCCCATCGAATAAAAGTTTGAGGTGACCTTCTATTTATGCAACATCTCAACTTTGCATTTCTTACTTCGTACCATTCTCTAGAATTTATACCTCCCTTGCTTCCGGACTGTTTGAGACCTCTGGGAATGCAAGATGGCCGAATTCCTGACTCGGCGATCACTGCATCATCTTACTATCGACCAAGGTCGGCACCCGCAAGAGGAAGACTTCATCTTGCGTTGCCAGACTCCTTAGTTGGCTTCACAGGAGGCTGGTGTCAGTATCGTACAACTCAGTATTACGAATGGCTTCAAGTTGATTTTGGTCACGTGGCGAGTGTTGGCAAGGTTGCTACTCAAGGAAAACAGGAACAAGATTTTTGGGTGACCAAATACTTCCTCACTTACAGACATGACGTCAGAAGCAAGCTGTCGTATTATCGACAGAATGGAAAAATCAAGGTAACATTTACTGCCGTATTCAAACTACTTTCGACTGTCATTTCACAGTGAACAGATTCATTTTCTGTGTGTACAAGTTTGTTTGCCTATAAGCTGAAACAAAATAAATCATTCAATACCAAAATTAAAGGCGCAAATATTGAACAAGGTCCCTCTCTCAAATATTTATGCCTTATATGTGATTCTAACTTGACTTTTAAAAAGTCTCTAGGTGTCCTCCCCGAAAACTGCTACTTTTTCAACTATGACATTTCCCTCCGTATCGAATCCAAACTTGAGGCTTTACTTTTTCAACCTACCCGAAATCATTGAAAATAATTCAAAACAGACTGCTAAGATTCAGAACTTGCTCTGACCCTGAATCTCAAACTTAACCACTATTCAAGGCCCTCCGTTATTGAACCTCGAAGACATTATTATTGTTTCAGTTGGGCCTTGCAATTCTACTGTGATTTGTATAGAAGTAATAACAAAGATCTCGAGGACATTATTGATCTTCGTGTTCCTTGCTTGCTTTAACGACTGTTTCGGTATATTTCTCGCGTTCACTTTCATTCAACTCCTCAGGCATCTAGTAAAGACTTATATCTGAACAAGTTAATACTTCTCAATATGGTTTGCGTTCACTTCGTTTTGCTGTTACCCATCTTTGGAATTTGCTGTCTCTTAGCCAAAACAATCCCTACCTTTACTGCTTTCAAATCTAAAATTAAGATATCCATGATTGATCATGACAGTTGTATTTTAAAATCAATCACTGTAACTGATCAACTAATTCATCTATATTAATCTACAGCTAGTAGTTATACACTGAATTAATTTATATCATTGATACATATTCTCAACTCTTGCATCCTTTTCATTGATAGCCCAAATATCTTCATTCGATAAGATGGTGGAAAAGATCCTTGAAATTAGTGAAGTAGAACAAAATGAGAAAAAACAATGAAAAAATTGAAAATGCCAATTTGCGCCTGAAAATTGAGCTAAATGGTACGTGAATGCGCACAACTTCAAATAGCAGTGCTGTCGTAATGATGCACTCCCCCCTAGCTCCCATTGTTTGTTCATTTATTCGTTTATTTTTCTTTATTCTGTTCAAGTACTTAGATTTGTAAGTAGTGTCGGTGATATTCTTCATTCTTGTACAGGTAAAATAAGTTCGTTATTTAAAAAAGACCCTGTTCAGATTCCGTTCTAGTCAGCTTGCACAGTTCAAATCAACCGGTGTTTAATTAACAGAAAATGGCGCCCTTATCTAACATAACCTGATGCAAACACGAGAGGGAGTTTGGAGGCCACGGTTTAACCAGAATTTAGAGGTTAACAAGAGTACTTTCGAACTCTTGCAAAACCAAAATCTTCATTAAATTGGAAATCAGCGTTCCTAAATTAAATGAAAAACTCCACGACTCATTTTTCGAGAAGTTCACAAGCCTTTAATTAAATATTACTAAGGAACACTGACATAGCTGAACTAATGTCCCGGACTATTGTGTTTGTATTTCGGCTTGGGACAGGTATTTAATGGTAATTTCGACCGACACACTGTGGTCAGCCATCTTCTCACTCCTCGCATCACAGCTCAATTCGTGAGGATTTCGCCTTACAAGTATTACCTTTTCGGCTGCCTTAGAGTTGAGTACTACGGCTGCCCACTTGGTAAGACAATCGCAATTTAAAAATAAACTTTATGCTGTTATTTGATTTCTTATAATTAATGAAAAGGACGTAATGCTATAAAAAAGGATGCATTCCTGGATCGGAACCCCGATCGAATTTATAACTGCAAATAATTTAATAACGTTTAACGTCAAGAATGACTGTGACTTACACACACTTGACAAACCTAATCGCGCTTACTGTGAGAGCTATCTGCTTCTAACGTCACAGTTGTCATGTTGCTCAAGTCGATGGCAGATCCCATTGCGCAGTTTGATCTTAGCTTTGGAAAGAGAAATTATTGATGTCAGTCAATGGAAACTTAAGGTAACTTTATTGCATTTTGTTTTGTTTATCAGATAAAGCCGATGAAGCGCAAATTCCCTGCTACTACCCCCTGGGGATGCAAAGTGGTCAGATACCTAACGCTTCTATCACCGCCTCCTCCAACTTCGGTTCCGCTCACCGTGCTCGGCTCCATACTGTAGAAGAAGGTGGTAAACCTGGGGCATGGGTGGCGGCTTTAGCAGACTCTAATCAGTGGCTTCAGGTCAGGGCATGCTGTTAGACAATATTAGTGCAATAACAGTGATACTTTGTAGGCACTCAGTATTACAGAACGGTAGAGATCGTTTGAATTTTAATCTTACCTGGAGCAAGTAAAAAATACTAACAGAGAAGTGCTGTTGTTGTGAACGTGTCTTCAATAGATGTTGTGGTTACATTTTGATAACATGATTACAATAAACCAGACTGAAGAGACTTTTGTCCTGAGGATTTTTACTATGAATATTCATTTGTATTCCATTGTACAGGTTGACTTTGGGGCTCTTGCTATGGCAAAAGGCCTGGTCACTCAGGGACGGCATGAAGCTGCTGAGTGGGTCAGCACTTTTACCCTTTCATACAGCTCATTGACGTCTAACTTTCGGTTTCATGAAATAAATTCTACAGTCAAGGTAACTACAACATGTAATTGAATCCGAATTCTTCTTCTTAGTTCCAAGTATTCCTTTCCTCCCACAAGGCATTTTCATATAGGCGACTGATATCTCTGACATCTGTTTTGCCGTTATGTTGGCGACCGAACCCTAAATATCGCTACGGAATTGCAAACCCTATAAAAGTGACCAAAGGAGTAGGTGTTATGCTAAAAGTTGAATAATACGTTTTTGGTAATCCAAGAGGGCGATAATTCAGCGCTCGCCCGCAAATAAACGCCTGCACTGTAGGCTTTTGAACAAGAAGATCTTTGAGATGAGCGTATACTGCTTTGTTTAACGTTGACATGTTACCTTCACCCATCTCTACCCATGTGTTGGCCATTACTTACTTGAAATATTACCGAGTGACATTTGTACCACTGAACTTCAGTGAGTATTATGCGATGTACCTCTATTTAGCGCTTTCCTCAGTTTTAAGTTATTAAAATAACCATAACCCGAGTGTAGAACTTTTTCTTCCTTTCAGATCTTTACCGCTAACACAAACCAGAACACCGTAGCAACCAATGCGATAAGTCCGCCAATATTGTCCAGGTATCTCCGTATTCACCCACGCTCCTGGGTTAACAATATCGCCTTGAGAACTGAAATCTTTGGCTGCCTTGCAGGTGAATTTTTTTGGTTATTTTTAATGTACATTTCAGCAAAATGTTGATAGCTATGATTGTAATCATAAAGTCAGATTGTAAAAAAACAAATAATGTTTTTGTTTGGCATTAACAGTAAATTTGCTAAATTGAATGGCTATGGCATTTTTGGTTGTTTTAGTGAACATGAACGTTCAGGATATTCAGGATATTGGATGCTATAAGGATGCCCCCAACAGAGCCATTCCCTTGCTGGAAGCGATGAGTCCTCTTCTGGATGGCAGCTACATGCAGAGGGCAGCTGCCATCAGACGTTGTGCAAAAACTGCATACGACCTTCAGCTTGATATTTTCGCGGTACAGAATGGAGGACAATGTTTGGGAGGACCGCAAGCAAAAGTGAGATATAACAAATACGGCGGTTCAACGCAATGCCAAGGAAATGGCCGAGGAGGATCATGGGCCAATCAAGTATATAGGATCACAAGTAAGTAGTAGGATATCGATGTACGTATACTTTCAACAAAACAATGATTTAGATATTAAACTAAGACATACTTACAATGTGAGGAGACTAATCAGTGTACTCTGTGGTGTAAAGCTATGCTGAAATGAAATGTTTGAGAGCGAACTTACTGGCGCGTTTGGTTTGAAAGGTACCATCTTGCTTTAAGAAAATGTCTTAGAGTAGCTGGAAGAAAACAAGAGTCCGTTTGCTTAAATGTTATTTTTATCGCTTGCACTTCCATAGCACCTATTCTGTGTCATAGCGAAGACTAGTTAGTTATTCTGGGTTGATGGAGGAAGGGGTGACAGCGGTATCCTTTGACCTCCTTTGAGGACACTGTGAGTCGAGTCGATTGTTCAAGACAGACATGCACTTGCATGTAACTTTCCACGATAAAAATGATGATGGTTGATGATGACGACAATACTATAATATTTCTATATCAGATGATGGTTAATATTGTTATTCTGAAGAAACGATGTTTTAATAATACACTGTTGTTTAATTTAAACCGTTTATCATACCAGAAAGATGCAACTTCTCTAATGAATGGTGTGATTGGATGAGCCATGATGCTGGTAAATCAACAAATTGGAGTCTAAACATGGCAGAGGACTTATATAGAGCTGGAGTTGCGGGCAATGCGGATTCGGGTAAGAGGGGCAACAAAATGATGTCATTAAGTGTGTATCAGTTAATATAGGGGGTAAAAACCATAGCGTTACAACTTTTCATAACTTTCTTTTTACAGACAATCAGCATGACAGACGCTACATAGTCGAATCGCACAGTAATATGCGCCTCCATATGACTACTTCAATATCGAGCCGCGAACACATCATCGAGATGACAATATGTTACTGGTTACAAGATAACAATGCTACTCTATCACTGATATATACACCAGCCTTTAGCCTTCACCAAAATTTTACAGGACTGAGCATTGCTATCATGGGAAACAGCATGTGAGTATATTTCTTCAACTAAAGAACCGATATTTCTGATATGTCAGTAAAGCCGTACATGATTAGTACCTTGCTAACAAATGCAGAGCTGAAAAAACCATTTTTCCGACAATAGCTGACCAAAAGTTCTCCATACACGACGAAAAACCAGGTGTGATCGAACATAATGTCAGGACAATGAGTTTATTTTAATACCAGTGACTATGATTTTGTACATGAATAAACATCTATCTCGAGCAGGGAATGTATATAAGTTCGAGTTGGAGTTCATCTTTACTCAAGTTCGAGTTTAAATTAAGTAAAAAAAGGACCTGATTTAGTGTTTAAAGCTAGGCACGATTTAAACGGTTAGTTTTCATTTGGTATACTGGAACATGACTTGAACTCGAACTCATGGAACTATCGATAACTCATAATAAGAAAAGAAACTAACGGTAGTGTATATACATTCATCCATCCATGTTGCAGTTTATCTAACGTCGCTCTGAACAAAAACATCTGGCATCATCTGTGTGTTTCCTGGAGGTCTCAAGGAGGTTTCTGGAAAATTTACAAAGACGGAAGACTCGTTGACTTTGACAGATGGCTCGGCTCCGGAAAAACAATAACAGGTAGCAGTTTCCGTCTCACTCCGTGGGTTACATAAAAATTTACCTTTTCACGTGACATAGTTTAGATAGCTTAAAACTGTGACGTTTTTGTTTTATTCCTGTCGGAAATAGATCACTGGACTGGGCTCGCTTGTTCAGACAAGTCAATCGCAAATCACTCAACAACAACAGTTAGCTTTAAAATATATATACAGAGAAGGAGATTGACTGATGTAGGTTTCTCGTCTCAGTCATGCTGAATAATTATGAATCATCGACACATAAGCTGGTGAAACCTATGCGGCCACCCAAAAAAATTACACCCCATAAAATTAATGTAAACGGAGGTTCCATAATAGACTTTTTCGATCTCATCTCTTTGCCACGAAGTTTTGTCCCACTGTGCCAGTCACAGTAGTACAGTCACACAGTACGGTCCCACTTTGGTTGGTGCGAGTCAGTTACTGATGTAATGAAATTCTTTGTTTTTGATTCTTTTCCTCGCCATATAATTCAATACTTTCTCGTATCCCGCTTACGAAAGAAAGCTCATTTTGCTTTTCACTATTGTATTTTTGTTCCCGTATCTCGCCTCGATTTCGTGCTTCAGTCATCTAAACCTTCACTGTACCCGGCCTCATAACGGGATGATCGGATAAACGCGGTGTTTAGATGAGAAAATGATTTTGCTCGAAATAAAAATTGGTCGTTTTAACAGGAGCTCGTATTAACGTAGTGGTAGTCAGGTTGCTTACGAATAAATCCTCCTCTCGCAGTAGCGTTACCTTCAAGGTAGAAAAATGTTACTTCAGTGCGTTGCCAGGCAATATGAACTTTGCTTGTTAGAATGATTTTACTTAACCCGTGAAAAAGAAACTAAACTATTAGGCACTATTACACACTAATTTTATTGTTTTCTGTTGTTTACTTTTGACTATTAGACACTAATCGTCAGAAAAAAACACTCTGTGATAATTCTATCAAATTGGTTGTCTATTTTGCATATCAAGGCGATTCGTAAGTTATGATTGTAATGTATATTTCAGGAACAGGGGATGTTAGTATATCAATCCTGCAAAACAATAAATCACTCTCTTCAAGACTGAGTGGGGTTAACATGTGGAACTATGAAGTATCCGCTGACCAAGTGTACCGTCTTTCTCTTGGATGTGGAGACGAAGCTGGAAATCTTCTGCGGTGGTCTGAGCTGAAGAGTAGCGCCAAGCGGACTGGCCATGTGTTAAAATTACCAGGCCCTTCATGCACATATCATGATGGTGAATTAAATGGCTGTTTTATCATCATGCATTCTTTTTTAAAAAGCAAATAGATTTTAGAACGAGTTTAGCGTCAAGATTATTCCCAGTAGTAACACAATCACCACAGGACATCGCAGGAGTTTGCAGATTTCGGCAATCTGATTGGTTCCGAAAAAGTATACGACGCAATACACCTCACTACCTTATTTAGAAACCTCACGTTTCAAAAGAAATAAGAAAATTGTACTTTTCTTGTCTTCCTTTATTTTTCTGGTAATAATTGATATTTTTTGTGGTTTGGAATATTAAAAAACAGTTACTACACTGAATCTCGGTTCACATAAATTCATATACGACTGTATTTCAAGTTATAGTTGTTAATTATCACTTAAAGCAAATTTTGAACTAATTGCAGGTAATATGATTGTGGTGAGTCGCAGTTCAAATGTTTTACTGATTTTCTTGTAGGTGTTATGAGTGTGGTTAGTAACAGTTCTGAAGGAGTTGCTGTGTTGGAGAGTCCGGTATACAACAGATCCGCGGAGGGATATGGGAAATGTCTTCAGTTTAGGTTCATGATGTTTGGGAAGGGAGCAAAAACGTTGGAGATATATCAAGAAATAAATACAAATCAGAGACGAATCTGGAAAGAGTCCAACAACACGCTCCCATACTGGCGATACGGACAAGTGTCCTTTGCTTCTGTTATGAGGAGTAAGGTAATTAAAAAACTCTTTACGTGATTACTGTTGTTTTAGCATTAATTCCTCGCGAGGTTAACTGTAATCATTCTGGTCAAAGAGAGGGTTCGGCAGGGAAGGGTTCAAAGCTCAGCCAAAACTCGGACTGAGCATGAATTTATGATTTAAGCTTTTGGAATTTTTGCGTGTGAGCCGCAAGGTTCTCCAAATGCTGACCAGATCGTTTTCATACCTAGGCTCTAAAATCCATGTCCGTGGCTTGCGTTCTCAAAATCTAGACGACCTATCGGGCCCGAAAACTATTCAGATGTGCAATAATCTTTCATGACCAGAATTCCTCCAGGTGGATTGATAGACCCTTTTTAGCTTCCTGGAGTCGGTTTTCATTTGCATATCTGAGCCGGTATTTCATTAATCTGCTCATACCCGTGGTTCCCTTAAAATCATACTTAATTTCAGACTAAAAAGCAACACCCAGGAAAGATACCATTTGGATGGGTTTTTTTTTCCAAGTTTCTCAAATTCGTCTTTTGACTAATAATCACCATAATCCTGTTTTTGTTTGTTTTTGTTGTTTTTGTTGTTTTCGTTTTTCATGTGTATTATTTGGTCACTGTTTTATTAAATCGCGCTGTTATTATAAAATATTGAATAATAATAATAATAATAATATTCAATCCTGAGAAAGGGGAATGAAAGGCGTTTTGGTAGTTGCATTGAAAACATTTTGTAGGTTATCATCAAAGGAGAAGTGGGAAGTTTGCCTGGTTACATAGCTGTTGGAGGACTTTCCTGGACTAAAGTTTACTGTGAAGCTGAGCCATCGTCAGCAAACATAAACGGTAATGTTTAATGTAGACGAACTCAATAAATTGGCCTGCTCCCAATGTATGGGACTTTATAGCTCACTTGGTAGAGCACTGCAGCGCGAACGCAGAGACCACGGTTCGAATTCCGTTGAAGCCCCGAAAATCTTTTTTTCGGGGTTAATTCGCAATTGCTTAAATTGTGATCACAGCTGCGATGGTCACATCTTCGTTTCATAATGTTTAATGTATTTCTCAATTGTATACTAGCCATAACACATTCTGACACGCAATTCATCTGCAACACAATGCATTAGCCTTGAAAACAACTTTCTGGGCCAAAGTGCATGATCTTTGTTGCGGAAACACCAGCCCCGCTCATGATTCCTCCCTCTGACTCATACCAGTCCTCTATAAGAGTACACACAACAGCGAACTATCAGCTATTTGTTAAATATCTCTGATGACGTAAATAATAAGTGTGCTTTTTTAATAAGTGACGTAGTGAATAATCATACAATGATTGCTTCCTGACGCTTCAAGAATGCGTGAATATAGTAATTCTAACATTCCAAAGCAACTCCTCCTCAGAATCAGTTCAGAGACTAATACGTATCCCAGTAAATTAAAAGCGCTACATAGCCAACGATCTAAGTTTTGTTTAACTATGAGTTGCTAACTTCAAGTTTGTTAAATAAGAGTAGTTAAGGGTTAAATTCATGAAAATTAGTCTTGTTTGTAGCACATAAGTTTTCAAAGATCCGCAACTTGCTAAAACCACAAGTATAATTATCGCTTTCTGCGTGGCACGTTAAGTTTAAGCTGCTATGGCATATTCGGATACAAACGAGGATGAGATTTTAACTACTTTATACCTATTTATTTTACTATATAGCATGCAGTAAAAAGCTGAAGTCGCCTGGTTTTATCTCATCTCCTTATCATCCGGGATTCTACTCACCTAACTCTCACTGCGACTGGTTAATCACCGCACCAGTTGGTCACGTGGTGCGCCTTGAGGTACTTGACTTTCAACTGGAATATCACTCCCGCTGCGCAAATGATTTCTTGGAAGTTTTTGATGGCCGCGAACCCAGCGCACAAAGCTTGGGGAGATTTTGTGGAGAGAACATTCCTACTGTTATTGAGTCATCGGATAATACAGTGCTTATTACCTTTAAATGTGACAAAGACATTCAAAGAACTGGCTTTAGACTCTACCATTCCTTTAGAGGTAAGATATTATTTGCCCGAAAAAGTGTACGAATATGCCGCGACATACAGTTAGTTATTTGTACATTAAAAACCGGTTTGGTGGTTATTTGTTAAGTAAAAAAAACCGTTTTTCTAACGCGTGCGCGTTCATCCCGCTTCACATTTTCTCGTACTTTTCTTTGGTGCTCGTTATAAAAGGTTAAGTTGGATAATAAGTGTCTTATTAGATCTTTTGGTGTGCAATGTCCCTGTATATATTTACTAATTGTTTACATTTTGACTTGTCCTCCGGGCTCGTCAAAATCAAGACAGCACAACTTGTAAGAATATACAGCGATACTACACGGAAAAACATCCAAGCAGTCGACGAAGATTGTGTCGTGATTTGAGAACTGAGTTATAAGCACTTTTCACCGAGTGATCGCTTGCCAGCTTAGACTTACAGTACGCTAAAAAAACTATCAGTGTGCTATCTCCGTTAACATGATTATGTTATAATTTACGAACTTTTTGTACTGTAATAATTTTGTTTATTCAAATACAATATGTGATCAGTAATATATATTGATTAATACACAGCAGAAAATTGACATGACAATTAAAAAACGCACACACCTACCACTGCCACAAAAACAGCAAAGAACAACTGGAATGCGAAAAGCAAGTCACACCACACACTTCCATAAGTGACTGCCCACGGAAGGCATTAAAAAATGGAAAAGGCACAAAGTTAAAGACAGAACTGCAAAACTAGCCTTACTTCTCAGCTTGTTGTCTCATTAAGCGCTTACAGTCTCTAGTTGACATACAAATCTAACTTTTTTTCACCTAGGTGATGAACTTCAACCGGTCGTCTTTCTTATGTCCTTTATATTTTCCCACAGAACAAACTGAAGACAAGATATGTGCCGATAAAAGAGGTAAACAACATAAGCATTGCCTTGTTAGGTGCTGAATTATCCTGAAATTGAATTTTGTATTTACAGCTTTAAATGGTGACTTCAGATTTGCATTTCACTTTAATGGCGATCGTAAGAATACACAAAATACAAGAGACCTGAAAAGGGCTGAATTAGAACACATACTGGGAGGGTTCATGGAAACATTTTATTCATTTCATGCCACGTTTTGCACGAGCGTTTAAGAGAAACGTTTTAACTTATTTGTTGACCTTAGAATGTCCATCAGGCTGCTCGTGCTTCAAGATCAGCGACAATCCCAGGAAATTTGCAATCCAAGGTTATGATCTACGAACTGTTCCAAAGAGTATGCCTTACTACACTACAACCTTGTAAGTTTATAGCTGTTGTTGATCTAGATCATTTAACTGTACAACATACCGAACTAATAATGAGATTTTGTTGCACTCTGTCGCCCTGTTATTGAGAAACTAAAACAGTTCTCCAAAACAAATAAACAAACAAGATAGGCGTAATAGGACGAAACTACTGAGCTGAATGAGACAAAACTCACAACTGACACCTGTTACTACACTGAAAATACCCATGTAAGGTTTTTTCTTGTTGAGAGCAACTTTGAGATCATAGCATGGATCCCACAACTTTAAAATATCTGTGCTGTTCATAAACGCATACGAAAACTATGAACCAACTTTAAGAGGAAGACGAACTTAGGGAGATACAGGGAGCAAACTCTACTGCTTACAGTTACCTGCACCATACAAATAAATCGAAATCGGAGCACAAACAGAGATACAAGACCCAGACTTTTTCCCACCCCGACTACGCTAAGCCACTCGTAATGCTTTACAACAATACCCGTGATACTGACCACGGCGCTACCACTGTCTATCGAGACTACAAACAAACTAACCAACGCCCTTATCATCAAAATAGGCAAACTGAAATAAACTGTTCTAACAATAGACCAACGGAAGTAATGCTTACAAAAGCTGACCAGTTATTGTTTCAAGGCTTCCAACTCAACAACATTTTATGATCAGTAAGGTAAATTACCGTAACTGTCTACTGTCCTCATTTTGACCAAAAGAAATTAGACTGGCCCACCATAAACATCATATAAGTCTTTGCAGCAGTTGAAATTACAACGACTTTATGCTTTCTAACTTTCAGACTATTTGCGAACAACAGAATAAGTCAGATCCAGGAGAAGGCGTTTTCAAAGCTTCCACTTGTAGAGTATATGTGAGTTCTGCTTTATTTTTATTACTGTACTTTGCAGGCGCTAGAATTGCTTATTCTTTATCATCATCGGGTTTACCTGGCTGTAAGAACCTGGCAAAATTTTCTTTGTTTTGTGACTGAGCTATTGTTTTGCTGTACGCTATTAAAATGTTTTGTTTCCTTTGTTTCACGTCATCCGTAAGTTTTACAGCTTCTTACACCGAGGTAATGCCCAACATTCGATTGATTTATTTTATGTAAATCAAGGTCTTATACTTAAAATTGTAGTGCATGCAAAAGTGATCGAATGTGCAAGTGCTACGAATTACGTGCGAATGCATGTGATTATTTGAAAATCTGGATTTATTAACTGAATTGATAAGGTGAATTGGCCACCGTAAAGGAATTCAAAAGCTGACGCTTGGAGCATTAGTCCTTCGTCAGAATGAAACAAGGAATTGTGGGTCGTATGTGGTTTATGATGTAAAAGATAAATTTTTGCTCTAATTTTTTTACTACTTTACGTCTTACTATGACGTAGGGAAAGGCTGCAGAGCGTGAAGTGTTTGCTAGAATATGATCGAGGAGATTGAAGTGTCGAGTGACTGGTTTGGATGTGCCTTTGTCGTTTGTTTCAGCGTCTCGCAAGTGTTCACGGAATCTATATCTTTCTGCGTAAAGTGCAGGTTATGCAGTAGATATCATTTTCAGAGGCCCTAAAGCGATCATTGATTTTAATAGATCGCGCTTGGGTTTTTGTCTTTTATATGAACCACATACAACCCACACCTTCTTGATTCACTTTGACGAAGGGCTAACGCTAGTACCGTCAGCTTTTCAGCTTGTTTACCGTGGCCAATTGTCTTACACTTCCCCATGTGATTACGTGGTTAACAAATGTATGCACCCATTACGCGCTGTTATGGATCCAGCTGGATTAATGTTGCAGAAAAGAGGGGGCGGACAAAGTGCGTATCATTCATCATTCAATACCTTCCGGTAAAAGTATCAGGCTATTCTCATTATTATTTCCCACCATTTACTAGCTCCAAAGGTGTAAAATGGTGGAGGTATCACCGTTTTTATAGATGATCGTCTTGTTTAATAAAGAACAAGTCACTTGTTCTAGCACTTTCCTAAGATCTTCAATTCACCCCACCTGTTCTCACACTTGTTCTCTTTAATGTGAAAGTATTTTTCTGCCAGATAATTTTTCAAGGGAAATGATTCCTATTTTTTGTTTCCATAACAGAGATCTCAGTCACAATGTAATTCTGTTTTTGGCGGACTATTCATTTCAGGGTAGGCAAGAGCTAAAAAGCATGTAAGTTGAGTTTTGGCATTGGTTTTTTCCATGTGCATCATGCCGTAACCGAGAACTGACCGACAAACCACATTACAATTAACTGACACAAATTAGACTAAAATCGAAGCGAGATCACGAAAACTGACTAATCTCCTCTTTGAGGTAGTGTAGCCACTAGTAAAATTTACAACCTGACTAACTAATCAGTCATTAGGGATTTACTGATTTCTTGACTATGAAGGTGAAGTACTTCAGGAGTACCCAAAAATATAACTTTGCTTAGATTCCCTAAGCTGTTACTAAAGAATGGGAACCCAACATATTTTGTTTTATTCATGAACGATATCTCACGTTCTTCCTAAATATCGATTTAAAAAAGTAAACCAAAACGATTTAGTATAGCGTGTTCATAGATAACAACATGACGATCATGACGATCATGACGTCTTGGCAGAACAATCGTTCAGGTTCATCATAAAATAAAAAACTCATCTTCTAGTTACGAGGTGTGATCAGAGGTCTGTTCAGTGTGATTCTCTCAAAGTAAATAGAAAACTTAAGACATCTGATCTTAACATAGGACATTTTCGTACCTAACACAAACCTCGTAAGATTAATCTTCGGTTAAGAGGCTCTTCAGATGACTTAAGCTGCATTAATGAATGCAGTCCACAGGTTCAAAATGATCTGTTGATTCAAACCATTTACTGTAACAAGCGTTTAATTTCCATTTTTTACTTACTTAGAAAGCATAGATTCAGAATGTTCTCTTGGCTCAAATAATTTATCATAACTAATATTTAATGTTTCATTTTTGCTTCCTCAGAAAACTAACCGGAAATTTCATCCACAAATTAAGCCTTCTTGAATTTTCTGGCCTGGATAGTTTACGAGTCTTGTGAGTACTATGTTTTACAAGCTTGTTTTCACCTCTAAAATGAGCTCTTTCCCTCTTTCTGTCACATTCAATGAACGTATAGACAACTTACACAAACATGCTAAGGTCCAATGAAACATCCTCAGCCATCAGCTTCATTTAATACCAGTCTGAAAACAAGGGTGAGTGTGATATTAGTTAATGTGTTTATTTTATCTGGAATGCAGAGACTTGGGTGAAAATCTCTTATCAGTGATTCCTCAGGGAGCCTTTAGTGAGGTGCCTAGTCTCCGTGTGCTGTAAGTATAGTAGCAAGTTCGTTTATTTTAATAATAATAAAAAAAAAACCGTGACAACAAGGTATACAAGAATTCAACTTTTAACAGGTACACAACCTTGTGCATTACTTTGGTCACAACATGTTGATTTTAATCCACTGAGAAACTCAGATTATATCAATGAACTGCCTTTGAGATCCACCACATCAGATATCTTCTGGAGACTAGTTAATAAAGCTCCAAAAATGTGCATGAAATCAAGAATACCAAAGTACTTAAAGTACTTAACGTGGGAACATACGCTTAGCTATATGGTTTAGTTTAAAATTGCATTAGCTACTTTACAGGTATGCCACGATAAAAACAAATACATAAAATGAGAGATAAAATATTGATCATACAAAAAGAGTCAGTTTAGAAATCTATATATAAAACTATTTACAATTAAAAATAAAACCATCACAAGTGGAATAAGACCAGGCCAGACTGTAGCATTTCTCGCGCATTTTTATAAGTTACAAGTACCTAGTAAATTGTGCAACAACGACAACAACAACAACACAAAGTCCCTCTAATCGCACAGTGAAATCATGTTCGCCTTAGGCTGTAGCTATGAGCGAGGCTTAACCTGCGATCAGGCCAGATTTTAGCATCACTCTCATATTCTGTTACGTTGGTCGCTCGCCTGAATGTATCACCAAGCGAAACGAAAATAGAGCCTGATCGCAGGTTAAGCGAGGCTTAATAAATGAATGCTTCAGTGTCCAGAAAGAAAACAACGTCTTAGCAATCCCTCCAACGACGGTTTAACTTTGAGCCAGCTTTTCACACTGTATCCTTTGTTGACTGCAAAACGGTGTCCGTTTCGTGCTAAAATCTGCACTTAATTTTACTTAATTTAGCAACACCTTGAGTCCTTGCCGAAGTCTTACGCCCTGTAACTAAATAGTACCAATTTTTTTCGAATACGTGTGGAATAAGAAAATCTAAATTCGGAAAATGAAAGACCAAGGTGACATTGTTTTTCATGTTTTTCTTTAACAGGAGTATAAGGTCCAACGAAATAAACATTCTTGAGAAAGGAATGTTCAGTCAAAGAAGTAATTTGACATTTCTGTAAGTAACAATGTTTTTCAGTTTAGGAATTATTGCATGGATTAACAAAACACTTTTAACCTTACTCATAAGCAGGTGAGTATAAGCAAGTTATTGTGTCTTCAGTCTCTGCAGAGTTTTCGACATTCGACTTGACTAGTTTTAACTTGGTTGAGACAACGATTTTTTTTCTGTCGTTTAAATGATCGGCCCTACCACGTAAAAAGTAATGGCAGCGAGAAAAATTGACTGAAAAACTGTCAAAGTTGACATTCAAGACAAAAAAAGAAGCAAAGTGGCTTGTAAATTTGATCACGACTAGATAACTATTGTTTAAGGAACATATGGGGAGCCAAAACTACACGTTAATCAGCATTTTTTGTAATAGTTATCTCCAAGACAACTTGATTGAGAGCATTCCGGATGGATTATTCAAGGATCTTAAAAACCTAAAAGTTCTGTAAGTATCAGTCATGTTATTGCTGTGTCCAGGTGTATACACATTCTTACCTAATTGTCCGTTGGTATCCAGTTAACTTTTGGACATGGAAACTCATGGCACCCTTTACCGCTTTAACAAAAGCTAAACGTGCAGTGGACGTGTGGACATCCTGGCCTCCTCCAGTGCGGGGAACCGCTGATCATGTGACCAAGCAAGTAGTGCGCTTGAGCCGTTAGAGTGTGTGTTCAGAGCGATTGTGTGTTGCTCGAGTTTCTGTCCTTAGTGGTCCCAGAAATACTTCAAAACGGTTGAACCCTTTAATTCTAAGTGTGCTAAGATTTTACAAAAAAAGAATAACCTCCTTCACACCAGTTTGAATAATACTAAAAAGCATTACTTAAACGGGCTTCATCTTAGGAAATCAAGAAGAAGATATCAGGGGATTTTCTTAAAGGCAGAACAAACCATACTTAGTTTTTATCGATCTTTCTTAGAAACAAGGGTCGAAATTGAAAAAATTGGTCCAATGTAGCCACACCACGTACCGCAACTTATTTTTAAAATTTACTCTTTCTAAATCGTTTAGGCCAATTTCGCCATCACTATCAACGTCTGCTAAATGGCAATGGGACTGAGCCAAAAAAAGGAAAATTATTTTGTGCAGCTCCTGTTCTTGTTTTTCAAAATCAGTTGTGAATTGTGCGTATTCCGGAAATCAAACTTTGGAGAAACGGTTTTTCATTGGAAGAAACACGTATTTATTATTTGCTATTTATAAACATGTACTTTTGTTTGCCAGCAATGTGCCTAAATGACGTGCAGAAATACGGTTTTTCCGAAAACCCCTAGAAGTGATTGGGTTAAACAAAACCGAACCATTGATTTTGGGTTTCCTTAAATTCCAGTATGCCTTTCAGCTTTTCAAAAAAATACAAAAAGAAATAACATAGCCGCTTTATACACAAGTATACAACTATGTTTTTGTGACCCTTTAGGTTTCTGAACAATAACAGGATAAAGAGGATATCCATGTCTACTTTCGAGGGACTTTCGTCATTGGAGACGTTGTGAGTGGATTCTTAATTATTTATACGTAGACATTGGTTATTGTCTCTGGAGGAGCTAAGTTGCGTTTAAATTGGCCATACCTTCTTCTGCTGCAATATTTAATAATAACTTGAAGTTTACAGGTGCATGTATTTACCAAAAACAACCACAAAAAGAACAAAAAACAAATTTTATTACTGAATTCAACTAAAATTGTTATATCCAACGCACAGCGAGCAAATCAAGTCCTCCACCACAACCATAAAAATCTCTTCACGACAAGGCACTGAAAATACACCCGTCCAAATTGCTACTCATCTATTTTATATTAAACGCTGGCAGGTTAACTGAGAGGCTCATAAGTGTTTCAAGCCAATATCACCAGGAGAAAATGAAGGATACATTCACTCCTACTTGTTAATCACAATTTTCTTTTCGGTTCACCTCAAACCAAAACTAATCCTTAACCTAACCCTGACCCCTGAACGTCAATTTTAATCTCCATTTCCATGTCTTGTTTTAATTCACACTCCCTATTTATTTACAATTGTGATGACACGTTGAAAACCAGCCACCGGTGTAGTAAAATTAGCATGAGAATGCAACTTGACATTATCAGAAGATGACCTAAAGGGAAGAAGAAATGGGCGCATAATACATCGCGAGGTGTAACCTAACCTGCTGATGCTGATTAACCATTTTAACTTGGAAATATCCTGATCATAACATACAGGTATCTAGACAATAACAAGATAGTGGACTTCTCTCCTGAGGCCTTTCGTGCAATGGGCAACTTACGACGATTGTAAGTGAGAACAAAATTCACATATTCCCTACGGCACTCAGATGCACCGAATGATGTACGATCGGTTTCTCTAGTATATGGGCGTAACATATCAAGCTACACATTCCCTGCAGCATTCAGATGCACCGAAAGATGTACGATCGTTATCTCTAGCATATTCACGTGACAAATCAAGCCACAAGTTCCCTACCGCATTTAGATGCACTAAAAGATAAACGATCGTTAGGTGCAGTACATGAACGTGACTAATTGAAGTGATATTTAGACTTTGGCTGAAATGCGCGAATTTAGGCAGAGTTCCACTTCAGGCATTTATTTCCTTATCATGTAATATCATATTTTGGGGGTGGGAAGAATCCCTGTTTTGAATCCTGTTTTAAACAATCTCCGTTTTCAAACGTGCTCGATCGGTTGTATATTCTTTTTTGAAACGGATGGCCTTACCACGAGGCTTTATGTTCACAAAGTCCTCATTTTTTAAAATTATATATGGGTTTTATTCGCAATTTTCTCTCTTCTCCATCGCGAAAATAAGTGAAATTATTAGGGATAATAGGTGCTGTTAACTATGATGGATGGCGAACATTTTGGAAATAGTGACGGTAAGAGTTACAGTAAGCCAAGGAGAACTCGCATTTAGGATGTTCAACCTGCCTTTGCTTTTGGCGGTGCCTTTTTAGCTATTTTGATTTAAGCGGTTCCTGTTTGCAAGACACACAAGTCCAGTCGGGGTGTTCCAACGATGATTCTAAAGTTTCATCAGAATTGTGAAGGAATCAACGACTCACCGCTTGGAGTAATATTTAACAACCAATCATGTACGCATTTAAATCCATCGTTTTCGTTTTCGATTTTGTTCATACCAACCACATTCACTTTTTTTATTTTTCAACCGTTCATTTATTGGTTTATTTATTTATTTAGTTTCCATTTTTCCTTTTGTAATTGTAATAATGAACTGTAAATTCAAAGTACAGTTTGTAAACAAAACCATTTATCGTTTGTCACCAGGAAGATGGATCATTTCACCCACTGCTGCTATGCTGTTAAAACTATTCCACAAGTAGATTGTCAAGCTCCTGCTGACGGTTTCTCAAGCTGCGACGATCTTATGAAAAATAAAACGCTTCAAATATTTATTTGGATTCTTGGGATCTTGGCGTTTTTTGGGAATGCAATTGTAGTTGCATGGAGAAGTTTCTTGAAAGAAGACAATCGTGTTCACTCATTTCTCTTGACAAATTTGGCATTATCAGATTTTTTGATGGGGTTATATTTGTTAATTATAGCCATCAAAGACGTTCAGTGGCAAGGAGAGTATTTCAAACATGACTTTTCCTGGAGGACTGGCAGACTGTGTCAGTTTGCCGGTGTTTTGTCCATGCTTTCAAGTGAGGTATCTGTGGCAATGTTAACGATCATTACTGCTGATCGACTCATATGTATTGTATTTCCTTTCCGGTTCAAAAGAATTTCTCTCAAACGTGTCTACATACTCTCCACCGTTGTATGGCTTCTGGGAACTGTGATATCCACAGTGCCACTGATGGGAATTGCCTACTTCATTGACGATAACACCGGTTTTGGTTTTTACGGCCGCTCAGCTGTCTGTCTTCCTCTGCAGTTATCTTCTGACAGGCCTGCTGGATGGGAATATTCTGTGTCATTCTTCATTGCGTTTAACTTCATGGCTTTTATGTTCATGCTTGTTGCTTATATTGCCATGTTTATTACTGCAAAACGAGTTGGCGGAGCTGTCAGGTCAACAAGCGTTAGACGAGAGACAGCAATGGCAACAAAGATGATGTTTATAGTTCTTACAGACTTCTTCTGTTGGATGCCTGTTATCATCATTGGAGTACTATCTTTAACAGGAAACTTATATGACCCAAAGCAGCTCGTGTATGTGTGGATAGCAGTCTTTGTTTTGCCAGTAAACTCCTCCATTAATCCTTTCCTTTATACATTTTCTACAACAACAACCAGAAAAAAGTTGAAATCAATAAGAAGGACATTTAGCACATTTTTAAGCAGGAACATCTCTCACTCTTCAGGTAAGACTTATTTGTTTGGGTGTGCACGTTAATTATTATTAATTTATATTGGGCAGTCATCAACAAAAATTTCCAGTGCTTTTTTCCTTCCATTTTTTACAACGTGGAGAGACATAGTCCTTTGTTTGTTGCTTGATTATCCCCTCTCCCACAATTCTCCCATAAGTCAATGCTCCCACAAGTCAATTGCCCTCTAGCCAGGTTGGTTACCTTTACATTAAAGAAGGCCTTCTCTCGCATTACATTATCTGACATAGCCAACAGTTTAATGATTTATGAACCAGTCAGTCTGCAGTCATATTCAGTCAACTTTTATAGACAAAAATTCAGATTGGAGAAGTCCGTGAAAAGCGTAGTGCTGTAGTTGCATACTATTACTTTTTCTGACCGTATAAGGCTGACCGTATACCATTTGGCTGGTATAAATTTTGCAGGGACAAGAAGCAGACTGGAGCAAGGCGACACTGGCTTTGACCTGACCTTATCATCAATGGTTCCTAACTTACCTGACGATAAGCCGAGCAGTCCAGGAAATATTAAACTGAAGATTATTGAGATTTGTAACATATTCAATAAACACCACTCTACTCAATCAGTCGTAAGTATGACAACAGTCCTAAGCACTGTTACAAGCACGTGTTCTGTGAGAGCTAGAAAAGGTTTCAAGGCTTTGTTTGTTAATACCATTTAACACAAACACTGAGTAATTGACATTCAAATGTTTTCAGGGACATCTTACTTCCTGGGTGGAGGGCGAGGTGATGGAGATCTGCATTTTAAAACACTTTGCAAGATCTAAAGAGAAAGACTGGGTCAGAGAAATTAAAGTTTTACGTGAAATATCTAAACACGGCGAACATGAAAGCCTTGTGACCTACCGCTGGCATTCAGAAGGTAAAGAACTTTTTAGTTGGATCGCTAATATAACTTATTGATATTCCCTTTAAAGAATGAAACTCTGGACAGCCATGTTAACTTCTTTACTTCACATAATTGCAAAAATAATATTCATATTTAAACAACTTTCGTGCGATTGGTCAAAACGCGTCACGTGACGTAACATAAAATATCAGGAAAATATCCTATAATATCCCCCAAGTAATACCCTCTGTTTTCAAAATTTGAGGTTGAGTTATTTGAACACTTCACAGGAAAATTGTTTTGTTGTCGCGCCAGAGGAGAATACAAAACTTAGAATATTATGCAGTAAATGTTTTTGGCGAATTTTTTCCTTAATATCTTATTCCATCCTCGCTCTTGAAAACTGTTTGTATCTCAGGCGGAGCAGATGTACTTTCCTTTCCTAAATAGCTCTTTGAATAATCAAGACTAGTTGACAGAACCATTTCAGCTAACCTGTGGGAGAAAAATTCTCCGAAAAAACTGCTTAATTAGCTTTTCTCCTTTTTTCTTTTAAGTTTGTGCTTTAAACGTAGACGTTCAAGCTATCAAGGTGCCATCTTTGAAAAACAATGGATTGTAAGTATCGCTAACTGATATACCCACTTGTATCTTATTCAATAACGTCCTTTTTGCTTAAGGAGTGTTCACCAAAGCACACACAACCAAAGGAAAGCTAAGCTCTCTTTCTTTAAAGATGAGATAAACCAGTAATTTATCCAGGCATGTCAACAAATCATGGAAGGAATCACAGACCCTTTTCTACAAAATTAAAAATCTTTAACTAGAATCACTCGAAAACTATACGTGTTCGATAGTGCTTTTCTACGCACCACAGGCCAAACTTATCGATAATTGTATTTTTTTTAAACGCAAGAGCTTAGTAACGACCGTTCTGTGCATGTCAGGAACTGCTGACATGCGCAAGAACGCTGACAACGCTGTCGATAACTATCCCACAAACTAGGAAAAGTAAGCAGTTGTCGACAATAAACCTAACGCGTTTGTTATCGTCAAGTAAGGTACTATTCCTTTGAGAAGGAAAACTGTTTTGTTGTCCATAACTTATTTGCTTTGTAGTGTTATCGATAACTGGCCTCAAACACTGGCTTTTCTTAAATAGTTATTGATAACAAATGGTCTATTCTGGATTTTTTTTTGTCGTTTTTTATTCTTTTTTTTTTTTTGGTTTAATTTAGCACCCTTAACTTATTTCTCATTTCATAAACTGTGGTTTGGAACCCAGCTTTCTAAACATAACTTAGCCTTAACCTTGCGTTTTTTTCACAGTCTCTTGGAACGGAATTTGGGAAAAAATTGATCTCATCGTCTCTAAGGGTGCGTTCTTTTGGGACTATTCTGGCTATTCTTATTCCGGTTTAGGAATAACAGAATACACGGAATTTCAATTTCGAAAAGAACGCTTCTTCTGAAAACAGAATACCCATGGCGGAGGTGAACTGAGAACTACTATGTCTGCGCACGCACAGGCGGCCACGTAGGATTTCCCGCCAAAAATTTCCCAAAAGAACACGTATTCTGGCTATTCCGAGTAAACCGTATTCCTTTCATTCTGTTCATTCTGC
Organism: Siderastrea radians; assembly: GCA_964017195.1. NCBI lineage: Eukaryota > Metazoa > Cnidaria > Anthozoa > Scleractinia > Rhizangiidae > Siderastrea > Siderastrea radians. The sequence goes on along the minus strand of OZ024894.1, from coordinate 17,575,415 downwards.
TATCGGGAGCAGAATGAACGGAATGATATTCCGTTCATTCCGAAAACGGAATCGCTCCCAAAAGAACACAAATACCGTCTATTCCGAGTATTCCTATTCCGGAATAGTCCCAAAAGAACGCGCCCTAACTTTTTTAAGGGCATTAGGTGCTCTCATAGTTTACATGACTATTGTTCTGAAAACATCCAATTTATTTACAAATACATTAATCTATTTAAAAATACACGCATTTAATTAAAAATACATTGGGGTCTGGTTAAGAGATTTCAGACGGAATTCCTTATTATTTCCATTAAGCCCTGGCTAAACTATCAAACATTTTCGTCCAACATCGTGTTTGTCACACAAAACATTGGGTGGCTAAACAGGCACACAATGTTTGACCAAACCTCGGACAATGGAAAACCATTTAAATGCAAAGTTGAGAGAGGCGGCTAAACGGTAAAACATGTTCGTCCAACACGATGTTGGACAAAAATGTTTGATCGTTTAGCCGGGGCTTCACGTTTGGAATGACCGTCTACTGTTTTACAAACTAAATTATGAGGGCAAAAGTATTTCTTCCCGTTAAAACCCATTTTATAGATCAAGAAGTCTCATTCCACAAGTAGGAAGCTAGATATGGTTAATCGTTATGGAATACCCAGTACAATTAGAATTAAAATGTTAAGAGTGATCTGTCACAGCAGCAAAATTATACGTTGAGGCAAACGTTCACATTAATTAAAGGAAAATTTCATCCTGCTCTTTGCAATAGCTGCTCTCTACAAAATGGTTGAACAACTATTTTTCCGGATACTGTTTGGATCCAGGTCTTAAATCGCTTGAGTTACAGTTAGGGTTAGGGTTTGTTGCAGTCTCGAAGTAGTTCGTTCCCTTACATCATTATATGTTTGATCTTTGTTTCGACAAGTTTGGTATTTTAACCTTCAAAACAAGTGTTTACAAAATTTTTGTAATGTTCGATTTTTATTTTTCCTATTTTAGACTGATTTGCTTCACGTTTGTTTCAAGCACCACATTGGAGGAGTTTCTACAGGAAAGCACCGGTGCGGCAAGCTTCTGTGAACTCCTGAGCGTCATGATTGATGTAATTAAGGCTCTTGAACATCTCCACAAGATAGGAATCTGTCACAATGACGTCTGCCCATCCAATGTTCTTATTTCTTTTACTGAAGGGGTAGGTCGTCATATCTCACTTAATTATTAAATTATTATTAATAAATAATTCGCGAAGTATGCACGAGTTGTCTCAAATGCTTAAAATTTAACCTCCGGTGAACTGAATTTCTTTTTTAAAGACAGTTAACGACAGTAACAATAACAACAGCAAAGTATAAAAGAAAAGAATTGCGCCCCGCACTGTTAGCAGAACATTTACTCTGTTGAGGAAAAATGTATCTACCGAACAGTTGGGTTGAAATATTCTTCAGCAAAAGAAAAATAAAAAACCTAGCGAAATGTTGATTGTTGGCAGAGTAGAGAGAAAAAAATCATTTCAGTATATGAGGGACTTCAAGATAGTCCTTTCCACTGTCAAGAAGCATTTGCTTCATCCTAACGTTTGGTTTCCCAAAATGCAATATAAAGTTTAGTTTCCCATAATGCCCATACGTTTAGTTTCTCATAATGCAATATAAAGATATGTACGTGATATGACCCTCTAATCCTCAGGGGTGTAACAACAGTTGTCTCCCCTTACTACTTCAAATCTATCCAGCATTCATTTGATTGGAAAACGACTAAACGGCGTTATATCACGACGACTGGCATTGTGATTATAAACATGCAAGCTTGTATTTGTTAACAGTTTAACAGATAAAAATCACCAGGCCCCAGTTGTTCAAAGAATAAGTCGCTATCCAACGACGCAATTTTTCTTTAACTTACACATTTGGACAGATTTTTGCAAAACCACATAATTGATTATAGATGCACTCTTGCTCTTTTCATAAAACATAGGGCTATGTAGAGATTTTCCCACCTGTTTTATCTGTTGGTTTACGGCTTATCCAGTGGATAAAGTTATCCGTTCTTTCAACAACTGGGGCTATGAAAACTGTTTCATTTTCCTTTTGAAAGTGATTGGTAATGATTATTCTAGTTATCGATTACCTTGCTCCTTGTGAAGTATATTTTCCATAATTTGTTCTGGTACAATTTCTGCAATGGAGACATGAGTAAATCAAACTCGGCTACTACACAAGATCTCCATTTACAAGTGAGAATTTGACACGGCCCGCCAAAAGAAGTACCGTAGCCCGACCGAAAAGTAGCACGGGCCAAGGGGATTACACTTGCTTTCATCTGAGCTGTTTTCCCTTTCTTCACAGTGGGGTTGGATATGGCAATCGCTTTTCTATGATTTTCGTATAAATTTCAGCTTTTGCTATAATCCAGTGATCGACACAACACTGATCCTCTACTACATACAGAACACAAAAACACACAAAAGTCCTGCCTCTATTTAACAGATGCATAAAGCAGTTGGGTATGGAAAGCCTGAGGCTTTCATTTCGCACACAACTCGGGGGGATTCGATCTGTTAAATCTTTCTTCCGCAGTTCACACATACGATTTTTCACATATTCTCTTTCAAATTCCCAGAAAATTGGCGAAAACCTTTGGTCTACTTTTAAAGTTGACTGGGCAACAGCCACCAGCGTCCTTTGTGAGCGCGCTCCATGCACTCTGCGCATGATAAATTAGGGCCAAAAGAGGAGAGGAAGAGGACAAACCTGTTTCAAAATTAAAATAAAACATTTTCCTGACTCAGAGCGCAATAAATAGGTTTAAACTGTTAAAATGGAATATTTCGTTCGGACCAACCGAACTTCATCAGCCACAATAGAAATATGAATGTTATTGTTGAAGCAGTAATCTTAGTTAATCTTAGTAATCTGAATGTTGTTGGCGCTACCATCTATAGTAAACAATTTCTCAGCCTTAACTGTCTTTTTTTCAGGTCCTGCCTATAAAGGGGGTGCTTGGGAATTTTGGCCACGCATTTTTGCTTGGTTACAAAGAAAATTGGTGTTTGATGATCAAGGAGGACCTCAGACAATTCGGTAAATTGATGGAAGCAGTTGTTAGCCACTGCCCTCTAGAAGAAGAATTCGAAGTAAAGGTAATGGACTCATATTAACAACAAATGTATGATATAGAGGATATTACACGGCGGCGCGAAGCTATGAATTTTGTTTTTGAGTGGTAAAAACAATATTTTACGAAAGAGCGCAGCGATTGAGTAAAATATTGTTTTTCTACCACGAGAAAGTAAAATTCATATCTTCAAGCCGCCGTGTAATTTTCTTTTTATTATATAGACAAGAGTATTTTCGCACACACAACAGTGTAAAAGCGGGAAATGACGTCATCGATATCCTCACTAGTGAGGATATGGAAAATACGCCACTCGAGTCCCGGATGTAGTTTCGTATGAACTTTATGAGTGGTCTATTTTCCACTAAAACACTCTTGTCTATATAATAAATGAGGAAAAACACATGTGCATCGGATTCTTTTGTAAAATCACCCTGGAAAATCGATTAGAGTTTGATCCGAGGGGGAGGGGGAGGGGGGATTTTATGGCTGAAATATCTTGAGGAGATTCCCAAACAATCCCAGGGTGCAGGTGAAGTAATTTTTTACGTGTATTTGTTTTCTTTAGTTTATTTTTAATTTCTCCCGGCTAGGGAAAATGGATAAATACTTAGCATTGAGATATTGACTTGAACAGCCATTTAACGAGCTGTTTGTGGCTGCTTTTTGATTACAGGTGAGGAAAATATTTAAAGTGTGCGGCGACGAAGAGGACAAAAATGATGCTACCTACGTAAGAAAATATTTGGAGGAAATTCGTAGTTTTCTCCAGGAGGAAAATACTCGCCTTTAACTCTGAACTATTTCACAAGTCTTTGATTGTGATAAGTAAAAGATATTTAATTTCAATGTTTCAGTGCATTTCTCCGTTCATTTTGTTGAAAGTAGCCTGTAACGATGCTAAATATTCTGTGACCAGTAAAACAACTAATAAATCTGTCGCAAAACTAATAACTGCATCTGATCATTGACATGAGAAGTAACAAGGGTTTACCGATTCTTCCGGTCAGTTGCAAATTGATTGAGACTGTTGTTTGTTTATATCTCGATGTTGGCTGTCCGAGAAAGTCCGACTCGTTTGTGCACAAGGCAAGTCGATGTTCCCATACAGCCGAGTTCCAAGCTGAGTTTATTTGCTTTCATCTGGTATGATACTGAACGCTTTTTGGGCGTCATCACGAAGCTAATAAGGTGATTCAAGAGTAGAGCACTGCGTATACTTACTGCTGTAGTATAGGGTAACTGGAATTAGCCGTTTAATGGATAGGTAAGGATAGTTTAGTGGATGACGACATAGGTGATGGCCCACTATAGATATGCTAATAATTAATAATTAACCTTGTTACTGGATAGATAGGGATAGGTAAGGGTTAGACAATGAACGCAAGTGTTCTATGGGATATAGTGTCCCGAGCAAAGATAGAATGCCACGAGGCCTGCATTCTATCTTGCGAGAACATGGTCACACCCACGAAGAATTTCGTTTTTAATAATAATAATAATAATAATAATAATAATAATAATATTAATAGTGTTTAATACTTCTATTATTTGCGTGCAGATTGTATTTTGGAATTTCAATTTTTTAGTTCTCACCTTGAAATCACGTTGCTATTTTGTTTACGATATTTTCGCTATTGTACACACGCCTTTGAGTTGCAATGTTTTGCTGAGTGCTTCACCGCGCGGTTTAACGCAGTTGATGCGTAAACAGTCATGAGCCAATACACGGAAATTGAGGAACGCGAGGCAGTGATTGCCCCACAAGATTTACTAGATTTACACTGGTGAAAGCAGCCTTCGACGCGCTATAACCACCGGCACCTGCAAGTGGGGAACCCGCAGGGAAAGCCAAGAGACCTCGGACCTCGTAGTCCGGCAAACGCGGAGAAACAAGTCTGTCCTTCTATTTCAATTAAGGTCTGAACATTTCTTATTTCGTGTAAAGCTGTAAAGTAATGGTTTTTCTTTCGATTTGCTTTTTGCTTTGCTATTACAAGATTGCATGCGGTGCCCAGCTCAGACTGAAGAAGATTTGGAACCTCCAGGGATGATGAATTGCGTCGACACGTATACAGTGATCGAACACTGGTACCTTTTACACAGTGACCACCATGGAGGACAATTAGAGAAAAACCCAGGGACACCGACACCGACACCGTCGAACGAGTTTATGAAAAAACTTTGATGGCCCCATCTCGAAAAGATGAAGGCCCAGCAGTTACGTTGCGCCAAGCGGTCACGGACTTCAACTAATAAGAAAAGACGCACACACTGTAGATTGAATTTTAATAAACCGTTTATGCAAAAAACGCTACATATAACTGTGTTAGGCCCAGGTTTTTATGAGCTCCATTGTTACTGTTCCTTTTGAGTAAGAGGGATCCTCATTAGCCAAATAATGACATCATCACTTATCCAGTAACAAGGTTTAATTAACCCGCCGTCACCATGGCGACCGCCGCTTTTATAAAATGAGCACGGTTTTTCGTGAAAGCAAGTTGGCTTAACGTGCGAAGAAAGTGCTGTAAAGCTTGTGGTACGGGTACTCAAGAGCGGTACTGTCTTATATAAGACGCATGCGCATATTAGTCTTCTGAATGTTACCTTCCTGTGTTTTTGTCTTTTAATTTACAGTATTTAAGATATGAACGGCGAAGGGTTGTTAAGTTTGGGGTTTTTTGTATTTGTCTTGTATAACGCATGCGCAATTGAGTAAAGGAGCTAATAGGATTGAATGCGAAATTGGCTGTGTTGTCTGATCTAGTTAGTGGTTATGGTGAAAATTTTTTTAGCGCAGGAGTGTTTTTTATTGGGATTGACATTTTGAGGGGTGTAAAAATGTGGGAGTCAGAAGGATTTGTGATTGTCGGGAGCATATCACGCTTCTGTGAATGTGATTTGCTTTGAAAGTTGCGTTTTGTATAGGAGCGGTGTAATATTGTGCTGCGTGAGAGGCGGTTTCCCTTGGCGTTTTATGGCGGGGGGGGGGGGGGGTTTGCGAAGTGGATTGTAAGGTTTCTGATTGGCTAACTTGTATTTCGCAGCGGACAAAAAGGACAGTTGCGTTTTGCCGGCGTGGGCTAGGAAGAGAAGGAATTGGTACTAGTATGATGATGCAAAATTAGTTGATTGCACCATCAGTACATGATAGTTCTTGTGAACGGAGAGAGATGAGTGTTTATTTGAGGCGAGACGTTGATACGAAGGAATCGTCATTAATAAGGAGATCAATTAATAAGGCAGGTGTTACGAGTCTTTTTGCATTGAAAGAACGAAAATATCTGAATATTATCGACGGATTTGTGTAGTTTGCGTGTGGTGTTCTCTAAAGGCTACGAGCAGTCTCTCTTTCCGTTCAGAGATAGTGACTATAATCAAGGCTAATACACGTGCGTGGGAGTCGTGCAGGCCTGTCACCCCCATTTTACACATAATTCTCTGATCTTTCCAAGCGGTGGACAAAAATTATCAGCTGAATTTTGCTGTCTTTGACGTCTATTTCAAATCTGCAATTGTATAGCGGCGGAGCGGCGGTCACAACTCGCTTGTTCTACGAAGACTATGCCGCCAACTCGACGGGCTCGTGCACAAAACCATGCTGCCATCGATCCTGCAGTACTGAACGCTCTAACAGTAGCCGAGCTTCGCAATCTTTGCCGCGAGAGGAAAATCCCTTTCACGGGGAACAGGAACTCTCTAGTAAATCGGCTACGTGATTCCGGTTCCGTTCGCCCGGCTCTCAACGACGAGAGAACTCAAAATCAGCCGGTGCGAGGCGGTCACGACTCCAATGCCACGCTAGCCCGTCAGGACCACGAGGCAAACGATAGCAACTTCACGGAGGGGCAGTTATCCAGCATACGGCGCCTGATTCAGGAATCAATCGCTAATGCTTCCAGGGAGATTGCCAGCGAGGCCGCTATGGCCGCAGTTCAAGCTTTACAAACTGCAAATTCAGCCTCAAATCCCACAACGCCTGTCATACCGAGTGAACCAAGCGCCACGCCACGAGATCAAGTTCCAATGGGGACGTGTCGCAATGCCAGCCCATTTCAGGATATCCCTGCCACATACGTCAAGGACATTCAATCGGGTGAGTTTTTCGAATTGTCAAAGCTCTTACCTAAAAACCTTTCAACTTTGGAGGAGGAGGATAATTTGGTACTCACCCTCGACAATTCTGTTGTTCGGGTCTCCAAGAAATCGAAATCAGCCTCCTCCATTACCGACATCGAGCAGTGGACGACGGCATTTACCTCATACATGAGTGTTTTCACATACAAGTTCCCACAGCGTTCCCAGGAGTTGCTGCAGTACTTAAGCTTAATTCGATATGCCGCCCGGGTACATAAGGGTTTAGGATGGGCCATTTACGACTACAAGTTCCGCCAAAAAGCCAGCCTAGACAAAACCCGTGTTTGGTCGGAAATTGACAATCAACTCTGGCTTACAATATTTACGGTCGCGCCTTCTGCGCTTAAGGAGGAGTACCCCCTTTTCAACAAAGGACCCCAGCCAAATAGTGTCTCGACCGGGGGCGAAATGCGAGGCACAGGTCATGCCTTTAACCGCACTGGAAAGTGCAACAGGGATCCCTGTAGCTATAGACACATCTGTAACCGGTGCTCCGGGCCCCATCCAGGATGCCATTGCCCCATCATACCTAAGAAACCAGGAGACCTTGGAGATAGGGATGGGGACAAGGGCACCCCCAAGTCAGCTCCCCCTCGAAGGAAGTAAAGGGTACTATGGGGCCCTCCCTACCCCTATTAATGTAAATAACTTAGAAAGGGCGCTTTCTGGTCACCCTGACCGTTCATTTGTCTCCACCCTCTGCAGTACTCTTAAGCATGGTGTTGATGTAGGATACTCGGGGTCCCGTGTTTCTAGATTTTCTCGTAACTTGCCGACGGCACTAGAGCAGCCACATGTAGTCACTGCAAACTTATTGAAAGAAGTTGCCTTGGGTCGCGTAGCAGGACCGTTTTCTACTCCCCCATTCCCCAACTTTCAGGTATCCCCAATTGGGTTGGTTCCAAAGAAACACTCGGACAAATTCAGGACCATCTTCCATCTCTCTTTCCCCAAATCGGGAACAACCAGCATCAACTCTTCTATTTCCAAAGAGGAATATAGTTTGCAGTACATAACCATTGACAATGCCATTCAAGGGATCTTGAGCCTAGGTCAAGGGTGCTATTTAGCCAAGACAGACATTGAGTCTGCCTTCCGCCTTATTCCACTTCGCCCTTCCGACTATGAGCTTTTCGGTATGTACTGGGAGGGCTCCTATTATTATGACAAAGTCCTCCCCTTCGGATTACGGAGCGCGCCTTTTCTGTTTAATAAGCTTTCTGAGGCAGTTGAGTGGATCCTCCTCAACAAGTGCTGTATTTCATTTGTTTGTCATATTCTGGATGATTTTTTGATTATTGAACCTGCCTCAGATGGGCCTACACCCAGCCAGGGATGCAAGCTGAGCCTTTCAAGCATGTTGCTCACCTTTCGGAATTTGGGCATTCCAATTGCGGTGGACAAGACTCAAGGGCCTTGCACCTCCTTAGAATTTATGGGCATTATTCTGGACTCTGCCAGGTTGGAGGCCCGTCTCCCTCCTGACAAGGTCGAGCGCATCCAAACTTCCCTGAGCCTTTTTGAGTCTAGAAAGTCATGTACTTTGAAGGAATTGCAGGCCCTCATTGGTACCCTAAACTTTGCATGTCAGGTGGTTCCCCCCGGACGACCTTTCTTACAGCGCATGATCGAGTTGACCCGCAGGGTTTCCCAACCTCACCACCATATCAAACTAAGCTCGGGGTTTTTCAAGGATCTTAGTATGTGGCAAGATTTCATTTCTAATTGGAATGGAGCTAGTTTTTTCTTATCCACTTCTTGGGTTAACTCTGATTCTCTGCACTTGCACACTGATGCCTCTGGTTCCTTGGGTTTTGGTGGTATCTTTGGCTCTCGGTGGTTCCTTGGTCAATGGAGAGCCCATCAGAAACTCGGGCAACCTGGTATAAGCATTGCATGGCAGGAACTTTTTGCCCTGGTAGTTGCTTGCCATTTGTGGGGTGAAACTTTTCGTAATAAGCGCATCCTATTTTTCTGCGACAACAGGTCAGTCGTAGACATAGTGAATTCCAAGCGGTCCCGCATTCCTCGGGTGATGGACTTGGTTCGCCACTTGACTCTTTTGACACTCAGATATAATTTTTACCTGAAAGTCAGCCATATCGAGGGCAAACGGAATGAAACTGCTGACTCAATTTCTCGCTTTCAGATGGAAAGGTTCCGCTTGCTGGCCCCACATGCAGACCCGACTCCCTGTCCGGTACCTCAGGTACTCTGGGAGATTTAGAGGAAGATATCAACCACTACTTTAAACTATCCATTGCCACCTCCACTCAACAAACTTACACCTCTGCTGAAAAACGGTTTGTGGATTTCTGCTCCTTATATCGCCCGAGGTCTGGGAGTTGCCTACCAGCAGATGAGGATACCCTTATCCAGTATGTTGCATATCTGGCTAAGTCTATCAAACATTCATCAATCAAGGGCTATCTCGCTGCTGTTCGCCATTTCCATATTCGTTCTGGTTTCACGCTGGAGCTTAACAAGTTTCTACGCTTACAGCTTATCTGCAGAGGCATCAAACGCTCCCAGGGTGCTAGCTCAACTAGAGTTCGGCTGCCCATTACCATCCATCACCTTAGGCTTTTCTACTGTCTGTTAGCCATCCCTCATACCCGTAATTATGATTCGGTCATGACCTGGGCAGCTATGACTCTTTCATTCTTTGGTTTTCTGCGCCTTGGGGAGTTAACTTGTAATGGAAAATTTTCCTCTGACACCCATTTGTCCCTAGGTGATGTCACTTTCCTCCCCTCCTGGGATAATCCTGATCACATGTCCATTCGCATCAAAGTTTCTAAGACCGACCCATTTCGATCTGGTCAGACTATTATGGTAGGTAAAACAAATCAACCAGTTTGTCCTGTTAAGGCTATGAAGTCCTATTTATCTCTGCGCAACTCAACACCAGGCCCCCTTTTTATATATGCATCTGGGCAACCCCTGTCAAAAGATGCCCTGACCTCAGAAACAAGGCAGCTTCTTTCACAGTCCGGTTTAAACCCATCTGAATATGCAGGCCACAGTTATAGAATTGGGGCAGCTACAACGGCAGCGGCTGTGGGTCTTCCCCCATGGCTTATCAAAACACTAGGTCGCTGGTCCTCTGATTGCTATGAGCGATATATCAAATCCCCTCAACCCCTTATTCTAGAAGTCTCGCAGAAACTAATGAAGGATTCCTACCACTAAGTGGGTTATTTCATTTTCAACTTTTGTTTTTGTTCGTCATGGGGAATACACTTTGTGTATTTGTGGGGATGAAGTGCTCCATACAGGTCACCCTTTGCCCCATAGACTCACATGGTCAGCTATCTTGGTAGAATGGGACCCCAGGATACTCGGTTGTCGAGAGGATAAGGACCTCTCAGGGCCTGGGGATTAGGACCCCGTAGAGAGGATTAGGACCTCTCAGGGCCTGGGGATTAGGACCTCATTGAGAGCATTAGGACCTCTCAGGGCCTGGGGATTAGGACCCCATAGAGAGGATTAGGACCTCTCAGTGGCCTTGGGATTAGGACCCCATGAGAGGCTTAGCACTCTCGTTGCCAAGCAACCTGACCTGTATGATCCTTATAGATGGATGTGTATAGGCAACTCGAGTACTTCATCCCCTACCCCTTTTCCCACACAATTTGTTGTGCTGCTTCATTCATGGGTTGGGAGTATTAAAGCAAATTTATAAATATTATAAATTTAAGTTAATGTGACAACCATGAAGGTGATCACATCTGTCACGCAATGCACTAGCAAGACAATGGCCTCTGTGTGTATATCCAAAGGTCAACTTGACCTGGTGCATAGGAAATGACTTGTCATTTCTAGTCCAATCAAAATGCAGAAAGTCTTACTGTCAATCAAAACATTACTGTTCTCTTTTACATTTCCCTGCATAGAGTTCATAATTCTCTGATCTTTCCAAGCGGTGGACAAAAATTCCCACCCACCCAGCCCTTGTCTTGTTAACGTATTGGCAACAGCATTATTGTTTACAGATTTTATTCCCAGTAATTGCCATTAACCCCCTTTTACTCCCAAAGTCACTTGTAGTCATTTTTGTGGTTCAAATCCTATGGTGTGACCACTGAAGTAAGACTTCTCCAACAGTTTTCGGTACTTTCTCTTGGTACTATTTTTATTTTTACCAAGAATATTTTGGTTTTGAATTTTGATTGCGGCACTCTTGGGAGTAAAACGGTTAATAATTAATCTTGTAAATTCCCCCATACTATCAGAAATGTTATGAAAATAATAAGCATTGTATTTTAGCCCTTAGTTGTTTTGGGCTACCTATTCTGTGAAGTTATCTCCTGTAGAGGGTTTTCATTGCTAACATTAGTTATACAGCCAAATACTGTTGTAGACTTGTGCGGCATGTCTGCCCATTATGACTTTCAGCCAATGTTACTGTCATAGAGCTTTGTGCTCTTGTGGACTTGTGCAGTATGTCTGCCCCTATGTTACAGTTATCCAGCCTAGTGCTGTTTGGACTCGCACAGCGTGCTGTGCTGTTTTGACTTTGTTTGCTGACTTCAGTTTTGTTGTATCTATCTTATAATGTTGTCCTATTATTATTATTATTATTATTATTATTATTAGTGTTATTATTCTTCCTATTATTATTATTTTATTTTATTTTATTTTTGATGTTTTTTTTTTTTTTTTTTTGTAATTTAGCAGGTTCTGACTATTTAAAGTCCTCGAGCTGAATTATTTGTTATCTAATAAAGTTTGGGTGGGATGAAGTGCTCCATACAGGTCACCCTTTGCCCCATAGACTCACATGGTCAGCTATCTTGGTAGAATGGGACCCCAGGATACTCGGTTGTCGAGAGGATAAGGACCTCTCAGGGCCTGGGGATTAGGACCCCGTAGAGAGGATTAGGACCTCTCAGGGCCTGGGGATTAGGACCTCATTGAGAGCATTAGGACCTCTCAGGGCCTGGGGATTAGGACCCCATAGAGAGGATTAGGACCTCTCAGTGGCCTTGGGATTAGGACCCCATGAGAGGCTTAGCACTCTCGTTGCCAAGCAACCTGACCTGTATGATCCTTATAGATGGATGTGTATAGGCAACTCGAGTACTTCATCCCCTACCCCTTTTCCCACACAATTTGTTGTGCTGCTTCATTCATGGGTTGGGAGTATTAATAAGGCAGGTGTTACGAGTCTTTTTGCATTGAAAGAACGAAAATATCTGAATATTATCGACGGATTTGTGTAGTTTGCGTGTGGTGTTCTCTAAAGGCTACGAGCAGTCTCTCTTTCCGTTCAGAGATAGTGAAGGAAAAGAAAAACAAGCGAGTGAGCGCGAAATCGATTGCGGCTCGACAGGCGCTTTAACTTTCAAAGACGTGGGCGACTTTCGTCCCCGCTCGCTTGTTTACTTTTGCAAGGGGATTCCCGGGTTAGCAAACCGGATTTAAACATCACGTCATGAGATATGCCTTGACGTGCCCCATACTCTGACGATCTGCTCGAGCTCGTGTTTATCAAGCGTTATATTTTGATTCTACTGCTATGTTCACTGTTTGTATTTAAGGTCTAGGCACAACAGTAAATACTTCGTCGTCCCGGTGTGAGCATTCTCAGTTGTGGACGAATTTATATCGACATTCAACGTTTGAGTGAATTTGCGTTTTTCAGCAGAAATAAAAGCGATAAGAAAGATAAGCTGAGTCATCAGAGTTTAAACATTACGTCATCCAGTAACGTTATAGTCAAAATATTGTGTCACACAATCACACTTTTCGTCACGCCGGTTCGTATAAATAGAGGATCGCGCTAACATTTATGAAACCTAGGGGTGGGGAGGGTCAGAATGGCCGGTTAAAATGCCCAATGGGCTTTCTTGTTTTAAAGTACAGTGAAACCCGTATTAAGCGGACACCCTTTATTAAGCGGACTCCATCTTAAGTCCCTACATTTTCTTCCCACGTTTACTTAAAAACAACCTGTATTCAGCAGACAACTCTCTTAAGCGGACTCACCGGACACCAAAATCAAGCCATTTTGTACGAGAAACCTGCATTAAGCGGACAGTTCAAGTGTTTCCAGAAGGCATTTTAACGACATGACGGCATTGCTATCTGCTCCGAAGAGTGTGTTTTCCAGACAATTTAGTAATTCTACTCGGAACGGCCAGTTGCGAAAGGTTTGCGATAAAGCATGTCGAGTATGCTGGTAAATAAAGGTGGACATACAATAGGTCAATAACTAGTTATTGTTTTACAATTGATTAGAACATGTATAAAGAGGACACTAGCGAGGGTCCCAAGGGTGTCCGCTTACTGTATTAGCAGATCTATAGTGACGTCATCACCTATGACGTCATGCACTATCCTTACCTATCCAGTAAAACGGCTAATTCCAATCAATGTATACTACTTAGGCCCAGTTCAGACGCCGTACCTCTCATGTGCCGTACCAAGTAGTTTGGCAGTTGTACGGTGTCCAAATCAGTTTTTTCGACAGATTTCAATTAGGCAAGCCAAAATCTCAGGGTACGGCAAAGCTTGCCGCTTAATACGACCTAGAAGCGAAAACGTATTTGGTACGGCACATGAGAGGTACGCCCTTACTGCTCGTCGCGCGTAATTAGCGCGCGCTTTTGACGGTGCACGCATTAAGAACATGGCGGCTTTTATTTGTGGCTATTAGTTCGTCAGACCTATAATTTTGTTCGCATATTTTAAGTTTATTGATCATCTTCTTACCTTTTTGTACAGCAAGTATAGACTAGTTTCCCTTATAGAAAAATTACAGTCAACGCGCTTCACGCATGAACGATCGTGGAATGAAGATTGCATTCTTTAGGTGCGCATTCCTTTCTTTAATTGGATAAACGTATTCTTGTAGATAGATTGAAAGATAACGATTTTTTTTCGATTCTTCGAAAGTTCACAGGGACTTCACACGTAACATCAGAAATCGTCTACATGGCGCACTCGGAAGAAGTGCTAATCAATTACTTCAGGGATGTCATCCGTTATCAAGGATCTTTACCTCCACAAGAAAATGGTTAAGTCGTCGCGTGGACTGAATAGTGTCGGACGATTTTACGAACAGCTCCTTTTGGCACTCTCGTGTTCCGTTGAATATCTGACAAGCCCAATCCAACATTGAAAAGGTTAACGATTTCGTTCCTTGCATTAGAAGGCAAAGGTTTACTCGTTCCTTGCATTAGAAGGCAAAGGTTTACCACGGTCGTAAAAACCCCCAAGCGAATTTCTTGCCATTTGGAGTTAGAAAACCTAAACGTTCTTGTTCCCATCATGTGCAAACCTATGTACACCGCAACACACCGCGGCGAAAACCGTTACAGGTATAAAATTGTGGCGGTTGTTGTTTATATTTTCTGCGGGTTTCCGATTAAGCCACGAAACTTCCAGTCAAAGAATAAGTTGCCTTGTTAAAATCAGAGACTCCTTTGGATTTTCTTTCCAAGGATTACTGTTGACGATTTTCTGTTTACGGGTTATTTTTGTCGGCTTTATGTTCTCGCCATATTTTTGCGCCGGGCTTGAAAACAATAAAAATATCACGCGTGACATACCGGAAAATTGAGCTAAAAAACTAACTTTTCAGTTCTGTTCGGAAAGTTTGAATTATTATTACGATGTTACAAAAAAATTTCGAATAACTGAAATAGTGTTTCGAATATAGAATCCAAGTTTCAAAGAATCGCTAAATTTTTCGAAGAGAGAAATCGAAGAATGAACTAATCGATGAATATTTGAAGTTGAGCGTTCATGCGTGAAGCGCGTTGACTGTAATAATCTATGGAAACGTGAACACGTACATGTTTTTAGTTGATTTAAAAGGAATTATGTTTTTTTTTTGGTTGATTATGTCTCTCTTGCGGGCACGGTGATCTGTGATCGTTTTCCGAACTCTTGTGGTACGTAGTCGCGTATTCATTACGACAGGTTCGACAACTTAACGAACCTCGCCCTTCTTTACCTGAGTACCAGACCTTTGCTAAGGAGAGGGTTTAGGGGAGAACGAATGAGGAAAATGCGGACACCAAGGCAACCACTAGCTGGTGCCGAACATAAAAAATCTAGACATTGGGCGGCACCTCGATCTACGGCAGGGAAAAGTTCCGGCTGGTGCCTGCTCGTGTTCGGGCCGACACGAGAAAGAACTGTGAACCAACATGTCTCGAAGATTAGAATCTCTCCGCTAGATACACATGGGTTTGTTATTAAAAGATGTGTTTCGTGCTCGGGTCGTCAGTTAGGATGTGGAAGTTTTTCACAAGGATGTTTTTAACTTCCTGGTTCTTTGGATGGTACGTGAGGACGAGTCGTAATCTGTCTGAGTGACCTGATGTTTCTCTTCGTGACGTTCTGAGTGCCATGTCGCGGCTAGTGTTCTTAGCCTTTCTCTGACTGGCGGTAATGATCCTCTGTGGATATCGCCGCCTTGCAAAGAATGTTCCCATTTCGGCCGATTTTTTTTCAAAGTCAGTTTAATCTGCACAGATCCTACGAAGGCGAAGGAACTGTCTGTATGGGATGGCATCTTTGCGGTGCGGAGGATGGGATTACCCATAATGAAGGTAGCTATGCGTGTCAGTTGATTTGTAGTGTATGCTGGCGGATATTTTTTCGTCGGAAATGGAGAGGCAAAGGTCCAGGATAGAGAGTGACGTGTCGCTTATGTTGAGGGTATACTGAAGGGCAGGATGATAAGTGGAACAGTAATGTATGAAATCCTCAGGATCTTGCCTTGTGCTCGATGAAGCTCCAATTAAGCCGTCAATGTAACGTTTATAGGGCTGTGGCTTGGGTTACTAGGGTAGCTGTCAAGCATCTGCCTCTCGACAAACCCGACGAACAGACAGGCGTAATTTGGACCCATTTTCGTCCCCATAGCCAGCCACACCCCCAACCTGTTGAGAGTAGTCATGGTCAAATAACCAACTCATCTTCCCAGTCCCTTACACTTCGTTATATCGGGGTTCCACTGTAGTTAGTTGTACTGCATCGCAATTTCGAAGATCGCTTTCACCGGATTTCATAAAAATGGTTCTATCGTTGTAGGCTATAAATTGAACTCGCAACTGACTTAGCTCTCAAGGTGGAGAGCTCAGTGGAGGAACGCTTCGCACTGATTTTGCGTAGATTATGGGTTGGAATCATGTGCAGGCAAGGATCTCTTAGACTTACGTGGTTGCTTTTATTTGCAACTCCTTTAGTTGTGACACAACTCAGGATATCCCACGAGACTGTCAGGAATGGTAAGACGCAAGGGAAAATAAGTATATACCACAGTAACTTAGTCGCTTTTTAAGTCTACTTGATATATGGATGACAAAAATTGACTGAATCCTCTCTTGGGTTCGTTTCCGAGTCATCTGGCCGTGAGCTTGTTATGTTTGATATTTCACTGGAGAATCCAACGACAGCACGGGAAGTGAAGGATTTCAGCCCTTCCTCTCTGCTTTTTACAACGCCCCATAATGAAGTTCACGTTCCTTCATCATTAAGCCCTTAAAAGAAAACAAACAAACCTAAATATATATCGCCGGTGTAAACATTTTTTCTCACAACCACCTATGATGAGTAAGACCCTAAAAATGTAAATAAGGAATTGTTATTATATGTTGTTCAAGCGAAGAGAGAAAAGGAACAAATCGAGCAATTGCACTCTGCAAACATTTTCTTTTGAAAGAACGGGAGGCAATGGTTAGAAAGGCAGTACTTTCATGGGTATCATGTTTTCCTTGAACTCTTTTTAAAACATAACAATTTTATGACAATACATGATTCATGAGTAACAAAATCACTATAAATAAAAATTGTTCTATAACCTGACTCAACATAAGATATAGGCAGCAGCTCACCTGTCTCAAAGCAGCAAGCTGCTGCAAAATCATCTCCTGGCGTGCGGTAGGTAATGGTTCTGGGGACATCTAATGGAAGACATTATCACAGTTACAATCATAAACAACCAATATGCAGTATTGCCGTACAGCTGCACTTAGTTTTCAACACTTAGGAAACACCCACACCTTGGAAACACTAATATGCTTTGAACAACACAAATAAAACACTACAAGATATCAGATCACTTCCTTCGACTTCTGTGTAGACTATTTGTTGGCTCACAAACAGATAACTTATCGATACTAGAAAAAAAAAGGAAATTTTTAATGCTGATAAGTTTTAGCGTAATAATGTCCGTATGGCACTATTGATTTCTTACACATGCGTGTAAAAGAAATTGTACTAGCAAACCCTAGATCATGAAACATGTTAAGTTCCCAAAACAAGCAGGCTTTTGGTCCTCTCTTTTTTTCGAGCGACGTCTCCACTGGTAGAAATGACAGTCTAATAAATGGGGTCGGTAGCCAATCGGACCGCTGTCTATATATATAACTGTGTAAGATCTACTAGAGACATAAGGACGGAGCCCTTCTCCAACCACAGTACGGTCTATTTCAGTAAAGAGACCGTACGGTATTAAAAATGTTGTCCAAATATTTCACTTCACTGTCTTCACCTCCTACTCCTCGTTGCGTGACTGACCTGTACTGGATGCAAAACTGGTTTTCCGTCACCATTATTTGACTTGTCTTTTTTAACACCGCGGTTTTCGGGCAGTCTAGAAACGCTATTATTTTTGGAACTGACTCTTTGACCACCTTTTGCTCTAGCAATGTCCTTTGAGATTGTCGTAGTCCTTTTTGTAGTAACCTGCCTGGACTCTGCAGCTTGGTTTGTCGGAGGGACTGCAGATGGTTGTACGTTCTTAAGTGTACGTTTACTCGTGGTCTCACGAGTATCTTGGCGTGATGACGGAGTATCCAAGCCAACGCGGAATGTGGCACTTGAAGTCCTTCTGTAAGGTAACATAAACGCATCCTCTAAAGGAGGGGCAGGATGAACATCAAGGCCTTGCGTTATGTTACCGGAGGAAGTGCGTTTATTGTTTTGATGGCCGGGTAGTTGTTTCTTTCTCTGGCTTCTCTCTGACTGTGCCCTTGTTGTTTTGTTTTTTTGTCCAGTGAATTTCCGAGGAGGTGGAGACGATTCTAAGTGTAGCTTTGCCTGAGAATCGTTCCTCAAAGTGGAAACAGAAGGAGAAGGTGTCCATTCTGATTCCAGTGATGTATTTAAACTTATCTCTTTAAGTTCCGATTCCAAAAATTCATTGTTTTGACGGGTTGAAGAACTGATTCTGTCATCTGTCTTTAGTAATTCGAGGTGTTTTTCTATTCTGGGACTGGACTGGTGGTCTTTCCCTATTCTTGGACTGGACTGGTCGGCTTGTCCTATTCTGGGACTGGACTGGTCGTCTTGTCCTATTCTTGGACTGGACTGGTCGGCTTGTCCTATTCTTGGACTGGACTGGTCGGCTTGTCCTATTCTGGGACTGGGCTGGTGGTCTTGTATTTCATACGATGACCTGTTTGTCTGCATTGTTGTTGACTGTCTGCCAGCTTCAAAGAAAAACATATTAGTTTGAGGGGTCTAGTAAAACCAGAAGGGTAGCATCAAGTGATAGCTGCCTCTAGATAGAATAAAAACTCAGAAGAAAGGTCTTGTCTTTGACATTTATCTCTCCCAATCAACAGGCCAGACACCAAACATATATCGCCCAAAAAGGGATGCTAGAAGTTAGCTAATCAGACCATGCAGTTTAACTAAATACCAAATGTACAGTGGCGGTAGCAGTCAGTGGTTCTAAATAGTTGCAGGTGCATTATAATGTAATACATACAGGATTTCAATCCAGACACATCATGACCACCTGACTCCAAATGCTTTATTCGCTTCGCAGCTTTTTCCTGAAAAAAAGGGGAAAAAAGGAAAGTTCATTATCCTAATAACATCACCAGTTACAAAGCTCATGATTCAAATTTTCCACAGGGTACATATACAACTACAGCAACACGTGATGCAATAAAACACTGACGTAACGATAGTTGTCCCCTTCATCAGAATTTTTGGTCTCTGTACAGGAAACTATTGCTTAAAGCCAGCAAAGCGATCCAATGTCCTCGTTTTTCATATTACTACCTATAAACAACAACACACGAATCCTATTATACAGTGGGCACTGGAAAAGTGATTCGGGCTGCTGAACCATACACCCTCCTGGTTGCAGCTATTGGTCGGAACATTATTGCTACTCATAAAAAGACACGAATGATATATTAATAGGACTTCTCTACCTTCAGAGACACTTTGCAGCCTGACCACACCTAGTCACTCACACTTAATTTTTTTTAGGGCTCGCCTATGGGAAGTTAAACTGCAATTCGCCAGCCAAGAAAAAAAACCTTTGCCCATATGAGTTTGTGATATGAAATTTTAAGTTTACCAGCTGAGCTGATTCGTGCGCCTGTAAAACACTCAGTTGTAACGCCTCAGCCTGACGCCTTGATTCTTCCTACAACACACAAAAACACTTGGACAAACTAAATTAACAGCAAACTGTCTAAAAACACAAAGCCTGATCAATGGCTACTCTCCCTAAGGCGAGTACCCAACCCCAAAGGGACATCGACGCGCAAATGGCTAATGATTCATGTGGTGTTTGACAACTATAGAAAAAAAGTCTTGTTTAACAGACCATAAACATCCCACACCCTTTTCCCTGTGATTAACTTGTAACTTTTCAAACAAAAGAATTGCGACAGTACTAAAACAAAACTACATTTTGGTTATTGCTCTTACTCATGACCTGAATAAACAATATATATTATAAATCAACAATATGCTAACCTCTTTTTCACGTCGCATTTTAAGCTCTTCTTCATACTGGACTTGCAGTCTTGCTCGCTCTTGTGCCAGTTCCTTTTCTTTTTCTGCTTCTTCTTTCATCCTTCTTTCTTTCTCTTCTTGCTTGAGTCTCCTTTTCTCCTCTACTTGCTCTTTAATCGCTAGCTGAAAACATTGCTATATACTTTTACAAAGCAGTCCCAATGAAAGACTGGGGTATAAAAAACTTATATTTTCCAGAGAAATGAACTAGATATTGTGGTTTAAAGCAAACTGGTCACCTGGTGTTCAAGTGTCTTCGTTCTCTTTTTTTGTAGTTCATCCTGGTCCACCATTCCTAAACTTTGTAATCCATGACCTCGAGCATGAACATTCATAGTCCTGTAAGACAAAAATAAACTACTGAATAATAAGCTCGAGTAATAAGCTGTTAGATGTGACAAGTTGGGCACACAACGTTAGCATTATTAAGTGACTATTGCTGCAGATAAATGCTCAGCACCACGGAAGTTGACTTGATTTTCTTCTTTCCCTGAGAGTCATTAACAAACCTAGTACTGTTTGAGTGATGATAAAACCATGTTTGATTTACGTCCATAAAGATTGCTTAATATGTGAATAGTTTTGCGGTTTTGGCCACCAACAATTTTTTTCTGGTTAGACGATGTGTATTAGCCAGCGTGTTAAGGTATTGTACCTGATGCTACTGGCTGGTCCAACTGAAGGTTCAACAGTCAGTGTAGAGTCTAAAGCAGTACTGCTGGCCACAGTGACAGGTGACTCATGAGGCACAGGTGTCTGATACCACGAATCATGTTTGGTTTCCTGTTATTGAACAGAAACATGCTACAGCAAATAGTAAATATTTACAGCAGAGTTATTTTTCCACCGCAGTCCTTGCAGTTCACGCTGACAACAGTAGATGGTGAAACGGTTTTAAAATGTGTCACCCAACATCAGCATTTTACCTTCCGTGACTGCTGTAATCTTTCTTGAACCTCTCTTTCCTTTTTTTCTTGGATCTGTTGCTCTGTTAAACGTGAAAAAGATTAGAAGATTCTTTGCTTTAATGCGTGTTTAGGTACCGTGTTTTTTTGTTTGCGTACAACATTACAATGTACAAGGAGTTGCAGAACAAAATACCAGACTTGACAAGCACGGCAAGCACTGTACAATTCAGGACGTAGTTTGGGAAGTCACTTCAAATGACCAAGCACGTAACGCAAGGATACTCTAAAATTATGATCATGGGTACCCACGCACTGTACTGTATGGAGTAACAATAACAACATTTGAGGCCAGTCAGTCTAAGTGAGCAATTTTCACTTTAAGCATCAAAATACTAACGGTGGTAAAAGAGCAAAACAGAACTCAGGTACATCTGATTGACTCAAAAGTAGCATTGTTGTCGAGTTACAAACTCTTGCAGTTGGAAAGCTACAATTGCAGTGACAGTGCATTAATATTTATGTAACAAAAAACAAGAGCTTAGAAGGCCAATCAAAATGCCCCATTTTGTCGTTAATAGGATAACATCACGAGTGAGAGTGTAAGGAACCAATAAGAATCAGGAATCTTGTTTTTTGACCAATATCCTGAAATTATCCATACCAAGCTCTTGCAACCACTTTCTCTTTTCTTCAGCTTTAGACTGATCTGTTTTATATTTAACGATTCCTGGGGCCTGAAAGTAAACAATCCTAACAGTTATTCATTTCATAACTGAATGAACTTCGTAGACTTCAAAAAAAGAAAAAAAGACAATTGGATCCAGCACACTAATATGACTCACAAGATTTAATTCGATAATTATAATAAAAGCAAACAGTTCCCAGTCCAAGTTCGAGACTTGTGATTTGTAGGAAAAGCGGGAACTTGGCCTCTTAGATTTAAAAAATATTCAAACAACCACGAGATTCAGATATCACAAACTGTTATGTGATTGCTAAGGTTTCACTATGACATAATACAACGAGTATGTGCTTATACGAATGACCATTCCGTGTTTCTTCTTTACCTTTTAAATACGACTGCTCTGAACATCAAAGTGGGGTGGGGGGAGTTTGAATGTACATGAAGTCTTACAGTGCAGCTACTCGAACCGGACCACTTGGAAAATAATTAACCCATCACAACGCTAATTGAGAACAAAAGAAGGCAACATTTTTTCATAAACTGACCAATAATGTTGAAGGATCTAGACAATACATCTCCAAATAAATTTGAAACTGTCTCATTCTGCGGACCTCTCGGGAAATAGTCGAATTTTTTCATTGGTTAGCTTCAAGTTCGCAGCAAATTATGTCGGTTGTCTTTCGCAAGGAAAACTAAACGTTCTGCTCGAACTTCGCTCCTCTGCGCCCTGTGAGGAAAGTGGACGCAGATGCAGTACCGTGGGCGGAAATAAGCCGGATTACCAGGTTCCGATGGCGAGTGTGCGACGGCCCAGCATTAGCCACTGCGTTCTTTTAGGGTCTAGCGGCAAACGATTTCCTTGTCTTTGAAAAATAAACCACTTCGAGTACCGCAAAGCAAGATATCCTCTCGAGGTTTCAACTGGAACATCTCATCAGAACATGCTAAGAACATACCCAGGCTGAGATTTGTTAAGAACTTCTTTACCTTGTCTTCACATTTGGAGAATAAGCTATGTGAGAATAAAATAAAGTTTTATAGTTTAGTCAGGGTAATTTACAGCCTATTTGAGCACAAAATGCTAGAGTTTTTGTGACGTCGAAAGTCGTGCGTCTTCCATTTTTGATAAAGCAAACACCTGAAACACTTACAACTTTTAGGAAATTGGTAGAACTTGACTTAACTGTTCTTTCTTTCATTCAGAACTATGATTTACTGAAATACTATGCAATTAATCTTAAGAATGTTGTTAAGAACGTTTCAGGCTCAAATCGCCAAAAAAATAAGAACATTCGGTTCCGGTTCAGCCTCATCTTTAAAAAATGACGTTCTTACAAAAGAAAAGAGTGTATTGAGACCGCGGCTGCGAAAGGGCTGCAGAAGCCAGAATCAATACATCAACGATAAGCACCTGTTGATTCAAAAAGCACTTAGTGAATAAGGAGATTTGTGAACCCCCGTTTATAACTGAACGATCAAAGGGCGCAAATGTCGATATTTATCTTGAGATCTGTGTTTGTTTATACTCGCTGCACTGAGCGAACGCTTGTCAGAATCAAGCAAGGTTGTTGCGTTACCCAAATTCATTTCGCAGAAGGTTTGTTCTACAAACAAACTTATGCATTAGCGGTTCTGCTGAAGCGGAAGTATTGTTTAAAATTTGTTTATGGGTTTATGGGTTTATGGTTTATTATCAATTGCGAATTCGACATCTCGATGTTCTGCTCAAAATTTAGGATCGAAAGTAACCAATCGTACAAATTTTTTCGAACGTGCATTGTCTGCCTGCTTCAAAGCTATTGGTTGTTTGCAAAAAAACTTTGCTATCTTTTGTTTTCAATCAGCGTCGCGATTGGTCAGTTTTCTTCCAACTGGCCCGGTTGGAGTAGCCGCACTATAAAGCATGCCCGGCACTGTACCACTGTGTTATGAACTTACACAAGAATATTTAGATTATTAACTAGTTAAAGATTGTAGAAGCAACAGCCCTATTTATAATTAGTTGCTATGAAAAGTGCATTACAGTTCTTACCCCAACAGCAAAGGAACTTCTCATGGCAACAGGAGTTTCTCTGCTAACATAATCTGTGCTACTAATTTCTCCAGTTGTCATCATTTTGGGTCTGAAATCACTTGTTTGAACTGATGATACAGTTACCTCATTCTAGTACACAACATGACAGAGAAAATCATTCGTATTATTAAAGGTCAAAATCAGGACGTAATTTGAAGCCAAGCGTATTCGCCTAAAAAAAGCGAAAAAAATTTTTTGCTGTTTTGACACCTTGCCACATGACACACCTAGTCACGCAAGACATGAAAAGATGAACACGTCACACAGCAACCACACTATCAGTTGTACCCATAATATTAAGAGAACTTAATTAAAGCCAAACAAGTTCACGCTCATCCCATGTCCGCAAGCACGCAGAGCGTTTATTATTATTAACCTTGAAAGTAACCTAAACGAGATTACCACTATGAATTGATTTTGTTTCAGCACCTAGATTGCAGACCCGCAAATTCAGTTAAATTGGCAACTTCAGTAATTTCCGAGTCATCAGCTTCCGGAACTTTTCAAAACAAATTGCAGCAAGCTGGGTTAACCAGAGTTTGTGTGGGCCGCAGGGCTTTGAGTTTTGCCAGAACACTGCTATACGTTTCTTTGTTTGGCGTAACAAAGTGGACAGAACAAGTTATTGTTATAGGAGCATGGAAATAAGTTAAAGAAAACAATCTTTTTCTTCAATCTGCCAGGTGCTATTACTAGATCTCATCGTCGCGCTAACTGTTTTCTGTCTATAGTATTTTCCGAAGGGACTTCTCCTAATTCATTTGCAAACACAAATGAGAAATGACTGTTCGTTGAGTGGCATTTTTGCTTGTATTTGTATGTCTAAGTCTGCCACATCCTTTCAATTTCAGCAGCTGAAGCACATTAACTCAGGTTTGGTTTTAAGAGCGGATGTCTGAAATTATCGAGAATCGGGCGTCAGTCGTGAAATTTCGAATTTCTTTATATTTTGCTCAAGTAACCTCTATAGTGAAGTATTTTCAAAAATAACATTAAAAGTTTAAACAGCTTTTTATTTTTTTCGAAATCAGGCAAAGTTTGAAAATACGGCATATCGGTCTCCTTCCAATAGTGAAACTGACGGAAAATAACACATTTTTATCTCGCTCGTACGTTAAAACGCGGCGTCGTCTGTTAATGAAACACAAGCACAATATAAACACACTTTAGCTCTTTATAATACAGTGATTTTCTTAGGATAAGCTGTTCAAGTGAAAATGTATCGGCCGGTAGAAGAAAACCAGTTTCAGGTATTTAAAAAAATAGCAAATTTTACCCAACTTCCACACTACAGAAACCCAATTGGTACGTGGATTTTGGACATGGAACAACAACAGGTTTGAAGAAAAACATTTGTAAATTACTGTGTTAAAATATTTCTGGCGGCAATGAAAATTTACACCGTCGAGAGACCAAAATGTGAAGGGTAGTTAGACACGAATCGCCGACTGAATTTATGACACAAACCGCCGACTGGCTACGCAAAGCAAACGGTAGCACTTTTCATTGAGAGAAATGCCGGAGAAAACCTTCGCAAAATTACTTAGGGGGCTTGCAGAACAATTTTACATGGTGTTTGCTGAAGTTAAATGCTGTTTTTGAACTACGATCAACACACGCACGTCTTGTTTTAGTACATGGATCGGTCGATCGAAACCGCAACATATGCATAACATTAATCTTACCGTGTTTTTAAAATTATCCATTATCTGTCTGATCAAAATAATCCTCCACTCCATCGTTGTGATTGGTACTGTAATAGCTGTAGCTTTCTGGACATGTGATAGCGTTGTTTTCCCGAAATTTGTCATCACGTAGCCGCAAACAAACTGACAAAAGTAACATTGTGGAGTAGTTCCAGCAACAAGATTGCGTGACGCATGACATGGGCAAAGGTCAATCGATGTAATTCCATCTTTTTAGGTGTTAGCTTTTTGAGGCATAAGCGTATAAGTTCTAGAAATACTAGGTTTTTTATCGACCTTTTGATGCAACAAAGCTTTCATGCATTGATATCGTGTCGCTAGGGTTTTTTTTTTTACATTTCATTGCATGGCATCTTGTGGCTATATATTTAAAGCATCATGATGATAGTCCTCGTCACAATGTCCTCCTTGGTGTACCCTGTGGGCCCAGTTCATTTAACCTGGGGAATGTTAAATGTGTGGCAATCGGCTACTGTAGCAAAAATGTCTACAATCACCTCGTGTATTGTAAATCGGCAACGAGTCGACATTACACTCAATAGTGAATCTTACGCTTTTACTTACTCGAGCAGGTAGGGAGTTTCCTGTTAGACATTGCAAATCCTAGAGAGCGATTTGGACATTTCAAAAAAACTATAATAATGTAAATCAGCATTTATATTTCAGGCATTTTTGAGACAGAAGGAGTCTCACTTTAAAATAACAGTGTGCCCACGACATCGGTATTTGTTTGGGAATAGGTGGCGGTGCGGTAACTCGCGGTGTTCGATCCCCGCAGAAGTGGCCATGGTGGCTGCACACTAGGGAACATCCTCGGCCCCAAAGGCTCAATGTGGATTAAAAGCCCATGTTATGAGGCCAGAAATACACTTGCACAAGTAAGCTCGCGTAAGTATTTGCATAAATGATTTTCGTTGATAATAAATTGGGCTCCTGATTATCCGCAATTTGTCTGGCTGGGGGAGAGGCTAATCAAAGACATACTTATATGGGTTTATTGTATTTTTGAGAAAGTTGGCACAGAAAACCGCTACTCAAACATACTTTCCTAATAGAAAACCGTTACTGCCATGATTTAAAAAAAGCACAAACAAAAACAGAAAACCTTGTCCCATCGTTCCCAAGTCTTACATGGTTTATTAGCTGGTGCCCCAAAAACTCGTGTGGCATTTAATATACGTAAGTAAAACATGTCAGTTTGGGGTCAGTTCACAACTGCATATTTATTTAGTGTTTTAGATACACGAGTGCACGAGCGCGAACCGCAAAAAAAAAAAGAAAAATAGAAAATGTTCTTATTCCCCCAGCCAACCTCTTACCCGTCGTGTGCGCTCGTGAAAATACTCCAAAAAAAAAAAATACGTCTGTGACCTAAGTCTTTTTGAGAAAAAATGTGAATTAAAGGAGGGTACTGGGGGTTTCGTTAAAATAGGTTCGGCCTTGTGAAATTCCAGCAGCTACCCCTCCGGAGACATTGTGAATAGGGTCAGTTATTATGTTCTTGCGATTTTCTCATTTCCATGAATTATTTCCTGGATAAAAACCATTTCGGAAAGAAAAAGATTCTTTATTTGCGTGATCAGTATCCGTTAAATTTCAGCACCTTAGACTAAAAGCAGTCTCTCTTCCCGCTCAGGGATAGTCTAGTCAGTCGAGAAAAACGAACAAGCGAGCTGACGAGCGCTAAATCGCCTTCGGCGTTCAAATGTGACGCGCATGTTCACAGTACAATGGTTGAGCCGCTGTTGAAACAATAGAGTTCTTCTGTCGAAGGCACTACCGTGTGATAGGTTGCCCGAGGAAATTTGATGTTCACAACAAATATTAGCCCGAGAACGCAGTTCAAAGGCTTATGCGAAGTTTAAACATCAAATTTCCGAGGAAACCTACCCCACATAGGGCCTGAGACGGAAGGACTCTATTGTTTTTATTGTACAACGCTAAATTTTGAGCGAAAATTGCCCAAAACGGTCACTATGCGCTGATAGGCGCCCGCTGAGGAGACACTATCGCGTCACGTGATCGATTTCGACCAAAGGCAGCACGCCAAAATTTAGCGTCGTACTATAAATATATATATATGCTATGCGCTAGTGTACTAGAGCCGGCTCAATACTAAGCGGCTTGACACGTGCGTCACGTTTCAACGCCATGTTTGTGCAGGTGATTTTCGCGCTTGCTCTCTCCCTTATTCGTTTCTCTCGACTATTCCTGAGAGGAAAGAGACTGCTCGGTCTACTCTTCCCGCTAAGGACTAGTCCAGCCAAAACAACCCACGAGTGCACGTAAAAATTGCTTGCGGCGTTCGGCGATTTTCGCGCGGGCTCCACGCGCGCGTCACGTTTCAACGCCATAGGCGATTTCGCGCTCGCTGGCTCCCTTGTACGTTTTCCTCGACTATCCCTGAGCGGAAAAAGAGAGTGCCCGCAGCCTAAGGTGTTGAAATTTGACGGACATTGATCACGCAGATAAAGAATCTTTTTTCCAAAATGGTTTTTATCCAGAGAATAATTCATGAAAATGAGAAAGTCGGAAGAACATAATAACAAACCGTTCATTTCTTATTCACAATGTCCACGAAGAGGAAACTAGTGGAATTTCACAAGGCCAAAACTATTTTAATGAAACCCCTAGCCTACTCGTTAATTAACAGTTTTTTTTTCAAAAAGACGTCGCCTTTTCACAGAAGTTTTATTTCGTGCAAGATGGTTTTTCACAAGCGCGCACAAGAGGCCGGGGGAATGAGAGCAATCCTTTTTTTTTTCGCAGTTTGCGCACTCGCGTACCTAAAACACTAGATAAATAAACCGCTGTGAACAGATTTCAGAAACCATGTTTTACTGAATGCAGCGCGAGCTTTTGGGACACAAGCTCTTACAAACCATGTAAGATTTAGAAACAGTGGGACTCCGCACACCGGATTAACCGCGTAAACAAATTGCGGCTAATTTATTCTGAACAAAAACCATTCATCCAAATGCTTACGCGAGCCTACTTGTACAAGGCGCTCATAACATGGGCTGAATGCGCCTTTTTAAATCCATATTGAGTTTCTGGGGCTGAGGATTTTCCCTTGTAGGCAGCCACCTCTGTGGGGATCGAACACCGCTAGTTATATTGCAACGCCCCCTAGTCCCAAACAGATTTCAATGTCGTGGGCACAATGTTAATTTTAAGTGAGACTCTTCTGTCGCAAAAATGCATGAAATAAATACGCCGATTTAATTTTAAAAAATGGCCAAATAAAAAATCGCTCTCTAGGATTTGCAATGTCTAACAGTAAACCCACTACCTGCTCGAGTAAGTAATAGCTGGGATTCACTGTCCACTGTAATGTCGTCGCTGATTTTACAATACACGAGGTGACTGGAGACATTTTTGTTACACTCGCCGATCGCCACACATTCAGCATTCGCCGGGTTAAATAAACTAGGGCCCCAGGGTCCATCAACAAGGACTATCACCATGGGTGATGCTTATATCGCCATAAGAGGGGGGAGGGAAAGGGGGTGTAAACCACCCGCTTCCCGTACCCTTTAATCGCGGTTCCCGCCCTGTATTTGTTGGCTCCCGCCTCTTTGCATTTTTTTAGATTGCGAAGTATTGCGCAATGTTGGGTAATTTTCCCCTTTTTCTCCCGCTTCCCGCTACGTTGGGAATCCTGCTTCCCGCCCCCTCTTCTCCCGCCTCCCGTACACCTCCCGCCCCCTTTTCTCCCGGTCTCCGGCTCCCCCTGCCCCCTCCACATAAGATGCCACGCAATGAAATGTCAAAGAAAAAAAAAACCAGCGACGCGATATCAATACATGATAGCTTTTTTTCCATCAAAAGGTGGTTTAAAAAAAGTATATCTGTAGATCAGAACTTTTTTGCACCTCAAAAAACTAACACCTATAACATGCGATTGCATCAATAAACCTTGCCCATGTCATGCGTCACGCAATCTTGTTCTTGCAACATATATTCTGGTACTGTTCCGCAATGCTACTTTTGTCAGTTTGTTTGTGGCTAAATGATGACAAATTTCGGGAAAACAACGCTATCACATGTCCAGCAAGCTACAGCTATTACAGTACCAATCACAACGATGGAGTGGAGGATTCTTTTGATCAGACAGATAATGGATAATTTTAAAAACACGGTAAGATTAATGTTATGCATATGTTGCGGTTTCGATCGACCGATCCATGTACTAAAACAAGACGTGCGTGTGTTGATCGTAGTTCAAAAACAGCATTTAACTTCAGCAAACACCATGTAAAATTGTTCTGCAAGCCCCCTAAGTAATTTTGCGAAGGTTTTCTCCGGCATTTCTCGCAATGAAAAGTGCTACCGCTTTGCGTAGCCAGTCGGCGGTTTGTGTCATAAATTCAGTCGGCGATTCGTGTCTAACTACCCTTCACATTTTGGTCTCTCGACGGTGTAAATTTTCATTGCCGCCAGAAATATTTTAACACAGTAATTTACAAATGTTTTTCTTCAAACCTGTTGTTGTTCCATGTCCAAAATCCACGTACCAATTGGGTTTCTGTAGTGTGGAAGTTGGGTAAAATTTGCTATTTTTTTAAATACCTGAAACTGGTTTTCTTCTACCGGCCGATACATTTTCACTTGAACAGCTTATCCAAAGAAAATCACTGTATTATAAAGAGCTAAAGTGTGTTTATATTGTGCTTGTGTTTCATTAACAGACGACGCCGCGTTTTAACGTACGAGCGAGATAAAAATGTGTTATTTTCCGCCAGTTTCACTATTCGAAGGAGGCCGATATGCCGTGTTTTGAAACTTTGCCCGATTTCGAAAAAAATAAAAAGCTGTTGAAACTTTTAATGTTGTTTTTGAAAATACTTCACTATAGAGGTTACTTGAGCAAAATATAAAGAAATTCGAAATTTCACGACTGACGCCCGATTCTCGATAATTTCTGACATCGGCTCTTAATAAGGCAGTACAATAATCTGCAGGGGATACCAGTTTTTTGTAGTCTGCCACAACATTCCCAGACTGGGTTCGTATAGGTGCACCTCCTCCAGGGCGACCCCACGGATTGTATTCTTTAAAATCATCCCCTTTACTCTGCATAAAAAATGAAAAAATAAAAATAAAAACATTATTTTATTCTCTTTTTTTCTGGGTGAGGGGGGGGGGGGGGCGGTTAGTGATTCAGAATAGCCTATTGTTCAGTTTTGTGCTTAGGACTTTGAGACCTGGACTTTGAAATGAAGTGAGGCTAGAGTTGTCTCGGTTTTGACACAAACCTTCCTGCTTTTCACGTGTAAATCCTGTTGTTCTCATGCTAACATAATTCCGAATACCCTCATTTACATGAATAGCAGGAACCTCGTTTCAACTCGAAGGCCAGGACAGTCAACACACAGCTTTAAGGACGTTCGCACCCAAATCTTCCCACGTTCAGATTTTTTCCAAACTTTTGCTGTACTTAGATAATGACCAACTCATGTCAGAAAAGCAAATAAATTGGGGGTCACCGTGCTCGTTTCGGAAACAAAGCGTGTTGGAAATGCTTTGTTTTTAGAAGTTTTGGTTATGGAAGGCGAAATCGGCTTTCTTGCTACAAGGATGAGCTACGCTCGATGAGCGCGAACAATGAGCAAAACATCCCAGAATTTGACTGTCTAGTGACCCACGCTCCATTAGTCAGGATGTTTCTTTTGAGACTTCACATGCAGATGGCTGTTTTGAGATCACAAAATCGCGAATATTTTTCACCAGTACAATTAGGAGTTGGAATTTTCCTTCTCAAATCGAAAATAAATTAGCAGTTCTCTAACCACTGGGGTATTCCGCTGATTTCAACTGTCCCAATTTTGGTGGTTTGCTGTTGCTTGTTATAAACTACACCTACTTACCAACACCATTTGATTTTAATTAAAACCAGAAAAGCCACAGGGGCATTAGACCCCGCCATTATTCTCCCTCCCCATAGGGTACAAAGTATGTTACAGTCACTCAAGATACGAGCCTAAGAGGTAAAGCAGGAAGTTTGCGACAAAGATTTGTTTGGCCGAGCGAAAACCGGAGGTCTGGAGCATGTGACCATGAAAAAAAAGAATGGAAAAAAAAAAAGGAAACGGCTATTACTAGAGCCCGTACGCGTCCTGACGACGGGGTAACTAGTTCCTCTTTTGCAAAAGAAAAAGTATAAGAATAATATAATAACAATAAAAACTCGAAAGAGTGTTTCATCAGGTATCCAAACACGTTGAAGTCGGTTAAAAAAACTCGGCTGCGCCTCGTTTTTTCAACCCACTTCTCGGTGTTTAGATATCCTGATGAAACACTCTTTCTTGTATTTGATACATAACGTCTAAATCTGGTCCAAATGTGGTGTGTTAAAGAAACGAGACCTAATAGGAAACTTGACAGGATTGCATTACATATTCCAGTACATCAGTAATTTTAAAACCTTCACTCACACGTAGTGTAAGTTTTTAAACTCTAATAATTTCAATGCTAAAAAGCAGGCTTTTGGTTAAACATTTGAAAAAAATAAGTGAAAGTGTATGACGTTTCAATGTCATCGTCACATCACTTTGAAGTACAAGAGGGTCAACACGGAGACAAAATATAAAGAAAAGCACCAAAAAGGCGGGAAAGCAGCAAAGAGGCTAAAGGGAAGCAAGACCCTAGAAGACAACGAACAAGAGGGAAGAGCAAAAACTGTTGCGGAGTTAGAACAGCCATCCAAATCTGATTGTCCAGCCACGGATACTATATATGATATAAAGTGCTGGATATAATGTGATGACTTTATAATTGTACAAATCACTGTTTGATGATAAGGAGCTTATGCTTACTCCCATTCAAATCTTCGGACATAGGGAATCGCACCAGTAACAAGCCGCAGCCCTAGATAATGACCTGAAAGACATTCGAGGATATCTTCTCCTACGCATAGAAACATAACAGCAAGTCAGTTAATTTGCCTTTCCGGAGGTGACACATCTATTTTGACTAGCGTGCTGCAAATCCATACAAAGTGAACGTCCTTTGATCAAACGCGGATGAGGTTATAAAGGTACCCATGCGTTACTGTGAAAGATGATGCTGTTATTCTGAACAGAAAAGACACAGTTTACATAGGAATACGTGTTATTGGAATTCAGAGGTTTTTGAAGGGATAGGAAAGTTAAGTTGCCAGGGGAAAAATTAACATATTCAGTTTAAAGCAGGGGCTCAACCCATGCAACAGCTGCCAAGACACGGGCGGATCCAGGGGGGGTGGATTGGGTGGCTAGCCACCCCCCCTTTAGAGCAGCCCACAAAAAAAAAAAAAAAAAAAAAAATATATATATATATATATATATATATATATATATATATATCTACCTGGATTTTTGAAAAGGTGGTTCCTGAAGATTTGCCCATTTTCAACGCAACGACACGGAAACTGGGTTTTTTGGACTCCCATGAGCCTACAAACCACACGGGAGAGAAAAGAGAAGGGAGGGGAGAGAGGGGAGAAGAAAAAAGGACTGCTGGCACTCATAATTTTTATATTGCCCACTTTGGAGATAGTTTCTGAACGACAAAAAAGTGCTCGCGACACACCGCCCGGACACCTCAGCCGAGCGGTACCGTTTTCCAAAATCCGGGTATATACTGGCATGAAATGGGCTAAAATGGCCAAGAAATGCTGAAAAGGCCGCTCATCAGCCAGAATTCGGTCATTTTTCACCATCTGGCAACATTTGCTTGCAATATCTACCTGGATTTTTGAAAAGGTGGTTCCTGAAGATTTGCCCATTTTCACCGCAACGACACGGAAACTGGGTTTTTTGGACTCCCATGAGCCTACAAACCACACGGGAGAGAAAAGAGAAGGGAGGGGAGAGAGGGGAGAAGAAAAAAGGACTGCTGGCACTCATAATTTTTATATTGCCCACTTTGGAGATAGTTTCTGAACGACAAAAAAGTGCTCGCGACACACCGCTCGGACACCTCAGCCGAGCGGTACCGTTTTCAAAAATCCGGGTATATATATAAGCAAATAAATAAGTAAATAAGTATATAAGTAAATAAATAAAAAAATAGAAATACGTGGTTCCCAAGCCGACCAGCCTCACAATGTACAATAAAATTGAATTTGAATCAGTTGAATTCAAGCCCGAAACCCAAAGCTTTGGATATATTGTCAGCTTTATTTGTGCTAAAGAGATGCTGGAGCCAATGCGACCACTCGTTACAGCTTTGCAAGGCAGGCTTGTAGAAGTATACTTTGGTTTCCAGAAAATTGAAGAAGTTATCAACTGCTATGCAGAGATACGCAGTGCGATTGACTAATGTGATTTCAACGTATGTACCAGAGAGCTGTTACTCTGTCAGAACTAGTAGGATCGACTGAAGAACGTCCACGTGTTTGCGGTAGACAAAGAAATCGAGAAAACCACCCAGCAGAGTCAGATATACAGTACTGGAAGCGAACGGTGGCAATACCTTTCCTTGACGTAATCTGCTCAGAACTCAAAAGTCGCTTCAGCAAGGAAAAGAGGGCACATTACGAGCCTTGTGCTCTTATTCCTCAGGTTATCACCTCCAAGTCCGAAGAAGCCACAGTGGAAGTTGGTCAAGTACTCCATGAGAAGTGGGGCCATCTGATGCCATTGCCATCATCTTTCGAAAGTGAACTGTTTCGCTGGATGAACCACTGGAAGCGACAGGCGGCGTCGGATTATGAATCAATCTCGGTGTCCTCACTATTAGCGAAACACGCAGACGACATCTTCTTCCCAAACGTGAGGGAACTTCTAAAAGTTCTCGCCATTCTGCCTATGGGGAGCACGGAGGCGGAGAGGTCATTTTCTTGTATTCGGAGGATCCATACTTGGCTTCGCAACACAATGACCACCGAACGACTCTCAGATTTGGCTGTCATCGGCATGCATGCAAATACAGTTACCATCGATAGAAGGCTGGTTTGTGAGAAATTTGTGGCACAGCACCCCAGACGAATGACAGCGTCTTCACTTCTGGCCGACTAGGAGGTTTACGTGTTTGTTAGAACAGATCTATAAGTGGTGTGATGTACCACCATTTACTGTACGCGAGTTTAGGTCAGTAATGTAATTGTATTTCTTCTATTTTGTGGCGTTGCAAGAGCTTGCAGTGTTACAAGTTCTAATATGTCCTTTCTAAATTGTAACGTTTTGGGGCAAACTTAGGGCAATTTGAAATAAATTAACGTGTAGTTTGATGGCCGACTGTAATCAGCCACCCCCCCTTAAAAAATGCTGGATCCGCCCCTACAAGAGCAGTACATGAAAAGAAGAATGCAGCCAATAAAGAAGAGCTGGAAAGACTATATACCTCACGAATTATTGAACCAGTTGACAGACACACAAATTGGATCAATAGCATCGTCCCTGATACAAAGCCAGATGGATCAATCGGGCTCTTTCTAAGACAGAAAAGACGTCAACAAGAACATTAAAGAAAGGAACCAGTACCCTCAAAGATGACTGATGAAGTGGGTGCCAAGCAACGTGGTTCAAGATACTTCACATTCGTTAATGCCTAGTGAACCACAAGTGGCTCAGACTCCCATCTGGCCCGAAAGTCAGCTCAGATGGTTTTCAAGAGCGACCGCTTGATATACCATAGAGGAATGGAATAAAGCTCAACCCAAAGAAACTGAACTTTAAGACCACCAAGTGCGAATTCGATGGCCAAGCTTTAACACCCAAAGGCAAGAAGATTGATGACAGGAAGGTGGAATTCTAAAGCCCACAAACGGGAAAGTCTTCAGAGTTTTCAGGGCATGAATCAGTCCAGCAAACAAAGCTCTCCGAAATACTCAAGTCATTATTACAAGAAGATACCGAGTGGAGCTGGGACTCCAGTCATCAAGAGGAGTTTAATGTCATCAACGAAACACTCATCAAATCTCCAGTAATTGCATAGTTCAACACAAAGACTGAACTTGTGCTTCAAACAGATGCCTCCACAAAAGGATTGGCTGCAGAACTGCTTCAAGAGACTGGTGATCTACGTGTTCAGAACTCTTAGTCCTGCTTTTCCATCACTGAAACGGAACTGTTAGAAGTGCACACGTAGTATTCGTCATGAAGAGACTGACAAATATGTGTATGGTAGGCCAGTGCAAGCTCAACCGGATCGCAAACCGTTGGAATCGATTTGGTAAAAAACAGTGCCACAGTACCCCCAAGGCTTTCACTCCTGAGGTTATAAGCTAGGATGATCCGTTAGAGTAAGTCCGTGGAAACGACTGGACAACTCGAGTGCAGACGTATTGAGTCAACCAACTCAGTCCAAAGCTTCAGGATGACAAGCAGACGGATGCGATTCCGTTGGAAGAAACTACTGCCACTGATTCAGCAACAATACAACCTGCTACCACCATGCTTCAAAAGTAGCAACTTCTAGAACAAGAACAGCAGTACAGGAACTACCTTGAGACGCTTACAATTGGCTCATTGTCTAGTAATTCCAACACTGCAGAGCGCAGCATATTTGAAAGACTTTCACGAGGGTCACTTGGAGGAGGACAAGACTCATTGACTCCTACACCGGCCAAAACCGGCCGTGCCGCGCGCATGTTCTGCGTGGAGGACGCTTTATCCCCTACCTCCCCTACTAGGTACTTTTTTGCCCTCTAAACTTGTCAATTGTTTAGGAGACATATAAACCAATCAGAAATTGTAGCATCCGTAGCAGCGGTAATTTCTGCAGTTGCTGTAGTGCCCATAGTTGCTGTAGTAGTAGTGGCTGCTGTGTGTGTTATCTGTAGTGGGTGTTGCTGTCTTAGGTGTAGTTGCTGTCGTAGCTGTTATTGCTGTACAGGGAGTTGTTACAGTTGTGCTAGGTTTTGGTTGCCATCGTGGCAGTAGTTGTTGGGGTTGCCATAGCGGCTGCAGTTGCAGAACCTGCTACAGGGTATAGTAGCTGTAGTTGCAGTAGTGGCATGGTGGCTTCAGTGGCTGGTGTTGCTGTAGTGGTTGTCGTTGCTGCAGTCAGGGCAGTTCCTGTTTCTTCATGTAGGTGCGGGTGGTAGGAGCTACGGTATTTGCAGTTGGTGTAGCTGCTGTTGTGGCTGTCATTGGTGTCCGTGTGGTAGTTGTAGTTTCCGTTGTTGCTGTAGCGGCTCTATTGGCTGTCTTGGTTGTCATAGCTTTAGTACCCGCAGTAGCTGTTTGGTCTGCACCGTCGTTTTTGTAGCTGTAGGGGTTGCGTGTGCGACACTGGCGGTAGTCACTAGGGTTGTAGTGGCTACTGTGATTGTAGTTGCTGTTGCAGTGGTGTAGCTTGCGTAGTTACTGTGGCTTGTTTATTTATTTATTTATCTATTATAATTATTAATTTTTTATGTATTTATTTATTTATTTTTTATTATCATGTATTTACAGGTATCATCTGGTGTTATTATTATTATTATTATTATTATTATTATTATTATCACTACATATTTACTAAGTATTTATTGGTAATATTTTTATCTAGCGTGGCGTCCGTAGCGTGTTCTCTTTGCTTCTTGTGTCAGGAGCCAGAGTGCTTAGTTGCACTCGAGGCATTGGCGACGCATGTTTACAGTAGTTTTTACATCGTTACATATTTACTGGTATCATCAGGCCTTTGCTCCTTTGGCTAGAAGCCAGAGTGCCTAGTGGCTCTTCAGGCATTCTAGTACTCACTGCGTTTTGTAGCATGTTAGCTGTTACGGTTGCTCCTTGGGCCAGGAGCTAGAGTGCTTAGTTGCACTTGAGGCGTTAGCGTTCATTAGCGTTTTGTAGCATGTTAGCTATTAGGGTTGCTCCTTGAGCCAGGAGCTAGAGTGCTTAGTTGCACTTGAGGCGTTGGCGTTCATTAGCGTTTTGTAGCATGTTAGCTATTAGGGTTACTCCTTGGGCCAGGAGCTAGAGTGCTTAGCTGCACTTGAGGCGTTGGCGTTCATTAGCGTTTTGTAGCATGTTAGCTATTAGGGTTACTCCTTGGGCCAGGAGCTAGAGTGCTTAGTTGCACTTGAGGCGTTGGCGTTCATTAGCGTTTTGGAGCATGTTAGCTATTAGGGTTGCTCCTTGGGCTAGGAGCTAGAGTGCTTAGTTGCTCTAGCATTTTGTAGCATGCTAGCATTGCTCCTGGAGCTAGGAGCTAGAGTGCTGTATCCTTTTATTCAGAGTGTTGCTCAGCATTTGCTCCTTCTGCCTGTCTTTTTTCAGGGTGGCCCTGCTTCCTTTTGTGTCCTAGTTTAATTGCCCAGCGGCCCCTTTCAGTCACATGCTTGTGCGGTGGGCATCCTTTCGGCTTGCCGCAGTCCTCACCCTCTTCTACTGGTTTTCCTAGCCAGCTGGTGCTTCGTTTCTTCCCCAGCAGCATTGCCGCCTCCGGACAGTGTCCTCAAGCGCGTTCTCGGCGCATATATCGGCAACCGTGGGTGCGCTAGCATTTTCCCGCCTTTGCCCAGCTATATGTGAAGCAGATGCTGCGGTTTATTTTCTTTGTCCCACTTTAGCTGTGTCCTTTTTATTACAGAGTTATACGTAATTCTAACTGGTTACATTTAGGAGCCAGTCAGCTTAGTTTATGGCGTGACGTGGCGTTAGCGTTCATTGGCGTATTGTAGTATACTGGCATTTACGTAGCGTTTTAGCTGGTGGCATTCCGGGAGCGTTTATAGTCGAGGCATTAGTGTCATTGCTTGTGAGGCGTTGGCGTTCATTAGTAGCGGGTGTGTTGGCATTCACTGAGGGAGGGGCAGTTGTTGCTGTTGTGGCTGTGGTAGCTGCAGCTCCTTGCATGGCTGTGATTATGGTCACTGGGTTGGTCGCAGTGTTGCTGTGATGGTGGTTGTTATTTGTGTGCAGTCCTGCAGCTGCTATTGCAGGTGTTGGGTGCCTCGGGAGTTGGGCAGCTCGGGGTCATGGCTGTTCCCATCCATGAGCCCCTTTCTCCAGTTTGACCTTGCGGTCAGCCCGGAGGTCCCTTCGGCTGGGCGTGTGGGGCTCATGGCTGGGGTCCGGGGATTTGCCAGTAATGGAGTAGTCCATCTGGGGGCCAGCTGACCACAGGTTAAATGTATTTAACCAAGTTGTTGTTTTTCTCTCCACTGACTAAGTCAGTGTGACGGGTGCTGGGGCGTGTGGGGCTCATGGCTGGGTTCCGGGGATTTCCCAGTAATGGAGTAGTCCATCTGGGGGCCGGCTGACCACAGTGGAGGCCCCTGGATATCCCAGGCACCCAACCTCCATTATGCGAGGCAGTAGGTTCACTGATTGTTTGCTCCAGGTTCGTATAATTTTTGTAATTTTGTTCGCAAAGCCGTGCAACGTCCGATCAAGCCATCGCCATAAACACAGCTGTAGTGTCTACAAAAATTACATCCGAGTGTTCACGCACGCAAGAAAATCGAAAGTTTTTTGCTTCTAGAAGCCAATGCATTGTTTATCTGAATAAAACTTTTGGCTAGAAAAGCCTGTAGTCGACTTTTCTGTCTTTTTAAATTGATAGTTGGGTACAGGAAGCAGTATTTTATAAACACTGACTAATTTGCATAACCGGGTTGAAATTCGAGATGCGAGCGGCTTTCATCACTGTGCAGAAAATTTCAGCAATTTTCATCTTCAAGGTTGTTTTCTGGCTAATAAATGTACGCAACCATAGTTTTTTACATCAGAATAAATTTGTTTGACTATTCCAGTGTTAAAAAAAGTTAATTTGGAAAGCCTACAATGTTTAGTTCTCTACTGCGCATTTGGGTTTTTTTTCTACTCTTGACAAATTTTAATTTATGCGGAACGCGCGAAAACACACAGGAGTCAATGGGTTAAGGGCGTGTAAGACAGTGCTCTAAGTCAAAGCGTGTGAGATTTGGCAGAAACACAAGCCAGCTCAAAAGAAGGAGCCCTTCCTCCGCATGCTGTCCCTAATACTTCACGAGACAAGCTCGGACAACTTCGTGACAGAGGTCGGATACCTGAAAAAACAGTCCAGCCGAACCTTCGTCTAAGCTACGCGAAAAACACGCGGAAATTTGTCTGCCGAAATACGACCCTGTTGTCTTCAATCCCGTTCTTGGTTTACTCGATCGATCAGTCAAACAAGTTGCATCTAGAGCTTATTAAGGGGACTGTCGTAAACTCCACAGTTTACATATGCGAAACTATGACTCGTGTCACGCGATTTGCGATAGACATTCCAAAGCTATTCTTGGTTTTCACTGTCACACCATAAAATGTTAAAATCAAAACCAGTTGATGAAAAAAGCCAAGAATTTGTAATGTTATAAAGGATACACAACTAAACAATTTCATCAAGTCTCAGATCTGTATGGTATTCCGTTGTTGAGTTATTTGCCGAAACGTTCGACTGAAAACTGTAGAGCTCAGTATGTTGATGTCCCTCGGAGGGGCACAGACATGGCTGCCGGAAATCAATGAAAACATCTGGAATTCACCTCTACTCTTCCAGCGATTACTTTCCTCTCGTGAACTACTATACAACCACATTAATTTCTCTCCTAATGTTTTAACCATCGAAGCTGCTAAAAATCACAAGGAGAGTCCTTTTTTTGCACAGGAGAAAGCTTTGTCACGGACGCTGTGTTGGTGTCACGTAGGGTGAAAAGCCAGAAATTTAATATACCGTATTTTCAAAACAAAAGACGCCACCGAGCTGAAAACTTGTGAAAAGTCATTTTCAAAGTCATCTTCAACCTGGTGGGGATATACAATCTGAAGACCTTGCGATTTATGATTTTAGAATTTTATGACGTCACGTGAAAACCAGCAATTACGTGTTAGACTTTACGACTATATTTGGATAGGTTTTTTTCTAGACACGTACTCGATCGAAAGAAAATATTACTAGGTTTTTGGATTCACTACTGTAACACGGCGTTTTACTCGCGTTGGTTGGTCGGCACAAGGAGAGAATAAACAAGTTAACATTGTACTGGAAAGGAGTGAATTTCTTCAGTGTCTCAGGGAATTTTCTCCTAATAATAATAATAATAATAATAATATTAATAATAATAATAAGATAATTCAGGCACATAAAAAATAATTGCACGGTGCTGCGGGCAACGGACAGACAGAGATTTCTACTTGAGCAAGCTCCAACAAGCTCTAAAGCCTCGGTGGCTGAGGACAAACGTGGTACGTCTAAAATGAAATAAGCTGCGTTATTTTGCTGGATTTGTAACAACTTCTGTTTATTTGAGTGTTATTGCCTCTGTCACCCAAAACAACACCACGATAATCAAAAACTGGTTGTTAAGAATCGAAAAATTGTAATAATTTCGCCGTTTAATGATTAACTCGTTGCCCCGGTGATTTTGACGAATTTACCGCTTAGTTGTATCGCGGGCGCATTTTGACATGTGTAACACGAAGGAAGACACGTTGCTTTGTGAGACCTCGTGGTTCATTCTAACGTAAAATAAAAAGGTAAAATCTATTGCTTTGTGTAACGACCCCTTTGGTTTTGACCATTCTGCCGATTGAGAACAATTGTGGACCTTTTGAGCCGGATAATTTGGACTTAGCGAAAACAGAGCGTGGATTTCTACCGAGCAGACGAATGAACAGTAATGGCGGACACGAGCAAACCAGACCAAGACTTAACGAGCGGAGGACAAGACTTGCCGCCTTCGACGAAAGAAAAAGCTCCTGAAGATGTTGTGACCGAAAAGGAAAACGAAAGCGAAAAAGATGGGAGCACAGTAAGTACCGCTAGTGCTAAAATTCAATCCTTACGTAACAACAAGAAATCGGCCAAGACTAGACTAACAAAAGCAAAGAATCAGTTGACTGAACTGCTGGAGAGTAACACATTAAATGGAACTTTGCCGAGTAAAAACGCTGTACGAAGAGCCATGAACAAAATCAAAACAGAGTTAAGTCTTATTGAGAAAATCGTTGCCAGTCTAAAAGAAGTTTATGCACTGAACGAAATTGAAGACGCAGAGACAATTATTGAAGTACTTGACAAAGAAGCGGATGAAATTGTGGCGTCAGTTGACGAAATTATTGAGAATGCAGAAAAACATGTACAAGAAAGACTTGACAAGGGAGAGGAAGAGTCAGTTATTCTTTCAAATAAGACACAGGCAAATGATGATAAAGTCTCCTTGGCATCGCCATACGTAAAACAGAAGCAACTGGAAGCAAAACAGGCCAGTGAACGCCTTGCTCAAGTAGAAGAGCAAAAACAGAAGGAATTAGAGCTAGAAAGAATCACCGCCGAAGTTCAACTAGCCAAACAGCGGGCTGAGGAAGCACGAAAGGTGGCTGCTCTGAATCAACTGAGAGCAGATGCTGCGGAGCGAGAGTCTGGCTTACGCAATAAGGATGACATTTCACTGGGCATCTCCCGTTCCCCTGATTTAGAGTATGAGAAGAATGCTTATGGGTCTGGCCAGTACCATGGAAGACTGGCACAAAGGAGCTTACCTGTCAAGTTGAAAGGTGTTGATCTTCCCAAGTTTTCAGGAGAAGATAAAGCTGACTACGAGCCTTGGAGGGCAGCCTTTATGTCTATTGTTGATGGAATGGATATTCCTGTTGGCGAAAAAGTGTTACGACTTCAAAGCAGTTTGACTGGAAAGGCCCTGACATTGGTTAAAGACCTTGGATACTCTATAAATGCTTACGAAAGAGCAAAGGAAAAGCTTGAAAAGAAGTATGGAGGAGAGAGACGTTTGCAGATTAAACACCTGACTGCTCTGCGTGGATGGCAGAAAGTTCGACCCCGACATCTGGAAGATATGGAGAACTTTCAAGGTATACTCGAAAGAGTTTGGATAGCACTGAAAGACTGTGGTCCAGGTCAAGAACTTCAAGGACACAATCTGAATCTCACAGCAAAGGAAAAACTTTCGGAGGAGGATGTGCAGGCGTACAAACATTGGCTTATCGATCATTCTCTGGAAGACAGCTTTGAGCCACTTATAGAGTGGGTAGAGATACGGGTGCAAATCATGGAGGAAGCAAGGGAAGAGACGAGTGGGTTCGGAAAAAGAAAATCTGATGGGCCAGAAGGACGAAGAAATGGTTT
The DNA here is from genome assembly GCA_964017195.1 of Siderastrea radians. Classification (NCBI taxonomy): domain Eukaryota; kingdom Metazoa; phylum Cnidaria; class Anthozoa; order Scleractinia; family Rhizangiidae; genus Siderastrea; species Siderastrea radians. The sequence continues at coordinate 17,532,998 of OZ024894.1, read as the reverse complement.
TCGAGGTGACCGAGTTCGTGGGCGAACCTTTACCACCAAATCGAAATCAAGAGGCTGTATTGTGGACACATGTAAACAGAACCATCCACCATGGGTTTGTAAAGCCTTCAAAGAGCTACCTGTTCTGAAGAGAAAGGAGCTGATTAGAAATGCTAATCGTTGTTACCGTTGTCTAGCTGCTGGTCATCACAGTAAGGAATGCCCTAACGTGAAGCGATGTGGAGTTGACGGGTGTCTAAGTACTAACCACAGCAGCTATCTTCATGAAAGCACTTCCCATCATTTGACAGACAGATCACAAGGCCAACTACATGTGGGTGCCTCACCTTTCCGACCAGAAGAGCAGCCAAATCCAGAACCAAGAACCCTGCAGGCTACAGGAGCAAGCACCAGTGACCCGGCACCGGTTAACCTCAACCCTCAAGAGCAGACACACAATACTAGCCATGTTGAACATGTATCATTGATGATTCACCCAGCCCTGATCAGTAATGGAAATAAAGAATTGAGGGTAAATGTCATGCTAGACCCATGCTCCACGAGTTCCTACGTTTCTGAGGATGCTACCGAAGAGCTAGAGTTACATGGACAAGAGTTGAAACTGACTATTGCAGGAACAGGAGGAACAGAAGTTAGGACACGTTCACGAAGGGTTGAACTGACAGTGACAAACCTAGATGGTAAATTTTCTAGTCCTTTGCAAGCACATGTCCTTGACAACATTGCTGGCGACACTCCAGCTATTCGCTGGTCAGAACTGAAGGATAAGTGGCCCCACCTTCGCCAAGTGTCATTCGAGAATGTATCAAGGCGGCGTCAGATTGACATCATGATTGGCAGTGATCATCCAGTCTTTCACCACGTGTTAAAGGAAGCTTGCGGTGACCAACCAAATGACCCTGTTGCACGTTTGACAAATTTGGGCTGGGTGTGCTTTGGTCCTACATTGGTGGAAGAGTTTCGGCGCAACACTCATTCCCACTTCACACGCATGTACCGCAGTAATCAAGTCAACAAGCCACCGCCACCTGATGACATTCTGCGTGCATTTTGGGAACTCGAATCCCTGGGGATCGTGGACAAACCTGAACAACAGATGACAGCGGAAGAGAGAGCAGCAACTGCTTAAGTAACTGAGACGTTGGAGGTCAGGAATGGGCGATACAGAATTGGAATCCCCTGGAAAAAAGGCGAACCAAAGTTTACTAACAATTATGACGTAGCTCTCGTGCGACTCAAAAGCCAGGAGAAGTCCCTCAAACGAAAAGGCCCAGAGGTCATGGAAGCCTACAGCAAGATCTTTCAAGATTACGAGAGAAAGAACTACATTCGTCAAGTGCCCCAATCTGAAGTTGAAAAACAATGGTTTCTGCCCCACTTTCCGGTGGTCAAAGAAGACAGAGTTACGACTAAAGTACGCGTGGTCTTTGATGCTGTGGCAAAGCATGATGGAAAGAGTTTGAATGACGCCATATGGCCCGGGCCAAAGCTTCAAAGAGACTTAGTTGATGTGTTGACACGTTTTCGTCGGGCACCTGTAGCCCTATCAGCTGACATTTCCGAGATGTTCTTGCAAGTTGAACTGCAAGACAAAGACCGTCCGTATCACCGTTTCCTGTGGTGTGACTTCGACACTTCAAGAGAGCCTGACGTGTATGAGTTTCAGCGACTACCGTATTTACCCGTGTATAATGCGCACTTTTTTTCGCCTAAAATAGCCTCAAAAATACGTATGCGTATTATACACGGAATTCTTTTGTTTGGAGTCGTGTGCTTAATTACCATAAAAACAAAGAAACTAAATGTTCTTAAACATCACTAGTCTTTAATTGAAGACTAAGAGAGAAAAACTTTGCCAAAAGTTGCAAACAAGCACGGCGTTGTTATTGCTGCTCAAGAGAAAGGCTGCATGGATACCGAAGGAATGAAACTATGGATCGACAAGGTTTGGCGTGCACGGCGCGGTGGACTGGAGCGACGAAGAAGCCTGCTTGTTTTTGACTTGTTTGAAGCTCACGTGACCGACAGGGTGAAAAGAGCACTCGAACGCGAAAACACGAACTTGGCTGTAATTCCCGGCGGTTTGACTTCAATCCTACAGCTGTTAGATGTTTCTTTAAATAAACCATTTAAAGATGGAGTGGATGGCGAATGGAATTCACGAATTTACTGCAACCGGCCGCCAAAAGAAGCCCTCGGAAGAACTGATTTGTTCGTGGATTGCGGACGCATGGCGTGAAATTCCCGACAGACATGATCAAGTCTTCATTTCTCAAATGCGGAATCACAAACCGACTTGATGGATCAGAAGATCATCTTGTTTACGAAACCAACGATGAACTTGTCGATGATGACACTTTTGTGAGAGAAATGTTTATGTCTGACTCCGAGTCAGAGTCAGAGTTTGAAGGATTCGATGTTTAATTCATTCTTCGAATGCGCAGTTGAACACTGAACTTTAGCAGAACTGTGAGTACGTTCTCATTGAAGTTATGTTATCTAAGACAAGGAACACCACACAGACTGTAAATATTGAGTTTTCTAAACAAGAAAGGGACTTATAGTTATGATAACTGTTGTTTAACTAGGTAAATTTGCCTTTACTTTTGTTACTGTTACGGGAGCTTTGTAAACCTTCGTGATATTTCGCTTTAAGAAGTGCCGATAGTCATTTGTTGTAAATACCATTATCTTGAAAATAATTAAACCCATTTCATACTATTTTGTTTGTTTGTTCACTGGACTTCCTCTTTCCTTTTGTTTATTTTTTTTCCGAAATCATAGTCCAAAAATAGGGTGCGTATTATACATGGGCGCGCATTATACACGGGTAAATACGGTATTGTTTGGAAACACTGCTTCGCCGTTTTGTTCCCAGTATGTTCTTCAGACCCATGCCAAGACACACGCTTCGGACTTTCCTGAAGCAGCAAGCACTGTTGAAGACTTTATGTATGTGGATGATGTACTAGACTCCTGTGAGACAGTCGAAAGTGCTCAACACCTGCGACGCCAGCTGTCTGCTCTGTTAGCCATGGCGGGCTTCAAGTTAAGGAAGTGGTCCTCCAATGAACCAGTTGTAATAGAAGACGTCCCAAAGGAAGATCGCCTACCAACCTTGGAGTTAGACAAAGATATCTTGCCAAAGACCAAGACTCTTGGAGTCATGTGGGAAGCTGAAAGAGATGTTTTTACCTTCCAAGTGCAACAGCCACTCATCGACAACAAAGCACCCACCAAGCGAAACATACTGAGTGCTATAGCCAGCCTGTTTGACCCACTTCAGTTCTTGGCACCATTCACCGTAAGAGCAAAGGTCCTTATGCAGGAGATATGGATGGCTGGTGTTGATTGGGACGACGAATTACCTGAGAACTTAAAAGCCAAGTGGGAGAAGTGGGTATTGGAACTCCCACAACTGTCAAATGTTGCGGTCCCTCGTTGTCTACGTCGAGCGTACCCAGAGAGCATTGAACTACACCTATTTTCAGATGCTTCTACTGATGCCTTTGCATCAGTTGCCTATTTAGTCTGACGATACCAGGACAGCAGTCCGTCATCGCGCCTTATTGCATCAAAGTGTCGTGTGTCCCCAGTGAAGGCGATGACAATTCCTCGGCTAGAGCTTATGGGTGCCGTCCTTTCAAGTCGACTAGCCCAGAACATCCTGAAAGTGATCACCGTGGACAGAACCATCTTTTGAACTGACTCAGAGAATGTGTGGTACTGGGTCCGCAATCACAGCCGCGAGTTCAAACCATTTGTTGCCAATCGAATTGGCGAAATTCAGCGAACGTCAAGTCCTGAGCAGTGGGGACATGTACCAGGAACAGTCAACCCAGCAGACCTGCCAACAAGGGGGCTTTCTTTCATGGCCTTAGCCGAAAGTGAAGTTTGGATGGAGGGACCAGCCTTTCTTAAAGATGATGAGTCAACCTGGCCAGCAGCACCACCTCCCAGAGACAACACTATGAAGACTGAGGACTGTGAAAGACGAACAACATCCAGAACACACGTGACCAAGAGCCATGCCAGTATGATCATTGACCCAAACAAATTCTCAAACCTCAAGCGTCTGGTTAATGTGACAGGATGGGTTCAGCGATTTCTGACCAACTGCAGACTTCCAATGAATTTACGAAGAAAGGACCGAATCCGCCTGCCAACCGAGATATCAGAAGCAGAGACCTTCTGGATTAAGCAAGCCCAAGCCCAAACCTTCCCTGGTGGAGAAAACGAAGGGTCGCTGACTCAATTGAACCCTAAGAGGGATGGTGAAGGGTTACTTCGGATGGATGGACGCCTGCGTTTCACAGATGAGCTTCCATACGACACAAGACACCCTATCCTACTACCAAAGGACCACCCTGTAACAAGACTAGTCATCGTTGATGCCCATGAAAGACTCGGTCATGGGGCTGGAGTTGAGCAAGTTTTGACCGAGTTAAGAAGTCGTTTCTGGATTATAAAAGGAAGGCGTATGGTGCGAAGCATTACCGAAGCTTGTGCTGAATGTCGACGTTGTTTCACCATGAAGATAGGCAATCAGATGATGGCCCCATTACCAAAATCGAGACTACAGTCTTCACTAAGGGCATTTGAAAAAGTTGGTGTTGATTATGGAGGTCCATTCTTGACCAAACAAGGACGTGGTAGGACAAGAGCCAAGTGTTACCTGTGTCTTTTCACTTGCCTTACAACCCGAGCTGTACATTTGGAAATGTCCTACTCATTAGATACTGACTCGTTTATTAACGCATTTACCCGGATGACATCAAGGAGGGGGACACTGACCTATGTTATCTCTGACAATGGAACCAACTTCGTTGGAGCTGAGCGTGAACTGTGGGAGTTGGTGGAAGCCCTTGACACAGACAGAATCACGCAAGAAACCAGCAAATATCACCCCATTGACTGGAAGTTTAACCCTCCGTGTGCCCCCCATTTTGGTGGTGTATTTGAGGCACTGATCAAAAGTGCGAAGAAAGCAATCAAAGCTATCCTTGGAGACGCAGATGTTACCGACGAAGAGCTTCACACAACTATCTGCGGTGCGGAACGATTGTTGAATTCCCGACCGATTACTAATGAGATCAGATCCCAATGACCTTTCGCCACTCGCTCCAAGCCACTTCCTTGTTGGAGAGATTGGAGGACCGTTTGCCCCTGAAGCACTTGACCACGAGCAAACCTACAACCCCAGGAAATGGTGGCTCCGTGTGCAGCAGCTTCTAGGACAGTTCTGGAAACGTTGGAGGAGTTCCTGCCCAGCCTTAATGTCAGAAAGAAATGGTTTCATCCAAGACACAACTTGAAGGAAGGTGATGTTGTACTGATTGTGGAGCCAAACGCCAGCAGAAGAGAGTGGCCTCTCGGTGCGTGATTGAAGCATACCCTGGTGATGATGGACTAGTGAGAGTTGTGAAAGTCAAGGTAAAGAACAAGGAGTACTTGCGGCCTGTCCATCGCCTGTGTCCCCTGGAGTATGTGGAAGACAGTGGTGAGGAGTGAGAGTCATTAAAGGTTTGACTGTGATGCCGGAACTGCGCCTGATTGTGAAAATGACAGTCGTTGATGTTTTGTTACCTAGAACTTTGATAGGAACATTGATTAGACAAGATGATTTGAACTTTCAACTTTACTGAGAAACAGTCTATGACAGTGGTCATGCTCCCCCATGGACTTTAGATTTTTTATACATGTTATTAGTTAGCGAATGCATCAATTGCATTCGGGAGGGGGATGTTAAGAATCGAAAAATTGTAATAATTTCGCCGTTTAATGATTAACTCGTTGCCCCGGTGATTTTGACGAATTTACCGCTTAGTTGTATCGCGGGCGCATTTTGACATGTGTAACACGAAGGAAGACATGTTGCTTTGTGAGACCTCGTGGTTCATTCTAACGTAAAATAAAAAGGTAAAATCTATTGCTTTGTGTAGCGACCCCTTTGGTTTTGACCGTTCTGCCGATTGAGAACACTGGTAGTATCAGTGATTGAAAAAAGCGATCCTGGCTTTCACTGGGAAAAACCGCTTGATGTAATATGTTCATCCACTTAAAAGAGATACAGCAGGGGGAAGTTCGTCTTAGCTCTCAACCTCTTAAAAAAGTAAAAGCCTCTCTGTCCTCACCCACTACCAGAAATGGTAGAAATATTTGTCCACCATAAGATTTTAGGATTACCTTTGGGTTCAAGAACATGCAGACATATTTAAGCACCTATGAAACTGTGTTTAAGCATCTATTAGTAGAGAGACACTTGCTTTGTTGCTTTACATCCTTGTCTTCAAGCTTTCGTGAGAAGGGAGATGTGACAATAAGCACGAAGTATTCAATTGCTAGTTATTGTACTTCTGACTTGCTCAAGCTTGGGCATAGGCAGTGATCGATGCACTGGATACGTTTTCCATACTGTAAACTGATCGACTGACTGTTACAGCTGACTGATTGCTGATTAACACCACTACGCCATTGTCTACGGACTCCTGAATTCTTAAGGAACAGCAAAGCGGCGTTTGTGATGGTTTCTCAACAGAAAAAGCTGCCTCAAGCCGTAGGAAATTCACCGTTATGTCTGAGAATCAGGTGAGGACTTGATTGGTTTGTCCATTAGGTAAAAACATTAAATTTACCCTACCCCTTTTCATTCTCTTGTCATGCAGTTGCAAAGCACAAGTTTTAAAATTGTGAGCAACATCTTCCACCATTGCCACTTTCCACCGTTTGTACTGTCACCATTTGTATTGTCATCAACATCTTCCACCATTGTCACTTTCCACCATTTGTATTGTCATCTTCCACCATCGTATTGTCATCAACATTTTCCACCATCTTGAATATATATTTCTAGCATGAAAGCGAGTCTTCTGCCCCTGCTTCTATCATGTCAATTTTGAAAAGATCAGAAATTTACTCTGCTTCCAATGCTTTTGTCAGAAGTGTAAACCAGCCCTTACACATACACAGCCATGCAAACTGCTAGTGTCTTCTTTACTATATTAAATACTGTTATGCAACAAACAATAAGTAACCGGTCATTATTTATTGGAGGGGGGGCCTCGATTTTTTGAGCGCCGCTTTAGGGAGGGCCATTATGTTTTAGCTTTCATTTTGGGGTGAGTCACAATTTTGGGAGTCTTTCTTGAGTCTTTCTTTTTTTGGGCAAAGAAACTTGAGTGATAAGTCATGATGCATTGTAAGCCCGCATTGCAAATACCTTGTTGTGGTAAGGACATTAAATGAGACACTAACAGAAGTAGGTAAACTACGCTCAACAGCTCTGGGAGAATGACCTGAAGCCCAAAGCTCTTGGTCACGACAAATCTCTAGCCAGTGAGGTACTCGATAAAGTAGAAATACATAAATACTTCTTGAAGTATTGCAGCCATTAGAGAAGCGTCATACAGGACTGAGCACTGAAGCAGATCTATGGTCGTTTCACGGTAAGGAAAACAAATGCATCGATGGTGTACAGGATCTAATAGTGTCACTCGAATTGCCCCCCCCCCCCCACCCCACATGCAATGATGTACTTGCTCTCACTGATGCTGACCCAGGTGGAGGAGTATCAAATATCCAAGTGAGATACAAAGATGCTGAAATAGCCAGGCTTCACAATAGTAAACGGAGAAACAGAATTCAGACTAAGGAACGAGTCAGGACAAAATGGAGCACAAAGGACAAACGCAGCAATAGGTACGAAAGTCTTCCTAAATAGATTAAAAATTGTGGAAATTAACTGTAAACTAGTGAATTAGCTTCCTTGGAACTAGAAAGTTTATCAGACTAAGATGATTTCCGGTTTTCACAAACACGCCAAAGAATACAAAATACAAATATAAATCAGTACATTGTTTTAGAATACTAAGTGCAACCTTCTCCTGCTATACACCGTGTATAGGGTACTTTAATTTTCTTATTGGTTAATGAACTTTGAGGATGCGTTTGCTGACGGGTCAAGAATTGACAAGAAGGACTTACAGAAGGACTTACAGAGGATGAGATTTCAAAGCTGATGAGTGAGGTTATTAAGGCTTTGGAGGCAGAATGTTTTGAAAAGAATGTATGGAAAGTTTGCCATAAGGTTGCCAGCAGAATAGATGGGGAACCTGCACCTTGTGGTCACATGGCAGTCCATGCCACCCAGAGGACAGGTAAATGTTACTATTTGCTACACGTGTTCCTTTTAGAAAATGGAGATCACGCACAGCACATGATGTATACAGATCATCAATTATCTACCACTTTTCTTCTCTTAATTTCAGATGAGCATTTCTTTTGGAATTCCTCATACCTGGAGGAGTTTATTAAAGCCTCAGAATCCCGCAGAAATGATGTTCCAGGACAAGTGTACTTCAGGAAGTTAAAGAATTTCATTGATGCTCATTGCTGGTTGAGAGCTGTTCTCTCAATGTAGGAAAGGCAGCCGTGAGAAGAGCTTTATAGGTAATAACTATTCTGCAGTTTCAAAATGTTTATGTAATACCGTAAACTGCCGCTTATAAGCCCCCCCCCTGCTTATAGGCTTATCCACCTGTAAACCAAAAAAAAATACATCCGGTTATAAGCCCCCCCCCCCCCGCCTCTTGCACTCTCACAGAACACTTACGTTCGTGTTGTTACAGTTTTGATTCTGTTGTTAAAATTAATAATAATAATAATAATAATAATAATAATAATAATAATAATAATAATAATATTTCGGCTTTCGGAGCACTTAAACAGAGTCTCAGTGCTGTTACAATTATGCATGCAGATAAAAGAAATCTAACTAATACTAATACTAATTACAAAAAAAAAATGCTAAATCTGTACTAATTTACAATAATTATTCAAAGCTAGGAACTAACATAATCATAATGATTAGTTCTTGAAACTCACACACGACTTCACGTTGCCGCGTACATGTGCGTGTGAATTCGATTTATTATGACGTTTTAAAGGTTAATTAAAAACTAGTAAATTAAAAGCGTATTTGGATCAAAACTGCTGTGGCTCATTTCGAAACGTTTTTTTTTTATTCCGCTTATAAGCCCCTCCGTTTATAAGCCCACCCAAAACCCCTTACGAAGTTGTATAAGCCCAGGGCTTATAAGCCCAGGCTTATAAGCAGCAGTTTACGGTATATTAAGGAAAAGAAAAAAGTAATGTTTCTTTTTATCATTTCATGTTATATATGACTGCTTATTTTCTGTGAATGTGCCAGTTTCCTTGATATCAAGTACGCAGATGGTGTTCCTTCTAAATCACCCGGTGTTCCCATGTGCACCCCTGCCATCTGTACCAGATATAAACTGTTAACAGTCTCCCAGTAGTCAAAGAGTAGAATGTGTTAATTCATTTTGTGAGAAGGATACCATTTAAAATTAACAACTCTGATGCTATTCATACGTTGTTTCAGGAAAAGTATGTGATTTCTGTCAGAATTCTCCCAGAAAGCTTCCACGTGTAAGGCACCCCTTTACAGACAGAAACAGGGATGACTTTCATTACCGTCGCGTTCAAGACACCCCGATTGATGGAAGAGGAGCTGATGATTTTCAGCCAAGGACTCAGCTACGCAAACGCACATACGTACAACCAACTTGGTGAAACGCGCTTTGTTAGGTATGAGCTCACACGACTTCACGTTGTCGCGTACAATTGCGTGTGCGTTGCGCACGTACGTATGAATAATGCTACGTACGGTGACACGTACATCTTGAGAATTTAACATTGTGGACAATAGTCTGGTGGATAGCTACTTTAACCATCTCAAAGAACTGGAGTTAAGAAAAAAGAACAAAGCAAAAGAACTATAACGATTGTAATTGGCAACTTTTGTATAGGGAGGGACAGCTAAACAATTAAAAGGTCTCCATCCTAGAGCTGTACTTAGACAAACACATCATCTGTTACCAAAAAAACATGCTCAAACATTTGGTGGGGTGGGGGGGGGCACAATTTTAAGGCTTAATAAACAGTGTGAGACGAGCTCACTCCAAAACAAGATAAATAATGACCAGTCCCTAATATAAAGAAGAACTTTTAGGTACCAAAATGTTTTGCTCTTCTTTCAGCTTCTTCTTCAAAGCCACTTGCCTGTCTGTTAATAAAAAAAAAAACACAATGTATAATACACAACACAATATAAACTATAATTAATGAACCCTTTTTCGATAGAGAGTTGGTTTGGCAGCGATAATATAAATAAAAGACACAACAAGAGAGTAATGGGCAAAATTTTGGGTGGCAGGGAAGCGCACTACTCTAGGGGTTGGGGGACCAGGAGAGGAGCTCTCCTGGGGGGAGACAAGATCGGGTGGTACCGGGGGTAGCCATCCTGGACAGAGGTCTTGATCAGTCTCCAGTAGGGTGAGGCCCATATCCCCTAGTCACTGGGAACTAAGGGGAACCAGGAGGGGGGCCCTCCTGGGTGGAGTACAGATCAGGTGGGACCGGGGGTCCACACCCTGGAATGGATATTTTTCCGGACCTGTCTCCAAGGGCTAAGCCTTACTGTGGGGTAAAGTGCATCCAAGGGTTGCACTTCCCTGCCACCATTGTTTATTTGAAGCTAGGGCAGGAAAACTATGTTACAGAGCCACTCAGATTCTGTCAAGGTAATATTCGATATATATATATATAGAAATAAATGTCACTAGAACAATATAAAGTCCTTATGCATACTAAGGAAATGAAAAGTTAGAGTAAATAAGAGTACAAAGACTTTTTCACTGTGAACCTATGTATATATGAATTGCTTTTCATGTGTACCTTTGGAACTTTTATATGTAGCAATTATAAGTGTCAGCAGCCTATTAAAGGTTGTTGCTGTGTTTTTTTTTTTTTACTAAACCATACATATAGAGTTGTTACATCTAAAGCTCCTTCTCTAGTAGCCATAGAGGGCCATACTGATGGCATTGTACACTGTTAGGTGTCACCCTCTGAAATAATGAATCTCCTTTTTATTTATAACAGAGCAAGACAAAGGTTCCATCCAGAAAAAGGGGCGGGTGGGAGGGAAAAACAGTTGTGACAGAACCAAAGCCCTGAAGGAATAGGCTGAGAAAGGGGTGGATATCGTTTTTAGGGGAGCACATGTGCATGGTGAACATGTGATAGCGTAAATGGAACCTTTGTAGAACCTAGTAAATGCAAGGTAAATTACTGTGGACTTTGCCTAGGAATAAGGCTGCCTTGTACTACAAACAGGTAGCAATTGATGCTGCTATTCTTGCACTTTGGACTGGATGTCTACAGTTACTTAACCATACAGGGGCTCATTGAAACGATTGACATTGGTTGACATAGAATAAAGGTACTTTGTAATGAGTACGGTAGCACTCCTTTGTACAGCTTGAACATAGTAGATCTCAAGGTTCATTATCCTCAGTTTACATGGTAATAAACTTGAACTCAAAAAATGGATCTATACACTCTCCGGACACTGTCACTCGATCAGGACCATCAAAGTGACAAACATGATTACAATTTTTACAAACCTAGCTCCTTCTTCCACTGAAAATTCTTCTCTGTAGGACTGGTCTGTATTAACAGCAACATGCAAAAATAACAAATTATACATTAAGTACACTAATATAGTCAATCCTGTATTGAGCAGTCAGCTCAAAACAGAAACTTCTCTCCTAAATTACCGTAAACCTGACCACCATTAAGCCGTCGTGGCCACCTATTCCTAGGCCCCAGCGAGTTATTTTTATTTTCTTCATCTGTATTAAACGGTCACTTTGAGAAATCATAGTAGTATGCATTGAATGCATTGTTGTGTGGCCTCCTAGCTATTAGGTAAATTCGGTAGTTTCTTTCGTTTATCACAAGAAGTGGTATAAAACACTTTGCAGATCTAGACAATTGATCTTGTGACAGGCCTTTCTCCACTTTAAAGTTTCGTTTTCTTTATTTCCTTTCTAGGCCAGTCAACCCTGTATTACGTGGTAAGTTACCTATTCTCCAAGGGTGACCACTTTTAGGGGCATTCTTTGGCAAGGTGTAAAAACAAATAAAGACACTGAGAAAAAAAAAGAGCCAAAGTCCAAGATGAGAAATGTGCATATTAGGGTGTTGCAGTTGACCAGTTGTGTCAAAACAGAATTGTAACACAAACGGGACATGACACTGCTTAGTGAATTGAAACAGACTTGAGGGAAGGCTGCAACTGATAGATGCAAAAATATTGATTAGAATCTACTATGGCAGAATATTCCAAACGTTAAACTGTACCTGATCAGGGTTGGCAGTGACTGCCCCAGATATTGTTAACTCTGGTGAATGTGCTGTATCTGTGCTGTTGATAAACAAAATACGAATATTTTATACGACATTTTTTGAATTGACAATAGAACGCAAGTATTTAGGCAGAATTCTCACTGGGCTGCCACACTTCAATTCCTAGGTAGCAGAGGCTTAATACTTAATACTCCTGTGGCCCTTTTCACCCACAAAAAAAGGGTATAAACAGGCTACTTTTACAATGTTTATTCTTCTTTTTTTAGTTACCATCACAGATTTACTAGGGACCCCTCCCTCCTTTAACTGCCCTTAAACTGTTATTAAAATGGCTGCCAGCAGCCTGTTTATTATGGTGCTCATATCTATTTTTACTAATAAAACTATAAATAGGTAAGGCATAAAACTTTCTCTGCCATCACCTAATGGTGGTTTTCATACGAGTCCTGTCTAAAAGAAAATCATTAATAATTAAGTTAAAGAGTAAAATAAGTTGAAATCTAGGCAAAAATAAATTATAAAATTATAATTCGTTAAATTGTAAAACAGAGTTTCTACAACAGAGGAATAATTCTGTCCAGTGCTTTAGACCTTATAAAGCCCATTTCTACTCCTGAATTGAACTAAATACGTATGTGTTGCAATTAAAAATTGGCTCATGAAATGTTTTATTGTGCCACAGATACTACAAGTAAACTAGAAATGTCTCTCTCAAGAAAGGGGAGATGGAGCAGTTGCAAACTGAAGTGATCAGATACTGGGTAATATACTGTACCCCTGCTGTGCTAAGCAGGGAGAATGTTTGGTCAAAGTCAACTTTAAAAAAACCTGGTTTAATGGTTGTTGTCAACTTTTCATCACTATTCCACTTCAAATAAAATTTATCTATAGAATCAGCTCAATTGGTCCTTTTTGTCTCAAGTAGAATACTTTTACATGTATACACATGTATTAAATGAGTGTTGTTAAAAAAAGAAGATTGGATTGAAACAAAAAATAATCATTACAATTAGTTAGAAAAAAACTGACTTAAAAAACTGAACTTATCCAAACAAAATACTGGTTTCAAAAAAACTTAAACCAGAGGTTAATGTTGAACTACAACATCACAATAGCTGGAACAAATGGGAAGCACCACATTCACTATCCTGACACAAATTCAAAGAATTGACTGTGCAAAGCTATTGACTGAGGGACAAAATGATGTGAGACTATCTTGTAAGTGTAGGGAGTAAGCTGGTAGGCATGCATAATTTAGTGAAACAAAACAAAAACTATTGTAATCAGGAAACTGCCTGACATAGTTGTCCTATGACGACGACAACAAAGAAGAAGAATTGTTCTATTGCAGCTGAGGTCATTAATTTTGTTCAAATATATGGTGGCACACAATGGAAGAGCATTACATACACTGAGTTAAGGTCTGTTATTATAACCTACGGTACTTAATTGTCTTGTACCTTCTTTGGTAGTCTAATGCTGATGGTTGATGAACTGAAGTTTCCTCTGCCTTACTTTTCACAGAGTCTACAAAATAAACATAGATCCAAATGGTCTAAGCTGAGGAATTTCAAGCCTGACTTCAGTGAACTCAAAATTAAGAATACTACCATAAACCCCCCCCCCCACCCCACCCAAAAAAAAAAATACCCGAGTATAACTCATTAATATTTACCTCCCCAACATATTGTTTTCAAGTGTAAATTAAGAGTGACCTCTCTTTGAGGAAAAAATTGTTGGGACTTCTTAGAAGCTGAAACACTGCAGTCAATATTGTAACTACACAAATGGGATTCTTGTCTGAGGCACATAAGGAAAAAGGGTGTCTCAAAAACAAAGACCTCCAAAACAAAGACCCCAAAAAGTCAAAAACAAAGAACCCTTCGAATTCTGACGGTAATTAAATTTCAAAAAAATCACCTTGACCTGAAGTGAAAGGATGTTGAAATTATAAATACATACAAACAAAGCACATCTGCCATCTTGAGCTTAGTACTGTAACTGCATGGCCATGTGGAAGTGAAGGACTGAACCTAAAAATATTGCTCTGCTGGATGATTAATTAATTATTCAAGATATATTTATTCATTTTTTGTTAACTACCAGCCCAGGGTTCAAAATAGCAGCCGGCACTTTGGCCACTCTTGCCGGCAATTTTTCATACAAGAAATAAGAAAAAATGACATCCCATCCCTTGATCGGCATAGTAAGCATTTCAAATCAGAAAGTAATGCTGAGCCATGAAACACACTCACATACCAAAAGTGAAATGGATGACGTTTTAAAAGCTTTCTAAAACAGCAACAACAAATTACAGAATGTTAACAATTATTATCTCAATTCTTGTAAATCAAGTCTTCGTTCTAGAGAAGGTTTCATACGTGATCAACAAGGCGACTTTTGAGGAGATAGCCAAGACACGAGGTAGCAGTGCTGCAGCAATTCATTAGTTCTCTTTTAGGAACCGGCAAATTTTCATTCACGATTTCTTTGTTACCAGCGCGTCTTCGATTCTGTTCGACTTAGCACCTTCTCACTTTTTTCATGTGCATTCACCTTCTCGTCCAATTTAATTTGCTGGAGACCAAAGGAAATGTACTGTGCGCTGAAAATCAGCGTCACTTTTGCAGCATTTATCATTTTGAAAGGCCTGATCTACAACTGTAATTTGTGAAACGCCAGCAAACAACCCTGCCAGTCCGCCATCGACGAGATTTCCAATTGCTCAAGAGAAAAATTGAGCAGTCAGAAACATCAGTAGTTAAACTTCAGGCCCACACAGAAAAGGGCACACGCCCAAGAGACTCGCGCTATGCGCAAAAGCAAACATCACTCCTGACCAGGATTAAAAGACAGAAATACACTCCATAAATTAAAGAGAGAGTCTGAGCAAAAATAGGTGCACTTATCACGTTTCATTATCGCCATGTTGAACACAACAATGATAAGTTACGAGGAGCGAAATCACATATACGTACTGTAGGTCAAAGAGAGACACTGATCGGGGTTAGCATAACGCCACATGCTCAGTCAAACAGTAGTTTATGTTCTGCACTCCAGTACACTCACTTATCTTCCTGCCACCCACCAAGAGTTAGAAAAAGGTTTATCAAAGGCGAAGCCCTGCGTCTTCTTAGAAGAAACTCTTTAGCGAAATCTTTCGTTGAGAATAAATATCACTCAATTCAAAATGCCTCTGTGCGAGAGACTACCCAACAGTCTAGTAGAAAGAATAACATCTGAAGTCAAATTCAGTGAAAGGAAGTCAGCACTTCAACAAAGAGAGACAATGCGGAAAAATTCTGCCCTTCGTAACAACGTTCTTAAGAATATCCTTATGAGCAAATGGCACTTTTAAAATTAAAAATCAACCATTGCTAAGAGAAATATACCAACACATTAGCACGAGCATATGAGCCGCGTTTGGCCTGTCAACACTTAATTCCATACTTCCCGTGCAAAAAAGCGTCCTGCTTGGGCCGGCCCGGGCTGGCCTGGGCCGTCCCCACAGGGCCGGCCCAGACCGGCCCAAAATTAGCATTTTTCAAAAATGCTAATGAGAAGCCGGCCCTGGCCGGCCCGGGCCGGCCCAAGACAGACATATGACAGGGACTGGCCCACCCTGGACCAGGACAACCCAGGCCGGCCCCAGCCGGCCCAAATGGAAAAATATTTTCTGCTTTTCAGGCCAGCCTGGGCCAGTCAACCCCACGCCATTTTTTTGTTGTTGTTGTGGACCTGACCAGTCCTAAGCTAGTCAGGGCAGCCATTAACTGAAAAAGTGGCTACATTTTTACAGTTACTTTGTTTAATTTGCTTTTAATAAAGGAAAATGTGCTTTCCTCCAATTTAAAGAAACTTGACCCCTGAACAAGAAATTAAACACAGAGACCTGTATTCATTCATGACTAGTTTATTTATAAATTACCCTTAATTTACAAGTCTTAGATCAGATCTTAAAATTTAAGTATAAAACAAGGCTTACCGTTGTTTTATACACGTGTATAACATTTTGAAATCTGATGACATTACCAACCGAAAGCACTGTTTAAAAAACAAACTGAAATACCAGTCAATTTGATTTTACAGTGCTCCTGGGGGAAACTGCTTTAAAAAATTGTTTACTGCAAGTCCACATTCCTGATCTCTCTTCAAATCTTCAGGAAGCAGAAATCTTTCCTTAAGAAATTCTGTAAATAAAAAAATAAAAAAAAAGGTCTGTTACATCATGTCATGGTTCGTTAGGTAGCACACCATCTCAAATTTCAGGAAAGTCCTTGTATGGACTGCGATTAGTCTCTAATTTTGGCAGTGGCGATTGTGTGGCGGGCGACATTGGCTCTTTAACCTTCATCTTATCTTACAGGAATTGAAAGTGCTACTCCTTTCTATCTGAGAACCATGTGCACTGCGCAAGCAAAAATAAGTTTGAGCGCTTTTGGATCTAATAAATTTTTGGACAAGCTGATGCAACAGTAAGTGTTTTCTGACATTTCAAATAAAAGCAACTCAAGCTGCACTTATTTCACTGTGATATAAAGATGCAATGTTCTTCCTCAAAATTCACCCAAAGCTGCTGTTAATTCTGATGGCAGAGCTGACTCAATTTACTAAGGACAAAACATCCATGCGTTCGAGACGGGCTTGCAACATACAATGTCTAGTTGCAAATTTTAAAAATGACAGTTTCAAATTTAACAATGGTACTGAGTGAGCAGGCTGTTAAAAATTAACAAACACCGGTTTCGACAATCTGTGGCTGTTGCTACAATGCAGCGGCAACCGCTGAGCCAAAGTTTTCGCTTGCGTAGTGCATGTGACTCTCAGATAGAGAATAACAATCTAAATTCCTGTAAGTGAAGATGAAGGTTTAATCTTGAGGTTTTACGAAACAAAGTGAGAACCAAATCCGTTCTGTGACTAACAAACCCATTTGTTTTGTGGTTTCAAGGTCTTGCACGTGATTGGTCAAAACACAATGGGCATTCTGAGAAATATTTTCAGTGTTCATGGTTTCTAAGTTTGAGTGTCGAAATAAAAAGACTGACTTGAAATTATTATTACAACTATCATCACAGGATCTTTTTAAACTTTAGTGTGAAACCAATGGTGTGTAACATGGACTGATTTACAACCTGCTCAATGGGCATTTCATCTGAGAACATTAATATTGTGCTAAAGTAAAGAGCCATTTAGGTCTTGATAAGAAACTATAAAGGAATCCAACCCTTTTCAGCAACAAATCCAGTTTTGTCTTCTTCTTCTTCTGATAGTTCACTCGTTGAATGTGGAAATCAGGCAAATTTGTATTTGACTATTCCACTATTAAGTTCCGATCAAGAATTTACTCATTTGCACGAATGCTTTCAGCTAAATTGTCACTTTACATTCAAGCTTATTAAAGTCTTACATAGTATTTTGCTTTGAAAGGACATTTCAAGACAACATTGCTTCATTTTAATGCATGACAATTGAGAAATCTAACCATTCGCTTGGGCGATTGAAGTGAGAAATATCTGCGAGCTTCGAATTCTACGCCAAAATATGAACATTTTCCCACTCTTACCTCTTTTCAGACAGCCTGGGTCATTGCTTCTTCTTCAACCACTCGAAATTGTTCCATAACCGAAGCGTTTCAGAGAAAAAAACGTAGAATTAAGCAGTAAAATGCAGTTCTACTCTAAACAGACTCGATCTATTCAAAACCACGCGCCCAAACTCAAACTTCGCACTTTTCCATTCTTTCAAAGACACACGTGATGGCGAACTACAAATGCGCATGCGTGTGTGATCTCACGGCCTCCCTGGGAACTAGCATGCTCAAAATCAAACATGGCGGACGAACTAGTGCTGTTCAACGTTCAGCACGAAGAACAAGGGGTCGTTACACAAAAGATATGCAACATTCTAACATTTGCAAGAGCTAAGCGACAAGGAGAAACTTGTATTTGTTATTTCATGCGAAAAGGTATCCATTTACAAGTCTTTTATGGGGGGAAACAGATAGGAAAGCAACGAACACTACAGCGGACATTGAAACACGTGTTGTCACTACTGAAGAAAATTCACTTAGCAGAAGGAAGTCCTTTTAGCATGAAGGACTGAACAAAGAGAGTTTTAAAAAGGAGAACAGTGATAACAGGACCAAGTACCTCACAGTGGAACTCATTCGTAAAGAGGACAAAAGTTCAGTCTTAAATGACACTCAACTGAATACGTTGAACAAAGATTAAGGTGAGCTCAGCAGAACAACAGTACAGTTTGCCAATGATAAGTTTACTTTTGATGACTTTCTAAGCTGACTAAGCTTCAATGGATGAGATTGTATTAATGGTAAAAGATAATAAATTTTTCTGTCACAAAAGTGATGGTTCCTTAATTTGAAAACCTTTTTTAAGTTCTCAATATTCCACTCCCTTTCAAACAGCAAATGCTGGCCTGCGGCATGTAAAGCGTACAGCCACCCAAGTGCAGGCTGCTATGAACAAGCTGGGGAACACTTCAATTGTTTGATGTTTAAGTCAAGCTTCAGATCACCAACAATTTTTGTTAGCTGGGAAACCCTTCTGTTATGTAATCTTTGCTTGTTACAGAATGATTTCTTATGATCAAACTGAAATAGGCCTGTGAACAGGCTCTCTGGTCGGGGAAAGAGCGAAGAAAACAAAGGGCAAGAACAAACAGAGAGATGGGGAGGGATCTATGCTCCACTTGCTCCGCTTGCTGATTTATGTTTCCGCTTTTCCCCACTGCAGAGCCTGTTCACAGGCTAAGCTGAAATTCACACAACAAGGGGCACACTTGCCACTGCATGATATTGTTTTAAAACCAGACAAACCGCTATACACATAAAGCTCTCAGTAGCTTTGTATTATAATTCGGTAAATTGTGATCATCCGGGTGAGTGTAGTGCTAAGAAGGACTGTTTGAGGTGACATCAGTGTCACCTCAAACAATCCTTCTCAGGACTACGCTCACCCAGACGATCACAAGTTACCGAATTATGACATGACTCCTGGGTTCAAACCATTTACAGTAGCTTTGTATTATACACAGTGAAGCACTTGCTGTCCTATCCAACACACATTTTTGACTTCATCTACCAGAATTACAGAATTGCTGTGACTAGGTTTGTCGATTATTTATATGAATCCTTATATTTAGCATAAAAGAAAATAATGTAGCATGTCAATCCCAGGCTATGAAGCTTCGTTTCCACTTAGCAGAAGGAGAGCATTCAAAGAGAAAACAAGAAAGGAACAAAATCTCCTCTGGATAAATGAACTTTAAATGAAGCATGTTTACTGGACATGCAAATGAGGGCAGCACTTTCATCTCACACCTGACTGGTACAAAAAAATTGTAGTTACACAACTGGAAATGCCAAAATCAAATTTGAGCAAATTGGTGAGTGATCATGGCCACAAAAGTTAGTAATAAGAACTTTAAAGATCTTAAAGCTCTATAGAGTTTCCATAGACTGATGTACGCTTTGGGAAATTTAACATGGGACATTCACCTGTACCAATAATCCTTTGGTGGAGAGAGGGTTCAGAATGCAGAATGTATTATTTACATATTTGAATATATTATTTAACAGACGATAATTTTGCATGTTGTAAGTATTTCGGTAAGTATTTAGGCCACGGGGCCTCTCTACATTATGTAGGGTTAAGCACTCATTCCTGAGACAATTGGCTTTCAGTTATTGTTTCACAGTCACTTGACAGTTACAAGACTTGATGACTTTTAAGGATTCTCTGGTCTGCAAAAAACCCTGCCAAGAAGTCTTGACTTTTGAATGTAACTCTTAAATGGACTGCCAACTATCTGCTCAAGTTGGAATATTAGATCTATATGAATTGATTATATAACTGGATGAGTCCAATTGAACTTCTTAAATTATTGCCTGAGACTCAGTGTTAAAACTAAAAATCATTTATATTAATTCACTGTTTACCCAGTGTTCTAATCCTGGCTACACTGCAGTAATTCCGAAAACTGTTAGCTGACCATATCTGACCTGACCTGACTTGTAACAGAAATGGCTCAGGTCATCTACCCAAGAAAACTGTTCAGGCTGGCCTTGACATTTGCCAGTCATTATTGCCTTTATTCTACCAGACCAACGTAGCCAGCCCATGACTGGCCTGGGCCGCCCTGGGCCAGCCCAGGCCAGTGAATAGCCAGAGAAAATTGAAGTTGGCCAGCCTTAGCCGGCCCGGGCTGGCCAAGGCCATGCTGGGCCAGGCCAGTTTTCTGGCCTGGGCTGGCCCAGGCCAGCTATGGCAGGGCCAGGCCGGCCTGGGCCAGGTAAGGCCAGCCCAGGCCGGCCTGGGCTGGCCCGAGCAGGACATTTTTTTGCACGGGTTAGGATAGGTGCTTGTTCATTCTTTTTGACAGCCGGCTAAAAATCAGCCTTGAGAAAAAAAGCTGTCAAATTCAGGCTGAAAGTTATGATTTTATTTTGAACCCTGTAGCCACAGAGAAAGGGCCCAGGATAAATCTAAGTTTCTGTAGGTCAAAGATGCACTTTTTGGGGGGAATTTTGGTGGCATGGTCATGTGTGTACAGAAATTTATTTGCAGTCTTGGATGGGTTATTTTTTCCATATGGGGTAGGTACAGTGTATTAGGATGGAGAGGAAACAAATAAATATGCCACTATATATAATAGTATCAAATGCATAATTATTTAATACTTTTTTAAATAGTTAAAACTCCAAAAAGAACATCATTCATTTTTTTTTTACTTTCACCCGTCCCTTTTTTTAGTGTTGTTGTTGTTGTCGTCACCGTTCTTGTTGTTGTTGTTCTTTTCTTCTTATGGGAGCGGGGTCTTTCAGCTCACAATGTTGCTTCATGCGTATGTTGTGGTTCAGTTTTATTTTTGGTTAATTTTTTTAAACTAGTTTATTTTTCCAAACCAGTTTACATTTTTAAACCATTTATATTTTTTAAACTGGCTTATTTTTTCAAACCAGTTACTATTTCATAACCACACCCCATAAATATAGATCCCTTTCAAGACAGTGATATTCATCAAACCAGTTCGAAAAACATAAACTGGTTTAAAAATATAAGTTGGTTTGAAAAAAATTAAACCAGAAGTAAATTTTGAACCACAATATAAATTATATCCCTATAATTCAACATCTATTCACTTGAGGTGAAGAGGATTTTTGTTTTTAACTTATTGCGTTTGACGAAGGAGAATGCAGTTCTAATCTTGCAGGCAGAAAAATTCGAGATTTTCTGTAATCGTCGTCGACAACGCCAAATCACAGGCAGACCACCCTATGTGTTCATGGTTAATAATTGTTGACATAAGACAATGTTGAAATCAATGGTGTGTATAGAAGAAATGTAGAGAAGCATTACGTCGGCTTCGATTTACTACAAAATATAAAATTTACTCTAAATGATTGACCACGATTGTTTTTTCTGACCTATGTTCCAGTCGTTTTCAGTTCTTCCTGACAGAACCAAGCAAGTGTCAGCCTTGCCTTCACACAGCTTTTAAAAGACCAGCGCAAAATATGAAATCCAGACGAGAGCGCAACACCATTTTTGTTTGTTCCTTTTTTGAGTCTCAAGGGTAAATTGGAACCCAGCCTGCGCACGCCAAACAAAACTGTTTTGAGCCACCTTTAAATGTATTATTTTTCCCAAGACACTTATAGACAAATTGTACAAAATAAAATGATTACTGAAACCCTAACAGACAATTTCATGCAAACTAAAATAATTATTGAGAGACTCCATCCTTTGCCTGCACTCGTGTTTTTTAATCAAGAAAGTAACAAGTCATGGCCTTAGTTTAACTTAAAAAGTCACAAGTCTTATTTAAATCAGTCTTTGTTTGTACAAGGTGAGAAAATGTTAATGTTCAGCAATTAAAAAAGTCACAAGTCACAAGTCGACGAGTCTACAGGCAGCAGCAGGCAAAGTTGTTTGATGCCTGCATGGGCATCATTCAATGATGGAGAGAAGAGTGTAAAACAGCTACTTATGTAAAGCATGCACTTAAGGATCAACAGGCCAGTTTGCTACTGAACTGAAACTTAAAAGGACAGCATATTAATTTTATGAACTGTTAGGATAGAAAATAGATTGTAAATTTCATTGTATATATTAAAGTCAGGATAAGTTAAGTTTTCGATTAAGACACCCTTATTTGTTATAGTAGACACTGGAAGGTTAAGATGAAAATGCTGTAAATATTTAGGTTAGGGTGCGTAGCTAAAAGTTTGTTTTCGTAACATTGTAAAATTTTGTCAAACAAGTCAAGCACAGGAAAAAAATTTGTCACAATTGGTCGACTTTGTTGTACTTCGGCTTAGACATTTGAACAAAAATACTGTATAAATAATCCCTTTTAGGTTAAATAGTTAAATCAGTCACGGATGTATATAAAAGATTAAATAAATATTGTACTTTGGCTTAGACATTTGGAACAAAAATGTTGTAAATATAATCCGGTTAAGTTGAATAGTTAAAAATTTGTTGTTGTAATGTTCGTAGGTAGAGTTGATGATAAATACAAGTAGGAAATTATAATAAATTATGCGTGTTTTGTTGACCTAAATAAGCGAAAGTAATTAAAATCAACCCAAAAGTGGACACGAATCTACCGAAACATGGGTACGAATCTACCGAAAACTGGGTACGAATCGACTAAATACTGGGTACGAATCGACTGAAACTGGGTACAAATTGACTTGGGTACGAATCGACTTGGGTACAAAACGACGGTAATTCCTAAATATTAATTGCAGGATGAAAGTGGACACTTCTTTAGGACATTTGTCGAGACATGCGACAGCCTAGCCTCTGTTATTTTTGGCACGAGGAATTTTAAGCAAGAAAATCAATTTGTCAGCAGAGACATCAAAATGCTTCTTGATACTAATAAATCGTTGTTACATAGTGCTTGAAATTTTCTTGTTAATCAGCATACCTTGATGGTCATTTTAAAAACATATCACTGGCAAATTCATTGATGTAAAGTTGTGCACAAACCACTAAAGGGTTTAAAATTGAATTGATTCCAGTTATTTAATGTATATTGAGATGCCTGCCTGTGACGTTGTAGAGCCCAAAGCCGCATGCACACCGGCAAATTTTCCATGGCAAACCTTATTTGCTCGTGTAGATGAGAAAATTTTGTCAATTTGTTTTGCTACAAATGTCTTTGATTATTAAACTGGCATGTCAGTTTCATTTGTCATAGAAAATTTGTCATGTGAATTTGCTCTTGTAAATAGGTAATCAAAGATTGCTGGAAATTTAGTACATGTTTTGGAGCTTTTGTGCTGGCTAACCAGGCAAGTTTGCAATAATAGCTGAGTTGGGCACTTGCTGTTCCACTGTTCCAAGGACATTGTCGTCAGCAGAAAATTTGTTCACCGTGGTCAAATCTTTTCATAGCAATTCTCAGTCAAAACAATGTAAACCCGAGCTCAAAGCCATGCTTTCATTTACGGGAAAGAAAAGGACTCAAAGCTGGCTTTCATTTCCTTGGTGACAACTTGGGAACTGGAAGTGTTGGCTGTCTGATATAATGCAACCAATCAAACACACTCTCTTAATCTTTGATTATAACTAGTAAATTATAAGAAATCTGGGGTTTTAGAGTTTAAAGACACAATAATACAGTTTAATGCAATTATATGGATAAGGCTTAAGATATCAGGTTATCCCCAAATTTTATGATAACAACGGCTTATCACAATTTCAGCACTACATTAAGACGTTTTACAGAAACCGGCCTTGACAAAGTTAGTGAAAGCTTAAATACATGTACATGTATGGCAGGATAAAACACTTAGATATCAGGGTTATTACTTGCAGTTTAATAGAGGAAGGCTTACCTAACTTACTAAATAGCAATAATGTCCAGGAAAGTGTCAAATTTGAGTGAAATAAAAGCCTTTGACAGGTTTAAAGACTATTATAATAACACCTTTTCTCTTTTTTTAACTTTTATTCGCCAAAACATTTTTCACCAATAGCTCACACATCTTTTTTTAGAAATTTGTTATAAAATAAAAAGATCAGTTCCACAACTTTCAAAAAAACAAAAATTTAACAAAATCATTCTTTGAATGTCTGAAGCCACCTCAACTCATTTTTGCCATAAGCAGGATTTAAAATAAAATCAGAGCTTTTAGCCTGACTTTGACGGCTGTTTTTCTCAGGGCTGACTTTTAACCGGCTGTCAACAAGAATGAACAAGCACCTATCCCAAGTTTGGAATAAGGTGTTGACAGGCCAAACGCTGCCCACATGCCCATCCTAATGTGTTTCCGTGACCTTATAGTTTAGCTCTCACGAGTATATCCCCTGGAGAGTTTCCTTTTTTGTTTGAGATTATCGGAGGTTCTTTGTATATTTCTCTTAGCAATGGTTGATTTTTAATTAATAAGTGCCATTTGCTCATTAGGATGTTCTTAAGATTATAGGCAGAGCTGGATGGTACAATGTTATGAAAGGCAGAATTTTTTCCGCATTCTCTCTCTCTTTGCTGAAGTGCCGACTCCTTTCACTGAATTTGACTTCGGACGTTATTCTTTCTACTAGACTGTTGGGGTAGTCTCTTGCATGGAGGCGTATTTTGAATTGGGTGATATTCTCAACGAAAGATGTCGCTGAAGAGTTTGTTCTATTAAGAAATCATAGGGCTTCACCTTTGATAAACCCTCTTCTAACCCCTGGTAGGTGGGAGGAAGAGAAGTGAGTGTACTGGAAAGTTTATGTCGGCTGAAAATGTATGCGGATATCAAGGATTGCTTGCTTGTTAAATCTTTCGCCTATGAAAACAATAGTATCCAGGAAGTTTATTTCTTTGCCCGCGATTTCAGCTGTAAATTTAATTGTCAGGTGGTGTCTGTTTGCTAGGACAACAAACTCTTTTTCTCCTTTTTGTCAACATTCCACTTTGAGATTATGTCATCGATGTATCTTTTCCACTCAAGTAGTACAGGAGTGAAGAACATTAACTACTGTTTGACTGATCGAGCACGTAGCGTTATGCTAAGCCTGATCAGTGTCTCTCTTTGTCCTAGATTTATCAGATTTCGATCATTGTTGCGTTCAACGTGGGGATAATGAAACTTAAGGTTAGTGCAATATTTTCCGTTCAGCCTCTCTCTTTAATTTATGGAGTGTTTTTACCCCGCCGTCAGGACGGGGTCTAGTAATACCCATTTTTTTTCCGTGTTTTTTTTTTTTTGGTGGTCACTTGCCCCAGACCTCCGGTTTTCGCTCGGCCAAAGAAATACTCGCCGTGTCTTTTGCTACAAAAACAAGGGCTTTTATCTTGAGTGACCGTAACATATTTTACACCCCCCAGGGGGGGGGGGAGAACAACAGCGGGGTCTAATGCCCCTGGGGCTTTTCTTGTTCTGTCTTAAACTCCTCGTCAGGAGTGACGTTTGCTTTTGCGACATAACGAAAGTCTCTTAGACATGTGCCCTTTTCTATGTGGGCCTGAAGTTTAAGTATCGATGTTTCTGACTGTTCAGTTTTTCTCTTGAGCATGGACATCTCGTTCAGATGGCGAACTGGCAAGGTCCCTTCAGCTGGTGTTTCACAAATTAGATCAGGCGTTTGAAAATGGTAAATGGCGCAACTGTGACACTGATTTTCAGCACGACGGTACATTTCCTTTGGTCTCCAGCAAATTAAATTGGACGAGAAGGCGAAAGCACACAAAAAAGCAACAAGGTGCTAAGTGGGACAGGATCGAAGATGAACTGGTAACAAAGAAATCGTGAATGAAAATTTGCCCGATTCCTAAAAGAGAACTGAATTGCTGCGGCACTGCTACCCCGTGTCTGGCCTATTTCTTCAAAAGTCACATTCTTGTTCACGTATGAAACGTTCCGTAATGGTTTTTGTTTTTATTTTTGTTTTTTTAATTAGAAAGCTTTTAAAATGTCATCCATTTCACTTTTGGTATGTGTGTAATTGTTTCATGGCTATATTACTTTCTGATATGAAATGTTTACTGTGACATTCCAGCAACGTTGATTTTGCCGATCAAGGGATGGGGTGTCATTTTTTTTTTCTATTTCTTGGGTGAAAAATCGCTGACAAGTGGTGTCGGTGATTATCTACGCGATGCCTGTAGAGCTTTATAGTACCTTCAGGCTTTCCAGCTGCTGGCTCAGTCTTGAGAGTTGACAGGATTCTTGATAACTCATTCTTTGTCAAATAACTAGCATCTTGTTTTATGTTTGGGGTTTTTTTCATGGGTGTTTTATCTCTTTGCTGTCCCTTGGCTACAGACTTTGCTCTTTCATTTTTCTTTACATGGTTCTGAAGATTTGGAGCTTGATTCTTTGAAGTTGTATCATGCCATGTTCTTGCTTGAGAAGTCTTGCCTGAAGAGAACCCTTTATTGGTATATCTTCCCTGGGAAACAATCAAGAAGGTTTGCACAAACCAAAATTAATCATGTGATTAAAGGAAATACCACATACCTACTCCCACTGGAGGTCACACAGGCAGAATTTGAGAAGTGAGTCCTGGGGTTGATGCCCACGAAATGATGACATCCATCACAATTTACTTCTCTTAATTTTCTCCACAGATACATACACTGGATGAGCATACATGCAACTTATAGTGTTCAGCTACAAACAACAACTGACAGTTTCTGGGATTTAAACAAGAAAACCTGTGGTTTATCAAAGATGGGCCCCCTTATTGGTAAACAACACAAGTACAGTGTACATTTGCGCTCTTGTCTAATGAACATAAGTTTTATTTCTATAGTGAATTGAGCATCCTAAATAAACATAGGCCCGCAATGCATGCAGAACCTGTCAATGAAGTGTTAATTGGTTCCTCTCGAAACTGAAGAAAGCAAGCGAGGCATGCGTGATTGCACGTCCGATAACATTCAAGCGCCTGTAACAGGAAGTTGCAGCAAAGGTGTGGTGACTCTGTATGTCCCATGAAAAGAACAAGTAGTCCTGAGGGTTGCATAACCATGCCATCTGGTGTGGCAGTTGTAAACAAAGTCTTCTCTTAGACTTATAAATTACAGCAACCAACTAAAAAGGTAACCAATGCCCTGGAAAGGAGGTCAACTGAATTATTCACTCTCTCCTCACCAAACATAGCTCTGCAGACTACGCTCATAACCTCATTCTTCACTCAAGATCATTTTTCGCTGTCTTTTGGTCGGTCTTCCTCAAAACCACGAACAAAAAAGCCATCACAACTCTCAAAACAGACGCATTGCAATAAATGGGCGATAAATTTCCCAATAAAGTAACCACATCCTTACGATTGATCAGTATGGACACTGTAACAGCCCAAAAGAATTTAACTCCTCCCCATACCTGGGAACCATGCTTTATACACAGTTCCCTTTAATCATGTCAAGGGCTCCTTAACAGTCGGTTTTGGTCGGTCTTCCTCAAAACCATGAACAAAAAAGCCATCACAACTCTCAAAACAGACGCATTTCAAAAAATGGGCGATAAATTTCCCAATAAAGTAACCACATCTTTACGATTGATCAGTATGGACACCGTAACAGCCCAAAAGAATAACTCCTCCCCATACCTGGGAACCACGCTTTATGCACAGTTCCCTTTAATCATGTCAAGGGCTCCTTAAGCCGACTCGTAAATGCAAATGCAAAATAAATTATTGCTATGCTCTAGAGTACAGGTTACATTTTAGAAAGCGCATTATAGGCATTTATCAGTTGTCATGACATACTCCACCCTCGATAAGTATTTTTACTTGGCTCAACATGCTAACAGGCATGACGAAAATTGTGTCAGTTTTTGCCTTTTGCATTACCGAATGACGTAATGTTTAAAATCTGATGAGTCAGTTCATTTGTCTTATCGCTTTGAATATTTTGTTGAATAAAACTAAAAATTTAAATGTTGATATTAAATTTGTCCACAACTGAACATGTTTTTAGCGAGAGTTGTGAGCGATGTATTTTTATACTGTTGTGAATATGGCCCAAAAAAAACATAATTATCGCTAAAGACAAACACATCGTCAGAAACTGGTCAGGAGAAATTAGTAAAATGCGAAGTCATCGCTTTATCTCAAACGCGTTAAAGCGTGTCTTATGACGCAATCGTTAAATCCGGTTTGCTCTTCCAGAGTCAGCAAGCTGCCTCCAACTCTAAAATCGAACAAATCGGTTCAAAATCAAAAGTAAAGCAAAAAATAAGAACGACTAACTGGTGTATCACTATCCAAGAAGATCCAGTCTCGTGTAGTAATTCATTAATCCCACCTGCGAATAACCTTTCTTGATGTTGACAACATACACCAGAATTTTCCTTTCATAACATTTACTGAGAACGATTCTTCCTTAGGATATGTCTCATCAACACTTTGGTCCCACCAGCAACAACAGTGCCACTGGACTTCACCTACTGTCATTATCAGTCATCCTTTCCTTTCACTAGTATTTGACAGATATTTCCTTTCATGACAGGCAAGGGTCTAAAACCGCTGGGCGGATGCCTGCTATACCCGTAAGATACTTTCTTGTGGACCCTTGTCCTATCGTGCGTGCGTGTGTAGTTATCGATGTCTGTGTACAACTTCTTCTCTATATATGTTTAGAGGTCAGCACAAAATTATACCACAACACTAGTGAGTCGAAGCAAATCTTCCACTAAACCTCTTGACCTGCCAATTCAAAATGGCAACTCGGTCCACTCTTGTTTTCATGTCATCCCATATCCCATCGGCCATAGCGAAATACACATGTTATGTCTCAGCCTTACACGACGTATTTTGACCAACCACTACACCAATCCACGACTGCACTAATCTGACGTTGTCGGTTAATAATTAACTTGATAACACAATAGCTTGTGCATGCTGAATAGAACATAAACAACAAAAACTAGAATTTTCAGAATTGAAATTGCCTTTGCCAGACTCAAACCTGCCATCAAAAGCAAAACTGTTGAATAGAATTTCTACTAAAAATCGAAGGTTACAATGTTAGAGAAAAAATTTGAGTAAAATAGCAAGCTTTTTTAGGGATTATTCTTAGTTTACAGTGGACTAAATTTGAATACTGTTAGCCTCAAAATGATTTGTGCGAACAATGTAGGTACAAATGCACCCTTCTTTTGTGCACTTTATCCTTCAATTAAAATTGAAAATATAGTAAACTTAATGAAGCTCATATTGAAATGCAGAGTAAATGAAATTACAAGTAAGAAATAGCGAGTACCATCCAAACTTTTACTCCCATGTTTCTTGTGTGTAATTTGTGTGTATTTTGCGTGTAAATTTACCATATTGCACGCATTTTACGCATGTGTAAGTGTTGCAATCCCTTTGGCCAGTACTGTAGAACATCATTAAGCAATCTATCAATCATCCAGAGGCAAGTTGAACAACCTACATGTACTACGACAAAAATTCTGTTTTGCTATATTAGACAGTGCCCTACAGGGGCATAATTTTTATTGATTTTAACTTTGGAATTAAATACTCTAATTGAAGGTAGAGATTTGTTGCATCTGCAAGAATACAAGTATTGTATCACAAGTAACAAACTATGGTCAAGTTACACATAACTCGTCCTCACACCTAAGAATACCAAACAGTATATCTTTGCCAGAAAGGTGTTCAATCTTTACTTCACGATCATCAAACCATTTAACCTCAGCCAAAAAATTCTTAGAATAATGACAAGTCATAAAAAAGTGCTCCAGGAAAAGGAACATGCCGGAGATGATACAATACCAATTTTTCATAAAAAGGAATATGTCACAAGACATCTGTTATTAAAATTCACGCAATTTTGTATCCAAGGCAACACAATATGGCAAGCTGTAAATCTCTTTCCATTCTAAATCATTAACAACTGGCAAGGCATAAAATAGAGAAACAAGTCTTCAGGCATCTAAGGGTGAAATGTTTTGTTCTCTCAACTTAGTTTTGATAATAAGGTTTTAATTCAGCCTCATGCAAATTATGCACAACTGGACATTATTTGTGAATGAATCTTAGTAAACTGTTATTGACCTACAAGTTAATAATAAAAGGTTAACTAATTCTTACCTTAAAAGGTCTATCTTTTGCTTTAGAATCAAGCAATGTCTCTAAAAGGAAGGCAATAACAATATGTTACAGTTTAAGGGTATTGAACTGAAAATTAACTTTTCATTCACATATAAGACGTAGGCAAGTTTTTGAGAACTTTTGACCAAGTTTTGCACTGGTAATTATTGTCAATTAAGAATTCATAAGTGGTTGGAATCCTTAAAAATACTGTAGATTTTGATTTGCAAAGACCAAACAATGAAGGAATTTGAAGGAAAAGTTTATCCAGATGCATGTTATGTGGCTTACTGGTCTTTAATTAGGCTTGGTGTTTACCACCGCACGAGGAACTCCAGGAAAAGGAAGGAAATTATGCAGAGAATTTTGTTGCCAGACTCAAAAGAAGTCATGTTTCTAGAGGTGTAAAAATT
The DNA here is from genome assembly GCA_964017195.1 of Siderastrea radians. Lineage (NCBI taxonomy): Eukaryota > Metazoa > Cnidaria > Anthozoa > Scleractinia > Rhizangiidae > Siderastrea > Siderastrea radians. Next base: position 17,502,283 of record OZ024894.1, on the reverse strand, counting down.
TCAAACATCAAAATATTACATTTATTTATGCATGGGTGGTACTGAATTGAAATAAAAGTCCACGAAGAATATAAAAGTGTGTTGTGTACAGGCTTTGTGAAAGGGTAGATTTAGAAACTCCTACAAGGAAACGTTTGTTGGTGTTTTTAACCCTTTCTCAGAAGTGTTGGAAAGCAAACCAGATAAATGCCCAGCTATCTGTTTACAAAACTTACGGGGCAAGAGTATATACCTGCCAACTTTTTCTGTGTCAAATGCATGAGATTTTCGTCTCCTTATAACCGGGATTTCCGAAAAACATTCCGGCGACTTCCAAAGATTTCCGATGATTTCCCGAAGACTTCTGAACGCTACCGAAAATGTCCAAAGATGTTCTGACCATTTCTGAACACTTTCGAAGCTATTTGAAGCTTTTCCAATGGCTTTCGAACATATTGAAAAGCGACATTTTAGCTCGTTCTGATACAGTTGGGACTCAAACTAGACATTAAGTGCCGTTTGGAATAATTTTTTTTTGGGGGGGGGGGGAGGGTTGAATTGAATTTTTGTTGTTAAATAAATGTGAAAAGAACAAGTTGTTCGGATTTGTGAGTCAGGCGTGAGAAATTGTCCTCGATGCGTGTGATCTATGTCTTTGATCCACAAGCAAGAGACTCAGGCATAATGCGTGAGAGTTGGCAGGTATACAAGAAAGGGAGTCACCATGAGCTCATGCATGTAAACAAACATTACATGTGTTTTATATCTCTTATGGCCCCGCACATGCTTTCATTCCAAAACTACAGTTGACGCCTGGTTTCTCGAACCTCTTTTGATTCAACTTGAAGGTTCGTGTTATTGGGAGTCAACTGCAGTATAAAAATCCCTGTGTGAGGGCCGTCACTTTAGTGGGAGTCGGTGGAGCCAGAAAAAGCCATACAGCCCTGCGAGAAACAGGTACAGCTCAACCAGATGTGATTTAAAATGTTACCTAAATTTTGATTTTAGAATGAATAATGACAGCAAAAAAGTAGGAGCATATTTTATTTTGGAAATCTATCAACAGTTTCTTGAACAATACCACATGAATGATTTGACAACAAACAGTTAAAATTTTATATTTGATAAACTGCTAATATCGACTGGTTCAGTCACGGTGCACTGACCCTCAAGCCAAATATTTGCCCATCAAACCCAGTCAATACGTATATAGTAAGTGGTCCAATGGACCGGGTCTATCAGGAGGTCCACGGACCAGGCCAGGGTCCAGGTTTTTCCCTTTCTCTTAAGCTAACCTTACTAACCTTCATTTAGAACTATATCAAACTTCCCCTTCTCGTTCTTCACTTTGAGCCTGATAAAATAAACGTACGATCTTAAACATCTTACATGTAGAAAAGAAATAATCTCAGTAATCTCACATTCTCAGTAATGACGTTGGGGAAGCTTCACCTCATTTTTTTAGCACTCAAAATGGATCAAAACGAAACGAAAAGGGAAAAAAAGAAAGAAAGAGAGACAAAACGACATTCAAAACAATTTACTTAATTAAAACTCACATCTTTTTGGGTTCTGCCAGCCGCAAACGATTACAACCACGATGTTTCCGAAAATCGAATTATTAGCTATATTGTTTTCCTTAGCCTTGTCGGTTGCCGTGAAGACGAAAATGACGGCGCCATATTAGAGCCCTCGTTCTCGACGACTTTACGCTCAGCGTTCACCTTCATTCGTTCCCAGGGTCCTCTCTTGGTGTCAGTGACACAGGCCTCCCACACAAACAGCTGAGAGCGGCGCAATCGCGTTCACAGGCCACGCGATTTTTCCCAGAATTGCCGAATATGTAGAAACGACCTGATTGGTTGTCACTTCTATAACATTGCATCACCTGCATTTTAAGTTTTCTATTAGCAAAAACTCCAGGTGGTTACAATATTCGCGGGTTTTGCAGGCTCGGGGTGGTGATGGCTAGTCCGGGCGGGGGGGGGGGGGGGGGGGGTGGGGAACCCATGTTTGAATGTGCGGGTAACGCTGAGGGTCTGAAACCCTGCTCCAGTTTAGGACGAAAAAGCCCTAAAATAACAACCCTGTTTAGGACAACACTCCTTGCTTTGGAAATGACGAATTACACACTCTCTTGTTTTACACAAATGTTCTATAGACCGGTGACCGGCACACGTCTTCGATCTGCTAGGATTGCGAAAGCCTAGATTGCGAAAATACTGCGAGTAAGCCATATTTTAACGATGACAATCTTGCAGCCATACCCTGTTGAGGACAGACTGGCAAAAAATTGTCTACATTCAGGACAGAGAGGCCAAAAACCATACCCTGTCCAGCGGCACGTCCCCGTATAGGCAACATAAGGGAGTACCTTCCATGGCTGGTTCCTCAAAAGGTTATGATTGGTCTCACAAGATGAAAAGCGTATTCTTCTGGAAAAATGCGTTACTTACACGTCTAACAGTCCACTAGCAGAGTGAATTTTAACATAATTCACGGGAATAATCAACATTCACTGCCAGACATTTCGGTAATTAGAAAAGTAAAGAATTACATTAGTTCACCGGCTATAAAGCATCTCGCAGTGGGCCTCTGTAAATAACACACTAAAAAGCTAGTACACATAACAGCATTGAAAGACAGTTTTCTAAAGCAAATTGATAATTTATGCGAAATATGAATAGAGAACAACAGGAAGCTGAAACTCAATTATCAACGATAAATCACAGATGCCCCTCTCCGATTTTTCTTGAGGAGAGCGGACGGCTCTACACAGGATATTAATAGTATCACAAACAAGTGGTCGCTTATAAGAGGTGGTAAAACATGAAGGTTCAACTGTACTTGTAAAAGAAATTTATTGCTGCTCGCATACACATTTGCAATTTTTAAGCAAACACATGTACCCCCACGGGTACCAGTTTTTACCGAGTGAATGCGCGAAGCAAAGCGAAGCGTAACGTTATGAAAGAAGTTAGTGCCATATTCACCGCGCTATATAACATTTCAAGGCGCGGCTGCTAAGCTAAGTTACTTTTGGCGTGTGTCAGTGTGTTTTTGTCAAGTTTTAGCCTGTTTTTTTACTTTTTGATGTCCACATCTCAAAATTATATTAAAACAACTATTCGCCTCAGACTCAGTAAATATTTGCCAATATTTACTTCGCCTTCGGCGGTTAATGGTTAATTATTGTGGTGTGATAGCGGGCACTCCATCGCTCTGCTGGTCATTTCAAATTAATTTAGTCGGATTAATTATTTTAATTTGAATTTTCTTTCTTTCTTTCTTTCTTCAACTTTCCCAAAATTTTTACTTCCACATTTGAACCTGTTCTAGCATGATTTTATTGATCAAATTTGGGTTGTTGTATCTGTTCAGTATAGAGATTGATAAGATGCTTTGGCATGTTTTCTTCATCCTTTAAGTGGCTTTTCAATTTACTTTTATTTTTGTGCACTGTTTCCATTTTTGCTGTGGGAACGTTCCCATTAAGGGATGATTGCTCCTCTTTCGAGTGATCCTTTTAGCATTTTAGGAAAAAATTGTTGTGAAAAATAGGAACAAAGTTTTCATTTAGAGCTAAAAGGAACCTTTTGTTGTGAATTTTTAACATTGAAAGGAACTTTTTTTTCCTAATTGAGCGGCTTAGGAACAAGTGTTCCCAATGGTGTTGTTCCTCTTTTATCATTTTGGTCCTTTTTAATCGCGTGAGGAACAATTGTTCCTATTAATGCGTTCCCTTTTAGAGTGGTTGTTCCTTTATGCTGACATGAGGAACTTCAGTTACCAATTACTTACATTCCTTTTCTTGTAAAGGAACGTTTGTTCCTTTTTATCGTTGTTCCTGCTTTGAAAATTGGTTCCTCTTTATTCAATTGAGGAACAATTGTTCCCATTAATGGTCACTTTTTGAATGAAATGTTCCTTCTTATTGGCACGTGGAACAGTTTGTTCCTAACCATAAGTTCCTATTTATGTAAAATGGTTCCTACTAAGAAACGACAGTTCCTTTGTACATCTTGTTCAACAGAAACATTCTTCTTTTCTTGCCATCTATGATTTTATCGCTTTTTAATTGGCAAAACATTTGGTGTAGTGTTTTAAGTTTCAAACAACACGAAGCCGAGTCAAAAGCAGATTGTAAAAGACTTTTCGAGGGGCATATAGACTTGTCCGGGCAAGGTTGAACACAATCGCACCATTACCATTTCTCACATTGAATTTGTAAATGTGTTTAAGAATAATGAACAGTGGGCAAGCAGGAAACATGTGAACACCAAGCACAGTTGGTTCTTTTTCTTCGACGAAAAACTGGACGTTTCAAATACCAAAGAGCTTGCCGATGATGATTCATCGAGTGAAATCACAAAACAAACTGCCAGAGTATTGCCTTCATTCTCAGTTTCCAGCCAAATTGGCGAATTATTCACGAAACGGTTGACTGGAAGTGGTGGGGGTTGCAAGAAAAATCGTGCAGCTCAGCAAATAGTCAAGAGGTGCTTTAAATTTCTCAAATTTTGCTGCGAAGATGAAGAGGAATTGAGTTGTGAAGTGCTGGACTTCAGCCTGTGTTCTCATAGTCTGTTGTTCAAGTTTATCGACTACTTGCAAGATGAATGCAAGCTCGGACACGGTGGACGATTAGGCTACATTGATGCCATCTCTGAATTGATCGACTTCAGAAAAATAAATGGCGCATCAGACACAGTTCTTCGAAACTTATCCTCAACAGAGTTGTACCTCAAAAGAGCACGCAAGACAGTGGCAAAGATGATGAGACTGCAGTGGACACAGGATCTAGACATCGAAACTCTGGATGCCAGAGGGCACTGGGCAACCATGGAAGAACTATTAGAGGTGGTGACTTTTCATTTACCGCGTTACGAAAACACCGCAAAGACGTGCAAAACAAGTCCAGGTCAAGTCAATCCCTCAGACTAAATATTTGCCACGAAAATTGTTGCGGTGTATTTGTTCATCAAGGTGAAGGGGTCTCGCCCTATGACTTATCAGTACTTGACCGTGGACATGGTCAGAACTGCGAAGGAGAACGGGGATTCATTCACCAGAAAAAGTTCAAGACCGCTAGCAAGTACGGGTTTGTCTCCTTGATTTTGACCGATGCAAGCATGCAGGTGTTTGATAGCTACATCAATTTTGTAAGGCCATTGCTAAAACCCCAATGCGAGTTCGTTTTGGTCACCAGAAATGGAGGCCAACACAGCAAATTGGGCGACGTCATGAGTAAACTAGTCTTTGACGCAATCGGAAAGTACATTCATCCGACGCGCTATCGTCAAATCGTCGAAACGCAAAGCCTCAATCAGCTCACTAGTATAGAGCAAACGATTTTGTCAGAAGATCAGAAACACAGTTCAGCCGTCGCCAAAGTTCAGTATCAAAAGCAGAGGTCGCGCGAAGTTGCTGCGATGGCCCACGAGTGTCTACAAAAACTACAAGGTACCAAGGGATCGGAAGTGGACAAGGACGTCCACACGAGGTTTGGCTGTTCAACTTCAAGCTCGTCGCCATCAGTTGAAACTGCAGAAAGAACAATCATGCCTCCCAAAAAGGTTGTCTCCTCAACTACGCACTTGCGCATTCAACGGAGCCATCGTCGGATCTTACAATTTACTGCCGACGAGGACAAATTTCTTAAAGAAGGGATAAATAAACACGGATTTGGACAGTGGAGTGCCATCTTGAGAGATTCCGAACTGAAATTTCAAGAGGGACGAATGGCTGACTCTTTAAAAAAAAGGGCCGAGCTCAAATTCATGTAAAAAAGGAATTGCTTTAGTGTACATGCTGTTTTTTGGAATCTCGAGATGGTGAGTTAACCCACGGACAGCATAACTCAACAGGAAATCTTTATTATGGACAAAACACAACATCATGGCACAGAGTTTAGAGACGCGATCAATGTTCAATATTTACTGTTTAATGTTCTCTGTTCAATGTTCACTCTTCAATGTTCACGCTTCAATGTTCACGCTTCAATGTTCACGCTTCAATGTTCACGCTTCAATGTTGACTCTTCAAAGTTCAATGTTCACTTTTCTCAACAGTTTGTTACAAGTGGAAAAATGAATTTTAGGAAAACCACTAAGTAATGTAGGTTAACTCGTTAAACATCAATTTGTGACACAAATGCTACCTTTTTTCAATGTTTCCTGACAACATGAAAATTTGATTTTTATTCTTGACTCGGAGTAAAAAACTGAGTTTTTCTTCCTCTCTTGGGCACTGGGGTACTTGGTTGCTCACTTCGTCGTTTCTGAGACTTCTGTTTCTGAGAGGATGAGCGGCTGTGCGCTTTGGGCGCCCTCGAGGGTGTTATGAAGACGTTCTCCTCCTCCTCGTCTTCCATCTCTTCACAAGGATAGGGTAGGGGGCACCAGATACTGTCAATGCGTTGCGCTTGAGAAGGAGATACCCACTGCATTTCCACAGCCTTTTTCCTCCGCTCCAACAGTACCAGTTTCGCAAGCCCGGAAACTTCTTCCTTCTGAAATTTCAACTTGAGGGCTTCGACAGTCACTTCCATCATGTAATGGAGTGCACGCTTCACTTGCTCGTCTTTCGCTGCATCATCGTTTTTCTGAAGTTCTCGGAGTTCCTTTTCCTTCTCCATGGCCCACCTGATCGTTAAAGTACTCGCGCGCCTTCTTTTCGAGAATCTGTTAGTCTTCTTGTCTCTTCTTCGCGAAGTATTCTTCTCTGGAACGTTCTATGTTGGGATGATAAGGGCCGTTCACCGACTCTAGCAAGTGGGCGTCTTCTTCCCTTATCATCCCCAGTGAGATCCAGCGTTCCTTAGTTTCTTCAAGGACACGTAATCGTGCACACTCTTCCCGTCTGTCCCTTTCATCCACGGTGCGTTTTACTTCAGTGGCGAGTAGAACAAGTTGCCTCTGCTTAAGACTGTGACATGGCTGTTGTTCTCGCAGACTTGCAATTTTAGACTCTTCTCCAAACAGGTAGAATTAGTGTCTTCGATCTCTGCCTTCTCAGCGCTGTCTTCTGTGTCAGTGTTCGGTTCCTCTTGCTCACTGCCTTCGTGCTCGCTTTCGCTTTCATCTAGTTGAATGGTTCTGATTCTGCTCTTTTCTTCTTCTTCGATCTCTTCTGGCTGTAAACTGGTCCCTAGCATGGGAGGGGTAGCTCATCTTCCGGAGTACGTGCAAGGCCACATGCCCAAATAATGCAGTCCATTGAATTAGCTCGCAAGAATTCTTGTACCCCACCTACAGGCGGCGAGGTCAGACCTCTAAAGAAGAACTTTCTTAAGCGGGCGTCCATGGCAGTGTTGTGCTCCCCACCGAAATCCATGTCCGTCTGACAGGTGATAAACATTGGACACCTTATGACTGCCAGGCTTGAAGTCTTATATTTGCGGTCGTGTGCCGTGAGCCCTCCTTGTGTCAATATCTTCCAGTCGTCTGGATCCATCAGCTTGGTGTGCGCCTCGTCCAGAAAAATTATTTGAGTGTTTTTTCATCAACCAGACTCTTGTTGAAAGCCTTTTGCTTGCTGATCATGGCGATGTATCTTGCTGGGATCAAGCGAGAGATGGGGGTGAAAAGGCTCGTCTTTCCACTATTAGGCTCACCTATGAGGCACATGACCCTTTGTTTGTGCTGTTTAATGCGGCAGTTGAGGAGTCGAATGTAATACTCGCAAAGTGTACCATTTCTAGCTGGTTGAGGCTATTCTGTAGTATTTCTTTGAAGTATCCAGGATCTGGCGTCTTAGTGTGTTGGTAGTCGATGTAGGCCCTGGGAGATTCTTTGCTGATGTCCGTTTCTTTGATGGGATGGAAAACGAACTTTCTCTGGCTTATTGAGAAGCACCAACCTCCATTCACTTCGATCAAGTCGTAGTTGATACGCAGCTGTTTCATGAACTCGCAGTCTTTATCTCCAAGGATTTCTACGAGCTTGTTCAGATTCTTGATGATGGTGTCTTTAAACTGATCGTTGCTTGCCAGCAGAGAAAGAAATTTCTTCACAGAACAGCAGTGGTGGTAAGTGTATTTAGAAGACTTCACCTTTTTGAAAACTTCTCCATTGTACAGAGCGTAACCCAATTTCCCCATTGCTCGTTCGATGTCATTAATCGCTACAACAATCGGCGATGCCAGAGCCTTTGTGACTTTTGGGACCTCTGAAGGCAAATCGCATGCTTCTATGCCAAACACATCAAATTGGAGGCCGGAACGGACAAGAGAGGGTATTAAATTGTCTCGCTGCTTTGCAGTAAACGAGGTACCAACAACTTGTAACCTGACAACACGTTCACTTGTGTGAAGTGCAGGTGACTCCAATGGCTCCTCTATCAATTGGTCTTGTAGAAATTGAAGACTTTGGGAAAGCGACTTGTCCACTTTAGTCTGAATAAAGTGGTTGTTGTGATCTTTTAGCGTAGTACATAATGGTGCACAAGATTCCTCTTCACCTCCTCGTTTGCAGACTGGCAGGGTTTTAGCTGTAATTTCCATGCCTGTTTGTAATAGGGCCGAGTGCAAGGGTACCGTTGAAACGCGCATTCCTTTGTACGATTGGACTGCAATCCAGTAGGTTATTGCTGGCCAGTACTTTTCTGCTAATTCATCGTTCTGGTCGTCCTCTTGTTCTTGGCTGTTTGCCTTTTCTCCCTTTTTTTTACTTCGCTTCTCTAGGGCGGAGACAGAGGAGAAGAAAAATGCTACTCCTTTCATTTTATTTATCTTTTCGTCACATTCATCACGTTTCTGGCATAGGTTTAGCCACAGATCGTCACAAGACATTCCCTCATGTTTGCTGTAGGATAATTTAGCTGACAAAAGAGAACAAGTTCCCTGGACAGCTGGCAAGACCTTGCTAAGCAGGGCACTCCTGATTCCCTAAATTAAATACAAGGAAACAGTTAACTAGTCAGCACAGAATCACTAAAATTGACGAGTAATCTTGTAGAAAATATTTAGACTACAATGCCTATTAGATTAACTGGTTAGAAAGGCCTAAGCAATATAACATTTCATTCCTGTTAATTGCTACGTTTTAAGCTGAACTTTGTAAATTCGTTCACTAAAAGAACTGAGAGCAACTTTTCATCCTTAACTTGTTTTAAAGCTACGAAGAAGGAGTATGAAATCTAGTACATACCTTATTATTGAATTGCCTTGCTGGTGCTGTGGCCATGACTGTGTCATCGAGCGAAATGAGAACGAAGCGACGTTTCAGTCTATTTTGTTAGCATGTTAGCTTCATTGTTTAAGTTCCTCAGTGTGATTTTTTGTTTTCGATAAATTCCGGGCAAAAATAGGCGGTTAGTTGTAAAAAATGCCCCGACAAGCTGCATTATTAAACTTCCTGTGTGTGGTCTTTTTGTTTTCGATACATTCAAGCCTAAAACAAAATGCCCGAGCAATTTACAGTGGTTACGTAATTGCTTCTCCTTGGCAAAAAGTGTAATACAGAATCTGGAAAACAATGAAGCGCAAACTAAACATTCATACCCAAATATGATCAATGCCTTAAAAACATGTCACCTCAACACTTTTTTAGCGAACAAGCATTTCCAGAATCAACAAAAAACTTAAGGATATTTTTGAAATACCAGCGGGCTAATTGACAGGATTATTCTTTTCTGCAGCACAGTTGTAATTAATAGCTTTCCCCGGTGTATCCGTCACACTATGAGAAATATGCAATTTAGATAGCGCACGTTGACTTGAATGAATGAATGAATGAACGAACGAACGAACGAACGAACGAACGAACGAACGAACGAACGAACGAACGAAAGAACGAACGAACGAATGAATGCATATTTACAGTGAGTTCCCAGTGATCAAAAAATCTCTCAGTACTGTTCCCCGTTGTTTCCGTTTCACTAAAGAAATAATTGGATTTTCACTCAGATCTCAGTAGTCAAAGATCTCAAGTAAAACGGGGATAGCGGATACAACGGGGACTGAACTTGCAGTACATCAGATCAGCTTCAAGGAATATAAAAATAATCTGAAGTTCAACGGAGACTACGGAGACGGCGGGGACACAACTTACAGTATATATATAGGAATATATTATTAACAATACTACTAATATTAGTAGTAGTAGCAGCAGCAGCAGTGGATGGGAGGTGTATTTGACAAATTACATGCGAAATTTGAAAGTCGCACGTGAAGCGCGGTCGAAACGGCCAATTACTTTTTACTTTTAAAAGTTTTAAAAACCCTTGTTGACAATACTGAAAAAAAATCGAAATTTATTTACGTGCTACATATATTAACATTTCGAATATCAGCCTTCAATACTATCAGAGGGTGTCAAAAAAGACCTCCGTTTAGCTTTTTAGTGTTCAAGACAAAATTAAAAAAGTAAATATGTTTTTTGTTGTTGACTTGAGGTTTTTCCCGGTAAGGTCAAGGTGCTAAAACTGGTGTAAATCACAAGTTCTGCATTTCGCACGCTTCACGTGCGATTTTTAAATTTCGCATGTAATTTGTCAAATACACCTCCCATACACGGGAGATTGTTATCCTGAGCGCCTATTGTGTAAGTCTTCCAATAAAACGAGATCAGAAATTTGCATTCGCGAACAGTTCGTCACAGGGATGGTTGGATGTGTGGAGAGATTGAAAATGGCGATCTTGATAAGGGAAAGAACGCGAATGTTTGACTTTTGGTATGTATTTGTTGTTACGGTATAAAGCCATTGGTCTCTTAAAGAATTCTGGAGAGAGGTGCCAAAATTCGAGATTTACAGCAAATAAATAACTTTGAATCGGTCACGTGATGGCCAACAGTGTGTTACCTTTCGCTTCGCTTAATAAGTGTTAAGTGCAAATAATCAAGGACGCGTATTCTCGTTCAAAACGCCAATAGGCCATTAAATAGCATGTAATATGACACATAAACAAGGTGAACCACAAATTATTGTGAATTATTTTGCATTTACGGCAATTAAACGTATTTGCCGCATTTTTCATACAAACTCTAATATTTTGCCGAGGTCATACATAATATATTCAAAATGGAACAGGTTAATATATGCCCTCCTCTCATAGTGAGCGTGGGCGACCTGTGGGATATGCTGGAGACAAACTGACTCACCTTTGTATCATGGAATAAGATAGCTCTGGGAAAACCCTTGTTTTGCTGATATAAATTTAAGGCCATCATCTCTTAACACTGACACGTGTGCCTTTTTTTATAGCTGTTCCTCTTAAAAGGAACGCTTTGGAGCAAAAGCCATCCCATTTGAGGCGTATTTTTGGCAAAAACAGGTAAAACGTAAGTTTTAGCAGTGCCCTACATAAACCTACATAGAAACGTAGTTATGGAGAGATTTGCGCGGTAGTTAGAACTATTTTAGGGTTTTTAAAATCAGGAACTGAAATTTTGGGAAACGATCTTTTCTTCCTTCCTTCTTTCTTTCTTTCTTTCTTCCTTTCTTTCTTGCTCTTTTCCTTTCTTTTTTTTCTCTTTCTTTCTTTCTTTCTTTCTTTCTTTCTTCCTTTTTTTCTTTCTTCCTTTCTTCTTTCTTCCTTCCTTTCTTCCTTTCTTTCTTGCTCTTTTCCTTTCTTTTTTTTCTTTCTTTCTTTTTTGCTTTCTTTTTTTCTTTCCCCCTCTCTTTCTTTCTTTCTTTCAAGCTAAGTTTTGGTAAGTTCTCTCGCAAGTTTCGAATGCGCCTTTTCGACTGAGAAGAGTGCAAGTTGAAGTAGCCAAGGGTTTCAATGTGACGTCACAAATCCAAGGTGGCCACCTCGATTGATCAGGTTCCATCAATAAAAATGGACGGAAAATACTCCGAAGCCGCTTCTCCGGAAGTTTTAGGAGGGGAGGGGGGGGGGGTATCCGCTAAAGGAATATTGCTGGTGAAAGGTGGGGTGGCTTTTCCACCCCTTCCCACTTGGTTTTCAGCTCTTTTCGATCGAAAAAAACAAGCCGGAAAACATGGTCAATTTTCCTTTCTTCGCCGTTGGTTCCGGCACCAAAACTTCCCGGACAAGCAGCTTCGGTTTTTCTCTGTTGACGCGGATGATGGAACTCGATCGTCTGAGGTGGCCATCTTGGATTTTGTGACTTGCCACCGACCCTGCCAAAATTTATTTCTAAATATTTCAAGCTTGAAAGCAATAAATTAATAAAATAAATTTCGATTAAATTTATGCAAAGTTGACGGACGAGCGATGGAGTGCACGGCACCACACCGCAATAACTCGTTCGTTGAGCTTCCTCCATTTAATCGTTTAAAATTGAATTCAAACTTTCGGATCTAATGGTCCTCCGTCAGGGATAAAGAAACTACATAACACCCAAAATAATCATTACAGCAATTGCAGGATTTGTTTTTAATTACATTTTAATTCGTGCGCCTTCGGTGTAATACAGGCGCAAAGAGTCGTTATGACGATGAGTCCACCAGAACTTCCGCGAGAGGGTACAACGTTATTGTTGAACAGCCCCCATTCAATACACATATCATCCTGTTCAGGTGGCTGAACACATTATTAAAGACCTGACTACTCGGGCAGTTTGCAAGAATGCTTACAACTTAGGACTTCTAACTTGGCACACGTGTAACACAGAAAAAATCCGGAAGAAACGAGTTAATTTATCTTGACAATTTATGCCGTTTCCTTGGCAATCAGCCTAATTAAAACCAAGCACTAAAACAATCACTATACCTACCAACCCCAGCTATTTTTTACGACACGAACAGACATGTTATTTAAATGTTGACAAAACATATCATAAGTACTATACTCTATCGTCCTCAAAAAGGAGCTACGTCACAAGGAATTTGTCGTTTTGGCGAGAAAGACATGCAGAAATTCAAACTGAATACTTTTTCTCATACATGAACTGCTTTAAGAACATCAAGGGAAAGAAATGGAATGATTTTCTCAAAGGGAGAACAAACTTTAATCAGTTTCTAGCGATTTTTCCAAGAAACACGGGAGAAACAGCACTTCAACCGACCTATTTAAGCGAAACCTTAAGTCTTGGCTTTATGTATCTGTTTATGTGAAACAATAGTTCATTGGTTGTTTTTCCATGTTTCATGATTTTTGTTCGTTAGACTATTGTGAAGCGCTACTGATCTACGGAAAAATTGCGCTATGTAAATCTATAATTATTGTTATTTACTATTGCAGGTATCGATAACTATCAATCTGCAAATAGCTACGATCAATACCTTTATTACACTCAGTGTATGAAACCAGTCTCGTTCTTTGTCAGCGAAAAAGATTCGGTTTGCACTTAACTACTGGACCTTGAATTTGTTTTGAAGGTTTGACTATGTGCTGTGATTCAAAACCTTTGAAAAATCTGTTTGAACATCTTAAGGTGTTACTGCATGCTTCTTACAATCCACCACACCCCGCTGTTTACACAATTGCGACCATTCGAAATTTACCCAGGGCTTATATGAAGAGACACCAGCCTCGTTCCCAGTCGTCCTCGGCGGGTAATCTATCGCGCTCGGTTCCAAGCCTCCCTCTACCACTCGATAGCGCATAAAGGCCTGGGGACTAGGCTGAAGAGACATCTTACTGTGTACGTGTACATATGTTGATGATAAATAACCCTTCACCACAGTTCTATATGGCCGAGTTTAAGGACGGTTGAGTATAGCGCTTGATAATCACTCATGTGTTTCTCGGCAAACTACGCATGCACACCATTTCGCTGGGTACAATGGACCCCGGCTGCATTCTTGCTCGATTTGAACGGGATGAATTTTCTTGTGATAATATTTATTCAAATCACAAGAATTCGGAAAGGTAGAGTTGCTTCAAATAGCCTTTGAAGTGATTTGCAATTTTATTTTGAGCAACTGCTTTTAAGGTACCACAAATTCGCTGCGTCATTTGTTAACATGATTCAAAATGCGCGCTTCTGTGTTTAACACGACCTGATTGCCACAGTAACTATGTTCGGCCACCTTAAAGTATCTCCAAGTCCACATGACGAACTTCTGGGTTTCTTTTCTGAAAAGACAGTGAGAAAAAAAAAACGCTTATTAGTTCACGTTGGTCTATTCGCCAAGACGCTCACCACCGAGCAGCGAAGAACTTTGCCCTATTTGTCTGAAACTATGCTGCCGATATATTCCCGACCAAACAGAATCTTTGATTCATTTTTGCCCTTTTAAGGAATTTAAAACGAAAGGTTACGATTAATTAGCCGTAATGAGCCAAAGTTACACGCTTCTCGGCAACAGGCCTCTGACTCGCCTCATTCATTTTTTTAAGTGTACAAAAGTTGAACCGAGTTACACTGCAACCACCTGAAACAGAGGGATTATAGCGAAACACCTTATGAGGTATAAAAAACGTAATGAGTGTTGATAAATAGAAAGATGCTGAATAACGGGAATTGAACCTGTAATGTCACGTCTCAGTAGGATAGGTCATGCGTTTTGAAAAATAGGAAAATGCTAAATGACAGGAATTGAACCTATGACACGTTTTGTATCAGTAGGATAAAAAATAGAAAAATACTAAGTGACAGGAACTGAACCTATGACACGTCATGTCTCAGTAGGATAGCTAATGCATAGAAACATGCTAAATGTGAATTTTCGTCACGTAACAATGCAAGAAACAAAACGCAAGCTAATGAGTCCATCTCACACACACACACACGCAAACATGATAGTACATAAATGTGTTATACCTTGATGTTTTTCTCAATTCTATCCACTTGTTGACCCAACATGTCAATAACTTCTTCTCCATGTTCCAGCAGGAACTGTTCCAGTTCAGGTACTGTTGTGAGCTTTTGCACTTCCTGTTAAGTGTCATAAAAAGTAATCCTGGCTCGGTAAAGTCATTTTCTTTGTGATATTTAGTATATTCATGCCGAATAAAGTAAGATTTACTCACTTCTAACAACAACTCCATATCAACTCTGTTGAGATGACAGCGAGTTATTTCTCGTCCATCAAAATTTACCTCTGCTTTGAAACGAACTACATCTGCACCTGAACACAAAACAAAATCATACATCACTCCACCTTCGGTGCACAAAATTTCTAATAAGACTTGAAGGTTTTCTGGACAGTTAAAATGACCTCTAATTGGATAGTTTTCTTTGTTTCAATTTTCTTATGGGAGACACCAAGGACATTTGTCCATAATTAAAGCCTCGGGGTTATTGTTCAATTTCAGATCTACTCTACCACTCCTGATAAACATTCAAGGGAAACAAACAATGTCTCAAGATGGCAGGAACTCTTAATCGTAAAATTGTGTACTATCCAAGGTAAATGGGATTCAGTTCAAGACAGGACAGCGAGAAACTGAAGATAAGGAATCAACAACAACAAAACAAAACAAAACAAAACATAAACAGATTGGAACCCGCCGAACGACCAACCCTTTTAATAATACTGTCAGAAGTTTGCTATCGAATAAACTCAGTTCTTAATTTCCACAAGATTCGCTCGACATTTTTGAATTGAAAAGGAAGACAGTGTTGAACGATCAATTCAACACAGAAACGTGTCACAGTGTTGAAGCAACGTTAAATCAAGGCTCGTTCAAACGTCCCGACAGACTGATCAATCCAGTATACTGTGAACCCAGAGCGTCAGAATAGGACAATAAACAACTTAATTGGCGAAATTATTTCTCCATTTATTGCTATTTGCCACAAACTGCCGCTTGAGCTACAACCACTTACCCATCTCAGTGGCTTTCACATCATGTATGGATCTGACGCAAAAAGGAAAACAATACTTGTGGTCACAAAACAACATAGATCGACTTTGTTTAACAAGAGTAAATGACCAACAAACTTGTGGCCTTTGGATCAACACATCGTAATTATAATCAGCTCACTCTTTAAACATAGAGAGACCCACGCGTGCCTTATTAAACATGTTACTTTATTACTTCAAAGACAACTGCGGATTTATTTCTTTATTTATTAGTTTAAATAGTTCACTTTCAAGCAAGATAATCTTTATTCTCCATACACATTCTCCATTGTGATAGCACTGTGACAGAAAAGCCATTCAATGGCCGCTGTCAAGACAGCAATACAACAGCTGGCTCATGTTCAACGTTACATTCAGCAGCAACAGTTAGTACTTTATTAGTGTGTGAATTTGAAACAGCGAACTAGCCCACCTGACTACTATGTCACTTTCTAGCACTTCGATGATCTGCTGTAGTCTGTTAAGTGGAATGGATCTAAAAAAAAAAGGAACAAACAACGTTTAAAGGATAAAACTTGTGCCCTACTGGTTACACAAATCAATCATATTTTCTCTACCATACTAGCAAAACAATGGCCACAAGTAGGGGTGACATTTCTTCCCAACACAGAACAACAACAACAGTAAGACAAGAACTTATGTATACTGAACCTTTTTTGGTTTGTCATGTTAATTGCGATTGTCTTTACAGCTATTCAACTTGAGTGTCTAACGACGGACAAGAGATACATCTCGCGCCAGTTGAATTCAATTCTGGGATGCTACAAACTACTACAAATGCAGTCAACTAAAAAACTCTTTTTACTGTCCAACAGTTACGGTTTACCGGGAAAAAAATACGTTCTTCTTACTATCAACCGCCGAAAAGACGTAGAAATCAACAAGACCGCCGCACGATAAACCCAGTGCTTTTTTCCGAAGATGCGCTTTGAAATTTTGCCACATCGCGTTGTTAGACTTAGATCGCCAAGAATCGAAATCAATGGGACGTTTTGTGGACCAGCAACACCATATCAAAGCAAAAACATTTAGCGCTTTTAAAAAAGCGCTAAATATTAAAATCAGATGGCACACGAACACTTTTTTCAAAAATATCCCTTTTTCTGCGAGATGTCACCTTATGGACGAGAAATATAACTTGTAGAACCTGGCAGCGAAGTCTCTCGCCTATTGAAGCACTCAATTTTCTTATCTAAGTGATCCACTGTTTCCAAATGTGTTTTTACACCACCAAAAATGTACTCGTTTCATGCACCGAGAGCACGAGAGCATGTGCTCTCAGAAAAACAACAACAACAACAACAAATCACATGAGCTTTTTTTTTTTTTTCGCTTTAACTAAGTCGGAAAAATATATCCCTTTTTGGCACGATCATCAACGGATAGTTTCTCTTATAAAGTTCACTTTCCTCTGTGTGACACATTTGTACTTCAGAATTTATAGTTTAATTCGCACGGTTTATATTAACCCATGAAAAACTTTGATTCCCTCCAATCCATATTGTGTATCCACTTGCCGCCATACATGTATTTATGATTCTGTCCTGTAAAAACTCAGCCTTTTCACGCCGACATTAGTCAGCATCAGAGATTTGCATTAAAAAGCTTCGTCTTGACACTTTCTCACAAAACTTGTAAACAAATATCGCCTTCTTTGAATCTCATATGAAAGAAAGAACAGAAAGTACGGTTGACTCCCGATAACTCAACCTTCAAGGGAAATCAACAATGGTTCGAGTTCCGAGGGTAAAATTGTAAAGAAAATAACCTGAAGGGAAAAACCGTCACTTCAAGTTAGCGGCAGGTTCGAGTTACCGAGGATTGGAGTTACCGGGAGTTAACTGTACACATAGGCAGTGAAGTTTCTTGCGTCTTTATTTTGAAGCAGTATGTTTTTTCCTACTAACGTGATCGACTGTTTGCAAATTACCGTGTATTTTCCAAAGCTGTTGCCGCATTGCATGAGCCAGAAGTTTACAAAATAGAACTTACTGCCTTAGCCAACCGATTCCATATATTCTATAATAGTCTTCGAATTCCAACTCTTGACTTAAAATTTGCGGGAAGGTTTTATGCGTAACGTAAAACACAAGAGTTGTAGAAATGGAACTTCAGCAAATGGCAGCAATACATCTACCTCAGCAAATACATATACCTTCCAATTAGAAAATCTGCATTCCTTCCAATGAGAAATACTGCAAATGAACCAAGAAGCCCTAGAGAATATTAATAGAATCACGTCAAGATACTTAAAAGAGTAATCACAGAAAAACAACAGAAAAAGAATTGAAGACACTTGTGCAATGTGAACCGCCGCGCGATTTTGAAATTGCTGTATGTCCATGTAAATATTTCTGCAATCCTAACTTGCTTAGCTCCTATGGGTATATTGCAAGAATGGCATGAAGAAGAAGAACGACATGGATCTTTAGCCCAAGGATTCCTTTTTGAACACACCATTTACATCAGCAACAGAATGCGGTGCAGTAGCAACTAACTTGTGAGTCACGTCACTACGATTTTCTACATCTTGTTGCACAAAGTAAGGGTGGAAAAACTATACGATGTAGGGTCCATAAAATTAAAAACAGCTTTGTGTTAGCTGCATGATCGCGACTTTGCTGTTGCAGCGTTTGAAATATTAAACTGCAAAGAATCGCTAATTTCCCGTTAAAAGAACTTGCTGGTAAGGAGAATAGAAGTAAACTTTATGTTTGCCATTGACACCAGCCATCTTGCTTTCACTCACTTGGTAATTCCTCAGACATCTTACTGTAATGATTCAAATTACAGCCCTCCTTCCAATAAGTGCCCCTTTTCTAATAAGTGCTACACCTTGAGTGTCGTTTTGTTAATAAGCGGCCCTATTCTAATAAGCGCCCTCTTCCAATGAGCGCCACTATTGCGAAAGTGACATTAATGATATCGACATGAATAGACCGATCGGTCGAGTGAATTTTATTGTCTTTTTTTCTAAAAGAGTTCGACTTGGAATGGACAAACGAATGCTATTCTGACTACGCGAACCCGTATCATCACAGTTGTTGCCTTACAGTTTTCAGTTGTTATTGTTGACATTCCGATGTTTATGTCACAAAAAGGGAGCAAGTGCCCCGTCTCTAATAAGCGCCTCCTCTCCAATTACCGCCTTTCAGCTACCAAATGTAAATTAGCACCCCAGGCACTAAATCGAATCATTAGGGTACTGCATTTTTGCATGTAAACCAAACACAAATTTGACCTTCCTTCTATGATGATCCACGCACTGTGATCATCCTTTCTCCAAAATCCCTTAACGAGAAAGTGGTAGGACAGAAAGAATATTACCTCCGATTATAACTGATCCTATAGCATCAAATACAGGGCTGCCTGTGTAAGATGTAAGACCAAGACAACCTGTAGCCAGAATAACTCCAGCTACCGCAGCACCATCTTCTAACAACACTGTTACTGCACTAGGATCGCGACCCCGTACCACTGCAAGCAAAGTACAACATAATCACTATAATCAGCATTTCACAATGACGGGTTTATCCTTTTTTAAATTAAGTGTGTATCTGTCTGATGTTAAAACTCTGTTCACTACCACATGTACCTGAACAACGCCCAGCGCATAACACTGAGCTCCTTTGACGAAAAATAAATTTAAAAAAAGGAGAATAAAAAGCAAGTTGACACAAACTCGCAAGCTCGTGAATATTTTAAATACAACACGACAATCAAGTAAAAAGAAAGCTCTCATTTGTATCACTACTGTTATCATATTACTTCCCTGAACAAGAAATTGCAGAAACCTTTGATTATATATACCTGTATTAAACATATAAAAGCATAATCATACCATATTCATTGAAGGACATCCCGCTTTCACGTGCGCTCTTCCTCACCTGTGCTATGGCCAGTAGCAATGTGGCTATTAAACAATTCAAACAGCCAGGTTTTATTGGTTATAAAACATTTTCGAGTAACAAAATGCGCCAAAGTTACTAGAGATATGGAGTGTTCTACTAAAAATAAAGGATGTGTTGAATGTGTGCATATTTGAAACTGGTCAAGTCAGTAGCAAAACATCTTGTCAAAACCTTAGACGTTTTTACATCCACAACTAGTCTAGAAACTATTAGTGGCTGACAAACTATTAAAAGCGCTAAAATAACTAAACTAATACTCTTTCAGTTGAAAATACTTAACCGTAGATTAAGGAGAACGATATCCGTACTTTCTGCAAAAATGACAGAGAATCATTCATCCACCCATCTTGGTTGTGCAACGTGTCTTCTTCTTTCTGGTAGTTTTAAACAGTGGCTCTCTGAACAAAGTTGTTCTTTCAACGATGCAATTTGATCACCAGGCAAAATACCAAGCCTGAGGCATGGTTTCTAACAAAAAACAGTTCTTTTATCCCCTAATACAAGGGAAAGCCAATAATAGTAGCGACTCGCGTTTTCTTTTAGTGTTTGTTGTTAGGATAATGAGGAAAATTGCGACTACTTTTGGACACACCATCTTTCCAAATGCTATGTAGACAGCTCGTAGTCCAGAAGAAGCGACAAAAGCTATTGAAAACTACTGACCTCAAATGGCTGAAAAAGAGTGTTGACCTTTCACGGCTTCAAATTTACGGGAAAATTCAAACGACTTGAGCGTACTAGATCAGCTCTTGTTTGTGACTACCGCGCCGCTTTGTTTGGAAGCCGTAAAAACGCAAAACAGTCACTGAATCCAACGACTTCTTGATATTCCGATCTTAGTTTAGTCTAGTGCTCCTGGTTTTAGCACGTGCCCATCAAACTTGATGCGTGCACTTTTATTTTTGATGAAAAAGATGGAACTGAGCATCGAGGAGCGTTTACCAAAATTACAAGAGAGTTCTTGACAGACAACAAACCTCCTTCCACTAAAAATGATCCAGCAAGAATAGTATAGGCCTGTGGTAGGGAACAAATAAAGGGTAGAATCAATTACCTTCAGGCTTAAATATAAGGTTTTGTCACAGATGTTTAGGTTTAAAGGCTTTCATCAGTTAGAATGGGAATGTTGATGCATGGCTGTATAGTGTGACATGAAACGTTTCACTCGATTTTTTGGTGGTATGACAATGGATAATTAGGCCTTCCAGGACTGCCGGCCAGGATACGAAGGCCTGTGTATTGTATTTAATGTGAAGCAGGAATATAGCACCGACTACAAGAACATTAAGACCCACTTATAAAAAGACGTAGAGGTTCATTGATTGCCTTACACCACGGTCTAAGTTAGACTTCGTTGAACAATTGGCCCTTCAGGTTTACATTGTAGAAAACACACCAATTTAAAAATGTTTTTTTTTTTTTAATTTTCATGCAGTTTATTTATTAACAAGTTCGAGCGTAGAGTTCTTTGCAGTCGGCTGTATCTCTTTTGAGTGGTCACCAGTACCAAGCATGCCGTGCATGTCGCGCAACGTTTCTGTCCTCGAAGTGTGGATGTGATTTCTGCAAGCGTTTGGCACCAACCATCTACAATAATGATTGACAAAGGAAAAAATTGTGGGCTCCGTGGCACTTATGCGAATAAATAAAAGACATCAGTTTAATAAAATGGAAAAAAAAAGCCAAATGTTTGAATAAGTTCCAGACGTTTTGGACTTAGCCCTTCACCACTGGAAGTCAAGTTAATCCATTAACATCTACATCACAGTGTCCAACATCCTTTTTGAATACCTCAGCCTCATTAGATAACATGGTCGTTCAACCGTTTATTTCTTCTCACAGCAACTTAAGCTTGCCATTTGTTTCCTCACCCAGAATCCCCACTAGCCGTGTTTTGGAGCCATAATTGTCGTCCTCTGGGGGTTTTCGAGTGCTGACAATACGTCATCTCCCTAACCATCCCTGACTATGTCCCCATACTGAGGGCATAGCTCGCGGAATTGTTAACTAACAAGGTAGATCCGTGCTCAGGATAAAGAGCCTCAGGCTTGTCTTGACGAAAACCTAGTTAGCTCCCCTGCAAAAAAGCAGGTAATGGACATCTCAGTTGTTCCCACGTGGACGAGGCTTCTCCATACACTCGTCCTTGCCATCCTGTTGGCGTGACCTTCGCTAAGATAAACTGTCGATCATCCAGTGTTTATCTAGCCTGCCATGGCAGCTACTGGCCTGGCATCTCCTCAACTTCCATACTAGGTCTTCAACCATCCCTTCTACTTGTGAGGTCTGGTAAGACACCGACAGAGTCAGTATCCATCCACATCCCCATGTGGGTGGATACTCTCACCAACACTCTTGGAGAAACGGTCGCTGTTGATAGCCCTTTGGCTGATGTCGATTTCGCTACTCCTGTGAGTCTTAAAAGACTGCCAATATTGTCCCCATGGAGACAGACAGCAAACATGGTCTCCTCCATCTACCAGCGGAAGACAACAACATCATTAATTCGTCGAGCGTCGCTTTTCCAATCTTCAACGTAGATTGGGCGACCTCAATAATATAAATAGTGTAACGTCTAACAAAATGTGGTTTATTAACCGCACCAGAGTTACGGTATGTTGAAAAGTATTTAGGATGAAGCTTTTTAAATGGAAAAATTCCAAAACTCTAGGACTAATAACAGTTTTACGATGGCACCAGTTGGGATAAAAGATAATTAGTAATTAGACAGTTAGATAATTCATAATTAGCCATAACGAAGACTGTACTAGTATTGTATGAAGCACTGCCTGGGATGAGGATATTTCTCATATCGTGCTGTCTTGCAATTTCGTACAAAGAATTGGCTGTCGGCCATGATTGTTTACAGGAGTTGCGGGCAAGAGGTGGTTGACGCAAGAGTCAGAAAATCCGAGTTTTTAAACGTTTCTTGGACGGTTCTTGCATTCTGACATCAAGCGTAGCTAGGGCATCCAGCAAGAAGAAGTGTGTAGTGGCAGTTCACGTCGGGGCGCAAGGCCCTCTTTTGTACAAGTTCAACTGGATGGTAGACATCACTGTGACGAAAAACTCGAAGGATAATCAAAAGTGTATATCGTTAGTCTCACGAAGTAGTCACTTGAGTTGTAGATCGCGACGTTTCGACCGCTTACTGCTAGTCTTCATCAGTCGATGAGGTCGACCAGTTACGCATCACCATATACATCACGATGGTCGACTGTGACTGGTGCGTTTCGATCCTAATTGTTCCAGTTAAAAGTTGTTTCCTGAGAGGTCCGATTTGAAGTTGTTCCCTCGGCGGTTCGCTGACGTACCGGTCTCCTTGTTATGTTTCTTGATCGTTGGTATCCACAATTCGGGAATTTCAATTCCGTTATCCCTGTTGATGTTATCAGGGTGAAGTCTTATGTGGATAGCTTCCTTGACCATACGGGTGTACCAGTGTGAGTCTTGATCAATAAACTTTACCTTGTTCCAAAGCGGGTGGTGGCCGGTCTTATTGGCGTGCTCAGAAACGGCGAAGGTCTGGATACGGGCGAGTCACATATCCCTGTCATGCTCTTTAATCCTCTCCTGCAAAGATCTTCCTGTTTCGCCAATGTAGACTTTTCCGCATTCACAGGGAATCCTGTAGACCACGCCGTCTTGTTTAGCCGGATCGACGGCGTCCTTTGGTCGCACTAAATGTGACCTAAGTGTCATGTCGGACTTGAAGACGGCGCGAATGCCTTGTCGTTGTAGGCAGCGGCGAAGAGGTTGTGACACTCTTTTAACACACGGCAAAACCGCGGTTGACTTAATCTCTGCTGCAAGCTCTCTAAGTGGGGCCGTTTTTCTTGTCCTGGTGAGCTTCCGCACGAAGGAGGAGGGATAACCGTTAGAAACAAGGACAGATGACAGATGTTCTTTTCCTCAGAGATGACTGCTGGTTTGGTCACGAGACGCTTCGCCCGGTCGTACAGACACTTAACAATACCGCGTTTTACTGCTTGAGGGTGGTGTGAATCATATGCCGAGTACTGATCAGTGTGTGAGTTGGTTTTCTGTAGACACTGGTGGTAAGGCGGCCGTCCCGTTCTCTCGAAAATGACGTGTCAAGAAAGGCGATCTTGTTGTCTTTCTCGGTTTCCATAGTAAAGCGGATGGTGGGCTGCTGACTGTTGAGATGGTGTAGGAAACTACCAACATTACTGCGATCAAGGATGGTGAAGGTGTCATCAACGTAGCGTTTCCAGATCTTAGGTTTCTACGGTGCGGACTCTATTGCTTGTTCTTCAAAAACCTCCATGTAGAGGTATAGTATAATAGTTTAAAGGCATTCGTCACCAATGCATCAATGTTGACGGTCCACTTAAGACGGTGATTAGGACCTTAAAGGAGGACAAAATCGAGCAGGTGGAATAGAGGAAGGATGTTGGATTCTTCAAGGTAGCAATTAATCTCCAAAAAAAATCACTATTTATGTTCATAGTTATTTTTCACGTTCTCAGCTCATTCCTATGTTGACTTTTTACCTGTAAATGCTATAGTTCCTACATCAGCGCACATTGGAGTGCCACATGTTCTTGTTCAAATCTTATGCTCATATTCTAGGCCTCTTTCAAATTCTACACAGGTAGACCTGCTTTTGGCTTTATCTTTTATCGGATTCGGTCCATCAACCCCGCCGCCTACAGCTTCCTCAACCCTGATCTACCCTAGGAAGCTGGATTCAGTCATCCCTGCTGGCATCGCTTCCTTGCGAAAAGTTCCATAAAATGTTTGTTACACTGGTGGAGGAATGTTCTCATGAGTGTCACTGCAAGCAGAAAGAGTTATTCTGTCATTGGCCGCAACCAAAACGCCTTGTAGACACTGACCTTATGCAAGTCATCTATTGCTCCCTGACCTTGCTGTTTAGGTTTGTTTGACTTTGTTAACGTAGTGTAGTCTGACAATGTAGGATTTAAAAGTGGAATCTACGTTAACTTCAGTGGAACAGGGTCTGCTCCAAAAGATAAAAGAATGATCGTTTCGCCAGTTCAGATCTTCTGGCCCCCCTCTTAACTTATGCAGATAGTAATCCCGTAACCCTTAAGCAGTTATCTTCCTCCGTCCAGTGTCAGTTTAAAGTGGCCAGAGTACTAGGCCACTTCTCCAGTGAAATGTTTCGCAATGGGGCTTCACAGATGGCTTCCAAGTGAGGCATCTCAGATCAATTCAGCAAAACTCTGGAACGTTGGTCTTTTGCTTGTGACGACTACCAGAGGTACATTTGTACGCAATCCTGACACTTGTGGCATGTGGTCCAGGCTGCTTTGGCCATGAGCCTTCCCGCTCAGACCTGATCAGGTGGTCAGCTCAGAGATTCCCTCAGTTTAAAGAGAGGCGCATGGCTGGGTTGTGGAGATCTTCCAGCCTTAGAAGTGGTATTCCTCTAGGGGCTGGCTGGCCACAGTGGTAGCCTCAAGAAGTCCCAGGCACCCACGTTCCACTTATCGTAGTTATTGGTCGGTGGTATGGTGCAAATGCCAGACCTGGTTTGCAATGCTGTCTCTTTGTTGTACCGTTGTGCTTCCGTTTTCAGTGCGTGGTGGTGATTTCCAGCAAGTGTCTGGCAGGGTTTGCTCTCCATCTCCCCATTTCCTCTTATCATATTCCACTAACGTGTTGATGGGATAGACGTGTGCATAGAGTCGCGACCTATGGCTGGGGTGCGGGAATTTCCCAGCCATGGGAGTGGTATTCCATTTAGGGGCTACCTATCCATGGTCGAAGCTCTTTGATGTTCCAGACAACCATCCTCCACTTAGATAAGTAGTTTGTTGACTAAACGTTTACTACTGAACAATACTAAAACCTTAATAAGGCACTACTTATCAGACTTCACAAAAACAAGTATAGTGAATCAATACAGCCCGAACGACACAAGTATTCACACTTATCAAAGCGAAGAGCTAAAAAAATCACTCAGCATCTCCAATATAATTAAGTGACCAGAGTATTTTCTCCTACAAACTGTAGCATCCATATCGCTGTCTCAAAATTGGACACATCAGCATCACATAAAGTGACCCCGGATGTGTGAAATACGTTGTGGAATAGTTGCTAAGTTAGAAATGAATCTGGCTTCAAATGCTTAGAGTAAGCCTTCCTTTAACAAGTAACTTTAAAACTCTACTTATAAAGTTTACTTTGTTTGTAAGATCTGGTAGAAGTTTCATCATGACAATGATATTTATTTATCGGTGTCTATTATGTGATTATGGGGTTTCCTGTCTACCTATAACAATCTATAATTATGCCACATATGTGGACAGTAGCGAAGCCGGCACTTAGACCAAACAAGCATTGTGTGGTTCCAGAAAATATCCATACCCCCCCCACGGAAGGTCACTGGAAATTCCGAGGGGGAGGGGGGTTCAAAGACAGAAATTTCCGAGGGGAGTGGGGGGTTCATAGGAAGCTCATTTTCCAGAGGGTAAAGAAACACGAAAAAATTGAAAGCAACGCACAATTGATGCCAAACACGAAGTAATACTTACGTAGGCTGTTTTGACCTTCAAAACTATGCAAATATGTTGACCGAAATGCCAAATTTTGCGACTTTGATTTGTATAAAATTTTGGTAGACCTGATTTGCATATTCGCGTTTACGGAAAATTGCGTGTCTCCTTGGCCTTCGGTGAATATTGCACCGTTTTCAATCCTTTCAATGGGAACGTTTTTCGTTAAACACCAAAGTTGTTTAAACAAATACAAAATTATTTTTATCGCGCAATCCAGCAAAGGGTTTTCAGCCGCTTTTCACCGGATATCATCGAGATAGAATTGTTGCGTTAGATAAACAGTGACGCTCATAATTTGAAAAGGTCAGATTTCACGCTTTATGCAAATTTGATGCGTTTTTGAACTGAAACTAAAAGTTCAGCCTATATTAGCTATTTCTTACAAATTCTTTTACAGTTGTCATTATCTTTGAGTTTCCATTTGACCTTCATTTACTATTTCAATTTTACACAAAGGATAAAGTGCGGGAAGACAGGTTCGATTTGTTATCCCTCTGTGCAATTTATTTGTAGACTCACGGTATGCAAATTCACTTGTGCATAATCCCAGGAAAAAAGCTGCTATTTTACTCTAATTCTCTTTCGAACATCATAACCGTCGATTTTTAGTGTAATTTACATTCAACAGTTTCGCTTTTGACGGCAGGTTTGAGTGTAGCAAACACAAAATCAATTCTCAAAGTTTGGCTTCGTTGTTAATGTTTACGTCGCATTCGGCACGCAAATTATTCGCGGCAACCCTCGGCACCAACGTTAATAGAACGTTAAAACACTCGGTTTAAACAAATTTTCGTGAAAAACATAGAACATTTCAAACGGGATAGCAAACATGCAAATAATATAGAACAATAACAAAGCGTTATATGTTGAAAATGGATGTTATAATAGTAAATGTTAAAACAAAAACCATGTTCGCGTAACGTGGAAATTCCTGGGGGGAGGGGGGGTCATCAAAGTCCCCCTTGGAACGGAAATTCCGAAGGGGTGGGGGGATGCAAACTAAAAACCTTCCGTGGGAGGGGTATGGATATTTTCTGGAACCACACATTGCTATGATGAGTTAGTGCAATAGAATCAGTCGAACCGTCCTGAATTGGTTTACGTCTGTTATTACCAATAGGTCGTAATGCGTCACTCTAAATTGCTGCACCTCTAATAACCTTCCTTAATAGAAGACTGTTGTAGTAGTCATTACGTCCGATAATGAAAGCATGGTCTAACGCATGCAGAATCCCGAGACAGCTACTTACGAATACGCCTAATATTGTATAAGTGGAAAACCCCAGATTTGCAAGTTCTGTTGATCTGTTCCTGAAGATTCAAATTACAGGGACATCATGCTCCCAAATTTCTTGCTGCAGAGACAGGAGTAACGTCCATGTCCCCTACAACAAGAGAGCTGTGTGTCGTCAGCATAGCCATGTGCCTCAGGAAGATGATTTTCAATTTCCTCGAAGAGTTTGCTTGAATAGATGGTGAATAATAGTGGCTCCAAACACGATACTTATGGAGCTCAATAATGACTTACCCTCAGTGCACACGTGACTTATATTCAACCTGCCTCGTTACAGTCACATAACGCCCGTACTATCTTTCTTACATTGGCTTCCTGTAAAATTTCGTGTCAATTTTAAAATACTTCTTTTTACTTTTAAAGTAATTTATGGTCTTGCGCCGAGGTACTTGTGTGACTTGATCACTATCAAAGACCAGTCCCGCTACAGTCTTCGTTCAGACGAAAGACTTCTCTTAGAACATACTAGTTAAAACTCAAAAACTTAAGGGGACCGTGCGTTTTCATGTGCGACCCCTAACCTATGGAATAATTTCTTGTAGACATCCGCTTTTAATACGTAGAATATTTTTATACACAGTGTATGTAGTGTTTTACTTACATTTTAGTTTCTAGTCTTTTTACGTTTGTAGCACTGTTGTAACGCACTTTTGATCGTATCTGAATATTATTATTATTATTATTATTATTATTATTATTATTATTATTATTATTATTATTATTATTATTATTATTATTATTATTATTATTATTATTATCATCAACTTACCATAACAAGATTCTCTAAGGGAGCGGGATTAATAAGGCCTGTGACACCATGGTACATTGTTACACCAGCTCCAAGGAAAAAAATTCCCACGCCACTGATGAGTGAATATACATAACGTGCTCTAGACCAGCCATACCTAAACGACGATGTAATTTGTTAGAAACAGATTATTTGTATAAATGGTTATTCTTAAAATGAGCTTTTTTGGTATTAAAATTCCACGTTTATCTATGATTACATAGTTTCACCTACGGAATCAAAGAATTAAAATTCTTGAATAAATTGTAAAGCTTGAAAGAAAAAAACAGCAACAATTAGTGTTAACTTATTCTCGAGCGGTAGCTACACGAAAATGTGAGTTCCTTGACAAAGAAAGCTTACAGATGACGCATTTAGGTATCACTCAACCTCAGCTAAACAGAAGCCCACTCGTGCAAGAAGCAGACTGCTTTAAATAAGGCCCAGATATACAATACGCAAGAGACTCAAGATTGCAGGAGATAGAGCAATCTTTGGAAGGATTTAAGTTATTGCTATAAATGATCCTCGCACTCCTTGAGGGTTGTTTAAGACAAAAGTCTGAAAGGCGAGAGAAAGCTGTTCGGCATTGAAAAGGTTTGCCCACAAATATCACGTCAGCAGAGATCTGCTTAACCAGTGACAAGTCATGAGCAAAATTGTGCCAAATGAACTCAGCGTGACTGTGTCCCTATTAATGCCGCATCTACCCTAATATGTCTGGTGGTGACCACATAAGTAAAACAGTGAAAAATATAATTCCACATTCAAAGGAAGGACATCGCAGGGATCCACAGGGGGCTATCACAAAAATATAATTCCACATTCAAAGGAAGGACATCGCAGGGATCAACAGGGGGCTATCACATCAAGCAAGTGGACATGAATAAAACATTGAGGTTTGCTTACCCTTGTTAACGTTGTTCGCGTCTTTGATCGGGGAAGGGGGCCATTTTGAATAATTCTGGCGCGGTCATCTTTTCGAGGTCTGGGCTGACATCTCGGCGCGCGAAATCCGAAAAACATCCTATCTTCTTTACTCGCCCCAGACCTCGAAAAGATGACCGCGCCAGAAAAGTGGCCGCCTTCCCCGATCAAACACACGAACAACAAAGGTATGCAAACCTCAATGTTTTATTGATGCCCACTTGTTTGATGTGAAGGCCCCCTGTGCAGATCGAGAAAAATTTAAATGTGTGAAGACACGACTTTAAAGTGCAAGAAAAGGAGAACAACAGGGTACCATTTCAAGTACATTGTGCTCTAAAACTCCACAGAAGTTTAATGGGGAAAAAGGTAACCGCCTTTTTTGATGTCCCTCATACGCATAGGGTAGAATACTTCAGAATACATTACAATCCCTATTTGACCCGATTGTCAACACTGAGGATTCAGTAATCTCGGATAGATCTTCTTGAGACCTTTCTTTTCAGTGTTTGATATTGTACAGACTACAGAGTGTTGGCACTGAAAACTGCTTACCACATTGTTGTCATCG
The DNA here is from genome assembly GCA_964017195.1 of Siderastrea radians. NCBI lineage: Eukaryota > Metazoa > Cnidaria > Anthozoa > Scleractinia > Rhizangiidae > Siderastrea > Siderastrea radians. The sequence goes on along the minus strand of OZ024894.1, from coordinate 17,472,546 downwards.
AAAATTGCAAGCAAAAACTCCTAAACATCTTTGTTAAAAGAAAAGGCAATTTTTAACAGAAATACTGGATCGCTGTGGAAAGGAAAACTTAGGCAATTCCTATTGAAGTTTCTACGGCAACTTTAATCTCTCTACACTCAACAACAGGAGCAGGCAGCCCATCTTCGACCAAAACTGGAGAAGCGACATCTAATTTTGCTTTCCCTGTGTTTCTAGGATTTGATAACCGTTGTTTTGGAATCCAGCTATCCAATGGAGGACCCAAGTAGGGCTTTAATTGGTCTGAATGAAAGACCTTTGGTTTAGCCTCCATGTTCTTCTGGATGCGGTCAACTACACCTCACAACGCTGATACAACAAGATAAGGGCCCTCCTAGGGAAAATAAAAGGCTCTGGCCAACTCCTCTGCAGAGCTTGGGCTGTCTGGAACAATGGTGCATCAGGAGGTGCTTCGGTGATGCTGTCTAAGGGAACGTTCACTTAAGTGCCCAGCATTAACTGGTTAAGGGACACCGTTGTTGACTCGTAGACCAAACTTTGATACACCATCAATACAAGCTGAAAACTGCAGGTCCCAGGTCTGCTTGGCCTTCTATTGAAACGTTTAACCTGCCCACCCAATGGTGTGCAGTGACGTGGTGCAAATTTTATCAATGTCCAACAGTTTGCAGACATCAACAGGCACTCTTAACATTAGTTACTTGGTCACAAGGGACAAATTCCTTGCCAGAATCTCAGCAACCACAGTAGCCTACTAAACATTTACAGTGTATGTAGGAGTGCTGTGAAGTGAGCTACTGCCCATATAAAATTTCCCTCGGCCTACTGGCCTTTAAGAAGGAATTACAAGAAAATCCGGGGAACAAAGAAAAATCTTTGACCTCTGCCTCTTGGTTTTGAACTGGGTAGCTCTCAGTCCATTTAGTGAAGCATTCACTAAAAACCAGGGTGAACTTGTTCTCGCATAGAGTTTCTGGTAAGGGTCGAGGAATGTCAACAGTGATTCGATCCATGGGTACTCCTACCATGTACTTGTTCAGGAGCACGTGACCCTTACTTCAGCAAGTCTTCTTTGCTCCACACATACGGCAACCAGCAACGTCTCTATGTACTGTTGAAGTATGTCCTGGCTAATAATATGAGGATTGACGAACAGCTCTTCTGTACATCACGATGACCTGCAGTACTGTGACTTTGACGGGCAGCAACAGCAGTCTGTCGGAGACTGTAGAAAAGAACAATCCCGTTAATGATGTGGTCATCCAGGTCACTTTCACACCTATAACAAAGTACACCAAATCTGAAGAACAGTTGGTTTCTTGTGTCCACCACTTCTTACCGTAGGACTTAGAGGTGACACATCCTCCTAGAACGGTCTTTCATAATCGCATAAGCTTCAGGTCAGAGTCGTCTTAATGCTCTGCCCTCAAGAAGGTGAAAGTGCAGGTGGTTCCAACGTGACTGTAGCACAAAAATCGCAAACAGGATCCACACAGGTCTTAGATTGCTCCTTGCCAAGATTAGTGACAGGTCTCAGTTTTCACACCAACATGACACAAAGGAAGTACACGAAAAAGGCGAGACCGAGAACTGGGATCATCTTCGTAAAACCAAGTTCTGGTTTATTACAAGATAGTGATAGATATACACTAATTCGGCTCTATTCCAGAGTTATAGTCAATGAACTACGGAATTTGTTTCTCAGCGTTCCAGCCCTTGCACCACTTACAATGGCCATCAAAGGATCGACAAGAAAGTGTATCTGCTTTGTGGCGTCGTTGACCTGGCTGGTACTGGATCTCAAGGTCAAAGGTACCGAAAATTCAATCCAACTTGCTAGCTGCCCCTCCGGACTCTTGGCTTTAAGGATGGACCGCAAGGGAACATGAGCTGTTTGAATGCAAAATCTGGTTCCTTGTAAATAATGTTGATGTTGTTTTCAACCTCCAACATAGCCAAAAGCATATGTCACGTCATGCAGTAGTTCCTTTCAGACTTCGAGAATGTTCTCCATGCAGATGCAAAAGGTCTCTCCACCCCCCTCTGGGCCTGCAGTAATATGGCACCGATTCCTTGCTACCAAGAGGCAAGGCCAAGGAAGCCTTTGACGTTTGTGGCATTTTCTTCTGCTAGTTCTGCCAAGAAAAGAGACTCGCTTGTGGAAGAGGTTACACGTATTTGGCTTAAGTTTCAATCCTGTGCCGCCTAGTTGCTACACCACTTGTTTCAGCCGCTCAACCTTTCTCAAACATTTCCTTGCTTGAGAGTGATGGTGCTTGTGACCTTTCGGCACAAGCTCCATCACTCTTTTACATATACTCGATGCATTACAAAGCCCAGATGACATAACATTCCACCCATAACGACCACTTGAGGTCTAAAAGTAACTTGTCCTGAGTGACAGGATCTTTTGCTGGTCAATAACATGTATATGTTTGGATGTTTGCTTCGTGGTGACTGTTTTTTTAGAGCTGGTTAATCGGGTACATTTTCATTTTATGAGGACATTCAATGTACACACAGTTTATTGCAGTAAACATCTCAAATAGATAACATGAGATACATACTTACGGGTGATCTCGAGAAGGCTTCTTAATGGACTGTAATATACCAACAGCTAACAAGCACTGAAAAATAATATTCTATTATTTTCTAGAACTTCAGCACATTTATATATCTGCAGGCCTTCAAAATTGTTTCTGACAAAACACTGACCATCAGCTAATTGACAACAATTCACAGGGGCGATATCGACAAAATAAATATCAGTAAACCTTACCTGAAATTTTCAAGAAAGAAGGATAAAACAAATCAGAATTCACAACAAAGCCATGTCTCGATACATCACGGTCAACACAAGTGTGAAACTGTAGTTGTACAGATTGTATGTAGATCATAGCTGTTCCACCACTTACCTCACGAAACTATTTCTGCTACCAATTTTTACAGGGTTCCCGTTGTGGAAAAGGAAATACACAGTTTGAACTGTATTACTTTATGAGGAAGACTACACCTCTATTTGCTTTAAAGCTTCAATTAGCCAATGAAAAAAATCAGGACCTACTGAAACGTGACCAGCTTGCTATTTTCAATTTCTTCACCAATTGCAAATGTTGGTGGCATTTGACGTTCTTAATACCTTCTTTGAACATTTTTTTGTTTACCACAACAAAATAAAAATAAACAAATAGAAAAGGAATTGCGGAGTGAATACCTGGTTTAACATATCAGCCAAAGAGTGAATGGATTCTGATAACATGGTTGCTGATCCAGTGTATAAATAAGCACCAAATTTAAACAGCATAACAGCTAAGTTGCTGAAAGAAGACATTAACGTGATATTTATAAATAAAATATTAAACATAAAAAGTGGGGTTCTCCAAGTACTCAGTTGCAAAATTCTTTCACTTGCTAGTGAATATTTGAAATAAAATGTATGTGAACTGCGGATGAAATAAGAAATGATGATGACCCTCGAAGTTAAAGATATCAACTTAAGCAGTTGATAAAAAAACAACCTCTTGCCTCCTCTTTCTCTCTTTCCGCCATATTGGACTGCTAGTTTGTGTCCCCAAATTGACGTCACAGGCTGTTGTCACGTGGTATTTTGGCCGCGCGATTTGAATGCCATTTTTCGGGGCAAAACAGCCCAACTTTCAGCGCTCGTAAAATCGCCAATTTTTATCCTAGACATCTTAAACTTTGGAATCGTATATTTCAAACGGTAAATTTTAGAACTGTGTAAAAACAAATTTGGCTTCATATGCACTTTAAGGTGATTCCATTCAATTGCATTGCAGATCCTTTCTGCGCATCATTTGTTGCGTGATTAGCACGCGCACGTTCGAAACTTGGTAGGTTTTCTATGACTACCGTACCCAAATTGTGAATTAGCCAATCAGAAGCCTTGTTTACTGTCATGATTTTCTACGATATCAAGTCACTGACCTGATATCCTACGATATCACGGACAGTTTGTGAAACTCGCATTTCTTTTGCAGACTTTACAGGGGAAAATTACAATAGAAATACAACGAAACGTAAAACTATTACATTTGTTAAACGAGAAAGTAATTTGTTTAACGGTAAGAGAAGGGAAAAAATACAATTTCGCGCCAAAATTGGAAGCGGCTACACTGGCGGGCGCTCGTGTGAACTTTACGGACAGCGCTGAAACGTTTTTGGTTTCAAAACGGAGCCCGATTTTCCAAATTTCTTTCTTAACTTGGACTTCCAAGTTTCAGAAAATGAAACTCCAAACAAAAGAATTAAATAAAATGGCAGATGAGGAGTTGGAGAAGAGTATTGACGACCACAAAAGTGTAAATACGTGTCGCTCTACAATGCCTGACTGATCACGGTAACTGAAAAAAAAAAAACGCCGGGTTTTAGGACGAATTTGGGTACGGTAAATACCTAATCGCACCTTTTTTGGTACGCTTCAGCAGCATATCAAGCTCGTTTGGTCTCACCATGGGTATTTTGGCTCGACTGCGTCTCGCCAAAATACGAACCATGGCTCGACCAAACTCGCCCGATATGCCGCCGAAGCGTACCAAAAAGGTACGATTAGGTATAAAAACTGAGCTGTTCAGATAAATAAATGGTCGTTTTCTCCTAAACGAGGATCGAACGAGGACGGTGACCAATTTTTTAATACATAAATTTAAATGGCATACGGTTGAATACCATATATCGCGATTTTAAGAAAAGTTAAAAATTCTGCTTGGGATATTTTTATTTGAATTCCGAAAAGAACACGACCTTAGGTACAGCAGGGTATGTGCGCCCGCAGCAAATTCTTCTATTTATTTCATTATCTTAATTTCTGTTCAACTAAAAGAGTATCATGTTTATTTTGTTGAACTGCTCCAACATTTTAATGCAAGCAATGGCGTCTAAGGAAATTATAGTTCTCATTTCTGATTACTAGGGTTTCAAAGGAAAACCTTGCGGGTCGTATAGTTGCTATTAATGGCTACCCATGTTGTGCAAAAACGACCACGGTGACGGTGCATTTTTCAAAACTTCAAAACATAATTATCGATTGGACCAAGCTTAAGAAAATTTTCAAAATTCCTTCTATTTCGATTGAATCACCTTAACGTTCACAAAAGCCTCACATACGTCTCACCCTGTGCCCTGAATGTTAGTGCTGCTCTTCATAACTATTTAGAATCATAGTTATTTAGTAGAAATTTAATTTTCGTAATAACTTTGTGATGATTTACTATTACTTTAGACTGTTGTTCCGGTTTTAGATATGCCTTTGTAGTAAGAAATCCTTTAGCATGTAGTTGTTAACGCCTGTTGTACGTGACGTTTAGGAATTTACTGATACAACCGAGCACTGTATCATGGTATCAAGGTAGGGCTTTGTACAGTTTCCGTCTTTACCTTTGACACTGGAACTGCACGCCCTGATTTAATTCAATATGGGGACATGCAAGTTAAATCATTTGTAATGCCATCAGTTTTAATAACAGATGTTTTTGACAAGCTGCTGAAAGAGTTAGGAAAACACATCAACATCTGTACAAATTTGACAGAGACAGAACAATTGCTTACCCACTGATTGCTTCCCTTTTGTTGAATTTCTGCTTTCTGTGCACCCCCCAACAAAACCTTTCATACGCCTGCCTTTAAAATGAACGGTAATTGCGTACGCATGATACAAACAACGTTTTGGGCAATTTGGCCTACATAACTGGTTCAAGTTCATTTGGTTGAATGACATGTCCTGTTCATGTGCAGTCACGCAGCACCTTGTCATATGTACTGGAAGGATACTCTTGCATTTCTTTTTAAGCTTCAAGTCTGACAGGAGGATGATAGGCGGTGACAAATAGTATGGAACGGAAAGGTCTCAGAGTCCTGAAGAGGTTGAAGAAGCAGTATTTCTAAAAAAACACAGTTATTAAGTAATTGCATAGGTACCTGCAAATTGCATACGTCACAACTTTGGCAGAGCCCCTCAGCATCATATTTCTTTGTGTTCTTTCACCAAATTGCTGAAAGGTGAAGAAATATAATGAAAGTTACATAATTTGCCAGAACGTGGTGTTACACCACATAAAGTGCATTCACTCAAGACATGCAACTGTTACCACTGTGGGCCTTATGCACTGTCATTAGAGCTTTCTCTATAACAACGACGTTATTGTTGCGGCCAAGCGAGTAGTCGAGCAAGCACACCTTTCCTTGACATGATATCCAGTCTTAAACAGTGTGAGCTGCCTCTCGAGGCAACATAATCTGAAGCAGGGTGGCGAGTAGCGACAAGGACAGAAACATTTTGTTTAAAAGTTTGAAGAAAACGTAACTTTATAAACAGTAATTCACTCCCCATTCAGACTGGGTTTTTGGTCTTCTGAGACTGGGGGGGAGGGGGCAGATTCCGCCCTCTCATTCACTCTGTGAGTATTAAAGCTATGGCAGAGAAAGTTCAACGGCGGATACTACGTTCAAAAATGTTTCCTTTGAGGTCCGTGACATAAGCTTAAAGCGTCGGATGACGTAACAATTACCTCACGTTCTCAAACAGCGGCCATCTTGGATTTCAAAATTGACGAAAAATTTATCAAAATGAATAAAAGAATAATTTCCTCAAATGAAATAGCAACCATAAATGTAATGACTAACACGACGTTTTTAAGTTTTACAAACATGTTTCGGCAGAAACGTTTGCCATCTTCAGTGTGATTCTGAACAAAATGCGTAATAGAGTTTAAATAGTGAAGAAATTACAATAACAATGGCAGTGATTAAGACAATTGTAATGGTAATGAATAAATTAAACAGAAAGTTTTAAATTCACGTGCTTGACCTGCGCATTGAGTGTAGGTTTTTCCCAAAGTATGTGTAGCGCTTCTTTGATCTTTAGTGCAAACCGCCAGGAGGCCTGATCGATAATGGCAAAACTGTCAAGGAAGCACGCAGAGCGACATTCTTTTGAGCCCTCAAGGTGCTTGAAAATGTGCGAGGCCCTGTCCGTTTCCAAGTGTTCTCTTACATGTGCGTAAGTGTCGGGTGGTCTCACCGACATAGCAGGCAGCACAACCTGCACACGAGAATTTGTAAACCACACATGATTTGAGTCCACTGGGGATAGGGTCTTTCACACTTAATAGACTACCTACTTTGAAAGAAGAAAATGCTAACACAATGTTTACATTGTTGCAGTAGAATTGAGAAAATCGACCAATGCGCTTTTGGGTGATGCTGGAAAAATAACTTATATAAGGCCAGGTAATTTGAAATAAAAATTATTAGGCCATTGTTCACCAGTAGATTTTCCAGAGTTGCTGGTTACATTCGTAGTGACACTGCGATAAATAATTCTTTCTACAAGCCTAGATGGATAAAGGTTTTCCTTTAGGATAATTTTCAAGAACTTGATGTCCTCATTGAACGCTTGCAGGTGTTACAAATCCAAAGAGTTCTATCAACAAGTGTCTTAACTAGCCCAATTTTCTAAGAAAATCAAGTAAAGCTGGAAAAACTTGTTAATAAGCCGGTGAATGTTTTCTTACGAAACACTCTGGTAACTAACGCAGGCCCTGTGTTATCGATTCCGCCTCCATGGTGAATCGAATTTCCGACGTATCTAGCCACATCTTTTCGTGGTGACCCATAAAAAGATTAGCCAGGACCGGTGCAAGCGGCGACCCCATAGAAACACCGTCTATCTGATCATAAAATGACCCATCGTAAAGAAAATGCGTTTGAGAGGTGGCTATGGAGAAAACCTTTTTGAGTTCGTCACGTGTAAATTTGATGTTGGGAATTCTTTTCTATCGACGGTACGTGGATGACATTTTTTGTCTGTTTCATACGGAGTCTGATGCCTTACTATTTTTTGATTTTATCAACTCCCATCCATCATCCCAACATTCGATTCACCATGGAGGCGGAATCTGATCATAAACTGCCCTTCTTAGACATACACATCGATAACACAGGGCCTGCGTTAGTTACCAGAGTGTTTCGTAAGAAAACATTCATCGGCTTATTAACAAGTTTTTCCAGCTTTACTTCATTTTCTTATAAAATTGAGCTAGTTAAGACACTTGTTGATAGAACTCTTAGGATTTATAACACCTGGCAAGCATGCAATGAGGACATCAAGTTCTTGACAACTATCCTAAAGAAAAACCTTTATCCATCTAGGCTTATAGAAAGAATTATTTATCGCAGTGTCACTAAGCATGTAACCAGCAACTCTGGAAAATCTACCGGTACACAGTGGCCTAATACTTTTTATTTCAAATAACCTTATATAAGTTATTTTTCCATCATCACCCAAAAGTGCATTCGTCGATTTTCTCAATTCTACTGCAACAATAAAAACATTGTGTTAGCATTTTCTTCTTTCAAAGTAGGTAGTCTATTAAGTGTGAAAGACCCTATCCCCAGTGGACTCAGATCATGTGTGGTTTATAAATTCTCGTGTGCAGGTTGTGCTGCCTGCTATGTCAGTGAGACCACCCGACACTTTAGCACACGTGTAAGGGAACACTTGGAAACGGACAGGGCCTCGCACATTTTCAAGCACCTTGAGGGCTCAAAAGAATGTCGCTCTGCGTGCTTCCTTGACAGTTTTGCCATTATCGATCAGGCCTCTTCGTGGTTTGCACTAAGATCAAAGAAGCGCTACACATACTTTGGGAAAAACCTACACTCAATGCGCAGGTCAAGCACGTGAATTTAAAACTTTCTGTTTAATTTATTCATTACCATTACAATTGTCTTAATCACTGCCATTGTTATTGCAATTTCGTCACTATTTAAACTCTATTACACATTATGTTCAGAATCACACTGAAGATGGCAGACGTTTCTGCCGAAACATGTTTGTAAAACTTAAAAAGGTCGTGTTAGTCATTAAATTTATAACTTCACTGCTATTATACAAACCATAAATGTAATAAGAATCAGCCATAAATGCAACACCAACCATAAATGTAATAACGATCAACCATAAATGTAAATAATGACTAACCATAAATGTAAAACATTTTAAACACAAAGGTGATAATCCGACTCGCCATAAATGAAATAAACAGGATACCATTAGCTATTAGGATATTTCATGTGTATGAAACTTTCGCAAACCTTTCTATTAATAATTACGTAACATTATTAATTAATCATTGAATCAAGTTACTCATTTTGAGCAAATAAAAAGAGAATGTTAGTGCTCTATTTCCTTACTAGTATGAGACACAAGTAAAATGTTGTGGCGTTAATGAAAAGCTATTTATTTATTTGGAATTTAAAGAGATGTTAGCAAAAAACGCGAAATTCAATTTGAGCATGTCACAGAAATCATATAAATGCATAGTGTAATATTTCTTCCTGGGTATTGTTATTAATGATATGATAATAAGGGATGGAGAGTCGCTCTGACCAGGGAACACGCCTAGGCCAGGCGAAATTGGTTGAAGACTGGCTTCAAACCCGACTCACTCGAGGGTGGGCGGGAGGGTGACCGACCTTGTCGCGGACTCGAGTGAAGTAAATGGGTGGGGCATGTATTCTCTTTATATACTCATTATTAAAATCCCCAGGGACCATATTACCAATTCAAATGGACTTTGAATAGAATTTAGATTTTGATCTCTCGTTATTCATTTGATTCCGAATTCAAAGTCAGAAAGCCTAAGAGAATCCCTTTAAGCAATCCAAGGACTTGTAAACTTTGCCTGTATCCGGGCGTAAATCTGCCAGCTTAGCAGCAGCGCCTGTCGGGTTTACAACCTGCCTGAGTTTGATGTAATGCAGCGCCGTTCTACTATTCTTCCAACCAACATAGTCCATAATGTCGTTCAGATCAACATCAGCCAGCGCTAGAGAGACTGCGATCTACTACGGAAGCCACGAGGAGTGAATCGCTCGCTGGAAAGCTGACCGCGTAGTTCGGCAGAGTACAAATTTAATCGAGATTGGGCAGCTGCCGCCTCCTAACCGCGAGAAGAAATTTTACCTTCTTTGGACAGGGAACAGAAAATATAGCCCGAACCCAGGTCAACCGTTTAAGCTTATCTGGCTTTCCTGCCAGTAGTCTCCCAGTACTCGATCACTCGATGAGAGATGAAGGACACCACCCCAGCCATGACCTGATGCGTCCGAAGAAACAAAAAGATGTAAGTGCTTTTCGTCTCTCCAAGGAACGCAGTCCTTCCACGAGTCCAAAAACCGCCAATGAATTATTTCCTCTCTGAGACCAGGCGACAAGATGACTTGCCCATTGGAGCTAGCTGACGAAATGGCACGAGTCATCTCTCTAATAAACAGCTTAGCTGCAGGCACGGCTAGGGAAAGTAAACTACATTTCCCCTGAAAGCGCTGTTAAGTCTTAACATCCACAAATTTACGGAGAGCCAAGATCTCTTCTCGCAGTGAAGCCCAAGAAATATTCTTTCGTTGCGGTACCAGAAACGACTTCCTCTGAGAGTCAACGACAAAACCCAGATACTCCAAAGAAGTGGTTGGGTGCAGCACAGACTTGCTTATCCCAATCGTGTAACCAAGCTCGACCAAAACAGACAGGACAACAAAAATAGAAGCCTGGGCCGCCTGGAAACTGAATTCCTCAAGCCTATCAGAATACAAGACCGACCAAGGACCGGACTGGGTCAGCAGCTCACCGTTCAGGCGGTCGTCGATGTAAAGGGAACAAGGTATCCCTTGATCATGAAGGAAACTAGAAACCGCCAGGCCAATAGAGTGGTAGATAAATGGCAAGATTTTCCAACCAAACGGCAAAGTACGACACACGAACCAAAGGCCACCCCACTCGAAGCCAAAATACGCCTGCGAGTCCGGTGTCAGAAGGACACGATCGTACCCCGACTCGTCATCACATTTAGTCATATAAGAACCTTGGTACCATATCTTGGAACATCAGTTATCTTGTCTAAAGAAAAAGGAGCATCTTTCATCCAGAGGTTCAAAAACCTAGTATCCACGCACAGTCTGGGTTTCGATGGTTCAACGGTCAGCGGTAGTATCAAGTGTGGAGGGCTGACCATTCCCGCACCACCCCAAACGCGAACGGCGCCGGAGGACACGCGTTTCAAGATTTCTTCAAAGATAAAGTCCCTAAATTTGTTACAAGAACCATGGTTGGGGAAGCGTTTGGCGGGAGGCAGGTCCGAGAAGTATTGCGAGTTTTTATAGACTCTAGAGAAAGATTCACGAAATTCAAAGATGTCCACCTTGTTACGAATCCAGAGGAGAATTGAGGAGCCTCCCTTTCGCCTGATAACCACTTAAAATCACTTCCCACGCAGTAGGATTAGCACGAATGCCCCCAGCAACAAACGCGTTGGGATCTCTTAATCTTAGAAGTTCAATTTTCGGAACAATTCCAGACAGTAACAAGTCCTCCCAGTCACCTGAGGATAGACTTTCTCCCTCCTGAACGGAGACCCCATTGACATTAACCCACGACACGGTCTCTCTAGGACAAGTAGTCAAAGCTTGCATTCTAAAGCGATCAAACTGACTCTCACACAACTGCAATCTTCTTTTCTTTCCCGGTCGGATCGACGACGAAGTGGCAGAGAGAAGAATAGAAAAACTAAGCACTAAAGGAATGAAAAAATGGGAGAATTGTAGCAGCAAGACCTGGGGTCCCCGATCAGGAGGGAGCAACTGCACACGCCTGGAAACAGTACGTCTACCGACTACCGAGAAATGCGGTAGGACGACGGGAGTTACTCGCCCCAATCTAGAGGATGGAAAACCGATAATTCTTAAAAGGGCCCATCTCCCAAGGGGATACGATTCTTATTTATGTTTTCAATAAAAAGACATTCAAAACAATTTGTCCCATTTAATATGTAGATTAGAAGTTCCTTTCTTTGGATCCCAAAGGAGTTTATTAAGACCCGCCAAAGACACAGTCTAACCTTTATTAATGTACTCTCTTCAATACACATTGATTATCCTTACAAGAGATCACATGCAAAACTATTTGTTCTGGCCTTGTCCGAAAGAAAACGGCGGACTTCAAAAAGTGTCTGATTTCCTCTAAAGAACAGTCTGCAGTAGCTTTTTGGACGTTTTCTAATTTTTTGATGTGTCTCATCACCTCCTCAATATTACGCCCATCCTTAAAACAAAACAAGACCTCATTACGAATTCAGCACAAATACGCATATTTACCACATATACTCAATGACTGGAACATCCAAGAATCAATTGTGTTGAGAATAAACAAAATGAATAGTCCCAGGGGTGTTTCCGCATCACCGAAGCGAATCAAGAATGATAACATCATGCCTTGTTACGAAGATCACAACAAAAACAAAAAATTCAAACATCCAAAAGAACCCAAAAAAATATGTGCGAAACCGAAAACGCAAAAACCTAAAGAAGAGCCAAATTCCATACTCGGCCACCCAGGCAAAAGTTAAATGTCATTCTCGGCCACACAGGCAAAAGTTAAATTTCATTTTTTCGGCCACAAAGGCAAAAAGAAACATCATTCTCAGCCACACAGGCAAAAGTTAATCTTTATTCTCGGCCCCACAGGCAAGAGTTAAACTTCATTCTCAGCCACACAGGCAAAAGTTAAACTTCATTTTTTCGGCCACACAGGCAAAAAGTTCAATTTCATTCTCGGCCTCACAGGCGAGAGCTAAACTTCATTCTCCGCCACACAGGCAAAAGTTTAACTTCATTCTCAGCCCCACAGGCAAAAGTTAAACTTCATTCTCCGCCACACAGGCAAAAGTCAAACTTCAATCTCGGCCACACAGGCAAAATTCCATACAAATTCTCGGCCCCACAGGCAAACTGCGCAAAATGAATAACTGACGTTAGACGTTCAAATAATATTTAAAACTGTCGGCAATCTATAAAACGATTCTTTATGCTCACAAACAAGCCGCACAAGCATTGTTTCAGTATTTAACTGCATACCACACAGGCAAGTAGGCGTAGCCCAAACTGAAAATTACTTCAATATGAAACTTAAATGATTTCAAAACTTAAAAATTCAAAAGGAAACAGCACAAAGAAGGAAAAACGCCTACAGGAAAGTCCAATCCAGTAATATAGGGAAATAACGTCATGAGGACATAGAGCTACCCACAAAAACGACCAAAACATACTCAAGAAATACTTCGTCAACTTCCGCTGGGACGTTGGCGGCTACTCGCTCAGGTGCATCTGGAACAGCCCCTGGAGCTGGCTGAACTACAGCATCTTGAACCACTCGAGCAACTTCTCCAGCTTGTGCCGGACGAGGACGTTCATCAGACCATATTACCAATTCAAAGGGACTTTGAATAGTGTAGATTGGTTGTGTATCCATTCGTTAGACCTCTTTTTACTTAACCACTTACTTGAATTGTATACTACCATAGTAAAACCTTTCGGACTTCTATATTTCTACCATTGTAGCCACTGAGATTTTCCCACAAACATTATCCGGAATGATATTCGCTGGCCTGTCACGGGCTACGCAGGAAGCTCCGCGCAGCAGTATACGTAAGGGTTAGGGAAATCACGACTAAAATTTTGGCAGAATATTTATAATGCAAACCACGAGAAAGTACGTGGCCTTTGAGCGAGTGGAAGCCCAGAAAAAGTGCCAGTGATTTGAGAAAGAGACGTGCAATTGTTGGTCTGTTATACTATATGAGGGGGCTTCCAAGAATAAGGGTTTAAACACAGGGCCGTGCTAATTATTTAGCTACGACCTAAAAAAGGAAGTTGCTAAAGGGGAATGGGGAATGAGGAAAGAGGAACGGAAAACAGAAAAATGAAAATGGAAAATTAAAACAGGGAAATTGAAAATTGTGGTGCTGAATTAACTTTAGAGGATATTGAAATTAACTCTTAATACCAAAATTAGCAGTCCACCATTAACCACGCATTTTATGACCCGTTAACAAATTTCCAAGGAAGACATTTCGCTTGGCACTTTAAGACCCAGTTTCGCCCATTATGCTTCACGCGCCTCTATTGTTTTGGTCTACACGATAGTGGAGCTTCTATTGTTTTATCGAATTTCGCTTTTCTCGCGGCAAACAGTTGTTTGCGGCCGATCGCGTGGAAGGAAATCGATTGTTTTACCGCTTCTGTTGTCCTTAATTTTGTCTAAACACATGTACCATGGACACTTCCATCTCAATTTCTGTATTGTCTGAAGAAAATGCCGCCGTGAATGCCTACAGATCGATTGTTCGAGACCAGGAAGCAACCGACAATAGCACAACGGAGGTTTGTTGTTATTTGTGCGATACTACGATGGAAAATTTCTCACTTCATTTCATTTCGCCTCATACACAGTTTTGTTTTCGAAAACTTGACCTTGTGCCCTTTTGGTTGCTACTAATTTTAGGACCGATCTTTCTGTGATTGTAAAGGCCAGTGCGCCAGGAAGAAAGGAAGAGGCGCTTGCAAGTGTCGCGAGGCCAACATCAAGTGTCACGACCTTTGTGCTTGCGACAAAGGAAAATGCAAGAACAAGGTAAAGTCTTTCGATACTTTCCAGGCCTGTATACATGTCTGATGCTCTTTCTAATTGCTCACTTCTTATTCAGCCAAATGAAGATCAAGCTGCCAAACATGAATGGCATTCGCAACCCCGACCCCGCTGCTGATGGCGAGGTGATGTGACACCAAATTGTGCCCAGAGAAATTTACTGGTGAGTATATCAACTGCTTAGAGGTTGATTATTGCCAATACTCAATGAATAATCAGTAACCTAATCAACAGGCCACAAAATCTCTAGTCACTGATTTATAATTGATGTCATTACTCATCAACATTGGCACACAACAAACCACTTGAAATGCAATACATTATAAAGTCCAAAAGAACTCACGTATTTGGAAAATTATGGCATAACTAAATTCTTAAGAACGCAACTTATCCAGTCTCTCACTCTACTGACTAGTCCAAGATCAAAAACAGAGACACATCAAAACAACGCGAAGACCTAAGGACCAATCATTTATCAGTTCGTTGGCCTTCCTCCCAAAAGATTGGTTGGATGCAACAACCATACATTTGTGCCCCTGGCAGTTTTCAATCTGAAGTTTACATTTTAGAGGTCTTTCATTGTACACTATGCACACATGCATAATACACAAAATTTACTGCCCTCCCTATTTAGAACTACCTTTGGACGCCATATTTTCCAAAGAATAAGTACCTAGTGAACAGGCTGTTTAAAATACTGCACCCCCGAGATACTGCATCGGGAGTAACTATTCTTGGCATACTTCAGACTTACCCTTGACAACGAAGTGAGTTAAAACAGCTGGTCTAAGTTAATTACAAAAACGTTCACACGGAAAATTGGTCACTTAAACAAAACATAAAATATCCTTTTTACAGTCTGTTTCATCAACAATTGACGGAAACAAGATGTCTAATCTAAGTTGTTTTTGGCCTATTCTTATTAACTGTGTAATTATTAAATGCACATCAAATCTAGAATCTGAGATCACATTGACCTCTTGCAGGACAGAGGACTTCTTTGACAACCCACCTGTAAATATGCAAGTACATTGAGGCAACAAAGTTAATCAAACCGTACCTTATTTTCTTCTTTCTTCTTTGAATGATCTCTTATTGTCTTTTTCAAATGTCCTATAATTGCTCCCAGGCCTAACAGTGAATAAATTGATTAGAACTTTTCATTGAGTTAAAGAACAAGATAGTAAATGTACTGAATAAAGGGGGTTATAGATTGAGCGCACGCCACTGAACACTCTCAACAATACTTGTCAACAGCTCCCATACGTTACACGCACAAGTCTCATCATTTTATTTATTTAAATTTTTCCAACTGAAGTCTGTAGGTGATTTTTGGTCAGTATAAAATCAACTAAAGTACTATTCTTCAAGTCCAGCTTCTGAATATACAGGAAGCGTATTGCAAATAAATATATAATAATTGAATTTTTTTATCAAGGTAGTGGTATGTTGGTCATTAGTAGGCGGTAGTCTGAAGAGCCATTCGCTTACTGATGGCACTAAGGTAACGTCACTGACTCTGTTGAAATAATCCATTACTTGATTGAAAAAAAATTTTTAGAGAAATGGCACTCCACAAAAGTGTGGATAATTGAATCAGGTTTGTCTCAATAAAAGCAGTTGTCATTGGCTTCTATTCCGTAGACACATAGCTCCTTCTTTGTTGCGATTGTTCGACGTATTAGTATATAATAAAACTCCCTAAGCTTATGGTCGTTACAATGTCACTACACAGATCTTGGTAGTGCTTTTGATTGGTTGAAAGAAAATTCCAACCAATCAAGAGCACTACCAAGATCTGGGTAGTGAACGTCATCAGTATGGAATTTCTGCGCTCGTTACCCAGACGTCGTTTTGCGAGGGCTCAAGTAGCGACCTCGTGAAACGTCGGCTGTTTTCTCAGGCTACAAATGTCCATGGATCTAACAAATATATCGTCCCAATTAAGATGATTTGTCCCGTGTCACTTGCGGTTTTCCTTATTAACATCCAATAGTAATCTTGCATTTAAACTTTGATAGATCAAAAACAATGGTCAGCGAGATCCAAAATTCTGTACGGTGTCGGGCCTGCTGCCTGGCTTTACCGAGAAGATGTTTTGGGATTGCCGGGAGTTTAAAAAATTGCATTTTACTTTATATCTTTGTAAAAACTTCTCGAACGATAGGAATTTACCATTGTCGTCCAGGGTGTCATGTATGGGTACAATACCCTTTTCATACCATTCGTTGATAAAAGAAAAAAAAAAGGTTTACCATCAATTATTATATCTTTATTATTGAACAATACTTATACCTAATCGTACCTTTTTGGTACGCTTCGGCGGCATATCAGGCGAGTTTGGTCGAGCCATGGTTCGTATTTTGGCGAGACGCAGTCGAGCCAAAATACCCATGGTGAGACCAAACGAGCTTGATATGCTGCCAAAGCGTACCAAAAAAGGTGCGATTAGGTATTTACCGTACCCAAATTCGTCCTAAAACCCGGAATTTTTTTTTCAGTTACCGTGATCAGTCAGGCGTTGTAGAGCGACACGTATTTACACTTTTCTGGTCGTCAATACTCTTCTCTAACTCCTCATCTGCCATTTTATTTAATTCTTTTGTTTGGAGTTTTATTTTCTGAATCTTGGAAGTCCAAGAAATTTGGAAAATCCGGCTCCATTTTGAAACTAAAAAAGTTTCAGCGCTGTCCGTAAAGTTCACGCGAGCGCCCGCCAGTGTAGCCGCTTCCAATTTTGGCGCGAAATTGTATTTTTTCCCCTCTCTTACCGTTAAACAAATTACTTTCTCGTTTAACAAATGTAATAGTTTTACGTTTCGTTGTATTTCTGTCGTAATTTTTGCCTCTAAAGTCTGCAAAAAAAATGCGAGTTTCACAAACTGTCCATGATATCGTAGGATATCAGGTCAATGACTTGATATCGTAGAAAATCATGACAGTAAACAAGGCTTCTGATTGGCTAATTCACAATTTGGGTACGGTAACATGTCGCATCACAACAGAAATATTCGGCGCACGCAGACCATCATGGTTGTAGTCCTGGAATAAAACCTGTCATTTTATTTTGTCCGGTTTATTATCTCAAATAAAATTAAAAATTGAAGCATTAACTGTAGACATGTATTCTTTTGGAATTTTCAAGATCAAGGCAGAGTAAATTAATTACGAGATTCCTATACTTTTTACAAATAGGCATTTTTCGTATAGAGATATTGATCTACTTCTCCAGATATCTAGCCTTGTATTTAGATCTTGAATCTTCTTGGACATGTTCCTTTTTTTCCTTTTCCTTCACATTGTAAGAGACAAAAATCCACAAGGCTCTGACAGGTTCCTTCGTCCATTTAAAATTGAAAGGAGTTTGCTTGTATTTGTTTTCCAGGGTCCAAGCCAAATAGCTTTAGTCTTTGCTTTGTTTAAATGGAGTCCAGATGCACTAGAGCATTTTGAACGGAAGATAAGTTATTACAATTCAAAGAGGTGTCGTCCACAAATTGACTTATTTTGATTACTTTTCCAAAGATAGACACTCCCCGTACAGAGCTGTCCGGTCTAATTTTAGCCGCGAGTAGTTCCGCTACCAAAATTAAAAGATAAGGGGAAAAGAGGCAACCCTGTCTTACTCCTCTCAATAATAGATATTAGTTGGTAGCATACCATTATTCATTACTAAACTTTCAGTTTTGTTGAAAAAAAAAACGGAGATCCAGCGTTGTATGCTCTCCCCAAAGTTGAAAAGTGAAAGTGTCTGTTGAATTGCAGACCATTCTACAGTGTCAAAGGCTTTTTTAAAGTCAAGAAGCAGAAGGACACCGGAAATTTCTTGCCATTCAGTTTGTTCTATATAATTAGACTCGCATTTGGCCAATATACCTTTCTTTAACAAAGCCAGTTTGATCTGGCCTTAAAAGCTATTTTGTAGTCGACGTTTAAGAGTGTAATTGGGCGCCAATTTGCTACAGTTCAAGACATGAGTCCTCTTTTGGTATTAAGGTGATTATACCCCTACGCTGGGAAATCGACATTTCCACGCTGCGTTGAGGCTGGGAACATCTACTCCCAAAATATCAAACAATTGCTAGTAAAACCCGGCAGTAAAGCCGTCGTCCCCTGGTGACTTTCCATTTGAGAGAGTATTGAGCGTGTCGCGGCATTTTTGCAAGGTTAATTTTCCTTCCAGAGAGTCTCTTTCGTCGCTAGATAATGTTGGTAATTGTATATTTGAGACAAAGCTATCGAACGTTTCATTTGACACTTTACCAGCGGAGGAATAAAAGGTTCTTTAAAATGTTTCGATTTCCTCCAAGTTTTCTGACTCCTTCGTAGTGGGTTTTTCACTTGCTAATTTAAGTTCACTAATTTTTTTCCGGTTATATATTTTTTCCATATTAAAGAAATATTTGATCGGTTTTTCTTCCCGTTCAAAAATAGCCATCCTACTCTGGAGCGGAACATAGTGCCTTTACCATATTCTGCAGTTTATCTTTTAGTTTATCATATTCCTTTAGTAGCAGTTCCTCATTTGTATTGTCTTAAAGTTATTATTGTTAATTGAATCAATTTCCTCGCGGCACTTTTCTAGGCTCATTCTCAAACTCATTAATAATTCATGAAGTGACCAGCCAATAAATGATGTCTATTTTGGTCAGGTGTATGAGTCTTGACACCCAATGAAACACCAGCTGAAAACACGCCGTGTTCTGATATCAAAACACACGTGTGTTTATATCAAAATTACAACAACAAAAGCAAAAATCTCAATATTGCTCTTTATTGTCATCAACTTACTACAATACTGAACGAATGTTTATTACCTTACATGATAAATCATTGTTTGCAGTTAGCATTTACGTTTACATTGCAGTTCACGAGATTTACGTTTACAGAGCAATTTGTGAACATTGCTAAACACTGTGGGCAATTTTTTCTCGATTGTACCTGAGACTTGCTGGGAAAGCTCCAACTGTTCTTCAAGTCTTCGCACTCGGTGAAGGCAATCTTTGAATTCATGCGCTTCCCGGCTTGATAACAGCAAATTTTTTAACTCGCTTCACTTGCTGCTTCCTGACTTACCTTCCTGAAGTTTACTTTTAGGCCTGCACAGGGCCAGTAAGGATTTTTTGTCTCTACAACTTTCTTGCAGTCGAAACAAGATGATTCCGAAGGTAGTTCTGCCACGATTGAAAAGGACGCCAATGCAAATATTAGCATTGCCATAAATGGTTTGCGAAAAAAACGTGGCATTTTTGGTGGCATTGCAAACAACCAACTACGTGCTAATCACAAGCTTTTGCACACAAAAGCAAACAAATTTTGCTTGTCAGTAAAGTGTTAATTATCTATTGTTTATTACGCGCGACTGAGAAGCCACATTAAAAACTCGTGCTTCGGGTTTCATCAGGGGTTCCAAACACCTCGAAACAATAAAAGCACTCGGCCTATGGCCTCGTGCTTTCATCTGTTTGTTGGTGTTTGGAACCCCCGATGAAACACTCGCACTCGTTGTTGATATATTACATAAAAGATCTTCGATTTTCTTGGCTTTGTTTTTTGAATATGGAATCGTGTCACTTCTATTCTCCATCTTTATTAACCCCCATTTTAATATTTCGTCATCTTCCGCGCAGTATTTGACACAAATTTGATTGTAATTATTCTGCATAAGTTTCACGTACTCTTCGACGTTCAAAAGAGAATTATTGAATTTCCACGATCCAGGGCCTTGGTTGTTTTTAGAGAGATTGATGTCAATTTTAACTGCCTTATGATCAGGAGCCACCGATTACTTAGTAAATAACTGTACTCGTTATGATTATGTGTAATAGGCTTTGCCACTAAGAAGACGTCTAATCTTGATTTAACTTTCAGAGCCCTGGATTCTTAGGTGTAGAACTTGCCATTGTATTTCTCATTATGTCAACTAAATCAAATTCATTCACGAACGACTAAATTTGATAGCAATAATTTGTCTGCCTCCATGGTATGACACCTTTGTTATCGATTGATTCAAGTGTTATATTCCAGTCTCCTCTTATAACAAGGTAACCAACATTTGCCTTAGAAATTAGGATGGTATTCAAATTTTGGATAAAATGTTGCTGATTTGGACTTTATTTGGAGCGTAGATATTGCATATTGAAAGACATTTAAGAGAAGAATTCTGCCATCGACGTCCTTATATAGGATTTCAATTGATACGTTATTACTTTTGGGATTTACAAGGATGCAAACATTTTACACGTTAATAAAAGTAATATTCTTTACTGTCTTTGCAAACAGTTACAATTCAGCACTATAATGCACACATTCATTACCTTTTCTATAGCGCTCACTTTCTTCGTATGCCTTTTTCCTGTCCCAGATCTCTCTTGCAAGTCCTTCAGGGCCTCCCCAAACTTCATATGCCCTACAGGAGAAAAGGTTAAGATTCAGATAAAGGTCGCCTACGATTCAAGTTGAGATTGTTGCACTATTACATAAAGCTGCAACTGTAAAACTACACAGTAGTTAATAACATAATAAATGTATGTACTCCATAGCAAAGACACCAGGTGGGCAGTTCATGGATTATCAATGAATGTATTTCATCTAAAAACACCTTGTTTTTAGCAAAAAAAAAAACCTCCTGTTGACAGTTCCAAAATGAGGGCACTTTGATGTAGAAGACATGGTGCAAGTTATGTGTTCGTTTCATATCAAAATGCTAATTTAACCGGCTGTTAGGTTTTCATTTTCATCAAGAACGTGGTTGTTGATTGGGTTCCACTACAGCTTTACCTAGAACAGTCTAAGTAATGAATAACTGGTTAATGTGCGATGATGTTGTCCATTAAGGTAAACTACCTGGTACCCATGAGCAATTCACCACTCAACAACACGATTACACTTTAGTTCACCAAGTCCTTTTGGTGATGAATACCTTAGGCTTAACCCAGAGAGGTTTATATCCATTTGTATAGTAGAATCGAATGAATTGTTTGCTCCACTGACCCATATACAGCCTGTTGTTTCACAACAAGTACCTAGCCCTTTTTTTTTTCCAACAGAAAGACCCCTTCAATTGTCAGTGACAGGTTATGAAAAAGAGAAGACATATTCAAGTGAATGAAAAACAAAAACAAAATTTACATGAGAAGATAGAAAAGCGAGAAAACACAACGAAAGACAAAGGATGTTACTGAATTAAATCATCATCATATTTCATTGTTGATTGAAAGTTTTCATGACATTGGCCCAGAATATAATTATATGCACGTGTTGTGATCAGTTATGGTATCGATCATCAGCTAGTTTATGTAGTAAATCTTCTTGATAACAAATATTCAAAGGATATTGTTGACTGTTGTGTTAAACTGGGATAAATAAATTTGCCACAATTCATTGGGAGCGGATTGCTAATTTCTTGCATGGGATCGCGCGCTGATTGCTTAGGGTGGTTGAGGTGTACGCGGTTGCCAAACAACAAAAAGGAATCACGACCGCTGACAATAGCGCACTCTCATGTTTATTGAAAAAACGAAATTTACATGTAAAAAATTCGAGAGAAAAGATACTAAAGAGAAAAAGGAAGTTACAGAATCAATTAATCAACTTCGATTCATTGTTTATTAATGAAGACAAACATATTGGTGAAATAAAATACAAAACACTCTTGCAGAAAACTTTTGAAACATTTTTTCTTTAAAAAAAAAAACCAACAAGCAAAAAGCGTCACAACCACGAGATCTGCAGTCAGTGGAACGCTTATTCTCATGTGCTACGCCTTATTGGCCTGTGTTCCTGTTTCGTCATGTTTCCTTATAGAATGAGAAATATTCACATTACTTTTTCTTTCTCGGACGCTATGCTTTACTAACCTGTCTTCAAGTTCTGTTTCAGGGTGTTTGCTCGTATCAAGAAATGGTCTTTTGTTCGAGCTCAAATTTGCTTATTAAGACTTAAGGACGTTCGCGCGAAAACTTCTACGACACAGATTTTTTTCATACTTTGGCTACAGTCAGATAATGATAGAATTATGTGAAGATCATCGCAGTGAAGGTGTTTCAACCTAAGCGGTTGAAAAGAAGAAACCTGAAAAAATTCAGGCTTGAACGGGAATCATCCCATGACCTCTGCGATACCGGTATCGCAGAGGTCATGGGTTCGATTCCCGAAACACCTTCACCCGAAACACCTATCTTTATCCGCAGTTCAAATATATGAATTTCATATATTAATGTTCAGTCAGATAATGAGTTACCTATGTCAGAAATGCAAAAAAATTGGGGTGTCACCGACTTCATTTTTGAAATAAAGCGCGTGGAAAACTACCCAATTTTGACACATCAGTCCTCGTAACTTGACATGGCCTCAGTGCTTGTTAGTTGAAAAGTATTAAAAATGATTAGCTGTAGGCCCACTTTCTCTGTCAACTTTTATTTAGGTGGGTCTGTCAAGTAAATAATCTGAACTGGTGTCATCCTTTTAGCTAAACTCAACCTCTAAGATGGACTTTTGCGAACACCATGCAGCTTCAATAATAGTAGAATTCAATCACGTGGGGGCAGAAAAGTTGAAAAAAATCAGACTTCCACAACACAGATTTTCTTTAATTTTTCACAAAACGTAGCTAATCTACAAAGAAAGTGATCTATCAAAAGAAAATATGGGGTCACCAAACATTTAACAGAGTTAAACCCGTTCATAGATATTAAAGCGCCCACTAGCACTATGTATCTCCACATTTCTTCAACAGCGCATGCACTTAATGCATGACTTGGCATGAAATCGTGAAGTGAATTGCGTGCGTAGTAAGGATGCACAGAAACAATTGGTGCAAACGTCCTTAAACAATGGCCCATTGTTCTTAGCTGACACTGCGAGAATTTACCGAAACCAAGCCAAAGAGATTATGTATGATTGCGCATTATGATTCAAATGCTTGTTAGCCATTTTTTAGTCATTCACATTTGTAAAATAATTCATATTTAGCACTGTGGAATATAAATGCACCACACAAGCAACTCAGTACAAAACAGAGATGCTACAGGATTGAGACTGTTTTCAGGTTTTCAGCTGTTAGATTATGCAATAAAAAAACTCAAATTTGCAAACTTTCACCAATGCAATGCTACTTGCAAGAATCACATTTGATATCCTACATGTACAGTGTACATAACTCCAGTAGCCTTAACCTTATTAGTCTTATCACTGGGGTGAACCAAAAGAGATTTCCAGGTATTGTATGGATTGTGATGAGTTGGACCACCATGGTGCACTATGGTGAAATAGTGCACCATGGTGGTGCACTACAGTATTACTGAGCATGTCAGAATAATAATCCCAAGATAAAAATGAATTTTATCGCTTATACTTTTCATAGAGTTTCCAATTCCCAACTTTTAATGTTTATAGGAGTTTCCACTATACACACTATAATGACATCCTAACTGAAACACTACCTTTTCTCTACATCAGACTTCAGATAACAAACATCTGGAGGTTGTTCTGGGTCACTGTAAGCACTGCGAACTGCTGTAGTCTTTAGACCTTCTAAATCACTGAAATTCAAATTTTGTTAACCATTGTCTTGTAGTGTCACTCAGAATTTAAAGGATTAAAGGATTAATTTTATCTTATTTAAACAGAATAAACCCATCAGTGAAAGTTGGGGTCAAACATTATTAACAACCTCTGTGGGCTAACAACTGCCAGGGAAATCCAAAATGATGTCATTTAGTCATCTACATGATACTGTACATTCAACAATCAATCAAACAAAAGTCAATCCATCCATCAAACTGAATAAAGGAAATATGTTTCAGTTGACAGAGGTGGAATGATATTTATAGCAAATTAATTAGTCTGTGTTTGTTTACAAGTTGCTTCTACATCTGTAGCAAACTCTGTTTCAAAATTAACAGTATTCATGATTAGGAATATAGATATCTGTCACAAATTCTGTAGGCTGGATTTCTGCTCAATCGGCCCCGACTTTCCTTCCCTAAAGAGAGGGGAAAGCATGGAATAATTTCCCAAAAAACGGCTGGTTATGAAGCCTACAAATTCTGCTTTAAATCGGCAGGCATCAGCTGTCTTCAAAGAGAGAACATTTTCAAACTAAGTGATATTTGACAGTAACTTGGCAACAGCTTTTTCCTCCCAAAAACTGTCAAATGAAAAACTAAAATTCACCACCTTTCTATATTTATCACAAAATAGGACTGTTTGGAAAATTAATGAAATGAAACTACCATGATAATTTCTGTCAAGTTTCATTTTTTTTATCTGTAATATTAAAATTTAAAAAGTAGTTTGAAGTCGTCTACTGTTTTGAAAACAGATGCCGTTGCATGAACAGCTGGTATAAATCAATCATTGTGTTACACACCTTGGTTTCAGGAGGTAGTCACTCATGGCACGGGTGGTAGAAATAAATGTGTTTTGATAATATTTTCTGTCATAATTGACCTCCCCTGGTGGTAGTTTAAAGAGCTTCTTTGCTCGCTCACCTAAATGATATCATCAGCATTATTTACAACAATAATTATTACGAAATTATGAATATACATTTTGTATGAAATTCATATATTTGAACTGCGGAATGAAGAAATAAATGTGAAGAAGATCCTCGCAGTTGTTAACGCAACTTATGCAGTTGCGAAAAGAAAGCCTGAAAAAATCAGGCTTGCCGGGATTTTTTCAGGCTTTCTTTTCGCAACTGCATAAGTTGCGTTAACAACTGCGAGGATCTTCTTCACATTTAATAATTATTACGTTACACAGTATAACAAGGAATGCAATAATATTAACAGTATATAGTACATGCTTTTACAATGTATGTAATGTTATTCACAATCTACCTTTGTTAGTGGTCTTCTTATTGACAGGATTCTCTTTGGTCGTATCATCTGACAAACCTCCATTGCATCCTGCATGGCTTGAAACTTCTCTGAAGTTTTTATATCCTTCCAGAAAAAGAATGTTTTGAACATATAATAATTTCAGCAAATGAATGTAATATGCTTTCAGCTACATTGTCATTCAAATCAACAAGTTAATATTATTACAATAAACAGATCTTAAAGCCTCAACTAGAGAAAAAATGCATAATTTTCATTGGTTGTGGGAAGAATGGGAGTTGTGGAGTTGTGAGTTATCAGTTGCTGTTGCCAGTTGCAGTTGTGAGTTGCAAGCTGTCAGTTGCCAGTTGCAATTTGCAATTGAGTGTTGCAGTTTGGAGTTTGTGGGATATTTATAGCTGCGAAGTAACAGCTGAAATTGCAAGTCCATTCTTCATACTTTTGACTAGCAGACTAAGGCTGTGGTTGATTGTGTTGCTTTTCAGAAGAGATCGATGAGCCAATGGCTTATATGCCGCCAAAATACACAGCATATGAAAGCGGACTTCAAGAAACATACTCTTCCCACCTTGCTTTTGTTTTACCCAAGAATTTAAAAATGATGATATTAACAATAACTAACACCAAAACAACAGTATCACCTTAATATAAAGTTAGTGGAATACACATGCAGACCACATCACAGATAGATGAAAGTTTCCCACACACTGAGCATGAAGTCACTTTCTGAAAAATGTTGGTCAAGTTATTTTTGCATGGTTCTGAACTGAATCTATGGCAAGGTTCACAAACTTGAAACAGAGACATATTTTTTAATTTTCCATATATGTACTGTATCTTCAAATTGGGCTCAAAATGTATATTTGTTAACTTACTGACAGCATGATACACTCAGTTAATCAACTGGAAATGCACTCCGCTAAAAGGATGATAGTTGAGTAAAAACAAAACATTTCCTTGCAAACTTTAGTAATAAAGTTCTGCAGAAATTTGAACAACATTTTGAAGACAGAATTTGGTAAAATAAATTTGTAAGCAATCTACTTTAACCAACATCCAACCACTCAGGAAATTTGTTAGTGGGTTATGGGTAGTTCAGCCATACATGAGAAAAAAGAACGCAATTGGTACATGTATATATACACAAACACTGAACTTGTTTTATGTTCAACTTAAGTTATATCCAAAAACTCAACAATCCTTGAAAAACACAACAAATGAAACAAAAGTTTATAATTATATCTAAACAAATACACTGAAGTAAGCAACGGGAAATCACCCTAACACTGAGGAAGCTTAGAGAGTCAGCAAACAAAAACAAGACCTCTATGACTGTAGACAGGTAGACAGGAGGTTATGGGCTTTTGTTGTAGTTTATGAGAAAATAGAAATCCAATTTTTGGTGGGACAAAAATTGGACTGGCAAAAGTAAGCACATGAATATGGCAGTGTTTAAGTGCCCGCCAGCTGGATATGGTTCGTTCAGTGAAACTCTACGGAAAGGCACACTCAAACATTCTGAAAGTATTCTATATGTTTAGAATTGTGAAGTGATTCAGAAAAGTATTTTTGTTTAATGTGTAGATGACGAATTATCTGAGCTTGTGCATACTACAGTTGTAATTTTAAAGCAGTATGTTTGCAACACTTACAATACTTGTGGTTTGACTGCCAGTCAGAAACTCTCATACAATTTGGGTAGAATTTCTCCTTCAAACCTCCTGGGAGTATTTGATATTTGTTTAGAATAACCAAGTGATTCAAAATACCAATTTGGTTTTGCAGTTGACACATTTTCCTAGCTTGAGCATACTATATATAGAACTGCTAGCTTGATCGCTAACTAAACCGAGCTGTCTTGCCATCATAGTGAAATTGTCCAATCAGAAGAGAACAGCAAGCTGAGATTACCATATTTGTGCGCAGAGGATGGCGGACAGATACTGACATTTGATTTCATGTGCAAGAACCCGAAAACATTGCCGTTTTATGGTTAGAAACATTAGAAAAGATGGAACTTATCCGGAGTATGGTTGTTCATTCCCTGTGGAATTATTCTGGTTTAAGGCAATTTGTGGTGAGACAGTGGAAATGGCATATTTCAAGAATTAATAAACAGAGGTATTCTTGGTGTGGGTGAATAGTGTATCACCTTACATATTCATTGGGAGGATAAATTAGAAAGACTCTTATTCTCCCTCGGAGAGCGAACCTTTGTCCCAATTAATAGCAAGTAAGTAAGGTATAAACTAAGAAACACTGTTAATTTCATATAATTTTATTGAGTTATAAGTTGGTGTGTGGGATGAAAAAATACAGCAGAACTGCAATCAAATAATGGAGCAATTGCAGAATACCCCACAACTCTAGACACACTGTGTATCCGGCTATGCGTCTATGCAGTCATATCTCTCCAAGTTCACTGGACACAAGGCTGTGTGTCTAACACTTTTACCCAGTGAAACTTTAACTCTCAAAGTTCATCGAAAGAGTGGCTACACGACTATGTGTACAAACCATGAAAATTCATTAATAGTTCTCAAAGTTCACTGAAAAATTGGCTACGCATGTATGCGTCTATGCCGTAAAATTTTATTCACACTCTCATGTTCACTGAAAAGCGGCTACACGTCTAAATGTCTACACCGTAAAAATTTATTCATACTCTCTAAGTTCATGTACAATGAAAAGTGGCTACGCATCTACATGTCTACGCCATGAAAATTTCTTCGTACTCTCGAAGTTCACCAAAAAAGTGGCCACGCATCTACGCCGTGAAAATTTATTCATAGCTCTCAAAGTTCACTGAAAAAGTGGCTCTGCATCGACACATCTACACTGTGAAAATGTGGAGGTCATTTGCAGAATACATTGTTGTCGGTATTTGTACAGGAATCTGACCTTTTTAGAACGAAACATGCACTACTGATAGCGCCTAGGCGTAGACATGTAGCCGTGTAGCCACAAGAAAATCATTTGTCCCTTAACCTCTAGGACACGTTCATCCCCAGTGCTTGCTCTGACGACATAGCCAATGTTAGGTGGATACGCAGTACAGCTAGAGTTGCAGGGTATACTGCAATTTGGCCCAAATAATAAATCACTTCAGCCCACAAATGGTTAGTGGTAAGAGGAAGTTCTCGAATGGCGAAATTGATTGAACCTTCACATTTTTTTACAGCTGCGATGATGAGGTCTGGACATACCCAGAGATGTAGCCTGCGAGCAAGCTCTCTCGGGGTGGAGGCGCAAAAAAGGGAAAAGGGAGAGAGAGCTTGCAGTGATATCTCAGGAATTTGAATATCTGCATTGAAAATTTCAATGCAAAATGCTGATTGGCGGAGATTTAATTTGGTAATGACGTCATCAATCTTCATGTGAAGACGACAATGTGACGTAAAGAACGACACTATCATTTTCAGAATTGAAATTGCCTACGCCAAAACTGCCATCAAAAGCAAAACTGTTAAATGTAACTTATACTAAAAATCGAAGGTTGTGATTTTAGAAAGGGAATCAGAGTGAAGTAGCAATTTTTTTCCTGGGATTATTTTTAGTTTACAGTGCACTGAATTTGCATACTGTGAGTCTCAAAATAAATTGCGTGAGCGATGTGGGAACAAACTGAACCTTTCTTTCGTGCACTTTATCCTTCGACTAAAAACTGAAATAGTAAATGAAGCTCATATTGAAACTCAAAGTCAATGACAACTGTTACAGAATTTGCAAGAAATAGGGAATAATAGTCCAAAGTTAGTTTCAGTTCAAAAGTGCATCAAATTTGCATAATGCGTGAAATCTGAGTTTCTTTCACATGTTTTAAACATGTTTGTTACATTGAATCTCGTTTCTGGTTTGCGCTGATTGGCCAAAACCTGACAGCTCAGACAACAGGGAGCCACATCTGCACTGGGGGCGGAATTCCATTTTCTGAGACGTTGCTGCAAGCTCTCTCTCATTTTCCCCTCCTTTGCGCCCTCACCCCCGAGAGAGCTTGCTCGCAGGCTACCAGAGATGTGGCCTTGTAGTGAAATCAGAGGTTATTTGTCTTCATGGGGTTGGCTTACGGGTCAGTGTTTTGTTGAAGCCCACACCACGTACATTTCTGATTATAGGGGTCAATAAGGGACTGTTCGTTATTTATGCCTAAGGGGGGGCCGGTGTTTAGAGTGGGGGGGTAAAATTTTCAAAATCAATGAAAAAGGGGGGTGTTTTTTTTAAATACAGTAGAAATAAGGGGGGTAAACTTTTAGAAACTGTTGTTTCAACACTTGTGTAGCCGCTTTGCAGACATATTTAAAAAGTTGATCTCTGTTTCGAGAATTCCATTTCCAAAGAACCTGGTCTTTATAGTTTGAAAAGCCAAGAAAACGTGACGTGGAGTAGCGTTATTTAAAGGTTCCAATATATAACTTATTAAATCCCTTTAAAATACATGCAATCTGATATTTGTAGCAAAACCCACACGTGTCATTTGCCGGGGCCAGTTGTAGTTTACAGTATTGTAGTGCATAGGTATATAGCCATCCTCAAACAGCAAAACTGGTTCAAGTCTTGCAATGAACTTCTTGCAAACTCTCCTACCGTTGATTTCTCTCAAATCGGATCTTCTCTGGGCCCACGTTAACACCAGCGCTGCAAATTTACTTTCCTTGCTGAGTGCTTCCATACTGTACGATCACAAATGACCTTGCACTTGATTTTGGTTTATCGGCACGCGGCCAGAACACATGTTGTACGCAATTTCGCAATTGTAAGCACGTCGCGTCCTGAGGGTAGGGGAGAGGGGGGGGGGGGGGTAAAATTTTGAACCTGCCACATAAACGGGGGGTAATTTTTTAAAATACCCACTTTCGGGGAGGGGTAAATTTTTCATATGCCTGAATTGGTTGCAAATCACCGACCCCCCCTTAGCCATAAATAACGAACAGTCCCTAAGAGGTCAGCTTATTTATTTTGTAACTTTGCAGTTCAGTAAACTTCTTTCCCATTATTTTAGCTTCTGTTAACCTCAATTTCAGTGAAAAAAACGTTAAGCTTGCTAGTTTCGTTACTAGTGGGAGTTGATAGGTGCAAATCACTCGTGTACTTTACCTTTATATAATTCACCGTATTTCCCAATATTTTTCCATGGAGAAGAACCTCTCAATCGATGAAACAGACTAATGCTCACATTTTGTGGGGTATGTTTCCATACAGCTGTCCACATTTTTTATCAAACACCTTCCCCTTTGTCAGCCATCTTTGTATTTCTAGAACCCAGGCGTTTTCTCAACCTTTTTGTGTTGTCCGCGCGAAACCTGGAACGGAGATTGTCCGCGCAAGATTATCACAGTCTACAGTATTACCATTGTGGTAGGTTCTTGAAAATCACGGATGATTGATTGGTATGTTAATGATATATATTGGCATGGAAGGGGTGGAAGTGGAATAATATTGCGACTGTGGTATTCTTGGGGACAGGACTAGGTTATGCGGTTCATAATTGATTGGTGTGTTGTCTTCGCAGGTTGTTCAAGGTCATTGAGGCATACATTTCGGGCCTTGAACTTCCTGAGGCTTTTGAAGCGTTTTCTGGGTAAAATAATTCCCGGAGTAGATTAGATGTATGACAATAAATTTATCTGGTAATGAAAAGTCCTTGAAAATACTGTAGATTTTGATTTGCAAAGAAAAGTTTACTCAGGTGGGTGTTAGGACTCTCAGGAAGCTCCCTGGTCTTCAGTTTAGGTTGGGGAAAGAAATTGTGTGTTTAAGTTGGCTGCCTGCGAAAAGATTGCAAAGAAGTCCTTATGTGTTGATGTTTTTTTATCTGCGAGTATAATTATCTCTTTATACATGAGTTGAAATAAGTCAGTAAAGTCCACGAAAGGAGATCATCTGGTACGGGTTTCAGTTATAAACTATCAAACAATCATCCGCATCTTACAGAGTTAAAGGACTTTCTTTACAGCTTTCAGTTTGAGTGTTATGCGGTTTATTTCGAGCTGTTATACCTGTTGCTCGGCCAGGATTTTCCCCGAATTTCATTTGCCAGAAGAGTCCTGACTCGTTCCCGTTATTGAGCTTTCCAGAATCGACCGCTAATAAAGTGTGTTTTGTTTCTGTAGTTCATGTCAGTTTAGTTTTGTAGTTCCCATCGTTGAATGTGTGCGGCTTGCTTCGTGGTTATGTCATTGATCTAATGATGTAACGTCATTCTGAACTTTTCGAATGATGTTTGAGATGTTTCTTCGCTGACGATCACCAAAAAACATTTTTGAAGTCCTTGTCAGCAAAAACTTTCAGTGTTTGCTCCCGCTTACCCTTTTAGGGAGAAAATCTAAAACGATCTAAATTGTGAGATTTTCCATGCACGAAAAAATTTGATTTTCATAATTCAACAAGAAAAGCCCCAGGGGCATTAGACCCCGCCGTTTTCCCCTTCCCCTCAGGGTGCAAAATACATTACGGTCACTCAAGATACGAGCCCAAGTGGTGTAAATATATGAAGTTGGTAATTTATCGTACCTTTGACGTGTTTGCTGCCCCCCCCCCCCCCACCTCCCCATGTCTTTTCTGCACCCTTCGCCTTGTGATAACATGAATCCCTAACAGTATGAACACTTTTCCCCTCCCTCATTTCTTGGGCATTCACCCGTTCCAGCACTCGCGAAAAAAACGTGATGAAATAGTTTGTCCATATCGTGACTCAGTTACGTCACGTTTTTTTTTAACGAGCTAACATCTCAGCGTAATTCTCAATAACAAAGGGACGGAAATGAGATTTATTGATAAGTCTACGTTTAGGCCATGATTCGATGAATGATTTGGCGAAAGCAAGGGACTTACCCGAGTCAGCTTCTGTGTTTCAGTGACGTAATGTTTACGTGCCAGGGCAAGTTAGGCGAATTCATACCAGCTTCAAAGCTCGCTAGCACCTTCGTCCTTGCTCTCATCGAAGAGAAGTCAGCTCCATTGAATTTCTTGTACTTTTCTACACAACTTTCCCTAAAGATTTTGGCGAAGCAAGGCAAAACTGCCAAAAAAATGCTTGAATTCGCTGTCGCGTTATTCGACTTGGCGAAATCAAGGGACTTCCCCGAATCGGCTTCTGTGTTTCAGTGATGTAATGTTTACGTGCCAGGGCAAGTTAGGCGAATTCATGACAGCTTCAAAGCTCGCTAGCACCGTCGTTCTTACTTTCACCGAAGGGGTTTTTATGCCATTGAATCGCCAGTAATTTTCTACACCAACTTTCATGAAAATTCTGGCGAATAAATGCTAAACGAACGAAGATTACCGGCAATTATTGTTTTGACCGAGTGGAGGTCTGGGGCAAGTGACCACCCCCCCCCAAAAGGAAAGCCCCAGGGGCATTGGACCCCGCCGTTTTTCCCCCTCCCCTCGCGGTGCAAAATACAGTACGGTCACTCAAGATATGAGCCCAAGTGGTGTTACCATTGATGTGTTTGCTGCCATCCCCCCCCCCCACGTCTTCTCTGCACCCTTCTCCTTGTGATAACATGAATCATTAATAGTATGAACACCTTTCCCATCCCTCATTCCTTGGTCATCCACCTGTTCTGACACGCGCGAAGAATAACCTGCGATCAGGCCGAATTTAGCATCGCTCTCATATTCTCTTACGTTGGTCGCTCGCTAAAGTAGGGCCTGATACAATGTCTCACAAGAGTTCGTGCACGGCGGCCAAATTTTGGACGCGGGAATCTCGCAATCTGATTGGCCCTT
This sequence comes from Siderastrea radians, assembly GCA_964017195.1. Classification (NCBI taxonomy): domain Eukaryota; kingdom Metazoa; phylum Cnidaria; class Anthozoa; order Scleractinia; family Rhizangiidae; genus Siderastrea; species Siderastrea radians. The sequence continues at coordinate 17,439,471 of OZ024894.1, read as the reverse complement.
TTACAATAGAGCTGTCAACGGAAGTAAATTGTCTACGAGACTCGCTCACAATTTTCGATCCGACCTCCATCGCCAAGGAACAAGTCTGCTGAGGTAAACGTGTCGCTCAAAGATATTCTCGTCGTTCTAGGAGAATTGTCATCATTTCTTTCTCTCCTGAGAATGGCGTCCGGTTTGACACAAGCTGTCTCTAACTCGGAGCAGAAAAGTACAGCAACAGTGAAGTACGTATCCCGTTTTATCGGATCGTGTCTCGAAATTTTCATTTGAAGGCTTTCAGCTAGTATTGAAAATATGCACTGCAGAGTAGTGGTTGTTTCCGCGTTTTAGGAAACAAATCGAACAACAGAGGGACTAGTATCTTTCGCCAAGAGTGATCAACAAGTCAACCGATAATTGATGTTGAGCGAGAGCCGCACTCAGCGAGATGCTGTGTATTTATTTTACCTAAGTAAGAAAGACTTTCAGTGTCATTCGGTGTTACTAATGTCGTTTTATTGATCTCTGACATTGATATCAAAGGATCTGACTAGGTTTATAATAAATGTTCTTCGTTTTAAAATTCGCTGCTGTTCAGAGATGAAACTCGCTGGTAATGTCAAATATTTATCACTTCTGTAACTAAATTAAATTACAAAACACTCGTTTGTTTATAAACGGTTTTATTGATATCTTTATTCTAAAGAGTGAAACTGAAGGTATTTCTCTTAATTTCCCAAGGTATTTTACGCAGAAAATCGGTGACAAATACATAGAGAATATTTCCGGAAACCGCCTGAAATGAGAAAGGATTCAAACATGCAGCATATTTTGGTACATGAGAACCTCATCGTGTTCTGAATTTTCATTCAGTTTCAGCTAAGACAAAGCAGCTATGTAAAATACCGGAGCGCCTACCTTTAACCTTTTCACGCCCAAGTAGCCATATAAGGCCACTTAATGGTCGTGCTCATTGTACCACCTGTGTCGGCATCAATTTAAATGTCAGCAGATATTCTTGATAAGCAAATGGTAGAGCTAGGATAGATCTAGGAGTCCAAATTTTGGCTTATGCGCATGCACCAAATTAAAATATTCTACATTTTTGTACCTAATCTTGGGAAATCTACCTATTTGGTAAAAAATCAGTTTTTCAGCAAAACTAAGGCCCATTTTGCGTCATGGCAGCCTAAAAACTGATTAAAAATAGCGACTTTTTGGTAAAAGCTTGGGAGTGAAAGGGTCAAATTGTAAATTTGAGCGCTAGTGCCAAGATTTATTGCAGTCTGTGATTTTCTTATTTTTGCCGACATTTGCGGACTTTTTGCGAATGCCGTTATGGGAAATTTGCATACCGAGGAGCAAGCAAGCAGAACAAATTTTGTTTGGCTGTTTTGTTGAATGTCAATCAATCAAAAAAGTGGGCGGCAGACGTTCCGTAGAAGGATTGTATCAGGCTCTATTTTTCGTTTCGCCCTTCCCGCCTGAATGTTTCACCGAGCGAAACGAAAATAGAGCCTGATCGCAGGTTACGCGAAGAAGAACGTGACGAAATAGTTTTGACCATAGCGCGACTCAGTTACGTCACGTTTTTTTAAAACGAACTGACAAGGGCACGCAAATGAGATTTATTGGTAAACTGCCAAAAATGCTTGCATTTCACTGTTGAATTATTCAACTCGGCGAAAGCAAAGGACTTCCCCTAATCGGCTTCTGTGTTTTAGTGATGTAATGTTTACGTGTCAGGGCAAGTTAGGCGAATTCATGCCAGCTTCAAAGCACGCTAGTACCTTCGTTCTTGCTTCCTTCGAAGGGGTTTTCATGTCATTAAAACGGCAGTAATTTTCTACACCAACGTTCTTGAAAATTCTGGCGAATAAAAGCTAAACGAATGAACATTACCGGCAAGTATTGTTTTGACCGAGCGGAGGTCTGGGGCAAGTGACCACCAAGAAACAAGAAAAGCCCCAGGGGCATTAGACCCCGCCGTTGTTCTCCCTCCCCCGGGGGTGTAAAATATGTTACGGTCACTTAAGATAAAAGCCCTTGGCTGTGTAGCGAAAGACACGACGAGTATTTCTTTGGCCGAGCGAAAACTGAAGGTCTGGGGCAAGTGACCAACCCAAAAAAAAAAACCACGGAAAAAAATGGGTATTACTAGACCCCGTCCTTACGGCGGGGTAACAAGAAAAGCCCCAGGGGCATTAACCCCGCCGTTGTTCGAACTGCCCTTGGGGTACAAAATATATTACGGCCACGTAAGATACAAGCCGAAGTGGTGTAAATTTTAAAAGTTGGTGGTTTCTCGTATCTTTTACATGTACGTGTTTGCGATAATAATATAAATCAAGACATGACCTGCCTAATCACCCTGTTTTAGCGTGCGTGACGAAGAGCATGATGAAATATTTTGATCATAGCGTGACTCAGCCAGGCCTCGTAGCCCAGTTGGTAGACCGACGGTGTTCTAATCCGGAGGTCGTGGGTTCAAATCCTGCTGGGATCAAAGATTTTTCTTTTATCTTGGTTCTCATTTCTAATTTCTTCTTTTAAGGCCTGTGGCCGAAGGGGAATTATAGAGGGCAGTATTGCTCACTTCTTGGCACTCATACATACACTTTACATCATAATTACTAAGTTCATAGCAATCGCGAGTTCATGCCAGCTTTCAAACTTAAGCTCACTAGTACATTTGTCCTTGCTCTTAACTCCATTGAATTCCTTATACTTTTCTACATAACTTTCCCTAAAGATTTTGGGGAAGCTAAGCAAACTGCCAAAAAAAATGCTTCCATTTTACTGTTGAATTATTCAACTTGGAGAAAGCAAGGGACTTCCCCAGTGATGAAACGTTTACGTGCCAGGGCAAGTTAGGCGAATTCGAAGACGTGAAGGGTATTCGTTTGGCCGAGCAAAAACTGGAGGTCTGGGGCAAGTGACCACCAAAAAAACAAGAAAAGCCCCAGGGGCATTACCCCGCCGTTCCCCCTTCCCCTCGGGGTGTAAAAGATATTATGGTCACTCAAGATACAAGCTCTAGCCTGTGTAGCGAAAGACGCGATAAGTATGTTTGGCCGAGCAAAAACCGGAGGTCTGGGGCAAGTGACCACCAAAAAAATGGAAAATAAAAAAAAAAGGGTATTACTAGACCCCGTCCTGACGGTGGGGTAAAAAAAAGGGTATTACTAGACCCCGTGCTGACGGTGGGGTAAAAAGCCCCAGGGGCATTGTATGTTTTCCCCCTCCCCTCGCGGTGCAAAATACATTACGGTCACTCAAGATATGAGCCCAAGTGGTGTAAATTTTTGAAGTTGCTAATTTATCTTACCATTGACGTGTTTGCTGCCATCCCCCCCCCCCCACGTCTTCTCTGCACGCTCCTGCTTGTGATAACATGAATCATTAATGGTATGAACACCTTTCCCATCCCTCATTCCTTGGTCATCCACCTGTTCTGACACGCGCAAAGAAGAACGTGACGAAATAGTTTTGACCGTAGCGTGACTCAGTTACGTCACGTTTTTAAAAACGAACTGACAAGGGCACAGAAATGAGATTTATTGATAAAGAAAAAAAATCTTAAAATCTCAAGGGAACGGTTATCTACCGAAAAAAGAACGTACAAGTCTACTTCTAGGTCGATTAATGATCTGGCGAAAGCAAGGGACTTCTCCGGATTGGCTTCTGTGTTTCAGTGACGTAATGTTTACGTGTTACGGCAAGTTAGGCGAATTCATGCCAGCTTGAAAGCTCGCTAGCACCTTCGTCCTTGCTCTCATTGAAGAGAAGTCAGCTCCACTGAATTTCTCGCACTTTTCCGCACAACTTTCCCTAAAGATTTTGGTGAAGCAAAGCAAAACTGCCAAAAAAATGCTTGCAATTCACTGTTGAATGATTCAACTTGGCGAGAGCAAGGGACTTCCCCGAATCGGCTTCTGTGTTTTAGTGATGTAATGTTTACGTGTCAGGGCAAGTTAGGCGAATTCATGCCAGCTTCAAAGCTCGCTAGCACCGTCGTTCTTGCTTTCATCGAAGGGGTTCTTATGCCATTAAATCGCCAGTAATTTTCTACACCAACTGTCATGAAAATTCTGGCGAATAAACGCTAAACGAACGAAGATTAGCGGCAAGTATTGTTTTGACCGAGCGGAGGTCTGGGGGAAGTGACCACCAAGAAAAAAACGGGTATTACTGGACCCCGTCCGGAGGGCGGAGTAAAAAAACGGGTATTACTAAACCCCGTCCTCACGGCGGGGTAATTAGCGGAATGTTTTCTAATAGATGTAATGTTGGCATGATTTCTGACACGAAAATAACTGTTTGTCAATCTCGAGTTTTTAATAAATTATATACACGCAAAAACTAACCCAACGTCTGATTCTCTTCAGCAATGTGAATATTTTTCCATATTCATTCTATTATTACGAAAAAAAAAACGATTTTAAGTTTCCAGACCTATGATTGAATATTTCTTTTCAAATGCCGGATTACTTTTCCTAAATCCCGTCAATTCTAGTCTCGCTAGTTTCGTCCCTTATTTTTTTTCAACTGCCTGATATCTCGCCCCATCAGTGACGTTCTCTACCATGCAACCAAATCCTGTTCCTGATCACACTCAGAACAACAAAAGGAGCGGGGACAAAATGGTAGTAAAAAACAACTGCGAACTATCCGAACGGATCCCCTCGTTGCTTTAGTCTGTTTCTTCAACGATTTGCAGTGTAGTCTCCTGTCCATTCGTATGGGTCTTCAATCGCCTATATTTAACAACAGAGATTTTTTAATACGCATTTTCGATATTTCTCTAGAAGTGATGAACTCAGTAAGACTAAATTGATACGCATCAGACGCTAGTGAACACGTGATGATCGGAAAGTGACAACAAATCGAAAGTTACTGATTCGTTATCGATGAAATCGCTTCCAAGATGTAGATATTCGCTCTAAATAACACGCCAAGTTTAAAATATTTTTTATATGTCATAAACTGTTGAATACAGATTCCACGTACCAATAATTTGTTAATTGAAACCTGCTTTCAAATATCATTATTTCAACGTATGTAATTAAAACAACAAGATTTATTGTGACACAACATTTTCAAACTAATTTGACATGTTAGTTTTGTTGCCTGTAAAACGATAGATACTTTGGGTTTGACGCATATTTTCTACTAGCAAATTCCAAGATAACAAATCCGAATATATATCTTTTTATTACTGTTGTGGGAAACCTAGACAAGACAAGACATGTAAGACATGTACCCCTCTTTATCACGGATGTCTAGAGGATCTGGCAGTTGCGAGAGAAAGAGAAAAATTTTACGTCTTTCAATGTGGTATGACGCAGTTTGTGTTATCTAGAAACTTTCGGTGTTGATTTTCGGATCCTCTGAAAAAGCTTAATTAACGTTTCCGCGATTGCGGTTATCTTTGCCTTTTATTCGGTTAGTGGTATTAAGTAATGATCAATCTACAAAGGTATGAGTAACAACTGGTATTTTTTAAAGTTGATGACCTGTTGACTGGAAAGTTGTTGCAGAATAAAGATATTAGTGAAGTATACGGCTCTTCTAATAAATAACATTTCAATGGAACTTTTTAAAGTTAATATTGGATCCAAACTCATCCACTGAAACTGTAAAGAGAATAGAGAATATCATACAGAGGCTAAGACTGCCAACTGCGAGGAATCACCCTCATCAGCCGTTGACCATGAACTATTGTAGTCTCCGCGGCTTTCAACGGGACTACAGTTCCCGGCGCCGCCAGCGGCAGATGCCACTGGTTGATGCCTGGTCAGGCGTAATAGCAGCAAGTGTATAGTACATAAAGAGTGCCCCTAGCAGCAGACCTCAAAGGTCTCTGCTGTATATGAAGAGTGTCCCACGCAGCAGATCTGCCAGGTGCCAGGTGCTAGGTGCAGTTTCAGCGGGATAGCAGAGAATCAGCGTTCTCCGTCAATGCAAGCTTAGTTGCGTGAAACACTGCGTGGTAATTGCCAGACCCAGTTGAATCCTACCTCCGCCTTCTCTTGGAGAGACAATGGCTACCCGCTGAGTTTCTTGGAGCGTCCGATGTTTGACAGGAAGGACATGGTCGATCTAGCGATGAAGCCAATGCAACCGATTTCAACGGGGATAACGCTGCAGGACCAGCCTCGATTTTCACAGATAGCTCGAAAAGGCTCGTATCGGGTTCTCTTGCCCTCGGTACAAGTTACAGGTACAGTTACAGGTACAGTTACAGTTAGTTCAACGACGTGCACATATATGCAGGAGTCGGAGCAAATTACGATATCTGGGCGCTCATTTGTGATGGCAGTGTGAGCAGGGAAGTGCAGGCCTTCAGAGAGGTCAGCCAACATTTGCCAATCTTGGGCTTCTTTAAACAGTCCGGACTGTTTCGTTCTCTTTACAGCAACTGGTTGAGGCCGTTTACTCTCCCTGTGGAACTTATGACTTGGTTAGGTTCTTCCTTAGCTGGTGTTTTGTTGATGCCAGCGCATTGGATCTGTGTGATGTCGGCTAGAACCTTCAACACTTTGTTGTGTCTCAAGGTGTACTTCTGCAGTAAGCTAATAAAAGGCTGCTAACACATCCTCTAGGGTGGCACGTATTTTGTTACAGGTACAGCAAGTTCCTGCACGGAAAACCAGGGATGTACTTTATTGCCCAAGTCAGCTCTATAGCTTTGCACCTCACCGACGATGTCCTTTGCTCGGAGGCTAGCTTCTGCTTCCATCACCTCCCGTACAGCAGTCCATTTCCGGCTGGAATTCACCTCAGTTTGTACCTCGCGGATCACTTGGTCGGGCGAGCCCCGAGCCCCTATCATGTAGAAACGCACTTTGCCAGCCTTGAATTCATCAACGATGGAAGAGATTGGTAGCTGGACCTTCGCTGAGCAGCTGTACAGCCCGATAGATGTAAAACGGGGAAGGACACCTAGCCATTTAATCAGGAATTTGTTGACGTGGCGTGGGATTGTTTCAACACGAGTGAGTGTCACCTCGTATATCTGTAGCGGACACAGGAGGCGAGGGAGGAGGCCATGTTGGAAGATCCAAGCCTTCAGCTTTCCAGGGAGGTTGGTCTCATCGATGGCTGTCAATCCTTCCCTAGCAGTCTTCTCAATCTCGGTACCACGATGACGATCAGTAAGCGGAATGCTTTACCAACGGCCAAGACTCTTTACAGGCTGCTCCTCTGTGGTGGGAATCTGGTCACCACCAATGGAGAAGCGGATTTCCTTGACTTGACCATGGACGATGGAGAGACTGCGACTTTTCTTGGGCTTCGCTTTCATCCGGCACCAAGTGAAGAACTCGTTCACACACTGGAGGAGGCGCTCAGTAAGAATGCTTCCATCGGTGGTAGCACTGTACGTCCATCCAACACCTCCCCCTATGATGCGTCTTTGGCTCCCCAAAGTAGCATCTCCATACATATGTTGAAAAGGAGTGGAGAGATGACGCAGCCCATCATGATGCCAACCTCCAGCGCTTGCCAGTTGGTTGTGTAACACTGGGTAGGGAAGTGCATGAAGGCTGAATCAGAGTACGTTTGCAGGAGAACCATGATCTTTTCTGGGATGTGAAAGAAGTCGAGGGATTGATAGATCAGGTCATGGGGGACTGATCCGTAGGCATCTTGAGTAGAGAAATCGGGCGAAAGCTGCTGATGCCGACTGAGTTCTTTTCTTTGGTGATTTAGATGCCACCGGCAAGACACCAGTCTTGAGGTACCAAGTCCTCTTTCCAGGCACGTTGCAGAAGGACCATGAGCTCACCAAGCACGAGAGGGCAGTTCTTATTCAGCTTGTATGATAAGCCATCCGCGCCTGGAGCACCGTTGGTACGGGTCTTCCGCACAAATTCATGAACTTCTTTCACTTTGAGGTTGGACATATCAAAGGCTACACCTGGGGAGGCTGGCCTCGGGATACCAGCCATGTGTAGCAGGGGGACCTCATGGAGGGGATCAGAGTAGGACATTTTCAAGTGGTCTTCCAGTTCCTCTTGGGGCACATCCAGAACACCGCTCTCGCTTTCAGTGAACTGCGATTGAGCAAAGGCGTAAGGGTTTTGTAGAAAGCATCCCTGGTCTTCTCCTTCCGTTTCCATCGCTTCCGTTGATTTTCAGCACGGGGCAGGACGATTATCTGATTTTTTATGTCGTCCAGTAAGGCTTTCTCGTGCTCGGGGGCTTCCTTCAGTTGACGCTTTAGGGCTCTCTCGTTTCCTCTCAGTTGGCCCCTCCACACCTGCCGTCTGTTGCGTCTCTTCATTAAGTTTAGTGTCTCCTTTTTGACTCTGCTGCACCAAATCTCTCGAGACATGTTTCGTATGCCACTCTACTGAACAGGCTAAGTTGATTGCCATACTCCATACAAAATAGGGAGCGGAGGATGATACTTAGGTTACCATTCACATTTTGCATTGCCTTTTGGCCATTGGATTTTGGCGTTGCTAATGGAGGAACTAGGTGGGTGACGCTGACAAGCTATGGGTTATAGAGCACTGTGGTTTAAATCCAGGCTCTGGGGCTCTGGATCCCATCGATCGACTTACTTCTTTCACAAAGAGCGTTGGGTTGCTGCCGGTCGGCACACCATCGCAATTGATGTCTTCGTAGTCGAAGAGCATTCCCAAAGCTCTTACCGCAGTGGCAGAATGTAGTTGTAGGCAGTGCCGGGTCGTCATCAGGATGATCGTTGGTGGGTATTGGATTCTCTCCCCGTGATCGGACATCCTGGGAGCATATCTCGTTTGTGCTGCTAGAAGTCAATACTTGGTACAGCGTGTGGTGGACTAGTACAGCACACTGTTCGAAACCGTCTTTCTGGCTGTCGTCTTTTGTGGTTGAGAAAGACCACCATTCTGTTCCAGGGCGTCACCAGTCTTCTAAATCTCTTTGTTATTGAGAATGGAGATCGATTGTTTTATACATTACTCCGCAAGGAAACGTGTAGTTTATGAAAAGAAAACCATTAGCATGTGGAATTAATTTGTGAACCATTACGTTACAAAGTTACTGAATTCCGGCTTAACATTCTTTGTTTTCTAAGTAGCAAAAACAATACATGTAGAATTCAAAGAGGCTGTGAGATAACTCGTGAATGAAAGAGTGCGAGATTTAAGGTTCCAATTCTGTTCGCCATGCCTCCCTACACATCATTTTCGAGAGCTTGTACAGTTCATCAGTTTTGAGATTATCAACGTCCTCCTTTTTGGAAGTACAGAATACTTTCCTGTTCCCTTACTGGTTAAAATTGTAATGCACCACAGTACTTTGCCTTTGATAGCGAATACTTGTACGCAGTGCTCCGGAAATAGCTATACTTGTGACCTCTGAGTGACAGACACCTACGTTTCGCCTTTAGGTCACGACATTTCGAAGCCATTTAGTATCCGTTTTCTGTTAAATCATTTTCCCTATCAAGTCTACCACTTTTCGTGCCCAGTCTACCATCTCTTTTACGCCGCTCACTTGAGGTGAAGTATCCTCCATTTGGGCAGCTTCGGTAAGGAATTGTGTCAAATTCCATTTCTTGTTGATGGCTTTCTGAATTAGCGTACGCTTGTGCGTCGTTTTGATGAAGTGTTCCAGGATTCAGTCGCCGCAATTTGTTCCGAATTCGCACTCGTTGCCTTTCTCTCTCTTGTTTCTCTTCGGTGTGATCTACTCATTTGGTTTCTTCATCAACTTATCAAAGTCATCAGTTTGGTACGGAAGCCGGCTTTTCTCAAGTCGAGCGATCTCCTTCCCCCCACAAATGATGAGAGCATCTTTTTTTTGTCGTGCGGATCCGTAAAGATTTCTTCGATCCAATCGTCCCACGCTTTGCGGTATTTATGTGGTCATCCCTGGAATGAACGGTTGAGCTCTGAGGTTTCTTGTTTCTGTGATAATTCGCACTAGGGCTGCTTCGGCAGCTTGTACTTGTTCAGGTGTTTTGGGCATGATTTTCTGCTGTTGTGCGAACTGGTCACGCGCTGAATATCTTTTGAATGAGAGAATATGTCATCTAGCCACTGTTGCTGGGCTTCTTATCGCTTTCTCTGCTTTCTTCCTCGTCTTTTGCTGCTGTTTTACCCTCGTCGCCAATGAAACAACAGTCTTATTCTACTGAACTCGTTTAATCACAGTAAATGTGAAAGCATGTGCAATGGCGTGATAACTGAAAACACATTACGCCTATACAAGCCATGTACTTTTTGTATTGGACTGGACTGGATATTACACCCCTCCCCCGCGCGATTGATATCTTTTCATCTGCGAGAGAAGAGGAGCCAGGGTAAGTTTACCTCGGCATTTTATACTGCGTTTACATGACGCAGAAAAATGTTTAATCTCGTCACCAATTAAACAACCTCTTCAGGCGATACTACAGGCCCATCTTCGATAAACCACAAAGTTTCTGTCTTTAACTCAAACTAATTATTTTAATCCACAGAAAGAGCGAACAAAAACGCTAGAATCGCCACTGGGTTAATTTTGTCGCATCAAAATATTTAGCGCTTAAAACAAGCTTACACTTCAACCGAGTTAGTTGGGAATCACCTTTCCACTTCCCTGTCCACAAGTAGTCACGTAAACTGGAAGAGGTGATACAGGTAACACAATTTTTAAAAATGCATGACATTTTTAATATTGACAATATGAGAGCTGTAGAAGAATTCGGAGGTTTAATTCTAGTGGCTCACAGCTTGTAAGGGCCTTCTTTGATAATCCACAGATTATTCTGGTGAGTTTTGTGAGAACGTTTTCAGTATTCTAGCCAAAACTGACTTCAGTTTAGAACACTTCAAAAATGGCGGACATGTGGAAGCATCAGTAATTCACAGAAACGTTAATTCCAAATGTACGGATAGCGCCAAAGTTAAGCTACCTAAACTCGAACTCGAGTCATTTTCAGGCAATTATCAGGAATGGCAGAGCTTTTGAGAACATTTGAGTCTCGGTTAATGGAAAAACCACTGAGATTTCCCGTATTGAAAAATTCACCTATTTAAAGAGCTGTGTGCCAGGCACAGCTGAATCTGCAATTGCTGCGGATGATTATGACACAGCTGTTAACATTCTGAAAGACAGATTTGGTAAACCATAGTTGTTAATCTCTAATTACATGGATGCCTTATTGAAATTGCCAGCAGTTAATTCAGTACGTGAAACGAAGAAAATCCGCGAATTGCATGACAAGATTGAGATCAATATTCGAGGTTTGAATGCACTAGGAGTTGAATCAAAATCCTTTGGAAATTTATTGGTTCCAGTCATAATGGAAAAGATTCCTTCTGGTCTGCGATTAATTATTAGCCACAAGTTTGGCAGTGAAGGAACGTGGAATCTTGATGCCCTGTCAAATGCACTGAAAACCGAGTTAGAAGCTAAAGAAACGTGTAATGCAATGAAAACAAGTGGCCCAACAAATAACGTCCAGAAATTTGATCAGCATAAAGCAAGAGTCAAACAGCCCTTTTCTACCTCTGCGCTTCGTACAGCCGGTGAAGAGTTTACTCCACAATGTATATTTTGTAAGAAGAACCACAAGTCCATTAATTGCATAATTATTACTGAACCAAAGGCTAGAAGAACTATACTAAGACGAAGTGGAAGGGCATATCGACCTGATATTGTGAATCGAGATTCAAGTGTTTCAATTGTGAGGGCAGACACCACGTAACAATCTGTGAAACCCCAAGAACATTGTACAATCAGCAACAAGGCACATAGGAAGTAACAACTCTGTGTTGTTGCAGACAGCTCAAGCCTTTGTCTGTAGACCTGAAAACAAGGAAATTGGATTCAAAACCCATGTGATATTTGACTCTTGTAGTCAAAGATCGTATATAACCAGCAAGACACGTGAGCAGTTGAACTTACCAACCATTGGTAAAGAAACCCTCCTAATCAAAACATTTGGAAATAACTCAGCATCTGTCAGGAAATGTGAAGTGGTGCAGTTGTGTGTTAGAACAATAAATGGAATGATCATGTCACTGCCTACACCTTTTGTACCAGTAATATGCAGCCCAGTATCAAACCAAGAAATACAAGGTACAGTGAAATGCTACCCACACCTGCAAGGGCTACAGCTTGCATGTAGAACCAGTAACTCTGTTAGTGTTGACGTGCTCATTGGAGCAGATCAGTACTGGTCGTTCTTTACTGGAGGAATAATTAAGGGAGACCCGTTTGGACCGGATGCTCTGGAAACTAAGTTAGGCTGGGTGCTGTCAGGACCAGCTGCATGTCCAACATCAACGGAGTCCTGCACTGTGAACTTGGGCTCTACACATGTTCTGAAGATGGAGTCAGCAGAGACAAGTGGTTTGAAGAATGATCTGGAGAAAGTTTGGGACTTGGAAACCCTGGGCATAAAGGGAAATGAACCTTCAGTCTGACAAGTTTTCAAATGACATACGATTTACTGGTGAGAGATACTAGGTCAAGCTACCATTCAAGGATAACCATCACGTAGGCTGGCAACTGCTATCAAAATAAACTTTAGGACCAACCAGAATTGCTTGAACAGTATGATCACCTGATCAAGGAACAATTGGAAAGTGTTGTAGTTGAATTAGTGAAACAAGACCAAGTCCCAGAACCTGGAAATGTTCACTATCTTCCACATAAGGGAGTTGTGAGACTTGACAGAGATACAACTAAGGTGAGAGTTGTATGTGATGCCTTACCCAAAGTATTTGGACCAAGTTTAAATGGCTGTTTACATGTTGGACCCTCACTGTATGAAGTTGCTGTAACTGCAGACGTTGAAAAAGCATTTTTGAACATTGAGATTGATCCTGAGCACAGAGACTTTTTAAGATTTCTCTGGTTAGATGACATCAACAAGGAATCACCTAAGGTTAATTTGTTTTGCTTTGCACGAGTAGTATTTGGTGTCCCTTCATTCTTAATGCTACTATCAGACACCATGTATGCCAGATGACAGCGCACTTGCAAAGGAGCTTTTGAAATCATTGTATGTTGTCTGGAGCGAGTGATGTGAACAACGCATCTGCTTTGTAGGAAGAAATAGAGCTCTGTCTGAAATCTGGAAGTTTCAACATGAGGAAGTGGAACAGCAATTCATAAAGCCTTATGAGAACCTTGAAGCAAGATACAGCGTTCATTGGAGACTTTGCTGAGACTGGTGGAGAAGGTGTCGAAGAAGAAGATGAGAGCTTCTTGAAGTTAGTTCTTAAACAAAGTGCTGAGAAGGAGCATAAGGTGTTGGGACTGCTTTGGAACCACACCCAAGATGAATTGTTTTATGATATGAGCACGACACTGGGGGATGTTAAAGCTTAACCAGCGACAAGACGACTCAGTACTTCTACAAGATTCTTTGACCCCTTAGGATTAATATCTCCAATTATTTTACCATTTAATATCACGTTTAGAAGCCATGCAAGGCCCAGAGAGACTTGGACGAGTTGGTTGATACTGAACTCAATCAACAGTGGTTGTCAACTTTCTCAGACCTGAGACAAGCTGAGAGTGTGAGATTTAAGAGATGCTATGCTGGGGGGCTGAATGGAAATCTATTCAACTTCACTGTTTTACAGACGCGTCGGAAAAGGCTTATGGAGCCGGTGTGTACACGAGGGCAGAATTTGAGTCAAGAGTAGAATGCCAGATAGTAGCTTCAAAGACCCGAGTTACTCCATTACCAAAACAAAGCATCCCTTGTTTGCAACTGTTGTCAAACCTTATTGCGCCAGATTAGTGAAGAGTGTGAGTCAAGCTTTGGAAGATTTGTAAGAGTTGATGAAGCATTGGACTGATTCCATGAAGTAGTATCCTTGGCTAACAGAAATCCCTTTGCCTCCTTTTGAGGCTAGGTATGTGATTGGTTTAGAAAGGGAAAATGTCGGTCATGTTGGATAGGGGAGTGACGTCATACCAGAAGTGAAAAAACAGGAAGGGTGAGCTGCAAATCAAAAATCACCATAGTAACAAGTCACTTGTCAGGCGAAAAAAACCATTTATTTTTAAACAGGGCGGGAGCGTGTGTCTGGACCCGAGCGGTCAGCGGCGTCCCATCATCAAAATCCAAAGTCCAAACAGCGATTTGCAGGGCGGGAACGTGTGCCTGGACCCGAGTGGTCAGCGGCGTCCCCTTTGACAAAAGTCCAAAGTCCAAAGTCCAAAAAAACAGGCACAGGAAGATCCAGGTGACGATGAACGAGGCTTGGGTGGACTGGATCCAAGTGGCGTGTCAGACCTGTCTTTAAAGTCCAAAAATTAAAAAAAGCAGGGGATGTCATGTAGAGAAAGCGAATCATTAATTAAATCCTGAAGCACGGGGGACCTAGCCCGGATAGCTCCAGAACAGGCTAACTACTTAGATTGGTTTTTGAAAGGGGTGGGTTTCCTTTAGTGAAGAACCGAGCATGAAAAAAGAAAAGCTTACCGATATCCATAGGTGTTGCTTGACATCCTTGCTTGCTAGCTTGCTTGCTTGCTTGCTTGGAGTGAAGAATGAAATGGGAATGGCGGGTTGGCTGGTTTTATAGAGACAAAAAGGGTTGCCATGGGTGAAAAACCAATGGAAAGAAAGTCACGTGAATGAAACAAAAAGTGGGGATACCCACAAAAAAAATTTAAAAAGTGGTGGGGTACCCCCCTGCCCCCTCCCCATTTTTCCAATCATCCTTTATGATTTACTGGGTATAAAACCCTCAACTCGTGAAAAGGGGCTTTACTCTCTGCTTTAGTTTTGTCAGAGTTAACTTTGATCAGTGTTGAGCGAAAAATGGAGGAAATAAGCAGTTTATCCGACCTGGCCAACTATACAAATGTTCGTGGAGAGAAGGCAGTGAATAGAAGAGTGGAAGAAGAGACGATGAGACTAGAAAGATTGGAGTATAGAGAAGAAGAGTGGCACATGGACGTCCTGACCTTGCGGCGATTTTACAGGGTTCCTTTGGATCGTCAGGGCGCCCATGTTTTTACACGTTTTTATTGGAGCATCATGGCCGACCAAAAAAACATGCTGAGGCACCGTCGCCAAAAAAGAGTCCTGGGCAAGGTTCTCGTCCCTTACAGTTAAAGAAATAGAGTGTGGTGCCTCGACGAGTGCATGTGGCCCATTAGTATTCAAGAGTTGAGGGACTCAATCACCAGCTTCCCCTGAAGTTCCACGAGATTTGTGCCAGTCGCCAATGGCAAGCAATAGTTCGCTATTATAATGACATTCAACAAGAACTGGAGAGCCAGAATGAATAAATATTGAACATTGTTTTTATTTTGTCAGACAAGATAGACAAGAAAATTACAATTGTGAACGAAGTTTGTGAATTTGAAAAAATTAAACAGTGGTGACTTTTTCGACAACAAAAAACTCTGTGTCCGTGTCCATGTCTTGCACGTGGCATTGGCGCCTTGCAAACGTTTTTATATTTGTTGTTTTTTTATGTCACTATAAGCAGCTTTTCGCAAAGCTTGACTGAGACGTAACGTAGAACGCATGTCTCGACGAAGTTTCTGAAAACGGGAACGTCTCCTTAACAATTCCTCTTCCGAAAAAAAGCGGTTCCTTTTTAACACAACTCATTTGTCCTTCCTTAATGGGATAATACACTTGAGTATGTTCACAAAAGCTGACAGGTTTATGATAGTTTTTTCTTTTTACAAATGAAAGTCTTCCAGCTCCAGTCTTAATTGTTGAATGTTCTCAGGCAAACAGAAGGTACGATTGAATGAGGCTTTGATTTCCTGTTGGACTTTCTCATGAAGATCTCGGGTACCAAGTACAGCACTGCTTTGATGAAGGGTGGGTTTGAGGTTCCAGGGTAAAAATGTGCTACCAGCTACCAGACGGGCAGAATTATCGCTTACGTAATAGGGATGTTCAGAGAGGTACCAAGTTTGACTGGGAATGTCAAACAGGTAGACTTCTTTGCCTTTATCCAAAGCCAATTGCACAGTCCACCCTGTTCCCCCTTTGACTCGTTTGGCATCCTTTTCCAATATGCCAAAGGCATAGATGGTATGAGCCTTTCTAGCAATTTGGTAATTGCGTTGCAACAATTGAAGCGTGTAGAAATGAGTGGGAACACATTTGTTCAGTTTTTGGGCAGCCTGATAAAGATGAGGATTGGCTAGGACCAACACTTCCACCGTGGCAGGACTAATGTATCCGGCCCGCGGATGATTGGGGGTACAATGACTTCTACTTGCATGCCGAAATGTTTGGCCAATTCTTCCGCCAATTCATCTGTACCTTTGGCACCACGCGTGTAAAGGACATGACCACTTCCAATGGAAAGTGGCATCTTTCCAATGGAAAGTCTGCTCCAATCATGTCGATGTTGGGGGGCATTCGTCAGGAAAGATGTAACCTGTGTTGGGTCCTACGATTTCAAGAATGTCTGCCTTGCTTAAGCCTAAAGCCAAGCCGAAGTCAATGAGATTATAAAAACAACACTGTTGGAAGGTGAACCCGGCAGCTAAACCTCGTTTGAAATGCTCAACAAGGTAATCGTCGTCAAATTCAAAGTCTTCACGCTTTAAATCCTTGTAGTAGTCCATAGGACGGAATGAAGAAAAGTGAATTATGAACCGTCTTAAATAGGTAAAAGCGGAATGAAAGTGGACCAGTGGGAAAACACTTGACCTTATATGGGCGTCACGTGATGGGGGATGGAACCAATCAGAGTCAAGGTGACCTGACCAATCAGGGACATTTTGACCTTATATGGTCATCACGTGAGGTTGAAATGGACCAATACGAAAAAGGTTTAAAGACCATAAAAAGTGAAGCACTGGTGGTCATTTGTTCACACTAAGCAAGGATGTCTCTCCAGCTCGTTATCGAAATCCTGGTCGGAAGAGAAAATCTAGTACTGCCAAAGGCACTAACGCAAGTGGGAAGAAAAAGAAGGAGAAGGAGAATGAAGCCCTCGTGATTCAGAATATGACACCCATTGGATTAGATGCGTTTAAGAAAAATGAGGTGGTCTGTTTGGGTGAAATGCCAAACCACGATGATCCTGCTGTGGTGGTGGAAATGATGAAAAAAGAGTGCCATGATTACATCCAGAACACAAATAACCCACATTGTTGTGAGGACATGGTGGAGTGTCTTACCCTCAACCCAGTGAGGAGGAAACCAAGGAAGCTGTTCAAGAGTTGATGAATGAGTTGGGCGTGATGGTGGACCAAACCACACAAACTCCTCCCAAACACTTATTGGAGGAGAACTTTAACAGCAAAGTCAAGGTGACGGGTCTGTATGACAGTCCTGAGGCTTTTTCCCAAGCCATGAAGGATGAAAGGAAGCCCAACAGATCAACGTATCAGACTCCTTCACCTGAGGATGACATTGAACCTTTTACAAGAATGGTGAGATTTGCTAACATGTTTCGAACCCCAGCTGAGGACTACATGGTTTGCCCCCATCATCGGTTCGTTTTGAGGAGCGCGTATCCCAAAAAAAATGGGACGGGAGTATGTGAAATGTCCCATGTATCCCTGTTTCCTGTTTTGTCCTAAAGAGAAGGCCCTTGACTATATGAGGGAGGTGTATTATCGACCTCATGCAGACGTACGCAACATGTGGAGCTGTTTGTTGTGCTTTTGCCGTCAACCAGCGACGCTTCAACAGAGCCACTCCCAAGACAACCCCAGACGACTGTTTTTGACCTGTTCCAAGAAAAAGTGCAACTCCTTTCGTTGGGCCGACCTTGGGTCAAAAGTATCGGAATTGGTTGCAAAACAAGGAAGAAAAGCCAGCTCGCCCTTTTCCTACCCGTGATGCTGATAGATATCCAATTCGTGGGTATGACATCCCAGGCCCACCACCCCCATCACCCAAAGTGAGACGAAAGGAGGATGTGGAGCGAGATCGTCCCCTGATTGATTATGAGAAGCAGTTGCTGCGAGAAATCCAGGAACTCAAGAGCCGTCAAGAGGCTTTGGTGGCCCCAGCACCACCTCCACCCAAGTACAGTGACAGTGTGCAGAACTGGCAAAAAGGCCTAGAGACTGTAGCTTACGATTTCCTTACGGGTTTCCCGTGTGACGGTTTATTTTGAACATTGTAAAGAGAAGAAAAGAAAACTCTTTTTTGTTAGAAAAAAAAAAGCAGGTCCGTGAAAAGAGAATTATCGGTCGGGGCGCCGACATTTTCAAAATACGCGCTCTCTTAGAATCTTTTTGACTTGTGAAAAAAATTCTTTATAAAAGAGTGTTGTCATAAAAAAATTAAAGTTTATTTTGAAGTTTGACAAACCATGGACTCTGTTGTGGTGTGTTATGGGTGGGATTGTTTATGGTATCTCATTCGATGGAAATGTCATGAAACCCTTTGTGTTTTTTTTTGTACGACCACCAACAAGGAGATAAGGTACCCATTCCAACCGAATGTTCCGAAGACACACATCCCTTAAAGGTGTTTGAAGAGACCCAAGTGGAAACAAATGAATGTCGATGGGTGGTGTTTGTCTTGTGGTTGAAAAAACATTCGCAACCATAGTGGTGGTATCGAATCATTCAAAAGGCGCATCCCCATGCCATACCCACCATACAAACCCTGTGGGATCACTGCTGAAAGGTATGGCACCTAGAAAGACAAAGAGAAAGACAAAAACAACTCTCTCAGAGCAGTGGCTCTCCCGTTACCATGATCCCAGAGCCGATGGCAGTTTAGGAGGTGTGCAACGTTTTGCCCGTGCTCATAAGATTCCTGTAAAAAGGGCTCAACGTGTGTTGGAACGGGATTTGGCGTATACGTTGCATAAACCCCGACGTCGTCATTTTCCCACTTTCCCTGTGGTTGTGGGTGGATTGGTCGATCAATCGGTCGCGGATTTGGTGGAAGTGCAACCCTTGGCCAAGTACAATCGAGGCATCCGTTATTACTGATGGTCTTGGACTTGTTGTCCAAGTACGCGTGGGTGCAACCCTTGAAAGCCAAAACCGGGGTGGCTTTGGTTAAAGCCTTTGACAAGATTCTTCGACAAGGACGTAAACCCAACCGTTTGCAAACGGATCGAGGTAAAGAATTTTACAATCGTACGTTTCAACGCTGGGTTAAAAAACATGGGATTGATAATTTTTTCACGGCGGGGGATGCTAAAGCCGCTGTGGCGGAACTGTTTAACCGCACGTTGAAAGAATGACTATACCGTTATTTGACGGCCGCCAACACGTTACGTTTTGACGATCAGTTACCGCAACTGGTGCAAGGTTACAATGCTACGCGTCATCGTAGTATTGGTATGACCCCCAAGGACGCGACATGGAACAATGAAGAAGCTGTATGGAAACGTCTTTAGGAAAAACGCTTGAAAGAAGTACATCCCAACCCTAACTTAAAAATGGGGGATCGTGTACGACTCAACAAAATTCATCGCACCTTTGAAAAAGGGTATTTGCCTGGTTGGACCGAAGAAGTGTTTGTGGTGCATCGCGTCATTCGCGGCGTCGTACCTACCTATAAGATCCACGAGTGGGATGACACCCCGGTGAAAGGCACGTTTTACGAAGCAGATTTACAAAACGTGTACGTGTCCGACGATGCCTTGTTTCGCATTGAAAAGGTACTTAAGCGGCAAAAGGACCGAGTGTTGGTCAAGTGGAAAGGTTGGCCCGATAAATACAACAGTTGAATTTCCAGTCAAGACGTGGCCACACTGAAAAAGACGAAAGCGTGCCGTTTTCACCCTCATCCTCGTTTTAAGAGTCAGTACCCGCGAGTTTCCTCGCAACCGCCCAAACCATTTTAAAAACCGTTTGCCTCAACCAATTCGATTTCTGGGACGGGGATGGCAGGTGGGAATGGTCAGTTTGTCTCTACTCACCATTCCCCCAGTAGGGGAACCATTTGTCGACGAAAAGGATCCACTACTTTACGTGAGATGGCACGAACGGGTGTATGAGCAATATGACAAAGGCAATGATCAGTGATGGCCCCAATGTCAAGAACTGAAGATTTTGGGTCAAGACATGAAAGAGAGTTTGTCTTCGTCCACTGGCTACCAGTTTTTTCAAAAACTGATCCCAAAAACAAATGGGCGGAGGACAGTGGGACCAAGTTGTATCCTTCATTTGAATGGACCTCTTGAGGGGATTTGTTATTAAACACTGCCCATGTGGATTATCAAAGACAAGTGGCACGTGTATTGTGGGGTCAAACCTTGGCACTCAAAATGGGATGGATCGAAGAACCGACCTCTGGTACGTTTCGACTGGGACCCAACTTATGGCAAGAATCTCGGTCGGATACCATTCCCACCCCCACAGATGTACCGGATGCTAACAACAAACTTACGTTTTGGAAAGTGGATAGTGGGTATTTGGTATTGAGCATGACGTGTAACTGGCGTTTTGTCAACTTGAACGACAAGTTTCGTCCCTCGACGGAATTGCACCGACTCGTCCCTTACACATGTATTGCAATGTGGGAACCAGCAGCATGGTGGGCAATCGTGTCACTGATCTCTTGAGAGAAATTAAGTATCACAGTCAAGGAACCACTCATTTTGAACCGATGCACATTCAATATACGGTGCGAAATGAATTGGTGGAATTCATTGAAACGCAGATGGCTGAAGTCAATGGGGATCTCGTTCAATTTGGGAAAGGTCTCACCGTCATGACCCTACACTTTAAAAAGGAGGTGGTGTGAAGAAAAAAAAAAGAAGACAGGATGTTATTTTACGTGACGTTGCCCAGTCATGCCAACCGGCGAGAATTTCCTGACAACCAAGCCAATTGGTTTAAGATTCGTTTACCTTATCCCTTGCATTTACCTGGCGGGGGATGGCAAGTAGGATTGAGTGCTATTTCTTTTCCGGATGCCCGTGAGAATTTGTTTGTACGAGTTGGTTAAGAAAGATGGGTACATTTTGTCAACCTCCTGGGACCAAACTGTTCTCAAAGTGGGTGGAAAAGAAGGAGAAATGGAGGCAAAAATATTATCGGCTCAAACGATCATCAGTGACATTAAAGATTTGGATTGGGTGGTGGATAGAGTGATTTTCATGAAAGCCGCCATTACTCACATAGAGCAACAGCACAAGGAATCTGCTGTTCAAGGAGGACGTTTTACCAACGAACAGGGCAAACACACCTATGTCAAGTTTCGTTGGGAAGGGGAAGATCTGTTGATTGACAACACCAACGTGTGTCATTGCAATCTGGACACACCTGTCATCGTCATCTACACCAAGTTAGCTCTCAAGATGGGATGGTTGCGTAAGGTCAGCAGTGGCTTGATTTTGGGACCCAACTTGCAGCAAGAATTCATGGGAGATCAAGTACCCAACATGAAAGCCCCAAGTGACTGGAACGATTTGAACGATGAACAGAGCAACCCCGTGTTTTGGACGGTTCGTTCTATTTTGCCGGACTATTTACAATTGAGTATGAGTTGTAGTTGGCGTTTTACCAACTTGAATGTAGCGTTTCGCTCGGTGGTGGGAGAACCCACCCGTTCTCTGCACGTGTACTCTGACGTGGCAGGCAGTAGCATTGTGGGAAATCGCGTGACTGATTTGTTGCGAGAGGTTAAGTACAAACGTGAAGGACGAGGTACCACTTACTTTGAACTGTTACATATACAATACATGCCTCTTCGCAACGAGGTTATTGAAATCATTCAAATGCAATTGGCAGAAACCAATGGAGAGCTGGTCAAGTTTTGGGAAGGCAACGTACCCAAAGGGGTGAAGGTGTTGGAACGGTAGTAGCAGGGATTCCCAAAGCCGCTTGGAAAATCACCAAGGGGTTGGAAACATTGGCGAAAAAAAGGGCACGAAAGGCTCATCTGAAACGCATGGCCGAAATCCGAAGTGGTAAAAGGAAAAGTTCTGCGGGGGAATCCAACACTTGCGCCATCATGTGAGTTGTTGTGTATAAAAAGAGAGCGTGACGACAAGAAGAAGAAGAAAAGTGATCATTGGTAGTGTTGTTGGTGACGAGTGAAGAAAAGGGAAAGCAAAAATGCTTGGAGGTAGTCTGACACGGTTTCGACCTGACGAGTATTACGACCGGGATGGTAAAGGGGTCTTGGCGGACATGTTTCGAGGAGGTCTGCAAGGACTTAAAAGGACCCGAAATCCCTTGAAATTACCTAGTAACACCCTGAGTGGATTGAAAGTGGGCTTGACACGCGGTGTGAAACGAAAAGCCGAAAAGTGATAAAACAAGAAATCAGCAAAAGAGCCAAGAAAGCCTTGGGTGACAAGAACGTTAAAAACGCCGTGCGTGTGGCCAGTGCATTGTTTCCCAAACAAGTGAAAAAAGTCCGTGATATTTTTGGTGTCTAAAAGTGAGAAAAAAAGATGCCGTTGGCTCCAGTGCATTCTCGTCCTCGACGTATTCACAGTAATTGTGGCTTGCCTCAACGTGGTGGGTTGTTTCCATTTTGGAAAATAATTATGATTAGAAAACGACCGCGACATCGCGGAGGCTGGTTGAGCGAAAGCGTCGTGAGAATTCCCGGGATGGATTTGGCGCAACGGTTAGCGCGACAACGACGCTATAAAAGCCTATCACGACGCAGTCGCTTTACATCTAGAAGAAGAAGACGTTAAAAAAACATGACAGAAGCACCCTCGGCTCACGCCCGTTCCGAAGGGGCTATCAACCACGCTTTGAGAGTGTTCAAGGTCCCTCCTACGGACATTCGCATCAATGCCTATCGCATGGTTACTCTTCAACCCACCACTACAGGCATCAGTCCCATGGAATTCATCATTCCTGGCCTGGACGATTATGTGGATTTGGGACGCAGTTACTTTACCACGGAATTACGTTTGCAAAAGAGTACCAATGATAACTTGGCAGCCGCTGACAAACTGTGGGTTACCAACAATTTGGCTCATACCATCATCAAACAAATCGACCTGCAGTTGAATGGTACTTTGATCAGCCCCAATCAGACACGTATCATTACAAGGCCTACATAGAAGACTTGTTGAATTTCAACCGAGAGGATGGAAATACCGTGTTGGCACCTCAAGGCTGGTTCAAACCTGTGGATTTTCCACCTCAATGGACCGCAAACAACACAGACAGCGGCACCCCCATGCAGACTACCGAAATCTCAGTGCTAATCACAAAGCAGCGCTGGCCCTGTCTATAGCGGAAACCGCCAATTATGTCGAGGGAGCCCGCTATAGTTTGGTGTTTACTCCTCATTTGGAAGTGTTTCACACTGGCAAAGTACTGGTACCGGGCGTGAAAATCAAGATGAAATTTCACTTCAATAGTCCCAACCTGATTTAGAATGGAGTGGGGCTAGCTGTGAGATTGGTGGAGGGGGATGCCAGGCTTCGTTTTCATCTGTGTCAACTCCGTTTGAATGAAACCGTCTACAAGACCCTGTCTGCCCAAAGACACAACGGCAAACAATTGGCTTCCTACCCTACGGTTCGCGGTGAAATACGAACCTTCAGCATGCAAAACAACCTCACCCGCTTTGACATTCCCAAGCTGTTTCAAAACAGAATTCCCGATCGGTTGATTGTGGGTCTGTTGGACAGTCGAGCCTTCAATGGGGATGTGACCGAGATCCCTTCTGCTTCCAGAAATTTGGACTGCGTTCCATTTGACAGACTGTCAGAGGAGAAGAATACCCTTATGAAACCCTGGAGATGAATCCTGACAACAGTGCCCGAGACAATTTGGGGTACTTCCGTTTTCTTCAAGCCAGTGGAGCCTGGTGCAAAAAGCAAGGTCATATGGTGGAACAAGATTAGGGAGAAGCCAGCAATTGCACATTGTTCATGTTTGACAATGTAGCCAATGGATGTTCTGACAGTCAAAGACTCAACCCCTAGCAAACGGGAGACTTACAACTCAGCTTGGAATTTGGAGCAGCTTCCAATACCAATATAACCGTGCTCGTGTATGGAGAGTTTGAGAACTTGCTGGAGATTGACTCGAACGGAGCTGTGTTGTACAACATCTATCACTATTAAAGAAGAAGATGGAACAAGTAGCTTTGAACAATGTGCAGCTGGATTATTTGGCGCGAGACGATCCTCAATTAAAACCTTATTTTTATGGGACGGTGGCTTGTGATCGCTTGCCCACGACACCCGACAAGAAAACACCCGGAGCCACACGATCTGCTCGGTCAACATTGGTTAGCCCTGTACACGTACCAGAACGTGTGTGAAGTGATGGATAGTTACGCCCTACACTTGGAAAGGTACGAACAAGCCGCGCCGTTGAGAGACTGGATTGGTCAGCATTGGAAGTATGTGGTGACCAATGGCAAGTCCCTTCAAGCCCTCAATAGCAAGAGTTGCGGTGATTACGCATTGTTGTACTTGAAAGCCAAAGCCCGTGGACGTGGATTGCAAGAATTTTGAAATAACTTTTCAGATCACGATTATGCAATGATCATAAAGCCAGTCAAAGAGTGAAACAGTTAATTTGTAACGAGTTGGTTTGGCACAATGTGCCAAGTGTGTCAAAGCCCTTATCATCAACGTTGTTGTTAAGTTCAAAAAAAGGTGAAAAGGTGAATCAAAGTGTGTGTCATTTTTCTTGAACTGTCATGTTGGGAAGAGCCTTTCGTTTTCATACCCCCTCCAGTATTTTGGTGGTGGTCCTTCGGGGTGTGGCCAAACCGTGTTTACCGAAAAACTCTTGTTAGAGAACCCCGAGTTGTTTGAACCCCTCCCACCCAAGTGCATTACTCTTGGCAAGACCGATTTCAACGCATGCAAGATCGTGGTGTGATTTTTCACGAAGGGATTCCAGATCACCAAGCGCTGGTTCAATGGTTTCCTTAGGGGCAAGGAGTCATGGTGTTGGATGATTTGATGGAGGAAGGCAGCAACGATAAAGGCGTGTTGGATTTATTCACCAAACATTCCCATCATCAAAACGTGACGGTCATTTACTTGTGCCAAGACATGTTTCCCGTGGGCAAATATGCCAAAAGCATTTCCCGCAATGCTCATTACATTGTGGCGTTCAAGAACCCGCGGGATCAATTGGGGGTAGGCAATGTCGTGCTTCAATCGTTTCCCACCACGTGGAAAGACAGTTTGGAAACCTTTCGTCACGCCACTGCACGTCCTTATGGGTATTTGGTCTTGGATTTGCATTCTGCTTCGTCCGACCAACAACGGTTGTTGAGCCACCTCTTAAAAGACGAGAGATGGACGCGCACTTATCAAAAGCGTGGTGAGCCAACACAGGATGGTGAAAACAAATAGACAGTTACAGGGATTTTCTCCGCATTTGTTTGGGGTTTGTTGGGAAAACCCTTCAAGAAATTTTGGACAGCGGGGATCAGTCTCTGACTGACCAAGCCTTGGATCAGTTGACGGCCGATGACCTAACTCGTTATTTGCAGTCTCCCCATCCCCTCCCGGCGTTGGGGGTGCTGTGTCCCCAACAGGGGTGGGTGGTCAGACTTCCAGAACCCCTTCAACCAGGCCACCGTCGACGCTATCTGTGAGAACGCCCACCCCTTCTCCTTCGCCAAGAACCTGGAGGGCTCGATTAAGGCAAAGAGTGTTGGCAGCAGGGGCTGGTGGCGGTGGCAGTGGTGGTAGTGGTGGTTCCGACCGTCATGGATGCAGCACCCCACGTGGAAGACCCGGACGCAAACAGGGTCCTCGTCCACGACGTCCTCAATCATCCCGATCGTTACCTTGATCCCCCGCTAGACCCTCCTAACAAGCAACACCCCGAGGATCTCCCAGAACCATCAATCAAGCCGATCTGCAACGTCGATTACGGATGTTGTTGCAAGATCAAGAACAGTTTGCCCAAGGACGTGAGATTGCTAATATCACCACCACCAATAGTATCGTAACCAGCTATAAAGAAGGAGGAAGTCCTACTGTGCAAAGCACTTCGTCGCGATTTTCGTCTTGATGAGTTCACGGTCCTCAAAGAAAAAGCCGTGGTGTCTTTGCTGAATAAACCGTTGTCCAAAATCAATTGTTTAAAGTTTAACCCGGAACTTTTGCGACGCATAGCTTCGTTGTACGCCTTTTACCACAAACAGTGGTGGTGTCATCGAAAAATGTTAAATCATTTCAAGTTTTACAACGCCTTGTTCAACGCTGTGGCTTTACTTTTGATGGCTGCTGGCCTGATTGCGGGTCCGATTTTGGAAAACAGTACCTTGGTAGCGTGCTTGGCTGCCATGGGCACCGTGGACAAAGTTAAAGTGGACATGAGTCGCTTTGCTTTCACCACCTATTCCAAAGCCTTGATCGAATTGAGAACCTTTGTGCGTGGGATTCCCTTTGATTTTACGCCACCTTTGCCAAAACGGTGCGTGCAAGAATATCATCGTCATTTTGTGTACCAACAAGTGGATGCCCAATGCTACGTGAATGAATGTCATCGACCATTAATGTCCAAAAATTATTGGGTGGAAAAGGATAAAAAGGTCAACCCTCACAGTCCCACCTCATGTACTCACACCCATGGCCCCCAGAAGAAGAAAACGAAAAAGAAGAACAAGAAAACGTCGTGGTAGAGTCAATGTAGGAGGAAGTCTTTGGTCTTTGCTGAAAGGAGCAGCTAAGGTGGGGGTTAAACTGGGCAAGAGTAAACACTATAAAAGAATGGGAGCCCTGGGTGTAGGAGGTGCTGTTTCTAATTTTAGACGAAGACCCTGGTCAGTATGAAACGTCTTCGACGTCAATTACCGTTTTTACGCTGTGTTAAAAGAAGCTAATCGTTTTAAACGTCAAGAACTCTTGCAACATGCCAATGCGGATCAAGTCAATGCTGTGAGTGAACTTGTGTTGAACGTGTTAAAAAAAACAACATTCCTGTGACGCCCCCCATCATGGCACAACTTCGACCCTATAATGTGCATATATTGTTTAGATTACGTTGTGCGAGGTGTCGCTCTCAGGAGGAGGAGGACGTCGAACTGTGTACACGGTGTAGCAACCAATGGAGGAAGTGTACATGATTCCTCAAAAGGATTTAGATCAACTCATTCAATATTACAAGGGGGAGTTAAAGGAAAATGCCCTGCTGAACAAAGCGGCCACGTTGGCGGCTAAAAAACATGTCTTGTTGGCCGACCCCCAACTACCTCCAGCTATTGTCAATGCCAAAACTAAACCTCTGAGTCAATAGCTGACCAAGTTAACCAAACGCATACTTCAATTTCCTGGTGGTGCCGTTGTAGGAGCGCCTGGGGGACCTCCAGGAGAGGAAGAAGGGGAAAAAGGGGATTTGGTAACGGGTCCCGTGGAACAATGGTTGAAACGCATGATAAAAGGCAGTCCGTCCGCCCCCAAACCAAAACTCACTCCTTCGGGACCCGTCAAGAATGGCAAAGCGTCGACGAGTAAAATTCCCGTAAGCAAAGCCACTCCTTCCACCAGTCGAAGAGACAGTGATCTCACTACTCGTTTGGAAGCCATTCGAGAACGACGCAAGACCCTTGAAGAACACTACTCCGAGAGGCCTTGGGTAAAGGCGAAGGCAAAGGTAAAGGTCCTGGTCCTGTCAAAGACAAAAGCGCTCGAGAAGTGGAACAGTTCAAACCCTTACCCGGGTGGGAAGATTGCGCACGAGGCGAAAAGTTACGACGACGCTTGGATTACGACAGTGACTGAAAAAATGACAACCAAGAAAAAACCCACTAAAAGGAGGACCACCCGGAGAAAAAGAACCCAACGTGGATGGGGTGTGGACATTCAAAAATGGTTGGCTAAAACAGGCATTGAATTTCATTGGCCAGGTTATCAGTACATGGGACCTGGTACTAAGCTAGCCAATCGTCTCAAGCGTGGAGATCCTGGCATCAATCGATCGGACAAGATTGCCAAACAACACGACATTAATTACAGTCATGCCCAGAATTTGCAAGACAAGTGGAAAGCCGATGCCAAGATGATCAAAGCCATTGATCGTTTACCCGGGGAGAAAACCATGACAGAGCGTGTGGTGAAAAGAATCATGCAAGCCAAGAAACGTTTGAAATTGTAAACTTGTTATTTTATTAAACACTTTTTTCAAAAAAAAAAATGCACACAAGTCGTTGTTGTTTCACGAAAAAATAAAATACATCTTGGAGAAAAAAATGTCTGAAAAGGTTTGAATGAAAATTGTTAATCACATCATTCCATACATTCCCCCATTCATCATTCGTCATGTCCTCAATGGAGTCCGTAAAATCAATATCGTTTTCAAAACTTTCCAGTTCTGCTTCTTGATCCAATTCTTCGATTAAGTTGTCCAACCACTCATTCAAATCTCTGTCCCAGGCATGTTCATGGACAGTTTCAACTTGACCCGAGTCGAGGTTCAACATAGTTGGTTGTTGCTGTTGATTGATGTCAACGTCCTCCAACATTTGGATAAAATACGAGTTTTCTTCTTCTGCACTGGGTGAATGGCAAAACGACTCCAAATACATTAAAATGGGTGTCCACCGAGGGCACAGGATCACGAGCGCGATTTTAAACAATCTGTCAAAACCCCCAACAATCGTTTGGACCCTAAGGCTTCCAGTTTTTGTTGAGTTTCTCCTTGATGACGTTGAACTTTCCTTCGTTGCTCTTGGAGTGTCTCTGCAAATGTTTTTGACCTCTCTTCCCGATATTTTCTCATAAACTCTCGGTTTGCTTCTCGATATCTCGCTCGATACTCACGGTATTTCTCCCGGTTGGATTCTCGATATCTCGCTCGATACTCTCAGTATTTTCCCGGTTGACTTCTCGATATCTTACTCTCTGTTTCTCTAACAGTTTCTCGTGGTTCGCCTCTCGATATTTCCGATGATTGGCCCCCTGATATCTTTTTTTTTTGCTCGGCAATTTTTTCCCGGCTGGCTTCTCCATATCTTTTTCTCTGCTCTTGCCATTTTTCCGGATCACATGCTGAGCGTTTTATACCAAGTAAATTGCAAAGGATGATTGAAAAATGGAAATGGGGGCAGGGGGTACCCCCCACCCCTTATTTTTTTGGAGTCACGTGACTTACCAAGGAAATTGCAAAGGATGATGAGAAAAAATGGAAAAGGGGAAGGGGGTACCCCACCCCCTTATTACTTGTTTGGTTCACGTGACTTGCTTGTCATTGGTTCTTCCTCTCACGTCACGTAATTTGGTTTTCTCTTTAAAAAAGCGCACCTTGCTTCTCTTTTATCAATGCAGTTTGCCCTCGGGCAGTTACCATGTCGTCAAGACAAGAAGAAGAAGAAAAAGACGAACAAGAACCAGGCCCTAGAGGTGTTTCGCGCGAAGAGGTCTTGTCATTGCTTGGACTTGATAGGTCGGAGGATGATAGTGAAGAAGAACATGCGTTATGCAATGATGTCATGGATGCCCTTGAACACCAAAGGGGTTTTCAAACCCAACTCCTTCAACAGAGTGGTGGAGGACTCGATCCTGAAACCCCTGTGGGGACCTTTGAATTTGATCTTCAACCCTTTGTGGATCGACGCAGTGCTACCATGGGGTTCCGCGAACGTCATTTTACCACCCGATTACGTCAAACGGGTAATTTTGTGGACAGTCCTCACGTGGTGAAAACTCTCCAAGACGGGTTACGACTTGCCATCAATCGAGTGTTAACCATGAGCCCCAACATGCACGATCAAGACCGTCTCTACTTTACTCCATGTGAGTAGTTTTGAACCACCCAAACAACTCGTACTATTGCATGAAAACGGCCACTACGATGTCATCGCCAGTCTCCCTGGGTTCTTTGGCACCAGTTACGTGTGTTCCCACTGTCTCAAACCCTACAACGACAAAGGACGTCAGCGCTGTAAAGTTGAACTCCGTTGCCGCGCATGTCTCCAAAAAGGGTGCCCTGATTTCCTCTATGCCTACCCACGTGGTCTCAAAGCCTCCCAAGGTTGTCATGACTGTGGACGAAACTTTTTTGGTGACACTGGTTTTGAAGCCCATCGTACCAAGGACCATACCGGACAAACCGTCGACACCAAACAATTCAGTATCTGTTTTCATCGACGCAAATGTGTGGGTTGCCTCCATCTGGAGGTGGGTCTCAAAAACATTCAACGTCACCGATGTGGGTACATAGACTGTCCTTCCTGCCATGAGTACGTCAACGCCCAAACCCATCGTTGTTTCGTTTAGAGAGCCCTCACCCCTCAAGAAACCCAAGAGCAGAAAAAGGAATGCAAACGAAAACGCCAGCGTCAAGGAGGCCCTCCCGCCAAACGGGGTGCTGCGGCAGGTCTTCAAACCTTGCAAGCCAATGAGGAAGGAGAAGAAGTTGACGAAGAAGAAGAAGAAGAAGAAGGAGAAGAAGAAGAAGAAGAAGAAGAAGAAGAAGAACTTTCACCCATCCATGTGTTTTCGACATTGAGGCCATGCAACCCCAAGAACACCACGTCGCCAATCTGGTTATTGCCGAAACCGAAGACGACCCTCGACCCTTTCGCTTTGGAGGAGAACATTGTCTGCGAGATTTTCTCGAATGGCTGGATACCTTGACCCTCAACGACAGGCGTCAAGTCAAAGTAATCGCCCATAACTTTCAAGGGTATGATGGGTACTTTGTCATCCACCAATACCACAGCAACAACCAAATCGTGGAGCAGCTACACAACGGATGCAAACTCCTAGAAGTCAAACATGATCGCATCCGTTTCATCGATTCTCTCAGCTTTTTCCAGATGCCTCTCTCTGCGTTTCCCAAAACCTTTGGGCTCACTGAACTCAAAAAGGGCTACTTCCCACACAAGTTTAACATCCCCGAAAACCAAGAGTATGTGGGACCCGTCCCTGCCATGGACTACTACATGCCCGAAGTCATGTCTCCAAAAGGACGCCAAGAATTTGAAACATGGCACAAAGAGCAACGGTCCGCACGATCCTCGACAGCATTGGCAGTGAACCCGTGGGTGGATGGCGCAATCATATCAACCAATCCCAAGTGGCGCTCGAATGGTTAACCTGGTGCGATCACCAACTGCATCAGCAAGCCTTGGATCAACTCAACCAAGATGACCTGGAAGCTCACGACCTCATGACACGCGCGGATCATCCTCATCCCAGTCAGCGCCATTACCCTCAACACGTGAACAATGCTGGTGAGTACCACGTACCTGGCACCACCTTCACCGTGGATGGTTTCCATCGAGAGACCAACACCGTGTACGAATTCCACGGGTGTTTTTGGCACGGTTGTCCCAAGTGTTATCCCGTATGTGACGAAACCCATCTGCGTCTCTGTGACCGCACCATGCAAGATGTATACAACAAAACCCAAAAGAAAATGACCCGCCTTCGCACCCAAGGGTACAACGTCATTCAAATGTGGGAATGTGAGTGGACCCAACTCAAGCAAACCTGTCCCGACATCCAAGCGTACGTGGACTCCCTACAATTCGTGGAACCCCTCAACCCTCGCGATGCCTTTTGCGGGGGACGCACCAATGCCATCAAGCTCTACCATCACGTGACACCGGGCCAAAAGATCCACTACATCGATTACACCTCCTTGTACCCATGGATCAACAAGATGTGCATCCACCCCAAAGGTCATCCCCAGTTCATATCGCAACCGGGTCACACCAACATCACATGACTACTTTGGTCTCGTAAAATATCAAGTACTTCCCCCACACCAATTGTACCATCCCGTACTGCCTTACCGTCATGCTGGTAAACTCACCTTTCCTCTCTGTGCCGCCTGCGTGCGAGACGAAATGAACAAACCTCTCTTGAAAAGATCTTACCTGTGCGCACACTCCAAACACGAACACGCCCTGACCGGGACGTGGTGGACCCCTAATCGCAAAAAGCCATCGAGTTGGGGTACGAAATCCAGTACACCTACGAGGTGTGGCATTTCCCAGAAACCTGTGAAGGTCTGTTCAGACTACATTAACACCTGGCTGAAAATCAAGCAAGAAGCCAGCGGTTGGCCCATATGGGTAGGCGACGACGAAACCAAACGCCAGGAGTACATCCGCGAGTGCTATGAGCATGAGGGTATCCAGCTGGAGTATGACAAAATCGAGTATAATCCAGGTTCTGCGCGCTCTGACCAAAATGATGCTCAATTCCATGTGGGGCAGGTTTGGGCAACGTCTGAACAAAACCCAAGTCAAAGAATTTTGCGACCCCCAAGCCTTCCACCGTTTCCTGAATACCGACACCCTGGATGTTCGTCACGTGTCTGTCATCAACGAACAAATGGTGGAAGTCCACTATCAACATCAACAAGAAGACATGCCGTGTCTCCCAACCTCAACGTCTTTGTGGCCTCTTTCACCACCTGTTGGACATGCCATCGTCTCGATGAAGCCATCCAACTCCAGGGTGAACGCGTACTGTTCTTTGACACAGACTCGGTCATTTACCTCGAGGAACTGGGTCAACCCAACCCTCCCTTGGGAGATTACCTCGGAGAGTTTACCAGCGAATTGGATGCCGATGATTATATCGTGGAATTCGTGTTGGGCGGTCCCAAGAATTATGGTTACAAAACCAAGAACGGCAAAGTCGAATGCAAGGTCCGCGGCTTCCGTCTCAACAGCGAGGGCAAAACCCAGTTGAGTTATGACGTCATGCGTCAGGACGTTTTCGATGAAATCCAACGTCCTCAAAAGGAACCGCGCCAAACTCAAGTCGTCAAAACTCACCAGATCGTCAGAGACGCCAAAACCTATGATCTCTACACCTTTCCAAGCGTTACCAACTGGTGTATGACAAGAGGGTCATCGATCCCAACCTGCCCTTACGGATATCAGGAAGCTGCCTAAAAAACTCGGGTCCAACCCCGAGCTCGGTCATGTGACTTTTAAATTTGTTGGGGGACTTTGATGGGACGCGCTGACCACTCGGGTCCAGGCAACCTGCTCTCACCCTGTAACTAAGTGTTGTTTTTCTAACCATCTAATCTGTTGAACTTGACATGGGCGTCTTGTTGCTATGGTGATTTTTGATTGACAGCTCACCCTACTTGGGCAAAAAAATTGAGGTCACTTCCGGTATGACGTCCCTTTTCCCTTTCTAAACCAATCACATCCTTCGCATCAAAACGAGGCAAAGGGGTTTGTGTTAGCCGAGGATACTACTCCATGATTTCTATCTGGTGGATCAGAAACACTCATAAGGAGTACAAGCAATTCGTCTAGAATCGCGTGAGTGAAATCAGAAGAAATGCACCACCTGCGCAATGGAGGTACTGGCACATGACAGAAAACCCAGCTGACATAAGGTCGAGAGGAATCACGTTCCTGTGCTCAAGGAAAACAGTCTATGCTTACGTGGCCCAGAGTTCCTTCCTAAGGATAGCGAGTACTGGCCAGTTCAGCTAGCAAATGTACAATGCAGATAAGAGTAATGCGAATTGAAGTCGACTAGACCAGCTGTTTACAGCTTAGTAACCTCGTGCGTCAAAGAGGAAGCAACAGAAGCAAGTTCAAAGAACATTATTACGCCAGACTTTCGGTTCTGTCAAGAAGCTGATAAGAGTTACTGCATTAGTGTTGCTATTTGTTGAGAAATTGAAAAGGAGAAAGTCTGGAGAAACTTACGGAGAAGAATTTGTAAGAACTTACAGGCAAGCTGAGAGCAAGTGGATTAAACACATTCAACGTGGGAGATTGAACAGTGATAAGTATCAAAACATGAAGTCATTTCTGAGACTTAATCAAGACGAGGAAGGTTTACTACGATCAGTGGAGGAAGAATAGGCTTGTCATCATTACCTTTTGATACAAGATTTCCTATAATCCTACCAAGAGATCATTACTTCACCAAGCTGGTGATTCTTAAGTGCCATGAACAAGTGATGGACAATGGAGTAGGACGGACATCGATTCAGCTGTGTTCCAAGTACTGGGTTTTCAAGGGAAGACAGACAGTTAAAAACATAATAAGTAAGTGTGTGCTTGAGGGTCGACATATGGTACTCCACCCACCGCTCCACTACCTGAATTCAGATTATCAGACAAGTTTGCATACTCAAGTATTGGAGTAGACTTTACGCGATCTATTTATGTGAAGGATGTGTACAGCAAAAGAGGTAACATGAACAAGGCTTACACTGAATTTTTAACATCTTGTTAGATCAACAAAGCGCTTTCTGAAGAAGACTTGGGAACAGCACGAGTCAGTTACGAGGAACTGCGAACTGTCCTTGTGGAAATAGAGGGAATGCTAAGTTCGCGACCTCTAGATTACGTGGATGATGAATTGCAAGATCACTAACGCCGTTGCAACTGGTTATTGGACGTCGATTGTTAAATACAGAGGGGAGCGGTAGTCAACCTCGCGCGGAAGGTTCACAGACTGTACACGAAATGTCAAGGCGTGAAAAATATTTAACGACTGTTGTTTCGCAGTTTTGGAAACGTTGGCATAAGGAATGCTTAACGGAATGACGTGTTCATCACAACTGCAGATTGAAGAACAGGCAGCCATCAATAAACGTTGGAGACGTTGTTTGTACACACGAGGATAGGGCGCCAAGACAACTGTGGAGTATGGGAGTCGTGAAATCTCTCATTACGGGTCGAGATGGATATCACAAAGGAGCTGTTGTGAGAATAAGGAGTGGAGATCGGGTCATTGAGGTTACTTAGGGGAGCAGGGACGGCGCAGTGGTGAGAGCACTCGCCTTCCACCATTGTGACCCGGGTTCGATTCCCGGTCCCAGTGTCATGTGTGGGTTGAGTTTGTTGTTGGTTCTCGTCCTTGCTCCGAGGGTTTTTCTCCGGGTACTCTGGTTTTCCTCCCTCCATAAAAACCAACACTTCCAAATTCCAATTCGACCTGGACGTCAAGTGTTTACTCATGAGCCCCTGGCTCGGGAGATTAGGCGACTACTCCCCACACTATGACGTTAAATTTAATTTACCACTTACCATTACGAGGCTCCCAAGGAAGCTCTACCCCATAGAAATCGAACCCAAGTGCGGGAACGACGTAAAAGGAACACTGATTTCCCAATAACTTTTGTGGAGAATGCTGAACAAGAGCGTGTCGATGAACCTTAAGTCTATTGAGACACTGAACTTTACACTTACTAACACTGAATGAATGAGTCGATACTTTAGTTGATTGACGTGTGTCAGTCAAAGAGGGGAGCGTGTAAGAATAATTATACGCATAAATTACACGTGGCAGGAAAAGTATACCACGTGACCCTAGGTAAAGATAACAACACCGAAAAAGAAGAAATGAATCCCACTCGAATCTCATGGACTTTAGACCAGTTTCGAGTACAGATCGTCAAGTTTGTGACGAAACGACAAGTATTTTAATGAGGAAAGAACCCGAGTGTTGATCTTTATCGACGAAAATTGTAAAGAAACAGTTTGGGAAGAAAACTGTGGGGAATAAATCGTTTATTAAGATACAACAGCATGCCGATTCGTGACAAATAGGGTCTATTCAAACCTTATATGTTTTTCCTTATATTGCGCAGAAATACCAAGGCTTGTCCAAGTCCGGTTGATTGCGCAACCTCCCCTGCCCCATCCCCTCAAAAGCTATGACAATGAGTATTTAGTACGTCTAAAACTATTTAATTTTGGGTTCCTTAAGGTTACTTCGGAACTTCACTGGAAAGCTTAATAAATGTAGATTTTGTAAAAAATATAAATTGCCGGTTGTTTGTATTTCGCAAAAGAAAAACGCGAACAACCGCGTAAATGACCACGCGTCGTTCAATCGAATTAAGGCCGCGGATGAGGAACTAGGTCATCAGCATTCACTTATTTAAAGCGTATGCACGAAGTGCGACGAATGGTAGCGACATAGCATGAAATATTCATGAACAAGGTCTACAGTAAAACTTTCATTTTCTGAATCAATAATTGCACGTGCGTTAAATCGTGTGCCACGAACATCTTTTGACTTTTAAGCATTTTAAATACAAAAAATCTTGTCGAAGTCCGGCCTTTTTTTTACGTTCAAACGTTAATAAACTTTTTAGAAGTTTCAAACAAAACAAATCAAAACAAAACAAACTAAAATGCTTCTTCTTATAGCTAACGTAGAGCTTCAGAAACGCTTATATTATTGAGTCCAAATATTTGCGATCTCTTAATTGTAACGTATTGTTCTTTTCTGGACAGTGCACAATAGCTGCTAGACTTTGATTTCCATAATTAACATAATCTTACCTTAAACATTTGTGTTTATTCGGTAAGCCTTCGGAAGTCCTAAAACCGTCAATTTTGTGTCCAAAAATACAGCGCAGATATAGAATTTCCTGAACTGACACAACAGGCAGATAAACAAGGCGTATTGTAGATTGTCACAACAGAAGCAATTTTTTCAAACAGGCCTTTAAACAAAATATTAAAGGCTACAAAATAAAACAAGGACGATTTTACTCATTCAAAAGCTTACAACTTTCAATGGAACTCGAAATCCCATAGTCGGCTTCTGTTGTGACACAATAGAGGTTTTAACTCACCAATGAGTGGTAAAATCGAGAAGTGCTGTCTTCTCCACGATGAGAAAACTTGGACACGGAGTTGCGTTTTACAAAATCTTATCTTTGGGAGCCCACAGCATCGAAAAGAAGCGCAATACATCAAACCAAAAACAACATTGTTGCACTTCTACCATTCCTCAAGCTCTCTGTTAAGTTTCAACGGAATCGGCTCTGAAGCGTTCAAGATATAAAGCCTTTTAGCGTAAGACCTCCACCAATATTTTGCCTTATAAATTTATTCATGAGCAGCTTGTCACCCGCGGCCTTAACAAAATCCAAATCCAAGCACGTTGGCAAAGTGTTTATCATAAAGATCAATCATCGGAAGGGTGTGAGCATTTTTCGATATTCTCAGAAATCTGCCGAATTTTTGTACCCTAATATTTCATTTACAGTTAGTGTACCCGCGGTATACCCGTGCAAAAAACCCAATGCAAACTTTAGTAAATATCTCAAGGTTTATCTCAAGGTTTAGCGGTTCCGTTGGGAAAGTGTAGAGTGATGCCCTAAACTTGCAGGTTGAATGCCTACCTAATATAGTCATGATTGCCATGTAACTTGCGCCAACACATTAGACACATTAGGCTATGCACTATTTGCTTCTTTACCGCTCAAGTTATCGAAAAGACAGTCAATGTTCTTCTGAGAACTG
The DNA here is from genome assembly GCA_964017195.1 of Siderastrea radians. Lineage (NCBI taxonomy): Eukaryota > Metazoa > Cnidaria > Anthozoa > Scleractinia > Rhizangiidae > Siderastrea > Siderastrea radians. Next base: position 17,402,453 of record OZ024894.1, on the reverse strand, counting down.
CACTCACCGTGGACAATCTACTTATATCATGACTCCTCGGTTCAAACCATTCAATAAACAAACTCATCTTACAGTTAGTCAAGTTTCATGTCATAATTAAAATTTAAACTTTGTGGATACCAGATGTCAATCGCGAATACAGCAAGATAGTGCAAAAAATAAGTATCTCGGTAAGTAGAGTCCCAAAGTTGACACAATCGAGCCGTTGTTCGGTACATGTTAACAGTACAACATTCGGGGCATCGCCCTTTTTTCAGTGGTTTATGTCCATTGGTGTTCATCCCGCGTAGTGGCACATGCAGTTGTTACATTTGTTAATTTGTTTTCTGAAATTACGTGCGCTCTGATTGCTAAAGAAGCCGTTTGTTACGTACTCATTATTTAGCATTACATTTCTCTGGGATAACTTTTAAATTTTATTCAAATAACGCACAATCTAGATAGTTGAATACCCATTTTAGACGGAGATAAGTGAAAACGGAAAAGACGTCAGATAACATTTGCTTGGCTTCCATATTCTCTGAAAGAAACAGAGAACGGCCCTTCTGTGCTTCCGTATGCTGTGGAAACACTCGAAAGAAGGATTAGAAAATACATAATATGTAAACCCTCGCCTGCGGCCCGAGTTCACATTTTCAATTTTTCTTAACCTCCCTCCCTTGTCAAGCATGCAGAACATTTTCTATTCACTAATATTTGTAGCTGAGCGGTCAATTAGGCATTTCTGCTCCTCCTTCTTATTAGAATGGGTCTAAAAATCTTATTTTGGTAACACAAATACACAAAAAAGTCATAACATTTACTCGTTTAATAAAAGCTAACACATTGAAAGACAAAACAACACGACGTATGTTGCAGTTTATCACTGAAAATTTCCATTTATGATTGGCCTGAATTAATTATCATACATACGGTGATAGCAGGAAAGTTTTTTCCCGCATTAAAGTTAAAACAAATAAGAATTTAATAGCTTAGTTTGTGCACAAAGAAGGTTCATTTTAGCCAAAAACAAGACCGAGAGACAAAATTAGTTAAATGGCTTCTAGCGTTTGTAGCGTTATAAAATTGGACGAATAAATAAATTGCGTTTCTCACTTTTTAGATGGTAACTAACTGAGTGACTTTGTTTTGTAGCTACTTGCTGCTGGTTTCCCGGCTTGGACGTTTCATGTTGTTTAAACTAGCATACAAGACCTCGAAATTATTTCTTGTCCACACACGGTAAGCTCAAAAACAAAAAGTGTAATAGGCCCCAACTATATAGCCAACTAGCAAAATTATCTTTGATGTTGACTCTGATTTGAAGAGAAAGTGACACGGATGCCATTAACAACGCTAGGGTAGATTAACGGAGGAAAAACAACGTAAAAAGTAAAAGGCTTCGTTCAAAGTCGACATCATGATATAACAAAGGCCATAAGTGCTACAAGAATACACTTCAAAAATACAACATAACTAATAATTGTAATCTATAAACAAAATTGTCACAGATGACGAAAAAGATAGAGAATCTACAACGTGAATATTTGAAAACCATGTTTGAGTTCGTAAAAATTATTTGACATCTGAACGGAAATAAAACTTGAAAATGTACGAGACTTCCTCCGGTGTTGCTAGGGCGATTTGACAAACGCTTCAGGGGGTATACTCCCCTTGCTCTGAAAGAGAACAATACATTTTAATGCTTCAAAAATTAGCATTCAAGTCCTTTTATGGATTGCAAACGAGTCTTTGGCAAGGCTACTAAGCTGCCATACTGTTAGGGTGTGTATTGAACATTTACTCGACAGAAGAGTCGCACATTATCTCTTAACAAAGGCAAGAATAACTGGAATAGCTGCATAATCATGTAATGTTTTATTTTATCAACAGTCCCTGGATTGTGAGAAATCTCTGTGTAAAGAAGCATTTATTTTTCAGCATCTACTTCTTTCGACTGCTCAGTTACTAATGGGAAAAGACCTGATGGCTTGTAAGCCGGTCCCGGTGTCATATGTGGGTTGAGTTTGTTGTTGGTTCTCGTTCTTGCTCCGAGAGGTTTTTCTCCGGGTACTTCGGTTTTCCCCCCTCCTCAAAAACTAACACATCCAAATTCCAATTCGATCTTGGCGGTGTCCCCAGTTAGCATTCTGTGCTAAATACCGTTGACACCTAAATAAAGTGATTTATTTATTTTTATTAAGAGCGTGCATATGCCATACTCCGGGGGGCCATAACACACTTGGGTGCTGTACTGTACGACGATACCCGGCAAATCTCTTGCCGTGTCCTGTGAATACGGAAAATGAGCCAAGGAAGAAAACATTCGTAATGAAAAGCGTTGTTCACGCCAAAGGCTGTTTGCGCTTGTAACTCTGGTTCCCTGAGATTTCTGTATGAACCCTCAGTAATCATGAGATAAGGTACGCGGAGTATTAATGGCGTGAAACGCTTACCTTTAATGAAGTAAAAGCAAGTGCAGCTTTCTCATAATCCCAATTATTTTCACTAAGACACCTTTGCAACATAAGAAAGAATGATGTAAATAGAAAAAAACATAGCCACTCCCACTTAAAGCATAACTTTAGCTTTACAAGTAAAAATTTGTCTGAACAAAGAAACACTTGCAGAAAACTCTAAAAACAAACAAAACGTTGAACTAACAAAACCAGACATGTTTGATTCTGGTGGATCGTGCTACTTACTTGTATGACCACTCTACATTCATGGTGGACTGTTGTGAAAACCGCAGTAACATTTCTTGTTGCTATAAACAAACAAACAAACAAACAAACAAAAACACAGAAAATTAAGGCTTTTTTGTTAATTAATGAAACGGAACGCACAGTATTAATCGCGTGGTCACCTCCCAGACCTGGGGCAACACGAATCCGCAAAAACCATGAGCTGTAGGAAACATGCATTTTGAGTTTCACCGGACGTTGTTTCAAGCAAACAGCGATGAAATATGTCGACGACTCAATAAAACTATCCGTCAGTTCTGCTGTCCTGTGTCTTTGATTTCTACTTTATCTTCTGCAAATATCCCTGTTTCTCCCCGATTCTTCGGTGAGTTCGATATGCTTACTTTTACCGCTCGCCATTTTCCCAATTCTACGCAGCTAACTAGAAAACCTCCTAAAGCCGCTCTAAAGTTTTCATCGCTGTTTGCTTGAAACGTTCGAGGTGAGAACTCAAAATCCATGTTTTCTATAGCTCATGCTTAAATAAGGGAATTTTCTATTGTAATGCCCAAATCCAATGAAACAACAAGTTTTTACTTACAGCAGAATAAAGAACAATAATTACCTGCGGAGTGTAGGAGGAAGGACCAGCCGGGAGTGTGTTTGTCTGTTTTGTGGAGACTCCAGGTTCACTGGAAGTACGCTAAAGTGAAAAAAAAAAAATCACAATGAATTCTGTGTTTATTGCCTCCATTTTACCAAAAAGATGGTTCTTCAGGCCCCTTGGTTAGGTGTAATACTGCTCATAAAATAACTTCTATTGATCCCAGACATTTCTGCATGGCTTGGAGATGAGCTTGTTTCATACGCTGTTGGTTTCACTACACGGTTAACCAAAAATCTTGCGAACACAGACCCCTGATGTTGAATTGTGATGAATTTACTTAAAACCGACAACTTGCTTGTTGTAGTTGCAGATATTCATTTCATACTCTGTGACAATGTGAAGACCTATTGCGAGTTAAAAATCACGCCTTTGAAAGTCTAATGATACAAACCTTGGAACACCCTACAGTCAACAAATTAACAAATTGACGTCAGTTTTTTATGTTTATGTTTTTAAATTTATCGTCAATAAGAGGACAGACGCATAAAAAACTGACGTCAATTTGTTTTTTACAATACCAAAAAGCCAAATCTAATTTTCAAACGAAGGAAAGAAATGCAAGAGACAATGGAAGATGCGATTGCCGCACTGGTCAGAATTTCATCGCTGTAATTCAGAGAATCATGATCACAGCCTCGTAATTTAAAACTTTAGTAAGAATAGGCCAGAAATACGAGGGAAAATTCGAATTGCTCAACTACTCTTTAATCCATTGAAAACTGTTCACAAATAATCCGCTAAAACACAGTTCAGCATAAATTCATCGACAGCACAATTTCCCGCTCACCGGCGATTTTCAGGTCTGAATCCTCAACAAACATCCTTATCTTTTCGCTCTAAGGTTGCAATGATTTCTTCAGTTCTAAGCCATAAATTTTAGATGATTTCCTCATTGAAGACTACTAGATTTGTGGTACAAGTATCGCCTCATCAAGAATGCAGCGCTAAAAAGTTTGACAAAACTTTGCTGATTGCATCGGCTTTACGTGTTTCATCCGTCTGTACTCTTATTGACAATAAAACTTAGCCAATCAGCGCGCTAGAATTCGCTCAGTTATTGTAAAAATGGCTATCAAAAAAAACAACATGTGAAACCGGCTGACCCTGACGCTCTTATTAACAGTGTATACACATTTAAGCTGTAATGCAATTCAGTTACAGTGCCATGCTAGAACATTCAATTCATATTTAAGTGCAAAAATTGTGCAATATTGCACATTTAATGTGTTAATTTAAGTACAGTTATGAAAAATGAATTAAAAATTTGCTTTAGACATCAGATCAACTTACCTCAACTTGAGCTGAAGATGCATTACGAATGTGAAGTTGGTCATTAATAATACTCAACCTGAAATTTAAACATCTGTTTTTAGCACAACCTGTGAACAGGTCCTCTAAAACGGTTGGCAAGGAAAGAGGGGAAGGAGGGGGGGGAGGAGGAGGAGGGGGGAAGGAGGGGGGAGGGGGGAGGGTTGGGAGGGGCAGGCTTCCTCCACTTGCTGCCTTTAGTTTGCTAGTTTGGAAAATTCCACACAGTCAAACTACGAGGATGATATCTGGCCAAATATTGGCTTATACGCCCATAAACAAGCAAAAGAATTGTTGTCGTAGCTTAAAAGTTGGTTATTAACCCATTAACACGGCTGCACTGGCCAACACCGGCTGCGAGGGACCACGGTTCTCGTGCAATTTGTAACGTCATCACTTTTGAGTGACAGCACATATTCGTAATAACCAACTGATGCACCAGAAAAAATCCTAAGAGGTGCCTAAATAATTTAGATATTTTAGCCCAGAGTTACACCCTTAAAAGTGAGAAAAATTTCCTTGTGAAATTGAAGCAAAATGTGGCTCTGGTACTCGCTGCTACTTCTTGTTAAAATTCCCCCTTTCCTGAAAGTTTAGCTGAAATCGTTTCCAAAACAAGGAAACGTTAACAAACGGCCTACAAACCTACACAAATTGAATTGAGAACCACAAACAACGGGACTGAGCATTAAAACCCAAAATGTTGGCTCGCAAAGGACGTTTTAGACGGTTCGACTGGAATTTGAGCAGACAGGGGTCAACATACAGCGTTCATAGCTTAAAATGGCGGTTTCTCTGCAAAAGGTCGGCCGTTAATGGGTTAACATTAAAGATGTGACGTAACGTACGTAACCAGAGGACAGACATCGTGAGAGAATATAACATTACAACATAACAAGAGGATTCTCTTACGCTTTTCCTCCTGCAGCTGGAAGAGCAACAAATACTCTTGAAAAAGACCTCAGGGTCTTGGAGTCTGTAAAACAACCAATAAAACACTAGATCACCGAAGTTTACATTAATGTACTCTTTCCTACAGGTCAAAAATTCACACGGCCGAAAAACACCTAAGAACACTGAGTAACAAACTCACTGGAGGTAAGAAGGCATTCGTTAAACAGGTTTGCCAAAACCTTTTCCGTTACAAACACAGGTGAAATATTGTGGCTTGTATGGCTCATGGTTAAACATTATAGGACCATCATTATAAGTAACATGAACTACCACAAAGATAAGAATTCCTAAGACGTTTGGTCAGCAAAAAAATATAATGCAGTGCATCTCTTTGTCAATAATTGTGGCAAGTTTCAAATGTAAAACAAAGCTCACGATTTCTGTGAATCAGTTTAATACCAAATAGCTGTTCCTGTAATGATCTGCTTTTGGAATGTTTACTTGGTTAAACAGTGAATTCTTAACCTCTTTTAATTACACAACTTTATTGCTGAGCACCAGAATTAGTCTAAATTTGTAATTTTACTTTTCTTGGACGGCTACTCTCCTAGTGCAACTGGAAAAAATATGGCGGAGCACACTCAGGATATGGGTACGATGACATTGAGTGCAATAACTGTTTAACCGCATAAAAAAGCGGGCCTTCATCAGAAAAAAAGTGTTTTAAATTACAAAATAACAATTTTTTGCTTCCTTTTTTTCCCATCGTACTGGCACGATTTCTCTATTCACAGGATATGCATTAATAGCCTGTTAGCAGGAAGCCAAACAGAGCATGTCTTTGTTCACATCCAGGAGTAGTCTATGTACACTGTGAAGGCTACATAATACTGTCACTGTTATGCTGCATTAAACATGTGAACAAGGCAATGTTAACTTACCCTCCACGAACAATCCTCGGACAGCAAACGATAGACAAGTGGCCTAAATGGAATACAGATATACATAGTTTTTGACCGACAATTGATTCAAAGTAGTACATGCATGCATAATTTACTTGACAAACTAGATGCTTAAACTAGCAACTTCAAGTAAAGTACATATTATAAAATTAATAACAACAATAAAAATACGTAAAACAAGGCTTCTCGCGGTAATAAAAAGTTAGGAAAAAATTTGCCAACATTTTAAATCAAGTTATAAAAAGATAAAAAGTTCGATATTACAGATAAATGGATACTGGTGAATCATATATTAGTGATATCTACAAAATGCTGGGATGAAGCGACAATATACTAACACAGAGACAATTCAAAGCTGCAGAATTGCAGGATAAGCGCAAAAAAATATATTTGGCTCGTGAAATCTGTGCCAGTGCGACGAAAGTGGCATACAAAATTTCCCAAAGGAAACCTACGTTCCTGCAAAAAGGATTTTCATTACAACTGAAGTTTCAGTGACAAACATTTTTGGTTGCTTTACTACAGACCTTAAGATTTTTCTCCACAAATCGAATCAAAACCACTGGAGCAACGAGAAATATTAAGACCCTTCACTAATCCGTTTGAATGATCTTCCTGGCGTTTTTATTTGCCAATTATGATTTTTTCGAAAGCACCTTTTTCCCCTCCTGCCCGGGCACTGTTAACAGCATTGTAAGATAAAAGAAGACTAGAAGAGTTAATCACTTGTATATGTTGACTCACCACAGCAAGGCCAACATCAACTGTAAAACTTGACAAATCGTGTTTAGTCATTGGTAGTTCATTTAAAAATGCAACTACAGAGAGTCTTGAGTGTTTTAGGAAACTGTTTCTTCGCTCTGTAAGCAATAATATTCTTGAATCAATGAGAAGTATATTTACAAGAATGTAAAATAGAAAAGGAAAAACAAACTTACTAAATTCAATTTATCGTAATTTATACCAATAAATTTATATTACACCAAGAATAACCTACAATATTACAGTCTCCTCCTTAGCTTTTCAGGGCAACAGGCAAGTCAGTTTTCATGACGGTTAAAGCAGCTCTGCTAAAATCCTTTTTCTTTTTTACCTTTGCCCACGACACTAGGTTCACACACGTGTCGAAAACCTTTCTAAACGCTCGACTTCTGGGATTCGTATTTCAAAGCCTTGTAAGGGCTTACAATTTGATAACTTTAGTTCTTCAAAGGCCATGATAAAAAATTTGCAGCCTAGTTGTTATGGGTGACAGCAAAGCTATAAGTACAGAGAAAAATCAAGCAGACAGATGGGGAAATGCCTTACGAAGCCGCCAACGAAGAACGTCGAGAAGACTAACCGTGATACCAGCGTACACTAATACTAATAATTAATATTGCGCAAACATGAAGTTTTGAAATGCGCATTATAAACAATTATTAGATTCGGTTTTTGCGATATCCGGAATAATCAAGGTCGAGGTAACTGACCTTGATTATTCCGGATATCGCAAAAACCGAATCTAATAATTGTTTTATTATACATTGTTTTACAGGTAAACAAAATAACGGCAAACAATTTCAACATTTGCGTCCTTCTTGTCTTCCGGCTTCTGAACGCTTTTTTCCTTAAGGTATTCGTGGAACAGTTCCTTCGCAATTTTTGTCAGCCTTCTTTTGTTTTCCGAGGCTTTTTATTTCAGCATTTTTTCACTTTCTTGCTCGGTTGAAGAAGCGAATCGACGAGCCTTGAATTTACTTTGCTTTCAGATGCCTCCCACATTGCTCTTGGAAATCATGTATTGCGCGCGCAACCTACAGATTATTCACTAATCTGCTAGCAGATTAGTGAATAATCTATAGGTTGCGCTGATTCCCAGAATTAACTGTAGGCTCTTAGCCAACGAACAGACAGATAGTGACTACAATGTATAATAACAACAATTAAATTAAACAATGCAATTAAATTCTATTGGGCATAAACTATTAAAAAAAACTGAATAATTACTAAAACTAAATGTAGGCACGCAAAGCGTGCATGAGCTATTTTGTAGCTGTCAGTGAGTCGTAAGGAAATGGTTATTAAATGAACGTGAGAGCACGAAAGTACACTACTGTGATGTTCTTTATTTGAGTAGCGTTGGGCATTCGAAAAGGACTGGTTTTTAGACAGAGTTTACCTTATAGGTGGAGCTGTGCCCGATATTATGCAACCCGGTTCCCAGGGCTTTTCCAAATTCGAGGGCAATCAAAGTTCAATGTTTGAGTCAGCCAATGGGGTTTATGTTATTGGTTGTGTACACGTGATTGATCAAAGTTCAGTGGTTGTGTTCAGCGAATAAATTTTGCTCTATTGAGCGTTTTGGTGTGAAAGTAAGATGCGAAATTGGACGAAAACAATATTCAGGGATGTTTCAATGTGTAGAGAGGTGGAAATGAGGAATGAATCGTAGGAATCTTAAATGAGCGAATTTTGAGAATAATGGAGGTGTTAGCCTGTGTGGTTAAAGGACGTGATTTTCATCATGTGGAGTACCTGTGATCAGGTGAAGATCAAATTTTGCTTTAAGTAGCTTTATTGTACTGGTTGTTTAGTGGTGAAACGGAAGTCAAATATTTGTTAAATACAGATAGTAGTGCAGAGTTGTTGTAATAGGAATTATGTTGGGAGATGGTAGAGAACATTTAGCTTGTGGTGAAAAAGTTTCGCAAAATTTCGTCTTCAATCAAACACTGTTCACACTTTTCAGAGAGAGATGTGCCGTGATGACACCTTCAGACTTCTTTTGAAGACCCTTTTGAAGGAGTTATTCACTAACAAAGGCAAAATTCTATCTTGTAAATACGTCAAACCTTGCAAAAACCGCGAAGAAACTCACAGGAAATTCCCCACCCTCCTAAGGCAACGTTCAAATTCCCCCCTTCCCGGGCACAATGCACAGTCAAATGCCCGGGGTATGCCTGGGGGGGTGGATGTCTAAGTTTTAATTTGACCGGTACATAATACCTTACGAACGCACTACCGTACGGAGAAATGTCAAGGAGATAAACAGCAACTTATGAACATACTAACATGTGGATAAACGTCGAGAATATAACACTAATATTTCAAGAATGTACCAACCTACGGAAAAATGTCCAGAACACTAATACCTAATCCTCAGGAGCATACTAACATACAGAGAGACGTTAAAAAGACACAAAACCTAACGAACACAGAAACGTACGGAGAAACATCGAGAAGACTATTACCTTACAAAAGTAGAAACGTCTAGAGGCTAAGACTAACAAATTGTACGAACGTACGGACATAATGAGAAAAGTAACGAAGTCAACACGCGTGGTACGTGGTACGACTGACATAAGTCTTTTCATAATTCAATCCAATTTCACAACCCAAATCTGTTGTACATTTCTAATCCAGGACCTAGTATGTGGTTCTGAGCGGTGACAAGCGGGGCTCAAGACAAGCGGTAAATTTTACCGGGTACCGCCTGATAAAGAGAACACTGCTCAGTTAGCACAAAATTAAGATAAAAGGAATGGTTACCAGAGAAGAAGTCATAAAATGTAGTAAGTACTCCAACTGTACTCAGTGACCATCTGCTTAAATGCAAAATACAACCAAGGCATTCGCCCTGGAAATGTGTTTCTATTGAATTGCTCAAATTTGTTAACATGAGGTTGTGGAGGTACGACTGATTCTGTAAAAACATGATGTTTCGAATTGATTGCATAACCACGGGCTAACAACCTGACCAGCGTTGGGAGAGGAGGTAAAACATGTCTTTTTCCCTGGTTGAAATGATTTTGAATAGTGGGAAAAAAAGCAGTAAAAAGAATTGAAAGAACCCGACTATTTATGGAGAATTTGACCGCATAAACGTTTGCTGCTGGTGAGCCACTGAAACAGATTTGGCATATTTTTTTTAAAGAAAAAGACAAAAATTGGTGATTTCACTTTTTTAGTAACCAAAATGCAGGACTCGAGACTTAACGGTAGCCAACTAGTCACAGACTAGTAGAAATTCCGTTTTGGCTAGTAGGTTTTGCGCTTTCACGAGTCATTTTGGCTAGTTAAAATTTCAAAGCACCAAAGCACTGGATGGAAACCAAACTAAATATTGCTTCTGATGATTGGATTCCAAAAGCAAATTGAGTGTACTGAGCAGAAACCAAAACTTATTCCGTAAAAAGATATAATGTTCGTATGATACTTGTTTGTCCTCTCAACGTTTTCCCCTACTAATTCTTGTCTCAGTTGGCAACCTTTTCTCCGATATCACTTCGTTCGAACGAAATTAGCCGTCTTCAGAACGTTTCACCATACGTTTCCTTGAAAGATCCATTGGACGTTCATATGGTATTTGTCTACACGTTAGTACGTTCAAACAATTCTTTAGTCTTCTCTTATCGACTTTTTTCCATTAATTGCTACGTTCTTACGTTCTTACAACATAAGTTTATCTTCCCAGCGTTTCTCTCTAGGTAACGTCTTCACAACATTTCTCTGTACGTAAGTAGGATCGTCGATTTATTAGTCTAGCCTTCTCAACGTTTCTTCGTACGTTAGCACGTTTGCACGACATTGTTCTTGTCTCCTTAAGGTTTTCAGTGTGTTAGTACATTCGTACGATTACTGTACACCGCTTAGCGTTTCTCTTTACGTTAGTATGTTCATACGGTATTAGTCTTGTCTTCTCAACGTTTATCCGTACGTTAGTGCGATATTAGTTGCATGTCTCATCTACGTTTCTCCGTAATTTATTGTCCCACTGTAATAATAGTTCAGTTTGTCCGTTCGGCGTCCTTCCGTACGTTACACACATTCTTACGGAATTAGTTTTGTCTAATTAATAACGTTTCTCAGTTAAGTTAGTAGTTGCGTATTTTATAAGTCTCGGTGCCTCCCCAACTTGTCTCCGTATCTTGGTACGTTGGCAGTGTTTCTCCCTTCTGTAGTGCATTTGCAACCAACGTGTTTGACATGACTTCTCAACGTCTGAGTTTCTCCGTACCTCAGCCGGTAAGTTCGAACCTTATAAGTTGTTTCTGCTCAACGTTTCTCTGCACTTAAATACGCACTTAAATACGCTTATGTTTTACTAGTCTTCTCTTGTAGACGTTTTTCCGTAAGTGAGTTGAGTGCTGCAGCATCAGTCTTGTCTTTTTGACGTTTCTCCGTACCTTATACAACCTCCTTACAATGTTAGTCTTGTCTTCCCAACGTTTCTCCGTACGATGACATGCTCACATAAGGTTAACTTTTCGAGATATTCGTCGTGATCTGACCGAAACGGAAAAGAGAGGCGTGAACTACATCGCGCCTGGGAATTTGCCCTGAAGGCACATAATACTTTGTATTCGTGCGAGGATCTTTAACCGTTGGAAAGAATAGTCAACATTCCAGTTCTTCACTGTTGAGATTACAGAGAGGCTTGTCTACAGTACTTAACTCGGCTCAAAATTAGACACAATGAACACAGTATGAGATTATGCAAAAAAAAGTCTGGCTAGTGAAAATTTATTTTGGCTGGTGAAATCAAACCTCTCACTGGCCACTAGGCTACTGAGCTGAAAAGTTAGTCTCGAGCCCTGGAAATGTAGGCAAATATAGGGCATTTTTAAAATGAAGTTTAACGTAGTCTGTCTGGGGTTCTTGGATGAACCTCTACATCTGTTTATATGTGGGCTATTTTAAGGAAATTAATGTCACACTGAGGATGGTGGCAGACGTAAAACTAACTTATCAACGCAGAAAAGGTTGTCTTTCAAAACAGACATGCATGTGGAGATTTGTAGCCATAGGAAACACGAAAAAAGAATTTGTTTGTTTTCCTACATCTGTACTAGTGTACATTCATGTAGACATCTGTGGTGATCCTTGGGGTTATAGAGAATTTTCATCAGTCAAAGATAGAAACCCATAGATTAAATTTTACGATTTAGGCTTTTTAGCTGTTTTATAACACAGCTTTGCTTACATTTGTATAAAAATTGGCTTCAATTTGCGAGAATACAAGTTTTATTCATAGTTTGTAAGCACGCACAGAACTGGCGTCACGGGACACAGTTGTTTTGTTTCGCACATTGTTTCTAAAGAACGACTAAAATCCTTCGATAAAAACACACACCACTTGAAGTCTTATTACTAATTCTGTGGTAGAGCTGTAATTTTTATCGTGAAATTTTTTCTTCTGGTTTGTGAAAAAAGCGAGACCTGTAACGATCTAAAAACTGCACGCGCACAAAAATGGCGTCATTTCAGTGCTTTATACTCTGATAAGTAAGCTATGTTGTAAATATATGTACAGTACAGTACCGATATATACAGTAACCATGGGATTGCCATAATGCAACATGACTAATGAAAATGTGCTGTAGCACTAGAAACTAAACCATCTCACAAAGGGATCAATTACCTGAATCAGTGACTCGTTTCATGTTTCTGCTATTCTTCATGTACTCCCCAAGAGATGGCCCCCTGAAAATTGTTATTCAAGAAACACATAATAGAAATAGAAAGTTCATGGTGAATGTAGAGCTCGGTACTAAAAAAAAACAAAAAACCCAGAGTCCCTGGCTGCAGTCAAACCATGATCTTATGTACCTAGGTTAGATGCTCTAACCACTGAGGGAAAAAGAGACTTGCAGCAAGCATAGTAGGCTGACATGTGGCAAATGGCACGCATATTGCTAGGATCATTAATTTACCAAGTGTGCTTTGTAGTGTTGAAGAGCACGGTGGCAAAACTGTGTTCAATATGTCGTGAGCCTGGGGCAACCTGAATGCAGTTTAGGATTATTCAGTTTTATTTTAGCTTCTGAGACGAATTACCCTTCGACACACTTTATTCGCTCTTCTTTACTTAAAAAAATACTTCGGTGTAACGCTTTCAAAAGCATTAAGATCAGCCTGACAATCCCTTATTTCACTGTGTGGATTTGCAACGAATGATAAATATGACCTCCTCTAATAACACACTCCTGTCCTTGTCTTTAGACTCACTACTGAAACCAAGCCATGTTCGTGCAAGATCACAAGGTGGTCACCCGCAAAAACTAGAGAGGTAACACAATGAAGACTGTACATTTCCATGACTTGTTCACTAGTTCCTGATTGTCACAGGAGTTGGGTTACCATGGGTTTCCATACAAGCTGTCCTCCTGTAGCTCAGTGGTTGGAGCATCTGGTTGGCATGCATTTACTATCTTCCTTTCTCACCAGAGGACAAATTTTTTACGTTCCTTTTCCTAGCAGTATGCATGTACTAATGTTAAGTTCACTTTGTGACCCCTTAAGGTATAATTTTGTTATCCATTTAGATAACTGAAGGCTATTTTCTGCTAATTTTAGATCATTGAAGTTTCACATAACAAGCTACTGGATAAAGGTTTGTTCAATATCACTCTAGTCATCACTAAAGATTACTGTAGCTTCTTGCATCTCGCTGTACAGTAAGCCTATTATAGCTCATTGTAGTAGGTCACTGAATCTTTCAAACATGACAACACCATACTCTACAGAGTTTAAAAATGTCTTTGAATGACAAAGTCAGGCTGCCTAGTTTCCTATTTTCTCCACAAATACCTCAATGTAGGTTTCTCAGCACCCGTTTATTCATTCTTGCATAACATTAATAGTGATTAAGTAATAGTAATTAAAAATTGATGATATCAGTTACATTCATCTTTACCCGCAACCTTACAAGACAGTTGGATTGTTTGGGCTTAACTTACCTCTGTCCACTGCGTTCCTTCATCAATGCTCCAGTATTCACACACATTGAGAATATTGCCTGGTAAAAGACGATTTCAGGGACCATTCACTTAGTTAGGGAGACTGCTAAAGATGCTGTCAAATATTTAATTATACTTTTTAGTAGATTTTTTGTTGTTGTAACACAGCTTAGAGAAATCAATTCCATGACATGGTGGAAGACAGTACTTAGTCTAAGTGGCTTTTTTTTGCTAAACAGTTGAAAAAAGAAATGCTCATAAATATTTTGCCCAGTTTTACAAGTTGGCCATACTGAAAACATTTTTTTTTTGCATTTGTTGGGCAATAATGTATGGTAAAACAATTGCCTTATTCTTTAGCCTTTGTGAGCATTGACATTGCTTGTTGTGGCTACATTTTTGCCACTTTCCAGGCTCTCTCTTTGGATTTAACTGACCAACCTGATCGTGGTAAGCTTCCAGCAGACCTTGTCTGTCTCCAGTGTCATAAACCTTAAAATACCTTCAAAGGCAAAGTATTACACACAGAACAAAACAAAACATCCATTGTTAAACCCAAATTAATCTAAAGTCAATCTTCTACAATTAAGACAAGAATTGCCAGCCTTAAAACAGCTAAATGATCTGTTGAATATTAAGTAATCGGTACATAAAACAGTGGTGCATGGAATACAGTCATGTAATTAGATAAGGATTACTTATCTAGGCTTCTTGGATGCAGACAACATGTACATCACTTCACTGCTAAGATGACCACAAATATTTAATCTCCTAATCTCCTATACCCTATACACGAACACTGTATTTTAACAATATTAAAACTGTGTCTACAGCTAATTTCTAATTGCATCCTCAGAATAGAGAAAGATCGTGCAATGACAGGCAAGTAAGAGCTCTGATCAGATGTGGAGGTAACAGCTAATTTCTTTTACATCCTAAGAATAGAGAATGATCGTGCAATGACAGGCAAGTAAAGAGCTCTGATCAGATTTGGAGATAACAGTGGAAAAAACTGCGGGTATCTTATCTGCTACTGTGGTTCATATTGATAGTAGCCAGGTATGCATCACACAATTTTGAACAAAGAATCTCCTGAAAATCAGCATATTGGTGTTGAACATCATGTTGCAGATCACAGTGAGCTGTAGTTATCTGTTCATTTTTGAGACATGGGCACTTAATATTGGGCAGAATACAATCTGCTGTAGTCCCTGTCAAGGGTTTAAACAGGCCAGCTGGAGTTTGGTATCAGTTTACTTATACCACCCCACCTCATGCTTGGCCTGACCCAGCCAAAACAACTACACAACTTGACACATGTCTGGTCACTTGGTTATAAACTCAGCTGCCACAATCAAAATGCCCTGGTGCTCTCAAGAACACACATGCCTTGCGATGTGCCTTTTGATTTGAAGCCAACATTAACACCCAGTGCAATACAGATTATTAAAGACAGTTGCAATGATGGCCACCATTACTATAAACCAGCAGCAGATAACTTCTGTCAGTCAGTTTTTCATTGCCAAGGACAACTTCAGTTAACTTAACCTGCCATTGCATGTTGTTTAAAACTGAAGACAAAGTGAATCCAATTCAAGTGTCACATTCAAGTCAGTGCTGTACATGAACAGCACCCTCATAATAAAATCTAATAGATAAATGTAACTGTGTGGCTGAAGGAGTTAAACAGTAAAGGCTGCCAGGGAGCTTTTATTATAGAAGTTGTCTCTTGCTTGTATTTTAGTTCTCTCTTATCATAGAAGTTGTCTCTTACTACAGACTGGAGTTACTCTTATTACAGAAGTGGCTTCCCTGTCATGACACTATATAAGAACACCACGGTGAATAAAACTAAATACATACTGCTCCAGGAATTTAAGAACCAATTCTTTAATTTGAGGATCACCAAGGAAACTATCCTGAAAAAACCATAACTTGAGTCAATGAATGGGTGCTTCATACAATGGCACACAGTGTAAGAATGTACAAAACAGATTAGCAAAATACCGTATATCATGATTACATTCATCAGCATAATAAAACAATACCTTTGATGAGGGAAGAGCTAGTTCGGTAGGAAGGTCAAATCCTATTGGTGCAGGAAGTTCGTGGCCATCCTAGGAAGAAAAAAAAATAAATTACCACTTCCATATTTATGCCCTTCCAAAAATTACGCTTTTTAAGTTCAAAATGCCCTGTGCAGACTTGAAACCTGGTAATTTGTAACCTTACCATCTCCCACATCTCAGCTTGACCACCATCTTTACCCCCGATTTTTTATAAGACCCACTCAATAAATGAACCTAGGACATAAAGAGCATATAACTGCAGGAGAATTCAGGGTACAGGATTATTTGCATCCAACTTGGCACTGGAAAACATGGATAACAGATGTTGAATTCAATCCTGCTGCTTTGAAATCAACTGAAAAAACTTCCAAAGTTTTCTTGTATTTCATGCCGCAACAGGACAGGGAAAGCTCCAGATTTTTGCCATTCAAGCAATTTGAAAGCTACATAACAAACATGCTCCAAAGCATGCTGTATGTATTGTCAAAAGCATGTACTAAGTCATTTTAGATTGAAGGATGCAAGAGAACAAGTGACTGCGGGAAAGTAAGAAAGTAAAGAGCTTTATTTAAACTGCAAAAAATGTGTTAGCCAACACGGTGAAGTGACGGCTAGTGTGAATACATGTGCAGTAGTTAAATAAATATACTTTCTTATAGTACAACGCTAAATTCTGGTGTGCTTCCATTGGTTGAAATCGATCATGTGACGCGATAGTGTCTCTCCTCAGCGGGCGCCTATCAGCGCATAGTGCCTGTTTTTGGCAATTTTCGCTCAAAATTTAGCGTTGTATAGTAAAAACAATAGAGCACTTCTGTCTCAGGCCCTATGTGTGATAGGTTGCCCGAGGAAATTTGATGTTCAAACTTCATATAAGCACCTGGAACTACGTTCTTGGGCTAATATTTGTTGTGAACATCAAATTTCCTTCAGCAACCTATCACATGATAGTGCCTTCAACAGAAGAACTCTATTGTTTAAATAGTGCATGCATAGGCATGAAAAAATCCTTACCAGATACTTTACTTTAGGAAATCTGCTTCTCACAGAACTACAATAACAAGTAGATTAGACAATGTTAGTCATTAGACAAAAGCATAATTATCAGACACAGTTTTACAAACCTCAGGTAGAAGTGGGCAAAAAGCAATGATATAAGTGACAAATACAGAGACAAAAGTTCTGGCCATGGCTCATCATGAAGTTGTGAATGAAATGAAACCTTGCAGTAAATTTTATTGTTCAAAATATCCTTGTGCCACAAGGAACAAGCAAAAGAATTGTTTCCAAAGGGACAGTCAAAATCAAACAAGCAAGGAAAACACATTAAGAAGTGAGTGAACAAGAACAGGCAAGTACCCTTCTCACACAGAATATAAGCCTAAATCAGCCTCCCTCGTATGCATATAACAAATCGATGAGTAATCAACTGATTAGTCACTGATTATTGCCGATAATCAATGCCTATTATCCAACTGTGTTAGTTACTGTACAGAAAGTGCGCAAAACGAGTACAAATATCCCACGATATTGTACAGTTGGTTATTGTACACTTGGTTATTGTTACTGGTTATTATAGAGATGACATTTTTGCGTTATTGCAGTACTTGAAAATTGAATAGTAGCACAAAAATTCAGTTTTATGACATTTCAAGCAGCCAAGAATTTGATCAAATTTCAAACTGTTTTATTTGTAAAACGAAGCAATGTATCGATATGAAACTTTCCTTGAAGATTAATCTTACTAGTGTGTTGAACATATGAAGACAGCAGTTTTGTGGTGCCCTTAGTTTATGTTTTAGAATTTTGATGACGTCACATGAAAACCAGCAATAAATCCTTGTTGTAAGATTGAAATACTGGAAGGCTTGTGATGAAAATAGGCAAAGTCTAATTGTAAAGCAATAAAACCGGTGGTGTTATAATAGCAGGCAGAAGAAAATCCATTTGATGTAAATCCTTTACTGTGAATTCAAGAGGTTTTCCATCAATGAGGATCTTTTCATCTGACTTTTCTCTCAACAGATGGGTAAATGCACGGAAAATTTTTAGACGAAAACTCCAGACTCACACTTATGCAAACAACGCACCATGCAGTGCTGTCTACAAATCACATTTTATTCTTAATTGCCCGATATTTTCATTCAAAGTTTAAGTTTTAAAGAATCCAAGTGCTCCTCAAATGGGGTAACTGACGAATTTTCAAAACTGAATTCACAATGTGGACACTAGACCAGTCAAGGTTTGGTTCAACAATAAACGCCAAAGAGAGGAATCAGAGCCTTAGGTCACATAGATGAGTAATCAATGCAATGGATGATTAATCGATGACATCAATTACTAAAACTTTTGAAAATGATAAGTGCTACACGGAAAAAGTCCACTGAAGATTTTCAGATGGGACTCGAACCCACAACCTTTGGGTAACTAGTCCACCACTCTACCATCTGAGCTACCGATTCTAAACTATAACTTTTGTGCCCTATCGATTAAGTCATTGATTACTCATTGATTATTGGCAATAATCAATGACTAATCAACTGATTACCCATTGATTACTCATCGATTACTCATTGATGTCATTGTTTTTATCAATTTGTTACATCTGGTATATACAAGTGTGAATTGGAATGAATGATCTTGCAATTTCAAAGCAAAAGCAGACATTCCATATTTGCTGATTACATGTATCTCCAATGAGTTCAGTTTTCTGTTTTGTGATGTCACTTAAGATTACACTTAACCTTTTTGACCGTGTTGCACGCAAAGCCCTGTATGTGCTCAGTTTTAGAGCAAAGTACCCCAACTTATATATCAATTTAAAGCTTGTAGAATGTAGAAACTTGAAAAATAAGAATTTTATGGAACAAGAAAGAATGTGGCCGCCACGACACATTAAACTGGAATTTACCCATTGTTACAAACATGAATTACCTGTGCTACTGTTAAACTCTATGCAATATCCAGTATCTTGCAAGACATTAAGCAGGCACTGGCCTCAAAAGCTGTCTGGGATTTTTGAGATCGGTTTTCAAAAAGAAATAGAGTTGATTTATAGTTAAGTAATTAATTTTTGTTCCGTACTTTTGGCGTTGGAGCCTATAATTTTAAAACTAAAGCAAAATTCCCAAATGTCCAACACAGTTTTGGAGAAGAACTATTTGAGAAGCAGGGTGCCAAATTTCACATCTGTAGGATGAAACACGAAAAAACTAACAGCAGCGAAAAACAACTTTGAAGATTTTGCATACAGATTAAACCCCTGTGAAGCATCTTCTGGGCATGACAGACATGATACCCAAGCCTTCCAAATTAATATATTATCAGTGATTTGGAGCTCTTGCAGGAAATTAGAGACCAGTACAGTGGCTGAACAGGGATTTAACAGTCCTTGTGTGGTATTTTGAAAGATCTCATCCTTGCTGGCAAAAGTATAAAGATCCTCAACTACTCAACAGTGTGCTAACCATCCCATGAAAGCGGCAATGGCCTGAAAATGGCCGGTGTTTGCCAGACTCAGACATAAACTAGTGCAACTCATTCGCTTGATTAGCAATACTGTAAATTAATAAGACATTCTTTGGAAGAGTCACTGAAAGGGTAAACCATTCCTTCCGCTCACAAATCGGAAAAATACATTTCAGTTTTAGTGGTTGAGATCAGTGTGAATGTATAAGTGAATTTTCTTTTGTATTTGAAATGACTACGATGACCTTTCTGACTTGCAAACAAAACTTTCCAAAAACAGAAAGTGATTCCAGAGAAGCCTGAATACATGTAAATTTTTTTTCTCTGATGTGTAATGTTTGTTTTTGTGCAACTTAATGCATGGGAGGCCCTAAGCGTTGGCAGCTTTAAACACCTTTGAGGATTAGTTTTAAAGTCTCACAAAACAAAATTTGTTTAACTTAGCCGGGAAAAGACATTTTGGAATTTTTATTTCTGCAGCCAATAGCTATAAAGGCAGATTGATAAGCTATCTGCAAGTGATATTAATTTTTCAAGGAATGAAAACCTTGGAAGTGATTTCTATAGGATTCTTTTGAAGGCTCTTTGTAAAACTAAATAAATTACCCTGCAAGTGCAGTAACTGTTCAGAAATCACTCAGAAAGTAAAACCACAGAGGAGATTGCAATCATAATTTTCCTTCTTATGCTTTTAAAGATACAGTGTAATAAAAGGATGACAAGATCTATTATATGAACAAGAATAATAATAAAAATTAATATTAATTAACCAATGCTGAATAAACAATTTCAAGTTCAATTCTAAATTTGTAATACCTACTTGATATAAGTGTTTCCTTTGTTTTGAAACATGTCACATAGGGGATTACCATCAAGTTCCAAGGAGGTAAGATGACTTAGAGTTTTTATCTTGTCCAACTCTTCTAAGGCTCTAAGCTAGTGAACATGAAAAAACGCAGGGTACTCAGTATTAAATACACTAGATATATGTAGTAGCAGAACCTCATGAAGCACAAGCACAACACTACTGTTCTATGGCTGGTTTTCATGTGACTTCATTCAATATATTTAACACATCAGTGAAATTAATCTTCAAGGAAAGTTTCATGTTGATATTATTGCCTCGTTTAACAAACAAAACAGTTTGAAATTTGATCAAGTTCATGGCAGCTCAACTCAAAATGTCATGAAAGCGATATTTTTGCATTACGTTTCAGTTTTAAGGCATCATAATAACATATTTAAAAATGTCATCTCCATAAGTTTGAAGAGAAACTAGGAATGTTGAGTTCATTAGCTGCCTTATTTCTTGTACATGTACTAATTTTGATGGCTGCCGTATTGGTGCCCCAAAGAGGGACACCAACATGGCAGACACACACTGTGTCTTGTAATTTTCAGAAAATTATTTTTTCGATAACTTCGCTCTGAAGAATACTATAGACCCGGAAATTGTTGTCGTTATTTGTTTATACCTATGCTTTAACTCCTTTGTATCTGAATGTTGCTCATCGCAAGCAAACTCATTTTATCAGAATGATGAAAGCCAAGAATAGTCATAGTCCTTTTCTTGCCTGATTGTTGCAAATTTTAAGGTGTTTTAGGTCTGATGTTTGTTTTCCAAGTTCCTTGAAGCCATCTAAGTTTCTAAGTCTATTGTTACTCAAATTGAGTGACTGCACCTGACAAAAGAAAAAAATAAGAAAACGCTTAAGATTAATTTATGACTTTTTGTTGAATTTTTTGCTTGGATTTTCTACCAAGGACAAGTAGCTATTTTATAGGCTGCAGTTACACCAGCTAGGCTGGCCACACAGTTTTCTAGCTTCCAATTCCACCACCCCTCGCATGCACAGGCAAACTCATACCCAGACATATACAAACATGGACCACCCCAAGGACCCAGTCCACAGACCAACTTATTTTTGAAGTAGAATTTTACCAAGGAGGTTCAAGTCACTTTTGGGTTAAAAGGCTGATCTAAAGGCCCACAAACTTGTAAAATGTTTGTTTGTTGAAGTTTGTCCCTTGCACATTTGTGCCTGAGGTGACTGAAACGGAAGTCCTCCAATTAAAACAACTCGCATGTTTCACATTTTGGAGAGTTTCTGTGGGATTCACCTGGTTTCACTTGTCCTCTCGCAGCCCAGTTTTAATAGCTATACTACAGTTTTTATTAAGGTCACTGGGTCTATAGGAAGCTCAACTGGCTGAAGTTAACATTAAACCAGAGGTGGCGGAGCAGGGGGGCTGTAGTTCCCCCTCCCCAAATGAAAACTTAGGGGGGTTCAGCCTCCCACATTTCGGTGCCGAAAATTTCGCTAGTGCAGCTAAAACTGGTTTGGCAAAATATTCCATCTCGTGATCTTTTCACAAATCGTTTCATCAGGATTGTGCTTGACGAAATAATATGTTGTAGGACTTTTTTTGGAACATTTCCGGCAGCATTCAATGCTGTTCTTGAAGACTACGTTGTACTTAGGCAGACAATGGAAGAAATAAGCGACACCACACACGACGAGTATGGACAGATGGCAAACAGAGTGCTATTAAGCCTCGATAAATTTGACTCTGTGTTTGGTCTTAAACTTGGCTATCTTCTGTTTGGAGCTACCAGTGTACAGAGTAGCTTTCTAGGGCACTGCAGGGGAAAGATACGACTCTGCAAGAAGCTATTACTGCTGCAAATCTAGCCAAGAATCACTATACACGACTACGCACAGACACAGAGTTCAGTAAATATTACGAGCCATGTGTCTCCCTTTCACAGGGTAAGTCTGGCGAACCAGTGCTGCCACAATGCAGGAGAGCCCCCTCCTCATCGGTTTGAATGTCCTCAGGATTACTATAGGATGCAATACTATGAAGCCTGCAGCAAAGTTAAAACGCAATTAGAAAGCCGATTCAACCAAGTCAAGTTAAGGTGGAGAAACTTCTTGTGGACGCAGCAAACAGTGACAACTCCAGCAAGCATTTGGAAGAGCTTGAAAGGTCTTGCTTTGGAACTGACATAGACTGCAGCAGGCTAGGGTACCAGCTTCACCTCGTACATGATGCAGTAAGAACTGCGCTCCCCAAAGTACGTCAGGTTACTCTGCCCTCTGACGACTCAAGAACTACCCAAGAAGCAGGCAGTTGTTCAGATGATCCTGCTTCATGGTATTTATGCATTGTCACAAATCAATTACGGACGCACTGGACAATGTTTAGTCTCCTTGGCAGCCGCTCGGGCTGGAGTCACGCAACGCTCCCCGTCCCACACGGCTGCTTCAAACTGACATACATTCCTTTCCCATTGTTTGCGATATTTTTACTTGGACCAATCAGCATCTTGCTATTGTATATGCTGCACCAATCACAGCATAGCTTGGCGTCTTGATGTTTTCTTTCGCGGAAAAAAACCCTTAGCGGCTTGCGACATGTTATGGAAGGAACTACAAAGAAAATCGCGGAAAGCACTAAGTGTTATATTTGTTCATTCATTTCTCTAAGTAAAAATAACGTTTATATATTTGAAAAAAACGTCCGCTGATTTAGCTGGGATCATTCGATTGTCGCTGGAAATCGACTTAAATAAATACTCTGAGGACAGCAAATTGTTTGTTTGTCGAGAGTGTTTTCAGCAGTTCACGAAGTACGACAGGGCAACGAAGAAACTTCAAAAAATCAAACAAAAACTTCTCAGTACCTGTAGAAATAGAGAGCAGCTGAGAGAAAAGAGACTCGCAAGGGAAGAACGATCCAGAGACGAACCACATTGGAGATGTGCCAGTTAGTGCCTCCGTGTTCTCTGAAACTTCACATGTTAATTTTGATCCTGCCGGTGCCAAAGCATATAATTTATTTGAATAAACAGAATTTCCAAGCGTCGCTCTCCGACGTTCAATTCTGATCCATACTTCTGGGGAGCCATGTCCACAGAAACCTTTCCCTTTTCAATCAATGTCGCCTTCTTTTTAGTACAAGAGCTAATGCTCGCCGCCATTACTCCTTTTCTTCTCAAATACGCCACTTGATCATTGACTAGACTAAGCAATTCCAATGGAGACACAACAACACAGATGTGGCTTTGTTGTTTTTCTATATGGTCGATGACTAAAGGCATGCAAAGCTTGAAATATCAGAGATTTTCCTAAGCCAGTCGGCAAATTACACGGCCGCCATCCTCTGTCACGCATGAACAGGATTTTTGAAAATTTGAACGGAGTTTTCAAGTTAACGCGTCGGTTTTGTAATTCTTCACGAGATTCGGAATTCCCATGAGAATTTTACACATTTACGGAAACAAAGAGCTACTGTATCATTTCATTTGAAATGTTACATATCCGAACAATATTAGGTTCCTTACTAGTGTGCGTGTTATTTTTCCGTTAACTCGTGAGTTTTAAAGAGTTTTCCAGAGGGATCTTCAACATTTCATTCAAATCTCGGACGTTACAAAGAAACATTCAAATGTTTACTCCAGTCTTGTGGATTACTGTTCACACGTGACGGAGCACGGTGTTATGAAAATACCTTTCTCCCTTCAATTAACTTCGATATCGCTAACTTCTGATGCGAATTTAAAGTAACAATAATAATAATAATAATATTTATTACTTAATAAAGCCGGTGTGCTGCTTTTTTTTTGCTACAAGATTGAACGCCAGTCTTCACGATTCGCCATTTGCTACTTAAAGTAAAGAACTCGGTCACTTAGCGAATAAAAGGAGCCAGGTGATTGGTGGACATTTCTGGCGCGAACCTCCGCAAGAAAATGAAAGCCACACTGTCATTGGTTTATTCCGAGAAAGGAATGTATGTCGGTTTGAAGCAGTCGCGTGGGACGGGGAGTGTTGCGTGACTCCGGCCCGAGCGGCTGCGAAGGAGACTAGACAATGTTAAGATGGCAAAGAGGTTTGCTTGTGCCAACGAACTACGCAAAGGACATTTTGGGAAATTTGAGTAGGGGTATGTGCTTAGCTTGGTGTACAATGAGCCTCCCCCCCCCTCCACGTTTCAAAACGCTCCGCCGCCTCTACAATAAACTCAGTGAATGAGAAAGCTGGGTCATGACATTAAAAAAGGGGGGAATGGAGTCAAAGAAATACTGAGATATTAAGCCTCACATGCAATGATTTTAAGGGGAGTTGTATTGGGAGTAAGTGCTCTTCTCAAGGATGGTGCCACCTAATTCAGAGGTATTTTTGTTTACAACAAAGCAGCAAAAGCAGATCTTAGCAAGGGCTATTGGAACCTGAAAAGAAAATTGTAGGTAACCATATATTTTTCAGGGATAATTAAGCAACCAAAATTCTATAATTTAAGGTGAAAATACATACCAATATATGGCACTTTCTTTCCAAATTTAAGGTCAATTATCTATAAAAAAAATGTGTGGTCACCCCCAATTTTCTTTTTGGATTCCAACAGCCTTTGCTAAGATTTACTTTTCTTACACAGCTATAAACTGGGCAAAAATACCTTTGTATTAGTAGGTACCATCCTTAAGAAATCAGAGTATCTTGGACCATCCTGAGATGAGCAGGTACCTCCTGTCAATATAGCGCATACATTCTACCTTAAAATGACTGCGTGGGAGGCTAATGAGTGATAGGAGTCTTGTAGCAGGCCCATCAACCTCACTTTTACCCCAGTGGCTGCTAAACCTTTTTTCTAAACCACAGACAAAATAAACAGCATACCTCTGGGCAGTTCTCACCAATAAGCCTCACAATCCCTGATGCTAGCCAGTGTCTTGATAGTACTCCTTGTACATTGCTTTCATTCAGTACTAACAGGCAAACATATAATCATGAGAAGACTGCTGGTCTATAACCAAGAAAGGAGCTGTACTGAGGTCAAGGGAAAAGGCAGCAGAAAAAAAGGGTCAGAGAGGTGGAAAGACATTTCAGTGAAGTGTTGAATATGGAAATACCAAGCAACCAGGAAGGATGGGTAATGAGATTTTCAAGCTAGGACAGCAAAGTCAGAGAAAGGAAAGTGAGGGAAGATCAATCAAAAACACCAGGAGTAATGGCTGAAATGATCAAGGCAGACAAGCAAGCAGTTGGCACAATAATACAGTACCGGGCAAAAGTAAGTTGACAGTCCCTCGATCCTCGAACGCCTCGACTCGATCCTCGATCCTCGAAACTCGAAAACTTCGAGTATCGAGTCTCGAGTCGAGAACTTCGAGTTTCGAGTCGAGAATTTCGAGTTTCGAGCCGAGAACTTCGAGTTTCGAGACTAGAGACAAAGAGCTTAGCGCTTCATTAATTTTTCACGCGACTTATCGGAGAAAGAATTTCATCACCATTGCGTCCTTCATCAAACGGTGATGGCTGCCGTCGTTCTCTCGCACATTGTCAATCGGACTACACTAAGTCGAGGAATATTCAAGTCTCCAGCAGTTTGGCTCGTAGCCAGTTCCGTTACACTGTCTTGCGAACTGTCTCAGAACTCAAAAATGTTGCAAGAGAAGCTAAATTATTGTATACCGGCGACAACAGTTCGCATGAATACCGTTAGCATACACACGTGCTACAGTAACATGGACATGTTTTTAAAAAGGCATGCAAACACGACAGTCGGTTTTTCTCCGAAACGAAAATTGTCATCAAAGCCGCTAATATTCTTTACTGCCGTAAGGCTTCATTTGTTTCGTTTAGGTGCTGCTGGGGAATAATTTGTTTGTTGAAGACATCTCATAATTTCCGAAAAAGCTATGTAAATGCCGCTAGATGGTCGGCGCGTGTTAACCCGAAAAACTGATAAAAATTCGCTCGCAATAAATGAATAATATAACCGAGAAATACTCGGCGCATCGTGGGGATCTTAATCACAAATTATGCCTTCAAAAGCAGAGTGTTTTACTGGTTTAATCATCTTTATACGCCTTGTAGAGCCGGGAATACGACTTTTTACAAACTTATCGTGAAAGCTATGCAAATGCTGCCAGACGTTCGGCGCATGTTTGCTGTAAAACTGACAAATTCGCTCGCAATAATATTATCGACAAATACTCGGCACATCGTGGGAATCTTTATCACAGATTGTAACTTCAAAAGCAGTGTTTTGCTGGTTTAATCTCCTTTCTCAGCGGTTTAGAGACGGCGTCATCAGCGGTGAAAGAAAGACGAACGCCACCTCTGCCCGTCAAGTTGTTTTAGATAATTATGCAAATTCAAGGCGTCACGTGCGATTGTTATTTTACTTGTCATCTGCGCCACTGCTTCTGCTTCAGCACGAAATTTTCTTGAAATGACAAGACTGTACCAGATATATTTAACATTTCGATTCAAAAGATTCCAGTATTTACGTATAACACATGCAAATCAGAAATGGTGTTTAAACGTTCCCGGCGAATGTTATGTTATTGTTCAGAGAAGTTTGGGAGAAGGAGCAGTCCTAGCAAAATGGAAGAAGGATGTCATTGTAAAGAGATTGAAAGAAGACATCAGGGACTGTAGAAGTTGCAGAGCGGGAACAATACTCATGTTGAAGCAAAGTATTTGGCAGTTGTTAAAACAAAATGCACATTTTCTGCACAAAAAAATAGACATTAAATAACTGAGAAAGGAAACTAGTTATGTAACTACTAGCAGGTAAAACATGCTGTTCATCTTGAGCTTATAGATTTCTCTGTTTGCCAGGAATTTAGTTCTAAATTCAGTCAAGTTAGTTTGTGCCATCCCATGCATTTCTATTGGCTATGTCATTATTGGTTTATGCTTAAGCTGTGCTTCTACCAAGTTTTGGAAGCACTTGGGAATTTTGGAGAGCACTAAAGAAGACAATTGCTATTAGCTGATTCAAGCAACTCTTTCTCTTCCCTTGTTCTCTCAGAACTTTCTGGGTGCATCCAGAACTTGATAGAACCATGCTAAGCATGAACCAGTTCTTAAATCAAACACCATGAGAGAATTATGGTATGTTGGAAACAACTGTGAATATTGTGAAGATGTATGAGAATTCTGAATATGGTTTAGAATACTGAAGGCTTTTGATATCTGACAGGGCCACTTCTTAGGACTGAAAAATTACTGATGACCGAAATTCCCAACTTCCATTTCGTCTTCAAGATGAGAGGCTGTAATTCTTCCTCTCGAGAGATCCCGCCCCATCCGGTCGAATCAAAATAAACAATGGGTAGTGTTTCATTTGCGATAACACCTTCCACGGTTTATAGAGGACAGGAGCAAATGATAGGAGCCAAGAGAAGGAATCCCATTGGCTGTGCTTAATTGGCTTGAAAGACGATATGAAATTTACACCTCAAAATCTCTCGGCAGTGAAAGGTCAAAATCCCTGGCTTAGTCTGTAGTCTCCTCGAAATTTCGAGCACGTGTGTGTATTTTGCCCGCCCCGCAATCGCCATGGCCAAAATTAGAGACTACTCGCAGTCTAAGACGTTTCAATATTGTTGGTCTGTTTACTAAAAGGTGATCACAAACAAAAAAGCCTTTGTTCACAATTTATGTTCTGTCTGGTCAATTCTGTTACACGTGGCCTGGTATAAGTAGCTACACTAAAAATTGCATCTCTGTGTGATGTAGGATTGTTTTAGCTACATTAATTTTATTTTTTATATCACGAACTGACTAACCAGCTTGACAAAACTTTGCCATTAGTGATGGCTATCTGACTACCTTCTCATTAATGATAATTAGGCCATATATAGGCCACACATATGGAAGATGACAGCTGTTAAGTTTTTCAAGACATACCTTCATCATGAAACAGATCAGAGAGGTTAAGTGCCTTTGAGGTGACATCATAACGCTTACTGAGGCATTGCTATTAAAATGTTTGGAACAAACCTTCATGTTAATAACTCAAATTATACATTCAAGTCACTGTATTCTCTGGAATACCACTACTACCCTCCTCTGCCACAAAAGCTTCATTCATCGTTTAATTTAAACATAACTATTCTTTACTTCAAAAGACATTGAAAAAGCTACAAGAGACTTTTTTTTTTTGCAAAAAAACCATATGTCACATGACATTAATACCAATAGTTGTTTTGTGAAAGTTGACTGTGCTTTGTGCTAAAATGATCAAAACAGGTATTGATTGGTTATAAATGGTAAGCACATAGCCAAGCTGAAAGATTTTTAGATTAAAGTGTGTAATTGTTCAATATGGCACCGGAAACACATTACAAACAAAATTATACATTTTATACCTTTAAAATTTGTTCGGTATCATCACCCAAGGTAGCACTGCTTGAACTGGCACCGCCATGGTTACCATCATCAGCACCAGAAAACACTTTGCTGGGGTTATGTGGTGGACCACTTGGACGAACACTTACTATGAGCTGAGGGTGACAGTAACACATTGTCAACATCTTAACCACTGAATTCGTAAAAATGGTTATGGAACAGAAAATTGTAGGTTGCAAAAGGAAGAACCAGTTAAATTGACTTCAATACACTTACGTAAACCAGTAAAAAACTTATAATAATTATTAAAATAAATAGACAAATAGATTACTAATATCAAAAATTAATAAATAAATCATTACTTCCCCATCCTAATGAAATTAATAGTCCAGGAGTGGTGACAAAGTACCTTTGAGCCATCCTTTACCGTTATTTTATGACTAACTTTCTTCAGAGCCTCTGCAGCTTTACGTCCTTCGACAAAGAATACTGCACTATCTCCTTTGAAATAGTGAAACTAAACAAAAAGAAGGGGAAAAGAGCATTATTAACACAGAATAAATTATTTGTATTACATTCACATATAAAGGAGAATAAATCCTGAAGATAAAAGCTTGATTTCCAAAAGGAATGTACCAACGAAACACAAAGTTTTAATTAAATGCTCAACCCTTGGAATAATTGGAACTCAAATATGTTCCTGGGTCCTATTCAGAAATACAACAAAATCAGTAAATATTAAAAATGTTTGAGTAACTACATGTGAAGGGGTGTGGGGAATAAGGCCCTAAGTGACTCCTGATCTAATGCCAAATTCTCCCTTTGATTCACAGGATTATATAAGGTAAATGGGAAGGAGAATTTAGCAGTTTGTCAGATGTCACTTGAGGCTTTATTCCGTGCACATCTTCATGTATAACCATTATCATACAAGCTAACACCACTTAATATGTAGATTACTTCAAGGTTGGTGAGCGCTTTTGATTTTTATTCATGAGTTATGAACACATTATCCCAAACTCACTTGCTCGTTGCACTTGCTCATTCATTTGTAATTCTTCACGAGTAAAGAAAAAATAATCGTACGAGCAAACTAACCATGAATTACCAGTAACTTGCTTATAATGTTTTAAAATGATGTTAAATTAAGGCACAAGTTCGACAAATTGAAAAAACAAATAATTTGCTTAAATACTAATGATATGGCGATGACCTCTTGAGCTTACACGATCTGAATTATTAAACAATTTAACTCACACAGTGAACAAAAAATTAATAATAACAAGTCAAAAAAGAAACAGAATAAAACATCAAAATTTACTTCACTTCAAAGCCCACATAAGCCTGTTTAAAACAAACTATAAGCTTCAGCTTAATATTCTTAGCTGAATTCACCGAAACAATTTTTCTAAAAATGTTAACAAAACCACACCAACTGGACCAACTTTCTAATCTGAATTAGTATAAACCTGCAAGTATTATTACTATCACCAATGTGCAATCTGATTGGCTATGCTACTCACATTCTATTTAGAATGTGAGTAACGAAAAGTCACTTGTCTTCAGCAGTTTAAATGTCAAATTTTGTACTATTACTGGGATTCAGTCTAGCTCTTCCTCGGATTCTAATCTAGTACGATAAGAATACCTTTGCCAAGTATCAAACTTTTAGGCAAAATAAACTGGCCAAAAATGGACAAGCAAGGCTTTTAACTGCGTAAATAAACAGGGTTCAAAATATAATCAGAGCTTTCAGCCTGAATTTGACGGCTTTTTATCTCAAGGCTGATTTTTAGCTGGCTGTCAACAAGAATGAACAAGCACCTATCCAAGTACGGAATAAAGTATTGACAGGCCAAACACGGCTCATATTCTCGTGCTAATGTGTTTGTATATTTCTCTTAGCAATGGTTGATTTTTAATTAAGTGCCATTTGCTCATAAGGATGTTCTTAAAATTAGGCACAGCTGGGTAGTACCTTGTTATGAAAGGTAGAATTTTTTCCCGCACTGTCTCTCTTGCTTGAAGTGCGACTTCCTGTCACTGAAATTGACTTCGGACGTTATTCTTTCTACTAATTGTTGGGGCAGTCTCTCGCACGGAGGCGTGTTTTGAACTGGGTGATATTCTCAACAAAAGATTTCGCTGAAGATGTTGTTCTTAGAAGTTGAAGGGCTTCACCTTTGATAAACCCTTTTCTAACCCCTTGTGGGTGGCACGAGGAGAAGTGAGTGTACTGGAAAGTTTCTGTGGGCTTGAAATGTGTGCGGATAACAAGGATTGCTTGCTTGTTAAATCTTTTGCCTTTGAAAACAGTGGTACCCAGGAAGTTTATTTCTTTGTCTGGGATTTCAGCCGTAAATTTAATTGTCGGGTGTTGACTGTTTGCTAGGACAATAAACTCTTCTGTCTCCTTTTTGTCAACATTCCACACATGAATATGTCATCGATGTATGTTTTCCACTCAAGCCGTAGAAGAGTGTAGAACATTTGTACAACTGTTTGACTGAGCATGTGGCAACATGCTAAGTCCGATCAGTGTCTCTCTTTGATCTAGATTTATCAGACTTCGCTCTTCGCAACTTATCATTGTTGCGTTCAACGCGGCGATAATGAAACTTGGTTAGTGCGCCTATGGTTGGCCTTGGTTAGTGCGCCTCCATTTTCGCTCGGCCTCTCTCTTTATGGAGTGTCTTTCTGTATTAAACTCCTCGTCATGAGTGATGTTTGCCTTTGCGACATAGCGCAAGTCTCTTGGGCTTGTGCCTTTTTCTGTGTGGGCCTGAAGTTTAACTATTGACGTTTCTTACTGCTCAATTTTTCTCTTGAGCATGGAAATCTCATCAACGGCAGACTGGCAGGGTCGCTTGCTAGCGTTTCACAAATTAGATCAGGCCAAAACAGCGATGCTGATTTCCAGTGTGACGGTGCATTTCCTTTGGTCTCCAGCAAATTAAATTGGACGAGAAGGCAAAAGTGACAAGGTGCTAAGTGGAACAGGATCGAAGATGCATTGGTAACAAAGAAATCGTGAATGAAAATTTGCCCGGTTCCTAAAAGAGAACTGAATTGCAGCGGTACTGCTACCCCGTGTCTGGCCTGTTTCCTCAAAAGTCGCATTGTTGATCACGTATGAAACCACGCTGGAAAAAAAAAGTGTTGGCAAATAGAGATAGTTGCTAGAACAAAGACTTGATTTACAAGAGTGGAGACAATAACCTTTCAACGTTCTGCAATTTGTTGTTGATTTTTTTTATTTAGAAAGCTTTTAAAACATCATCAGATTCACTTTTGGTATGTGTGTAAGTGCTTCATGGCTGCATTACTTTCTGATATGAAACGTTTACTATGATGTTCCAGGGACGTTGATTTTGCTGATCAAGGGATGGGATATCATTTATTTCTATTACTTGGGTGAAAAATCGCCGGCAGGAGTGGCCAAAGTGCCGGCTATCGCAGGCAGCTGGCTGCTGGCTGCTATTTTGAACCCTGAATAAATACTTGTTGTCAACAATGGAGAACAATTGGAATTAAAATTGTTTTCTTTTTGACTACATTAAGTGACGGTATTTTGCCAAAGTTAGTGAAAGTAAAATCAATGGTTTTTCTAATTTACAAGAAAATTATACCGTGTAGCACTAAATTTTTACGGGAGTTTATTTTTGTGAATTGGCGTTTTTTTTGTGTTTTGCGGGAACTAATTTTTGCGATTGGAAAGGATTTGTTTTTCTTTTTGGGAATTAAATTTTGCAATTTTCTGGAAGTCGCGTTCAAATGGAACTGACATCATTGTCGATAAAACATCAAATTTATTTTACCACAGAGTTCCAGGAATTGCTTGAAATATTCTGAGGAACATATCGGCTGCAATTCAAGGGAATTTACCTTCACTTGTTTTCAAACTCGTAGCCTTCGCAAAAATGTGGCTTTCTACATGAAACAGGATTTCTCTGCAATAAGTTTTCCACATCCCACTTTATCGACAATCGAATGTTCTTCTTTAGGGTTCCAACGTTAAAATGGTGTGTTTTCTTTCTGAATCAATTGACTACGCATGGAAATCAAGGGCCTCGATTTGAGGGCCACAAAATTGAGGCAAATTCGGTGATATACAAAAATCCAAAATATCTCAAAAGGTTCTGGCTTTGAGCACAGGCAACCCAGGCTGTTCACGTATGCAGCCTGAAATAGTCTACTATGAAGCAGCAATAACATCTCAGGGACTTCTCCAGTTACGTCAGTTAATTTTTCTTGGCCTTCAACAATTTCTTCTACAGAAGAAACTGATCAGTGACTTGGAAAGCTTTCTGGATCAGAATACTTCTCGTCATTAACAGACGTATTTTACCCAGCAGCTTTAATTTGTCTAGAGTAATTATCAGTTCTTATATAACAAGCCTCTACCAGACATCACTGCAGACCAGGCCCCAGTTGTTCAAAAGTTGGATAGCGCTATCCACCGGATAAATCACTATCCAGTTGATAAGCATTAGGGAAACCAACTGCATTATCCACTGGATACTGATTTATCCGGTGGATAGCGCTATCCAACTTTTGAACAACTGGGGCCAGTAAGGTATGTGAAACAATAAGTACATGTAGAAAGAAAATGTTCATTGTCTGTGTAACATATCACACTAGCATATACAGTATTATGCAACAATACATTGTTTCTTTTCAGCATAATCAGCATGTATTGTGCAACAGTGTTTTGTATACTTATAGGCATAATTTTAATTAGCATATATTGTAGATACACATTTAAGCAGGTTATTATGCAGATGCTCGGCATTCACGCACACACAAACTATGAGTCGCGACAAATAAAATTCACCATAAAGCATTATACCAATCAGATGAGAATTCAAGATGAAACCAACACAGATTTCCAGTAATCTGAACAATCAAAGTACTGATCAGCTGAAAAGCTGCCTGATTTTTGTGAGACAAAAATATTCAATGTACAGAAAGACACTGGGTAGAGCTCTGCTGTTACCTACTCACATCAATGGCCTGAAAAGCCTCTTCACATGCACTCTGAAGTTTCCTTATTAACCACTCTTTGTCATGTTTTTTGCCCTGAAAAATCTATGTAGGAAAAATAAGTTACAACAGCAGACCATTTGCTAAGAAATTGTGACACATTTATTTCCCACTAAGGATTGCAGTAGTAAGGAAATTTGAAGCCCATTAGGTAAAGAAAATATCTTTGACTTCATTGGGTTTCAAATTCACAAACAATCACCAACACTCTACCATCTCAGAAACGAGGCAAAATGGGTAATTTTTGCGGTAAATTATGGAATGAAGATATCATGACAAGATTTCCTGTACACTACAGAACAGTTTCTGTATAGCACAAAATAGTTTCAGATTTAAATACAGTTAATGTCACTGTTCCTGAGGAACGTAGCGCAACTGCAATAGGTTATAAATAAGTGCGTGACACGCGAAACAAAGTAAAACACTCTCAGGATGGCGATATTGAGGGGAACACTGCCTTGCAGCTGGTTAGTCTATGCGACTTCCGATTTGCGTGACAAAAACACCTCACTTATCTCCCCAGCACTACGAGCTGAATGCTAGACAGCACGTGCTGGATCGGACAAGAGTATTGGTTAGCAGGCGATGCATAAAGGCAACGAAGCTGGCAAGCTTTGGGGAAGTCACTGTGCAGACTTAACCGCACCACGCAGGAGTGACCCTAGTTTATTGAAGCACAAATAACATAGCCAACCCATCTCCAAAGGGAGGGAGGGAGGGAAAAATTTTTGCTAAATTGACAAAACACTGGCTGCACTGCACAAGAGAATTACAAATTGAACCTTGAACAGGTTGCTTAAGCTTTTATATCTAGACAGCGTCTGCTAACGTAGCCAGTAGTTAAGGCTGTACTATACAACAGCTTGGCCTTACACGTGTACTATCTTAGTTATGAATAGGTCCTTAATGCTATCGACCAATGCAATAAAACGTACAAAAGTGCTAACTAGAAACAAAGCCATAATGTTGTAGGTCTAGCTACAACGGAGCTATTGATTTTAGTGACCTTGGGATCCCAACTGCATAGTAGTTCTATTGATAGCGAACACGCCATGAAAGGCTCACTGATAATGAGTGTCACGTTCCATTTAACAATATTTTACTGATCTAACAGTAAAATCTTATTTTACGCAAAATTGTACAGTATACGAATCAATACTAAGGAGAATAACAAGAGCTTACCACAACTTTGTGCCAGTCCTGATTACTGTTGGATCTGTTAGCGGGAGCTGACCATAATCTAGACTTGATATCACCTCTGTTGCTATTACCACCTCTATTTCCACGCCGAGGAGGTCTTCCTTTGTATGGATTACTACAAATATAAAAAATTTACTATACAATCCATGCAAAGTATTACTGTGCCTTTCAATAACATGCAGACTCTAAAATTCAAAGCTTAACCGACAAAATAATGAAATGCGGTTTCGCTACCGTCAATCAAATGTTCGGCGGCTCCTCCCAGCTTCTGACTACTGCCGAGCGCTGTTTGGCATATCATGAGACTTTTTGCAGTTATCAGCCAGGTCATAGAATGACCCATAGCCCCATAGAATGAAAATTTGAAGTTGATTGTTGCAATAATGATTTCATTATTTGTTTCAATAATCCACTTTTTAAATGAAGAATGAAATATTCAAACTGAAACTCGATCCCATACTCGATTTTTGATTCAATTAATTCATACGAGAAGCTAGTTGGAATTTGTCTAGTTTCCTGATTTGCATAAACCGCTCCCAATGGATTCTCACATCACATTGTTTAATTTCTAGTTCAACTTTCCTAATAATGTAATCTCCTCCTTTCAGTCCCATCAAACTACTCAAAGTTTTTTCCCTGTTCAGATTTGTTTCAAAAAGCTGGTAGTGGAGAGAAACGAAGACAAGATTTTCAAAGTCAGATGACCGTTGGAATACAATTTTGGGGAAACTTGTCAAATTCCCACATGCCTGAGGCATGATGTTATGCATTTGTCCAATCAATATTCAGCTAACGGGTGGAGTTTCATTTTGAATATTATTGGATTATTGAATTGAATAAATAAATCGATATTGCAATAAACAACTTCCAATTTTTATTCTTGTACTCACTTGAACTGGCTGACGACTGTAAAAGGTCTCATGACACGAACAGCTCTTGGCAGTAGTCGGAAGCTGGGAGGAGCCACTGAACATTTGACTGACGGTAGCGAAAAACGCATTTGTCGGTTGAGATGTGAATTTCAGAGTCCGCATGTTACTGAAAAGCACAGTAAATTAAGACTACCTTTGATATTTGTAATCATCATCTGACTCTTGTATGAATACAAGAAAGTTACACACCTGGTCCAGTTGCTGTGTAACAATTTGCGTGACTGTACAAATTGTGCTTGCGTGCTTAGAAAATTACAGTTTTAAGCAAAAGAAGTAGGAAAAGCAAATTATCTCACCTCTCAGTCTCCTTCCAAGGTCCTCCACAATCAAGAACAAACATGAAGGCCTTAAAGGTGTCTTATGTTTTGGAATTTAATTGAATTCATGAATTTTCAGGCTAGGGAATGCTCAAAAAGAAGTTTGGTAATGTCTCTTGTGGGGCTCGAACTTGCACCAAATTGAAAACTTCTGGGTTTGAAAACCACTACAACTGCTAGGAGAGAGGTGTAGATCTAAGAACTGAAAGGTTTAAACATGATGTCACATGATGATGAAGTTTATTTTCCTCTGTCCACCTATCATCGCAAAAAAAAAACACACCAAGATAGCAACAAAGAAGACAACACAAACGAAAAAAGAAACTTACACTCAATTATTGACTCCAGGTTTTAAGAAATAGATATTGGGACCCAACAAAATGGAAAAAAGAAAAAAAGAGTACACTGAAAACTGACACTAAATGGCTTCGAAATGTTGTGGGCTGAAAGCATAACACTAGCGTCCATAGCGCACTCGAGGGTAAAATTTGAGTAGCTATTTCCGGCGTGTACAACTGTGTATTCAATACGTACAAACATCTGTACGAGAAATGTGAAACCATATCAAAGAGAACCTCTAGTTTCTTAACTAAGCCATTATTTGTTGAAAAATGCACCTGATCCCAGAGCAAAGGTTTATTTCATCGCAAGTTGTTTTATTTATAAGTCAGAGCCTTTGAACCTGTTCTTCATGCTTCCTGCGTCGTGAAATTTAAATTCACAAAAGGCACAGGCTTGTATACATGCTAGATGCTTACACCTTAATTGAAACACATCCCCTTCGTGGAAGTACTTCAATATTACAATAGTGCAGCATATGGCTGCACTAAAAACAAAGCAGGCAGGCCTTTGATTATCAATTAACTATAGAAGAAACCATCACATCTACAAATACTTAGTATACAATCTTATGAATACTTACAATCTTGAATCTGATCTGTAACCACCACCTGCACCAGAATCCATATCAATGTCATCATCATCATCATCAACTAAGTGAGACCTGGGATGGGGATAGCTGTCCCTAGGTCGGTACTGGTTACCACGACCCCCTCTACCTCTCCCCCTAAAGCGGCCACCATAAGGTTTTCCTCTATTTGGTCTCTCTGATTCTAAAGACAATGAAGCAAAATGTAGTGTAATGTTACAAACTAATCTTTTCTTTGGGTTACTTCACAGTATGATTTTTAATTTCCATGGCTCATTGCTGCAGCTGTTTGATGCTTGAGATATTTTATCCTTTCTCCTTTTCTTTTGTTATTCATCCCAATAACTTTGCTTTGTTTGACATTGTTCTCAGGAACAAAAACAAGTAAAATCCCAAGGCACTGCATAAATTCTGTCAACTTGTCATCAACGAAACTGGTCAAAAGTAACCACACAAAAAAAGTTATGCGAAAAATAATATTAAATTACTTCTCGCCTCACCAAACATCTTTCCTGCTTCGCTTTTCACTTCACTGAAAGTTAGTAGAAATATGATCTAGGGACACTGCTGTAAACTAATCGATACAAATCTCATGAAAACATCAAATGAATGTGAAAAGCCAAGTATAAAGCCGAAATAAAGTATCACATACAACATTACTTCTACACACAACAACATTGAATCTTCTTCGCTTCACTTCACTTCACCGCCAATAAATAAACTCATTCGCTTCACTGCTCCCTGAGATTGCTCGGCAGCTTGAGAGTCAAACTCCTAAGACACTGCTGTAGACTCACCATAAAGAAACTAATCTGTACGAATCTCACACTGATGCGAAAGTATATTTCATTTACAATCAACAAACGCCAGCTTAGGGTGGATTCATTTGCTGCATACGGGTATACTTGTTGCATTCTTAACGCGTAACCTGTTGTAAATAAACGTGTTGATAACCCCCAGAAAACTACCTGTGCGAAACACCTATTGTTTTCAGCTTGAAAACAATATTATTACGTTCAACGTCAGGGTCAAGGTAAGGAAAGTGTCAAAAATTCTATTTGTTGGGTGGTTTACTTGGCTTTCAATGCTGTGGAGCGTGATACCCTATTATAATTTAGTTAGTTGTGGTGGAAGTAGCAATAAGAATGTGGCAGGCACAGAGAGGGGAAGATGGAATAATGGTACAAAGCTAAGTGAAGATGACGGCGTACTTTTTTGCTACAGTATTTTGCCAAGAGGAAATGTTCAACTGATAGGTTCAATTGATACTTCTGATTAACCTATGGTGCTAGTAAACGTATTGAGGTTATCTGCAACATCATGGTAATTAAAATGTTGGAAGGGTGGGAAATTCGACAGATTGTTTATTTGCATCGCATTTGGGATATGCGCATAGGGTAACTATGTGATTACTCAATGGCGTATCGATTTATCGCATTCAATGAAGACACATAAATTTGCATTTTAGCCACATGGGGAAATGCAATCCTTTCGCAAGTAATTGAGCAGGCATTTTCATCCTTTGGGAAAAGTAATCAGAGTTTACAGCACCAAAATAGCCAATGAGGTAGAGGGCACGCTGGAACGTGCCATTGATTTATCGCCTACCCCATATGCGTGACCTAAATGTGATGCAAACAAACAGGTTGTCCGATTTTTGCTATACGCGTATGCTGCAAATGAATCCACCCTTAGAATCGTCCAAAGCATATTTATCACTCACGCACGCGAGCACGTGCAAACATGCAAATCTGTCAAATGGAAATATATGCTCGCAAGTAAGCAGCGAACTCTGAAAGTTTGAAAGCAGCCAAACAGTATTTCTAGTGATTTTACTGCGAGCAAAAGCAATCAAGAATCCAAGACAGCTTAGCACAGAATTCCAGACTGCTAGACCCATGAAAATTAGGATAGTAGAGAATGCAACTGAAGAGTATAATAAAAAGTCATCACTCCAGTTTTAAAAGGTCTATAAAGAAAGATTGCAATAATATTTCCCTTCATTACGCTGAAGTCGATATCACATTAATCTTCGCAGAAAACGAAAAAAAAAATCTGAAGAAAACTCCGTGACCTAAAAGGTAATTTGAGACTCAGCTCTATCCTGAGACACAAATACACTGTATGCAAATTTTGCATGATTTGCATGAATGACATTCTGTAGAGCAACGAATAGTTCTCAAAGCCGTTCAAGACAGCAAATTGCTTTTTTAGCTGTGTTGAAAGGCGATGATGTTGCTGAAAATGTATTTCTATGCTATTTCTTCGAGTATTCCTGTTTTGCTGGAAATTAAAGTGGTAAAGATATAAAGATCTTGGCGAGTATCAGATAATTGGCCATGATCTCCTTCACGTGGTTCCAATGAACTTGAAATGATGTTAAGGTTACTCCGGACCTTCGCGGGTGTCCTGGGGGAAAAAATCGTATGCGTGCCGTTTTGAAGGAAAGCACGGCAAACTATATATCGTTGGAAAGCTTAATAAATGTTAAAGTAGATTTCGGAAAAAAAATATAAACTGCCGGTTTCTTCAATTCCACAAAAGAAAATCGCAAACAACCACAAAAATGACCATGCATCATTCAATTGAATTAATAGGGTATCAAATCCAAGCGCATTGGCAAAATAACTGCACATTGTTAATCACAAAGGATCAATCATCAAAAGTGTGTCAGCATTTTTTTATGTTCTGACTGGTTATTTTAAAATTAATTTGTCAAGTTCGAGCAACAAAGAATACGCAATGGCCATTGTATGGAAGATTGCCATAGGTGAAATATTACAAATTTTAAAAATCCCCGACACACTTTTGTTTCACAACATCTAAGGAATGCTCAGGCCAAATTTCACAGAAACCTGCTGAATTTTGGTACCCTATTAATTCATTTGTTTCATTGAATGACACATGGTCATTTTCAAGGTTTTTTTTGCAATTTTCTTTTGTGGAATTAAATAAATGGGAATTCATTTTTTTTCTTCCAAAATCTATGTTATTATTAAGCTTTCCAATGATATATAGTTTGCTGTGGTTTCTTTTTAAATGGCGTGCATACGAATTTTTTTCTGGAGGACACGGGAGGACACTCGCAAAAGTCCGGAGTAACCTTAAGTCTTGTTTTGTCTTGCACCTCAAAGAAGAGTTCGTGATGTTTGCCGTGTAAATTCTAGCTTTTGGACCTTCTGTTTCTATTTCTTGAATGGAATAAAACACTGAATTGAGTCAGTTGAGCCTCTATCACTGTATATAAGACACGACTGAAATGATTGTTTACGTTTTGCCGTCGCTTATTGGGCAATTTTTCTTGCAGTCAGAAAGTTGGCGGATATTTCATCTCATTTGATGTGAATTTTCATCGATATTTTGCTAGTTCGAAATTTCGAAGAAGTGATTTTTCGATTAGCCTTGCAAACTTTCGCTTGGCTTGGGGAATTGTCACCGAAATTTTGTTTAATTGTCACGCCAACGCTGCAAAAAATCGATCGAAAAAGTTCGGCGGTATTTCGAACAGAACAAAGCGCCAAATTTGTTCTCATCACTTTTGCACAGTACTGTGCGAGACGTATGATCATTTTCAGTGACTTGCGTTTCAACATTTCAACACTCAAAGGCATTAACAAGAAGAATAAAATGATAACAAAGGGCAAACAATGAGCTATCTCATACATACTAATGAACTCTGCTTTGCGCGCATTTTTGAAGCACTTGCATTAATGCGTTTTCGAACAAGCGCGCTTTAAGCGTGTTTTTATCTACGCTTATCTCCGAGCTGTACTGTAGTTATCAATGAGAATCAGCTACATAAAAGTTCAGTTTCAGATATATGCCAGACCTCAAATAGACGCTGGTACCTCGAATAATTGCTGGGAGCATTTATTTAAAGTTTCAACATGTGAACCTGATGTCTACTTGAACCCCGCATTTATAATATTTGAGGCCCAGCGTCTAATCGATAAAATGCCGTATGTGATTATTTTCTCCCAACTAGCTGGCATTGAAAAGCCATAATGTTGTCTCAAAATTAAACTTAGTGTAAAAGCACTTGTGGTCAACCCACAATTAAAAAAAGAAGATAAAAGTGCGCCATGCGTGTCATGTAGGATATGAAGACTCAAAAGCCTGCAGGTGGTACAAATCTCTCCAAGTTTCTGGGTGTAAGTTAAATTTTTAGTCCTCTTTGTTTTTTCATGGTTTGGGCCGTGTTACCTGTTATTAGATATACCGGTAATTCCTAACGTTGCATGTAATATCCTTCCAGAGTGTCAGATATCATGGAAGATGATTTTTATGTGTTTTTTTAAGCATATTAAATTTGAGTGTGAGAAAAAACAAAGGATAAACATCCTTTTAGATTTCAAATGCATGCAGTTGTGCCCCCTGTTTTCAGACACACATGAAAAGATGGTCGTTCAAGATTAAGACATGAAAAATAATAATGTGCAAGTCACTCATGACACAACCAGTTTTCTCGGCTTTGACTGTGTTCCCTGTTATAATGCTTAACAACGCAAGTAATTTTGCTCTTATGGGAATTGAAGATCTTTATCGGTTTGTAGAAATAAACCGTTGTTTGATTTGTAGCTATAAATGGAGGATTTTGAGTTGTACCAAATGGTTTCCTCATTTAAGATTCAAATAGTAAATGTTTGGTGGCCAAAACGCCAGCATCCACTGAATTGACTTACTCACGTGCATCCCACGTCCAGTTTGAAACAGTTTGGATTCGTTTACACTGAATCTGTTGGACATTTAAAATGTTGTTTACAATAGCTTGTACACGAATCCAATCATTTTGGACATTAAAAATTTAGGTACTTTGACAGTAAATGTTGAAATTAATGGATGACATAAAACCAAATTTACTTCTGACCAGTTTGTTTGAGATTTTATAACCTAAACAAAGCCTGTTTACATAGCCAATAGAGCACAGTAGAAATTGCGGTAGAAATTACAGTACAAATTGCAGCACAGCGAACTCTCTCTCTTATGTCTTTATTACCTGTCTTTGCTTCATCATAATGCTCTTTCAAGAAATCTACTCATGCATCTAATTTTGACAGCAGACACTAATTTGAAGCTACACTAGTATGCCTCAGCGCACCCTGTATTAGGGTTTATCTCTGTGTAAGAACCTGAAAAGTCAAAAGATTTTGTTTTGTTGTGTAAGCTATCGTTTTGCTGTACACTATTGTTTAAAATGTTTTGTTTCCTTTGTTTTACGTCATCCGTGAGTTTCACAGGTTCTTACACCAAGGTAAGTCTCCTTTTCATGCTGCATAGAGATGTTCGTATTCACGTAATGTGTTTATTTCAAATATTGCACTGTTATCTTACAATGCACTTAGTTAACCTTATTTAATGCCTGGTAGTATCAGCAGAGTGATCACCTCAAAAGGGTTCCTTACATAACAAAATGACTCAGCATTAGGCCAGAACAAAGTGCCTGTAAGAATAAGTGGATTTAAGACAGGGGTCCACTCTACTGTGTGAGG
Source organism: Siderastrea radians (assembly GCA_964017195.1). Taxonomy (NCBI): domain Eukaryota; kingdom Metazoa; phylum Cnidaria; class Anthozoa; order Scleractinia; family Rhizangiidae; genus Siderastrea; species Siderastrea radians. The sequence continues at coordinate 17,359,643 of OZ024894.1, read as the reverse complement.
ACTGGCCTGTATGTGCTTTGATGCCTATTCACCATCACAGCTTGTAACTAGTCGCTGGACCTACTTTAATGTCAAGTGTAAAGCAAGAAATTGGTTTAAAGACACCTTATATTCCTCCTGCGCGGCGTTAAGGAAACGTCTACTGAACGATATCGTCACAAATAACCTTGTAAAAAACCATGGTACCATGATAAGTTAAGCTTAAGCTCTTATATGGAAGGTCACTTCCATGAAAAGACGCCAGCTAGCTATTATTAGGCGGGCGATGCGAGTTTGCACTCAAAAATTACCTCCGTAACTCCGTGATCCATCTGAAGATGTTGTTACAGTAAATGTGGCATCTTCTACGGCCTTGGCAAATAAATTTTTAGACATAATATAATCGCAACCTGATCGAAACCATGAAACGACCAACGAGCATTGTCCGTTTCCCTCATGTAGTGGTCATAGAGTGTCCTACTTCGCTCCCATGGTCCCATGGTCTTTCGCAATCCAACACAACTCGACACAACGCAATGTATTTTATCACTTTTTCGCCTTTTTCGCACAAAAGCCGTAAACTTTCCAAAATAATCGCCCCAGAAAATTTGCTCGAAAATGATACCACATCTAGCTACATCTATCAGATTCACATCACCCCCCATACACATGCATCCTGGTAAAGCTATGTTCCCAGGGTCTCGCACTGCATTCCATCCGAGTAGAACCTGCACGAGGACATCACGTGGCCTTATCACATGATTGCTCTCCGCCATATTGACTAGCAGCTGGTAGTTTCTGGTGGGAACGTTTTTCTTGCCGTAATAATTCCGTTTAGAACCCAATTCTGAAAAAATGGCAGACAAGCCGACTTATGTCGCGTTCTTTGGAGTTATGGGAGCTACGTCAGCCATGGTTTTCAGTGGTAAATGTGAAGTTATGTTAAATAGTGGGCCTTTATACTCGCTCAGGGTCATTTGTTCGAAACTAACCTTGAAGTGAAATCATTCCCCAGCTTTAGGAGCTGCCTATGGGACAGCGAAAAGTGGAACAGGAATCGCTGCTATGAGTGTTATGCGACCAGAGCTTATCATGAAGTCTATTATTCCAGTAGTTATGGCGGGTATCATTGCTATTTATGGACTCGTCGTTGCTGTTCTTGTCGGCAATGGAAGTGAGTATTAATGAATGTGTTGTAAAAGATTGTTCTCTCTTCATCCCAGCAGTTGTTTTTATTAAATTCGCATTATCCTCCTCCCTTGGGAGGAGGGTAATACGACTTCTCAAAAATAGATTGTGGGGAAGGGCTGTGTTTACATGAAAGCCAATGCGAGTTCTTCCCTGGGCAATTTTGTTTGTTTGTTTGTTTGATTTATAATAATCCAGGAGTTAAAACAGTTTTGTCTTGGGATAAAGCCATGTTTTGCATATCAATGCTATGGAGAACACTCTGGGTTAACATGACATTTCTGCCCACACACCTGATGTACGTGGCTGAAGTGTATTAGAGTTACCAATGTCGTCATATTTTGTCGTCATTTCTCATGTCTCACCAGGGTTAAAACTTGGCGGTCGCCCGTGGCGATTAAAAAGTGTCCAGCGCCACTAAAAGTTGAGGTTTGATCGCCTGAAGGGTGAATACGATTTGAGAAATACAAAAAGAATAATAACAATAAAATAAAATGTTTTTCTTTGGAGTACCTTTCTTTTCTTTCCTTTCCTTCCTCAACTCTAAGTTCATCAATATTGTAGTAAAAGGTTCGTTCTAAAGTGCAAAATTCAAACTGTTCATGATCGAGTTTTTAGATCGCTCTGATTTGTAGACGCCATTTTGATTTTATTGACACGAGATGCAGTACGTTTTCAAACATGAATATCCGCGAAATCACTCAATACTGCTCAATATAACAGACTTACTTTTCACCTGAATTCAAAAGCATTCGAAAAAAACTGAGGATCGTGATACTGTAGTTTATAGACGTTGAGAAGATCGTTTTGTCCATATTCGGAAAAAATGGTCAAGTTTTTCTTTGGGAGTTTATGGACCAAGTCAGAAGCTATAGGTGAAAAAAGGGCAGGGAAGAATGAGACGAATGATTCCCAACACGGACCGGACAAAGTTTTTGTTATTATAACAATTTGACCAATTTCTCGACAGTACACTGGCAAATGTGAGCTTTCAAGACAAAGTTTAGATCAAGCAAATTTCTTTTGGCGTATCAGTCGAACACCCTACTAGAAAACACGGGCTGAAACATCCGTGAGGCGTTTATTCGAGTAAAGGTGGTTCACAATTTGTTTGTGTCAGTAGAGGAAATTTGAGGGCCACTTTATTTTGGCCTGGGCCACTAAGAATTCAGGGATACTGGCCCGAGTGGTGACCAAGCACTGAAGTTAATTTTTAGCCCTGTCTCACCCTGAGTGATTCAAATCTAAAGACAAGAATTAAAGAGCAGTGTTTAGGAGGCAAATTGTGACCTTCCATGGGAAAATGTACACTAACGCTGTTAAGAGAATTAGCCGTTTAGTATCTGTTTACCATCCACTTAAACGGATCATAGAGAAGTGTTTAAACGCTTTACTCAACCATTTTCAAAAACTAGTATCCGTTTAGTGCTTTCGACAAAATGTTTAAACGGTTAGTTTATCCATTTTTTAAAAGTGTGTCCTGAAAAAGTCCTGGAAAATTGTTTCTGAAAAAGGGTTCAATATTTAATTTTTTGCGCACAGTGTTGATTACCACACGCGTAACATTTCAAGTGACATTAGAAAAAATCTCATTTCTCGCTTCAGATAAATTCACAAATAAAATAAGTAGTATTTAGTTTAGGTGCATCCTGTAGATAAAGTTACCTTTCACATAGCTCATGGGAAAATCAAGATATCAAAATGAAGAAACCAGGGTTGGAAATAATTGTTCTTTCAGAAAAAAACAGACTTTGTTTAGTTGGCTTTCTTGTTGCCTCTCAAATAGACAAAGATAATGAGAAAACTTAAATGCACATTTTTTGTTCTCGCTTTATTGTGTCAGTTTTCTCAGTGTGTGTACAAGGTAGCAAAGAAAAACTCCGAATACAATGTCACTTGTATGTACAGTACCGCTCAAAAGTAAGTTACCACCCTCTCGCGAGACGCGATTCTCGTCTCGAGAGACGAGAGTCTCGTCTCTCGAGAGGCTGAAGAATGCTGTAAGTACCAATGCTTGCCGTTCCCGCGAGATAAAGACATCTGTTGTGAAGTTACGGACGCGTTTTCAAGAAGCGAGTTGAATTCACCGAGTTCCTTCTATCGGAAGCCCATCGATCGCAGAAGTGATCGAAAACTAAATCACGGCAAATTTATGAAAAGTCATAACTCTGGTTTTAAAAGGCCTATAAAGATGATTTAAACGGGAAAACACTCCGCATTTAGAGGTACAATTTGTAATAAGGATTATGCGTCGAGTATTTCTGAGCACCATATTGCGAGCGAATGATCAGTAGCCTCTGATAAGCGCGTCGGTAGCGCTTTTGTTTTGTGACCGTCACGGCAAATTTATAAGTCCTAACGCCAGTTTTAAAATGCCTACAGAAAGGCCTATAAAGATGATTGAAACGGGGAAACACTCTGCATTTTGAGGCACAATTTGTAATAAGGATTACACGATGCGTCGAGTATTTCTCAGTACCGTATTGCGAGCGAATGATATTTTTTTAGTAAACATTAAGCCGCTGATGAGCGCGTCAGTAGTGAGTCACTCAGGTGAGAAGGAATATAAATCCGAAGACTGAATAGAAAGCAACGTAATGTTTGCAAAAATATTTCCATTCATTACACTGAAGTCGATATCACATCAATCTTCGCACAAAACGAGACAAAAACCGGAGAAAAGTCTGTGATCTAAAATGTAATTCGAGACGTCAGCACAAATACACCGTATGCAAATTTAGCATGATTTGCATGAATGACATTCTGTAACGCAATGAGTTGTTCTCAAAGACAGCAAATTGCCTTCTTAGCTGTGTTGAAAGGCGATGGTGTTGCTTAAAATATATTTCTATGCTACTTCTTCGAGTATTCCTGTTTTGCCCGTTCCAATTGTGCCTCACGTGACTTTTGTTGTTCCCTTTATCCTTCCCTAATTAGCATATCGAGTCATATGGTTCCTTGATCGTTCTTCATGAGTATCGTTCTGGAACAATGTCGACAATCCATGTCTGCCTTTAGGTTGCTAGGGCCATCATCAAATTACGGGATCATTATCGCCGAACAGTTGCCAGTATAGAATGGTTACAAAAGCAACCGTAAGCTTGAAATCACTTCATAAATTTTTTCGATTTTTTTGCTCAGATACAATACTGTAGATCGCAACAAAGGGTTTTCAGCCCCTTTTCAATGGATATCATCGATAAAATGTGTAGTGTGTTACATACTGTGTGATGCTCATCAAAAAGGGCAATTTCACGGGTTATGCAAATTTGATGCGCTTTTGAACTGAAATTAACTTCGGACTATATTCATTATTTCTTTAAAATTCTTTTACGTAATTCAGTAAATTGTGATTGTCCGGGTGAGTGTAGTCCCGAGAAGGACTGTTTGAGGTGACATTGACTGACGTTTTGACAACCTGAGCGGAAGTCATCATCAGAGTCAAGTTGACTCTGATGAGTTACCCGATGTTACCGGACCACTGGTCTCGTTAGACGATATGACGTCACGGACAAGCGGCCAGCTGCTAAGTACAATTTAAAATGGTGGCGCGCAGTGTTGAATTTTGGCCTTCTTTGGAGAGGAAGTTCACTGTCAGTAACTCAACTTAGTGTTATCTTTTTATTGGCAATTTAAAAAAATATACCGTTTCTGGAGCGACCTCCTTTAAGCGACTTAACTACACCAAACTGGAAAAAACTGTTAGTGAGTTCACAGTCTCGACACGTAATGGTAAGTTCTTTGTATTCTATGTGTCGCATCCATATCGGTAGCTGTACTCATGGTTTGATGCTGATTTTGTCCAACCATTTAATGTTTTCAGCTATCTGTTCAATAATTTAGGTCAACCATTAAATGTTTCAAGTTATTCATTTAAAAATTTTGCTTGACCGTAACAAGTCCAGTTTTGGACTTTGTTCGACCGTTTAAGAATTTTAGCTATCCGTTTCAACGGGTTTGTTGACCGTTTAAACACTTCAGTTAACCATTTACCATCCGTTTATGATCCGTTTATGTTTCACCCGTTTAACGGAAAAGCGTTAGAGTATGTTTTCCCGTGGAAGGTCACAATTTGTTATCAAAAACACAACATTTTTATGTGGTTACAGTTTTCACATGACTGCTGTTTGCACTGCCACTGACAAGCCTTTAGGAGACTCGAATGTGTGGTGCCAGAAAATATCCATACCCCCACAGTGGGTTGCTGAAAATCCTGAAGGGTGAGGGTTGAAGCCATAAATTTCCAAGGGGGTTGGGGTTGAAAAGGCTTTCTTTCCGGAGTGTTCCCGACACAATCGAACAAACACTTATGCACTTTCTCATGTTATCAGTTGAGGTAGTCAAACCACAATTTCTGTCCATGGAGAGAAGTGCTGAGTTTCTTAAACCCATTGACTCCTACACCGGCCAAAACCTGCTGTGCCACGTGCATGTTCTGCGTGGAGGACACTTTATCCCCTACATCCCCTACGCTATCCCCATCCTCTAAGGCTGTCAATTGTTTAGAAAACATAAAAACCAAACCAGCATCTGTCTTCTGAGTTTTAGAAGATAGGGGAAAGGCAGCTTTTTAACCTACGGCATGGGATTGTGCAAACAAAGAGAATGGCGCTGCACGCAGATCGGTCTTAGATTTTGAAGATGTTTTTTTCTGCTCTCACAATTCAAATACATACTATTTTGGAGCTCAAAATGGAAAGAAATTGCCCTGAAGAATACTTGACTGCCGAAAGCAGGACATGGAGCTCTTTAAAGTGCCAAAAAGCTGTTTCGCATTGAGATTCCTTCGATTTGCAAAAGACATCCTAACGCCTTTTGCTCACAATTTTAAATCGATCCACGGACTTCACTCAATTTTACAAGACTCTATAGTACGGTAAAATAAATATAATGTTGTTTTCAAATGTTGATTTTCTTTTTAAAAATTGTTTAACTGATCATTTGATCCAGATTCTTACGATTTTTGCAATTTTGCTTGCAAAGCTGCACCGCACCACAGTCTGTCTGCAAGAATTACATGCGTGTGTGCATACACAATAAACTTGGAAGTTTTTTTGCTTCTTGAAGCAAATGTATTGTTTATTTAAATTAAATTTTTGTTGGAAAAGCTTTTTATCGATTATTCTGTCTTTTTAAAGTGATAGTTGGGTTTAGGAAGCATTGTTTTGTAAACACGAACTAAATAGGAGTCCATCTATTTCACAAGGACATTAGTTTAATATCGAATCAACGCGTGTCACACAGAATGATGAGAAAACAAAACAAGACCAACGTGGGATGACAAACTTGTGTCAGGCCCCTCTTCTAGTAGTAGTTCTTATGTAGTGTCCAGTCCCTTATCTAGCTGTGATTACTGTAAATCGATTATGCTCTACGAACTAATTTGCATAAGTGGGTTGAAATTTGGTATATGAGCAGCTTTCTTCAACATGTGGAAAATTTCAAGGTTGTTTTCTGGCTAATACTTTATAGGTAACCATAGTTTTTTACATCAGAATATAGTTATTTGACTATTCCAATGTAAAAGGAAGTTAATTTGAGAAGCCTACAATGTTCAGTTATCTACTGCGCATTTGGGTTATTGTTTCTGCTCTTGACAAAATTTAATTTATGCAAAACACACAAAAACACACGGGAGTCACTGAGTTAATTTTTCATTATTCCCCGCTTCGGGTGATGCTGGTAACATGTCATCAAGTACCAAGTTGGACTTCGAACCTTGTACTTTCCATCTTGTCTTCATGAATCAAATACAGCTGTATCAATCAGATGATTGGATTATATATCTTTTCTGAACAAAACGGTCATTGCCCCTCTGTAAAAAGTTTGTTAAACTATTGTTGAACATGTATATTGAATATACATTATTGATTATACAGTGTCAACCAAAGAGCAAAGAAGGATTGTCAGTACATTGCGTGGAACATGTGAAGTAATGTGAGATGTTTTGATGAGGCTTAGGAATAAATTTAAACTTCAAAATCAAAACTTCAATACATACATTTACGAGGGGCAGGCTCAGCTGAAGTGAGTTTTATTCCAGTCAGGGTTACCACAGTAATAACATCGTTGTTTTTACATGCAGAGGTTTTTACATCTCTTTTTTGGGGGTGTCCCCAAATATACACTAAGAATAAGTTTTGCTTATACTAATAATTTGTGTTCTTTTGCAGTTACATCTGACTACACTCTCTTTAAGTGAGTACAGCCACCTGTAACAACTTTGTTGTAGTTGCTATTATTTCATTTAGTTATAGTTTTCCTGTTTTCCTGAGAATAAACCTTTTCACATTTTCCAGTCCCATCTCAGTTGGGGATTGGGTGGGGGAGGGGGGTTCAACATGGCTAGAAGTACAGCAAATGTGTGGGATTGTGAACATCTTCAAACCTTTGTAACTACTCAAAATATCATTCACTCAATAGAAAAATAGACCATTTCTCTTAACTATCATTAAAAATTTTCTGTGGCTCCTTTCGTTCGTAAATAATTTGCTGTTTTGATGAGAAAGGTTTTAATGAAGTTGAAAAGTGGTGGCTGCTGTGGCCTCAGTCAGTTTTCTATATTTCAAGAAAATGATAGTAGGACAACAACTTAAGGAAAGGATGTAATAGCTGTCGACACCTGTCAGATTCCAACAGAGCTACGGAGGTTCAAAGTTGGTAAAAATCTGCTCATGAAAGAATGCACTGTAATTTTTTGCCACCTCGGCCAAGATTTTGGCATTGGTATGCATGTGAAAGGCCTGTTCAAAGCTGGGTCATTTAGTGCTCAAAGTGAAGTACATGTATTTTAAGCTTACTGTGTTCTATAACGTGTGCACAGGAACTAACAGTAAGTTATTCTAAACTGAGTACCTTATTTTGCAAAGTGCGGAAAAATGACATGATTGTAACAAAAGCTTGGCACTGAGTGAGTGACTAAGTGGATGAACGGTCAGTGAATGGTCAGGTTACTGTTACTAATATTCAGAAACTCTACTGATTCAGTGAGTGAAACTGTTGTGAAAAAATACTGAACTGGCTCCATCACTATCCGTTTGTTTACGTTCCCTGCGGTTTAAGCTCTGATTTGATGGACAGCTTGAGAAAATGACATATCAAAATCAAATAAGACTATTCAAATTTTTTTGCTCATGCCATGTATAATCTTACAGGTAAATATGAATTAGTATGTTGATAAACTTTGTTTTCTTTTAAAGGAGTTTTCTAGATTTGGGTGCTGGCTTGAGTGTTGGATTGAGTGGTCTTGCGGCAGGATTTGCCATTGGCATTGTAGGAGACGCTGGTGTCAGAGGAACAGCCCAGCAGCCTCGTCTGTTTGTTGGCATGATTCTTATTTTGATCTTTGCAGAAGTCCTTGGTCTGTACGGGCTGATTGTTGCCTTAATCCTAACCACAAAAAATCCTGGAAAATAGTGTAATCATCACGAACAACACATGGCAAATTTTATTGTGTCTGATTAGTGTGGTCTGCATCTCCCAGGAATAGTGCCTCAACTGACTTTTGTCAAAAGCTGTGTTAGTAATAATGATAAGATAGATATCTCTTTTAATTTGCTATTGCATTATTAAAGTGTTGTGCTCTAAGTGTAGGATATTAATTCACCCTCAGGAGGGGGAGGACTCCAATGTGAAAGGGGTGGGAATGCTTGTCAGAAATTTGGATTAAACTGGGCATGGCTCAAGGTTTGTGTAACCCCTAAAAGATACCATTTGTTCAGATAATTGGATGATTTCAGATAATTGATGCTTAGTAATGAGACTGTAAGTGAGGGTTGTAAAGTTGTTTTAAAGATTCCATTTCTGATCAGTCTGGGTCACGAACACAAGATAATGGTGCTTTTTATTTCTTTGCATGCAACCTGGAACAATACCGTTACTTAAATTAACAGCAAAAATATTAGCATTCCGACCTAAAAAACCCCAAGTGATATCAAAATCTGCAATTTACATCTCCAAAAGAAATGGCGAGCATCCTTGCCCCTTTCATATGCCCATCATTTTCTGCAGTTTTTGTTTGGTTTTGTGAAAGAATTGAAGAAGAAGCCTCATTTAAAGTGTGCGAACTAAAAAGCTAAAAGAAACTTGTTGATTTTAAAGGGCTCAGTTTCAAGGCTCAGTGTAGTGGGTAAAAGATACATAATAAGTGGCCGTATTGTATCCACTTTACATACTTTAGCCAAATGTGAGAGTTGTAAAATAAGATACAACATGGACATAAATTTTGTATGTTACCTATGACACAACTCCATCTAAATGTTCATGTTTATCAACTGTTTTACCAGTACAAGCAATTTTCATCAGATAAATAAGAGGAAAATTTATGTAGATCACGACAAACTCATTGTGCGATTTTCAGATGTTCATTAAATATTCGAACACTGATGGACGTGTTTGACTGCTTGCCTTGTAATTGTTGCTCTGTTTATTTACATTTCTTTTGGTGAAACTCTCTATGAAAATGTTAACAACCATGTTCAAAATAGGCATACAATGTGTGTAGAACTGATTTTTTTTTGTTACTGATGACATCATTGTCATTGGGCTAAAAGATCGTGCCTGATGGCTGATGTCTAACGTCTGTGAAGCCGTTCATGGGTACTCCTTTAATCTTTGGGCACCACAGGGGCTCTGAAACCCCTTACCCACATGGGCACATATATCCATATTGCTTGTGAAGTGTTTGCAGTCGATCTCAATCAACTGGGAACTATTTAATTTTGTTTCGATTAGGCTGTTTATAGACTTGAGATTTGGCAGGATTTTATTCGCTTGCAGTGCTCCGTTTACTTAGCCATGGTACAGTACAAACTTCCACCGCACAGCTGACCGCAATACATCAGAAGTTATTCACAAGACGGACGTGTCGAATTTGAGATTTAGGACGTTCGCGCCCAAAATCTTCCCATGTTCAGATTTTTGCCAAACTTTTGCTGCAGTTAGATAATGACCAACTCATATCAGAGTACTACAGTAGGGACCGAATTATCCTGTTTTGCGCAGGAATCTCATAAGCGTGCGCACATTAACGTCGTGCGTGCGTGCGTGCGTGCGTACATTAACGTCGGTGACGTCATATGCTATTGTCTTTATCTCATGAATAAAATTCGGTGGATTCTCAGCGGTTTGACTAGTTTCCAACTCGCATCTCATTTGTGATTGAAAATCACTGAACCGTGACGTTCTCGTGGGGGCTTTCATTTCTTGCCGCCTTCATTGTTACGTACTGCATGCAAGTATTGTTATTTAAGAATAGAAAACTATTTTCGGTTCACTGATTCATAAATTGTGCATTTTTATGATGGCGCCAAGAAACCAACTGCACACACATTTTGAGTGAAAATTTTATTTCTGTACCCCCTACTGTAACCCCTCTGTACCCTTCCTGTACCCCTACTGTAACCCCTCTGTACCCTTCCTGTACTCCTAATGTACCCCTACTGTAACCCCTCTGCACCCTTCCTGTACCCCTATTGTACCCCTCCTGTAACCCCTCTGTACCCTTCCTGTACCCCTATAGCCCTACTGTAACCCCTCTTTACCCCGTGATTTGTCGAAAAAAGGAATGGGGTCACCGTGCATTCAAGGGAGTTAAGCACGTTAATACATGTAAAAATACCCACATTTCTTACTAAGCGCGCGCTCAATGCGTGGCGTGACATTACGATGTAAATTACGTGCGCAGTAAGGATGCGCACAAACAATGAGCAAGAACGTCCTTAATGGCCCAATTTACTTCTCTACCTAGACACGGGTTTTGTCTTAGTTTTCCCAAGAGGGGTCTGGTTTCTATAAGTTCGCAAGGTTTCAAGATGGTGTCCGGGAAAGCAATTTGTACGATAACAGCCTTGGAGTTTCTTAAACCGTCCTCGTATCATTCCTTTCTTCACACCTCATCTCTTCTTTTTGACGAGGTTGCAGGGTGTCAAATCCCTATTTTTTCGTTTATTTATTTATTTTTTTGAGTCATTCCTATTTTCTCCTTTTCCAATTTTTTGTTCATGGTGAAGAAGAATGAGGATTTTTATGCCATTGGCCGTTTTTATGCTAGAGACGTTAATATCGTCTAAGACGTTATTATCGTCTCGAGACGACATTAACGTCTAGTATAAATACGGAATATAAGTCAGACGACTTTAACGTCTGACGATATTAACGTCTTCTGTTAAGTGCGACTGAACGTCGAACTTAACAGACGACTTTAACGTCTGAGACGTTAAAGTCGTCTAGTATAAAAACGAGACGACCTTATCTGAGACGAATTTAGCCCTAAAGCGCTTTATCGTTCCAATTTAGTTAGCCGTTTCTCCACCACGAAGAATCCCTCCGTTCATCTCCACTTCTTTCCTTCCTTTCTCTCTTGTTGGCCACGACGCACAAGCCAAGTGCTTTTTTCAAAAACCGCTTTCTTGACTGATTTAGCCTTTTTAAAAAACATTTGCGTTTCCATATCTTTTATTTTTCGACGACGTCGAGAAACAAGCCTTCAGAAGCTGCGAAGCAGTTAAGCAAAGTCTCCGCCATGTTTACATGCAGATGGATTTGTTGTTTTGCACACTTTATTTGATTTGCAGCCGAGTTTATTCGCGTCTAGTGTCTTCCAAGAATAGAACCCAGTCCTTTTCTTAGAAAATCTTGGGTTTTTTCTACTTGTTCGTCTACTTTAATACGTCCCGTTTTTATACCAGACGACATTAACGTCTGAGACGTTAAATACGTCTAGACGACTTTAACGTCTCTAGCATAAAAACAGCCATTCAGAAAGTTGATTTAGACGGTCGATTAAGAGCAGTGGGAGTGTATCTGCTCTTTTGTGCAACGATGCCAGTACAGGATGCAAGGATGCCAGTGCAGTTCGGAAAAGTGCATGCTACAAGGGAGTCGCAGGAATGCTCAAAACCGACGAAGAAAAGAACGGAACAAAAGTGCAATTGATGTTAAAAAGCAATGTGTCACCCCTGTTTGAAGACTTCCTTTGTTTCTATCAAAAGAGCACTCCACGGGTCCACAAAAGCTTACTGTGATCAGATTCCTTAAGAAGACAACACATGAAAACATGCCTGGCAGCGAGATGCAAGATGTTGACTGTGTTAGAAGTAATCAGCTCTTTGTTTCAGGGATTGAAATTGGAGACCCAGTAAAGAAGGCTACTGTAGGGGGCTTAACTCGGTCAGCGAGAGGCCAGCTTCTTTATTGGTCTTTGTTCTTGCTGTTGTTCAGCTCAGCAATTACTGCTTGTAAGTCCTAATTCCACTCCTTCCTTCTACTACAACTACTAAAACTCAGGTCTCTCACGTAACATCTAACATCTCTTGCAAACCTCACTATATACCAGAATTGTAGACATGTTTGCCTACGTTTGGGTTTCCCGGGCGTGGGAACCAAAAGGCTCTTATTCGACCCAACAAAACAGTTAGCTGAGAAAACCAAATCATACCACACGGACAAAGGAAACTCAACTGAAACCAACAAGTGGAGAACAGCAACCTACAATTTCGCCGAACACATCAGCGTCCGCAAATTGCTGGAAGCACTAAAAACATTCCGTTTTACACTTGCACGAGATTGAATTTAAAAGAAAAATCTCATGAGAAAATGCTAAAATTGGCATTTAAGAGGCAGTAAATAAAAAACAAAAAAACACCGAGACCTTCCGAGAAGCTCGCGCCTATTTTTCGGTGCTCGCAACACTTGCCTCGTCTGTTCTGAATGTCTGGCTACGGCCCTGAGGTATACGAGTATTGCTCTTCTCTGTTATACTGTCATGTCTAGCTCTTTTAATACCTTTGAACAGTGCTGTGTCGCCACTCCAGAGGTCCGTTTTTTGTTCGAGATGAGAGGTGGTAATTTTAGCCAAGGTTAGTCAAACTTTGTTCGAGATTGCGGGAGATTCGGATAACCAACCGAAAACAAGATCGCCAGCAGTAAACGGCTGAAAAATAAAAATAAAATCCAAAGACAACAGGTTTCAGTTCGAGATTGTTAGGGGATTCGAGAAAGCCGGGTTCTAGACAGAGGAGCTCTACTGCAGTTATTCTTTTCCTGTGTTAAAAAGACATAAAATAGTGGTATAAGGAATAATATCGATCGACTGGCAGACCTGGGAGTGCTAACCTACGGTATTTTATTAACGTTTTCAAACAAATGATGAAAAAGTCATTTTCATCCACATTTTAGTTTAAAAAATTGGTAGCTATAGTAACTCTTGCAATTAATGCACTAGTCAATTGAAACCCCCATCCTCCGACCCCCGGGGCAGGGCGGGGAATTAACGCGGCCATACCGGTGATTTAACGCGTATTTAACAGCGTGAAATCACCGGGAGTCGGGGAATTTAACACCTGCCGTTTTTAAGCGGGGCATTTTAGCGGGGATTTAACGCTGCACCGGAAGTCTGGGTAGCTCGGTCGCTTCATGTTGAGGACTGGGTCCTAGTCTCTCCGACTCTCCTCCATGTGAAAGAAGATGGCGGACGGTGCGAGAAAGGTATTTACACGCTTCATTCTTCTGAATCTTTAATTAAAACGGGCCATCCTGTCTATATATTGTTCTTCTGTGAGAATTTAATGTTCTATAATCGAGAATTTATTTGAATTACGTAGATTTTCGAACTATTTTATAATGCAAATTACACATTAGCAATTCCAATTCTGAGATACATGTTTGTTTTGTATATTTACAGATTCTTTTTCAGTTTAGAGAACAGCGGAAGGTAAAAGATGTAAATGATGAAACTTTGACTGAGTTAATTCACGTAGTCCGGGGAGATTTTAGTATTCCTGAAGGGGAAGGAACTGTTGTTTTGCAACGGTACGACGAGTCGTGGAGTGAGTGGCTTGATGTAACCGATGAAACAGAGCTCGAAGATAGGGCAAAAATTAAAGTTGTCTTGCTCGGAAAGAAAGAAGATGCAAGCGAGGAAACAAAATCGCAGGCAGTAGAGCCTACAAAAATAGATGCAGGTATGTTTTTATTTTTGTGCATGTTCCTGTTTTATATATTTAAAAATCAACAGATGTATGTCTTCAATAGACTGGGTATCTCCTAGTACATTCTTTGTTTGATATTTAATTGTTTAATAATTCAGTCTGCCCAACGTCTGGTTTCAATGTTTGGGAAACTTTTGCCATGTAAAAAATGGGCTGGTTGTACTTAGATATATTTTTGTTTACAAGTTAGACTGAGTTTTTAATACTCATTACAAAATTTGCTTCCTTGTTTTACATAAAGGCATGCATTGTTTCCAATAAATAATCTACAATAATTGTAGATGCTATTTCTGGTTTATACTGATGATATAAATAACTGCATAAAATTAATTCAGTGCTTTTTTTTCTTTTGAATGCAAGGTATGAGAAAATAGGCTCTGAAGTTATTTGATGATATGCAAATAGTATGAAGATGCCAGTAAATTAAATTTCCTGCAATCCTGCACAGTTTTATATTTTGTTTTGATTAAATCTAGCAAACTGGGACAGCCCAGCTCATGTGATGGGCTCCTTAAATTTACATTTTTCACCGGCCCAGGGAAAGTTAAATTTCCATTTGGCTATTAATTTTGTTTAATGCTTTGTTTCTATCAGATACTTGAGATGACTCTCAGGGACCGAAGGGAATTTCTCCTAATACAGTTGAATTTCTTCTTACAACCATTTTCATATGCGACCAGCTCCCTTCAGTGACCACACTGACAAAACCCTGTTTACTGAAATCCCAACAGCTTTTGTCATATAAAAGCCTAGCAGTCCAAGTTTGTATAATTCTTCAAGCACAGCAAGAGCGACAACATCGCAGTTCCCTGCTGGACAGTGGACGTTGATTGAAAAATGTCAGGAAGAAACTATGCATGACTTATAATCTACTTGAGAATATTAAATCTACTTGGGAAATATCTAAAAAAGGACAAAATCTGTTTTGTGTTTTTACTGTGAAGCGACCAAAAAATACCGGGGCCATGGTGACGGGGGTTTTAACAACGAATGTTTCCCCGATGACCGGGGGAAATGGCCAAGTTTAACACTACATAAATGTTAAATTCCCCGCCCTGTCCCGGGGGTCGGGGGGTGGGGGTTTCAATTGACTAGTGCATAAGTGCCATTGTCTGAGAAAACCGGGCAGAGGCCACGGATCGGGGTCAACCGATTTCTTTCATCTTTCGCCTGTTTTTTACTTTCATTCAGATAGGATGAAAGGCAATGTTCTTATTTACCATCAGCTTTTAGTTTCCGAGATCAGACCACCCCCCCTAAAAACCTGCCGTCAGGGACCAGAAATCCTTGGAATTCAGACGCGTAGCATCGAGAACGCGTAAAACATTTTCTGGCGTTGCAAATGACACCAACCTCAGGATTCTATTATTTAGGTAGATTTGCTGTCATTCTAGGTTATCAGCGACCATCTATATCTATTTATTGATTTCTCACGGGAAAAATTACTTGCACGTAAGAAATTTCAAAATATTAATATGCTCGAAAACACACTTTTTGTAAAATCGTTTTCTCTAAAAAGCGGCAGTTTATGAGAAAAAAAAATAGTTCTAGGAACTCACTATTACCCTTACTACACATATATAAAAACTGAAGTTTGGGACCTAGAAAATCAGAAGCGCTGCCAACGAGAGTTTCAAGTGTATTTTATCGCCATTATCAGACGAATGACACGTCACGGGCACTTTGTCACGCATTCTAAATTGACCCAAACTTAGGTAAATCTTTCTAAGAAATTCAATACATTACAAAATGAAAATTTCAACTTCTTTTTAAAACTAAGAATTGATAAATTTATTTGGCCCTCAAAAATATATGTTTTGATTCATTGAACTGTTTTGTTGTTATACATTTGCATACAAATGGCACAACGCCAATTCGACAGCGGCTACGGGACAAACGAAAGAAAATATAAAAATTAAGTTCGGGAATATCCTTTATAAGTCTGGCAATAGACTGATGCCTGAATGCAAGTGACTACGAATTTGATAATATTTGACTATACATAATCTGCAATTTGAGAGAAACATGAATAAGTTTTATTTCATTTTTTCGGAATTTACCTGTCAGTCATCCTAATTACTGCACGTGGGGAATGTTTACCAATTTACGTGCTGCAGATATACCAACAGTTATTAAAGCACAGGATCTCCGAAATGAGCTGCTCCTTTTTTTCCGAAGATTCAATTTGTGGACCTGCTCCGGGAAAAGATGATATTACTACCATTCCAGTCAAGTCTTGTGCCAATAATTTATCTGACCATCTGGCCGCACTTGGAGTAAGTGGAAAAACGCAAAGTGGACATATGCAAATTGGCGAAGCTGAAGTCCTTTTTAACCGTGGCGGTTTTATCGTGCCCAGCCAATAACAGGTAGATGAATTTACTGTGTGCCCTCGACATAGATATCTCTTGACCTATGGATGGCCAGGAAGAAAGCGATTGACATGTGTTCATCCTGATCATGTGGGAAAGCGAAACACGCAGAAGAATGTCCGACGCGTCAATCTGGAAATGTCGCGAAGCATTTATTTCTTAGAAAACCATTCAGTTCCAGTAGGACCAGGTATGAATTCTTTGTTGCATTAATGAGAAAATTTCCTGGTCTAAGGATAGTTTCAAGTAGCTTCTTTTTAATAAAACATATATGTTTCACCTAAACAACAAACAACAGGCACACGTTAATAGCTTCGCAAGCCATTGCCCACTAGCAAATGAAATGTGCAACCGGAACAATCTTGATGTATAATTTCAGAACATTTAGGTAACAACTCGGAACTGAACAGATTCCTGTTTTGTAGTTGTTGTTGTTTGTTTGTTTGATTTTTATTTTTTTGTTTTTACACACAGAAATGAAACTACCTTAAATATTGTTAATGAGATCAAACATACTCACGCACGGCAACCTGCCATGTTGCACAATTAGCTTGGGAGGCCTGTGCCACCGCAGAAAAGTGTTTTTTTTTTTTTAAGTAGAAACGCCAGGTTATTTTTGCCACTTTAGAAAGGGTGAAAAAGGGTGAATGCTCCTGCAGTCATTTTCGGTATCACTTTAAGGATTAATAGAGTGCTTTTTTAAAACCAGAAAGACAGTTTGGGTATCTGCTTCTCCTATCCAACCACTGTGTTGTATGAACGAAGATACCGAACATTTATTTATTTATATATTTATTTTCTCTTGGCCACATTAGTCATATGCACAAGGTGCAGGAAAAAACATTACCAGAGATAAGACGAGAAAAGCAACTTGAGGCAGCTGTAGTGGTAAGTTTTCTTACTATCTGGATAAGCAATTTCACATTACTACAAAAAAAGAAAAAACTACCATATCTATTAAAAAGAGGAACATATATGTATCTCAATCAAATACCACAGAAGGGCATTTTTTTGCGGGAACTACGTTTTGGATTGATGGAGACTGGTTTTCCTTAATGGCAATAATGTAAATTTTTGCGATCTCCACTGAGCAAGTAGGCGTACAACATTTGTGTGTTTATTTGAATAAAATTGCAAGCAAACTACACATGAAACAGCATCCAAATGAAAATGTCGTACTTGTTATAACGGTAGTGTCATGGTACTGCATTTACATCTTGCACCTGTATTGTAGGTTGTTCGTATTTCCACCGATATGAGTTTTTGCGGATAGTGAAAAAAATCTACTATAATCTCAAAAATTACAGCTGGTAAAAAAGTTAGTGCCACACGGTACATTACAATTTTATAACTTTTCCCATAATATTTAGGGGAGCCCTGAAGTAAGCACTCTAGTCATTCAAGAAGACCCGTCGGTATTCATCACTTCAACTGATGAGTCCCCCGAACGACCAAATATCAGCTGTGCTTCAGCATATGAAACCGAGGTTGAGATTTCCATGATTTCGATGAATGAAGAAGATGACGCAGAAGTAAGCTTGTGGATTGACGAAAAAGAACTCCAGCACGAGAAGAGAGAAACGCTAAACAATGCCGTTGCGAAGCTTACTGAAGGTCGTTACAGCCCTATTGCATCGACACTAAATACGTCATGGGATGACGTGTCGATGACACAACAGAAATATTATCAGCGCAAAATGAAGGAAGTTATTCAAACAGCGTTATCTGTTGTTGTTCCTGGGCAAGAAGAACAAATGTGGAGTTGTTTGCGGGAAGAAAGGGAGCTTGCAGATATGGATGAGGAACCACCTGCCAAACGAAAACGGATAGATACTGGCCTTGTACAAACGCTTATATCTGCCCATAACGACGCTGAAAACTGGCAAACTAAGCGCCAGATTCTTTCCCTTTTTGTGAATGACTTTAGCAAAACCGAGCTTCAACAAATGATCCCAGGTCTAACGAAATGGCGGGTTGACCAAGCCCGTTGCCATGCCACTGATGTAGGAGAAGGCCAGCCCCTACTTGATAAGCCCATCTTTCGCATACGCCTCGATCCGGTAAAGACGGATCATATCATCGACTACATATCAAGACCTTGCTTCTTACAAGATGTTGCGTACGGCACCCGAAAACTGAAACTAGATAGTGGTGGGCATGCTGTAATACCTGCAGTAATAAGAACTCTAATACCCTCAAGGATTATTGCGCAGTACAAGCTTACTGCAGAGAAATCGGATTTGACCCGGCAAGCGAACGCACTCTTTTCAGGATTCTAGAGGTCTGCTCCGCTTCCATGCAGAAGTCCTTACATGGCCTCGACTTTATTACTACGGATGGTGTGCAAGCATTTGAGGCACTTGAGGACATTGTCAGTACCCTTAAAGCTGCAAACGCCGTAACTTCAAATTGGGAAAAAGAAACCAAGCAGCAACTGTTAGATGCAAAGAGATACCTTAAAGCCGACTTCAGGTTGCATGTGAGTAGGGATGAGAGGTGCGCACACCACTGTACTGTATATGCACTTAGTTCACCCAATGATCCTTCATTTAAGAGTACGTGTACTCATGCTCATGACATTCGTTGTGACGCCTGTTGTGGTATTGAAACGGTCATTAAACAAATTGGTGCCAAAATAGAGGGTGCGTCCAGTCCAGATGGCGATGTTATAACCAGCCGAAAGCTTCAGTTTGAGCATCGTAAAGCACAAGAGGCCATATACATGTGGAAAGCACATAGTTTACGCGCTGTTAACCAAGACTTGGCCAAACAAGATGTGCTAAGTACGCTTGACGGTAGGAACTGCCTAATTGTAATGGACTGGGCGATGAAATTCTTACCTCTTCACCACAGAGAGCAAATGAGGGATTTTTTTGGGAAGAGAGGTAAGAGCTGGCACGTAAGCTGTGTAATTGAGAAAGAGGAAGAGAGCTATTCGGTGCAGTGTTTTGTTCATTTATTTGAAGAGTGCAAAAAAGATTGGTTCACTGTAGCATCAATCATCGAAAATCTTCTAGAGACTCTTAAGGGGGAGCAACCATTCATTTCAGAAGTGTTTCTTCGCTCAGACAACGGTGCCTGCTATCACAACGCGCCCTTGCTGCTTGCTCTTCCAGCTATTGGTGCAAGAACTGGGATACGTATCCGAAGATACGACTTTTCTGAACCACAGGCAGGGAAAGACATATGTGACAGAAAGATAGCACCGATGAAGGCGCACATTAGACGATATGTCAACGAGAAGCACGATGTAACAACTGCTGTGGATATGAAAGAAGCACTTGAGTCCCATGGAGGTATCAGAGGGTGCAGAGCAACTGCCGCAGCCATAAGCTTGGCAAATGAAACTGGTGGGACAAACAAAATCAAAGGAATTAGCAAATTCAACAATTTTGAATTTACGGAAGATGGAATTCGTGTTTGGTGTGCTTACCAAGTTGGTCCTGGAAATTTGGTGCCGTATGAAGGAATGAACCCACAGGGAAAAACTGGTATGAAGTTGTTGCAGCCTTTTGGTGCAATTCCGCAGACCAGAGATGTTTTCACGAGGCCCCTTTGCGGAGAACGAGCCGCCAAAAATCAAGTGTTTTTCTGTGATACACCAGGCTGTGTGCTAACGTTTGAAAATGAGAACGATGCTCAAACTCATATGGACACTGGAGAACATAAGCTTGTTTTGGAACGTGAAACAGTTTATGACAGTGTACGAAGAAAATGGGCCCAGCGTGTCACCCCGAAGTAGCTTCCAGGACTGGTGAGCCAACTACATCAACCCAAACGCTTGGTACTCATTTTACTTCACGCAATGACGATGAAGCTCCGGCTTTGCAAGGATGGGCGCTGAAAGGTCAGAAAACGGCTACCAAAACCTCCCAAAACGTTAAAAGATTTTTGATAGCCAAATTCAATGAGGGCCTGGTCAGTGGTCAAAAGGCAAATCCGACAGAAGTTGCAAAGGAGATGCAGGAAGCCAAGGACTCGAAAGGTTCCCCAGTATTTTTACCAGAGGACTGGAAAACTGCACGGCAAATAAGCAGCTTTTTTTCTCGATTGTCTGCATTAAAGAAAAGCAGTCAGGGTCTGGCAGTTACAGTGACATTAGGTGATGAAGAAAATCTCGATGATGATGATTTCAGGAGCTGGGAAGGTCACTCGGCATCAGAGAGTCTTAGGAAGGAAGTGTACGGTGCAGTGGATCTTCAACACCCACTGTGTTTTGAAGGCCGCAATATTTGCTTGATGGCAAAAGAGAGAAAGCCTAAAAACCTTAAAGTTTTAGAACTGAAGAACATCTGTGTAAATCTTTCATTGACGACCACTGGAAATCAGCAAAGAAAAGTGACTTTCATAAACGCCATAGAAGAGTTAGTTAACTCCTGTTCATGCAGCAATTTGTAAGATATCGATTATGTTGTATCGTCTGATATGAAACGTAGGAAAGCCTAGATGACTTTTGAGACCATTTTGGCCAAGTAATCATGTTTTACTAAGATGTTGGCAGTGTTCTTACTGAGTATAGTGGTGAAGCCTGTCTGAAATCGTCAACTTTTATAATGCGTGGACTTTTGTGTATAAAATGTGCTTTTCGCTTGTTTGTTATAACCTAAAGAGGGCACGGGATGGCTTGTTTTCGGAACCGCCGTGGACTGTTTTTAGTTTTAATTTTTTTTTAATGGAGGGTGACGGGAGGCAAAACTGCGGATACGCACAAAACACAAAGCGGCGAAAACGTGTACGTGCGCCCTCTAGATTCCTACGTTCAGTGGCTAGGTTAGTCCAACTCACATGAAAGAAGGAATATATTTTGACTTTGAAGGCTTATTTAGGACTGGTGATCGCTAGCGAATAATCACAATGCCTGGAAACGAGCATTGTAATTTGTTTATTCTTCCACTTCTGCTTGCAACTCCGACAATCTCTTTTTTTACTAGAGTGTAAGCGACAGTGTCAAAAGCGGAGTCGGAAGAAAATGGAACCGTTTTCATTCTTGCTAAGAAATAACTAGGGTAACCAGGCTAGCTCTGTTGACCTACTGGGTTTGAAATATTTCAAGGCTGATAACCAGTCTATATAGATAAAGCCTTCATTTTTTTTTTGGGGGGGGGGGGGGTCAAAATTGCTTTTTAATTATTACAATTATTATTCCTTATTTTCAGTAAAGACAAACAATTTTTTTCCTTCTTTGTGCTGGAGGGCCCATGTTTCCCCGCAGATGGACGGAATCATGGGTCATCTAACTTTCTAACTTTTGGAGCGGGGCCGGGGAGGGGGGGTTGGGTGATTTAGTTTGGGCAAGAATTTCCTTCGAAGCCTAAAACTGTGGTGTAAATATGAGACTATTAAATCGATGTAAGATTTTTTTTCGTTCCAGGTCTCTTTGCTGGATATTTTTGTTCTAAAATCACCCAGTCCTCGCCCCCTCCCTCAAATGTTAAATGGTCGGCCGCTAAATTAGGTTTGTGCTCCACTCAAAATATTCTGACCTTTTTTCGGAGGTTATGTGTCAGCGAAGAGGTTGGTTTATGTGATTGTGGTAGTTCTTTAATCACTGAAGTAGACATAAATAAATTCAGATCTTCCACACTGGTAATTACTGTGTCGAAATCTTGGCAATGCTTGATCCGTCTCAACACTTATCACCTAGTATCTCTCACTTTGATTACAACAAACAAACAAACAAACAAAAAACCGGACGGACTAAGTTCTCTAGTGATGGATTTTTTTTTTAAAAAAGCTAATAAACAAGTAACATATTAAAAAAAGAAAAGCACTTGCCCTAAATTTTTAAATGTAAACAATCAACATTATGCCTTTTTATGCAAATTTCATACACTTATGCAAATTTATCACAAGCAGAAGCGAGTGCATTTATTCGTTCTTAATAAGCGTTCGTAAGTTTTTATTATTAGTTATTTATAAATATAGATTTGTATTCGGTGTTTTAACTTTTCTGGCCTGTAAACGACCGAGAAGTTAACATTTACCTGAATATTGTTCGATCAAACAGTGCGTGACTAAGCTCGTGACGTGACATTTCCTCTGTTATTGGCGATAGAATACACCTGAAACTCTCCCTGATAGCCCTTCGGATTTTCCAGGTCCCAAACTTCAGTTTTTTTATATGTATAGTAAGGGTAATAATGAGTTCCTAGAACTATTTTCTTTTCTCATAAACTGCCGCCTTTTTGAGAAAACGATTTTACAAAAAGTGGGTTAGCAAGCATGGTAATATTTCCAATTTTCTTACGCGCAAATGATTTTTCCTGTGAGAGATCAATAAATTGTTGTAGATGGTCGCTGATGGCCTAGAATGACAGCAAATCTACCTAAATAATAAAATCCTGAGGTTGGTGTCATTTGCAATGCAAGAACATTTTCTACGCGTCGCCGATGTTACGCGCCTGAATTGAACGGATTTCTGGTCCCTGACGGCCGGTTTTTAGGGGGGGTGGTCTGATCTCGGAAACTAAACGCTGATGGTAAATAAGAACATTGCCTTTCATCCTATCTGAATGAAAGTAAAAAACAGGCGAAAGATGAAGGAAATCGGTTGACCCCGATCCGTGGCCTCTGCCCGGTTTTCTCAGACAATGGCACTTAATATCGACTTCGGTGGTTGAGTTGGAGCTTCGCCCCTCGCTATCTATAAACCAAGAGAAACATGGCTAGCCTCGGCACGCAAGCTAATATAAATTACTGAGTCAACCACTTCCTGGAAATACAAAAACGGTTTGAAACGATATTTGATACAAAAGATACCCCAAATATTTATACGCTAGCTCTTAAAACCAAACTCTAATCCGTTAGTAACAGCAACATAATTTGAAATATGCGGTTCATTCAAACCACAGCTAGTAAAGAGTGAGTTGCAAGCTGTTATGCGTTTCTTGTGCGCTTTCCTTGAATTCAAACTTCGTAAGAGCCAGTCCCTGCATTATGCCTTTCCTCTTTCAACATGTGCTGAAAAATAACAGAAAGACGCACCTCAATATTCAAATTCAGCCCTGATCGTTTGGTTCGTTCACAGTAAGATAGAACGAATCACTTGACAGCCACTCAAAAAATAACACTCAAAGAGCATGCATTGCGTTTAATAAACAAGGAAAACAAAGCTAAGTAAATAAACGTATACAATGGGGAGAGGGAGATTGTGTCTGTTGCTTTTGTAATTGCCAGAACGCAACTCTCGTGTTTAAGAGTCTTAGAGGTACTTAAACCTCTATCATGCAGACTGGGATAATTCTTGCCACCCATAACTAAATTTAACTTGTGCGGTTCGTTATTGCATTGACAGTGAAAACGGTTTACGATTCTGCCGGACTGAGTTTCACGAAACATTGATTCACAGTAGCAGTTAAAATAATGGTACAAATTTCAATCTTTTTTAATTACATTCTTCTCAGCAGAAACTACTCTTATCCATGCCCACCACTCATTATCACCTTCGTCCCAGTCTTTCCCTCCACGAAGAAAAAGGCGGGGCTTGAGGGAAGAGAGGGCTGGTCAAAAGTGAGAAATTTCTAAAGAGAGTTCAGTTTTTAGAAAAAAGAATGGGATATGACATTCCACTTCGCAAGCTTATTACAGTTTATATAAGATTTGGAACAAACTGCACTCGCTCGCTCGACCGATCGCTCGGTCGCTCGATTCCTGTAAACATTACAATAATTTAATCGGGAGTTAATCAAATTCAGTAATTATTTAAGTTTGAATTTTATTGATTTAAAAGGGAAGCAACTTGTGCAGCCTTCCTGAGGAGTAGTTTGAGTACACCTAGCGTTTCGACAATCGTTTATTTTGTCGGTCTACTTATCGAACGGTGAAACAACAAAAAAGAGGGTAAAAAATATAACAAAACACACCAAGGTAATAAGGAAAACTAAAGGCAAATATAAACGTAACAAGAAACTTATAATTTTGATTTATTTCGTACAGGTTTCAACTGTACTATTTTGTGGGTTATCCAATTCTGTTTCTTAAATCCCGGGGTAGTTTATCGAATATGAGAGCTAAGCGCGTAGCGTGTGGAGTTACGCTACAACTGGAAATTCATCGCGTCCAAACATAGGATAAGACAAAGTAACACGGTCTACACGGTCACCTCACCAAATCTCAACTCGTTTTACCTGTGTAAGTGTTTACCTGTGTAAGTGTTTAGCGATACTTACTGTTAGTGAATCAAGCTCCTGAGAGAAAGCCCCTATTGTTCCTGTAACACGGTCATCACTCTGCAAGGTGGTAGAAGTAAACACAAGGCAAGGTTGTCATTTTGGGTTAAATGCTACACTGCGTACAATTCAAATATTTTCCACGTGTTACCAACAGAAAGCAGTCCAAAGACCAAACAGTACTAGGCATACGCTATCATTTGGTCATAACAAGAAATAGTGCAACAGTCGGTCCCATGTATTGTTATTATTGAGGTATGGAGAGCGACTCCGAACTAGCCAGAAAAGGAGGTATGTGCTAGAAATCAATTACGGCTGATCTCATTCGCGGTTTACTAGCAAGAAAATATTACTAAGAGTTATCTCACTTTTCTACAGTTTGTGACATGATAAATTTATCTCCGTCCAACCCCCAACCCCTCCCTACCCCTCCCTACCCCCCCCCCCCCAGGCTAAGAAATCACTTTCCGGTTTTATCGCTTATTGCAGCTTTAATCCGACAACGCTAACTGTGATAGCTGTATACCTGAAGGCTGCTTTCTTCGTCACTTCTATGTCTGGATCGTACTGACTCAGTTGACCTTCTGCTCCGCTGGATCACATACGATTGCAGTGGTGCGGGAACCTCCAGGTCCATGGGACACACATAGTCATCAAGTTCCAAGTCCCCTTTTCCACGCTTTCGAAGAGCACCCAAAGACATGGTTCTTTTTACTATCTAATTATGAAGGCAAGTAAGTGATTTAACGTATCCATGAAATACAGCATATTCAATAAAAAAGACCACTAAACAAGAACATTCAGTGTGGCATATACATGCCATAAACAAAACGTCTATTTAAGGTCTCCTACACGTCTACAGTTTTCTAATGAATACTTGCAGATATTCACCCCATACAAATATTACTTGGTATACATGTTGTTTTTGTAAGGCCTGCTGTCCTGCTGTATACCAAATGAACATTTGGTACACTCAAATCAAAATCCAGTCCAAACAGAAAGGTTTATGTTCTCTCAAAAGCAACTTTAACATTTCACCAATTTCTGGGAATTTCAGAAATATCCAAAACAAAGTTTCCGAAGTTTCCAATAATATTTCAAATAGTGCATTCTTAGAGTTAACTTTATAGAGCTGAAGAGCTGAAGTGGACTTAGCAATCTCTCACAGAGTGGTGCCCCAGTAACGAGATGTGCAACACCGGCACGACTTCATTGGTATTCGAACCCATAACTCCCGGATTTTGATCGTCGATGCTCTAGCAACTGAGCTACAAGGCAAGACAAGGGAAGGTCGCGGGTAATAAGACAGTAGTTCCCAGCAAGGAGTAGTGCATGTTGCCAGGACGCACATCCAAACCAAAACCCTTCCAAAAGGACTAAACCCTGTGTGGAGCTCGATGCGTCCTCCACCTGCCGGGATCGCATCAACGGTTTTGTCCCCCCGGCTACAAACCATATTTGGTAATAGTATCCAAATTTGGCACAATACTCCTTTTAGCGTTTGTTTTGCAAACAAGAAAACCTGTGGTTTGTCACAGACGGGCCATTACAAGCGAGGTTCTTTTAACTACATTTTGTAACTTTATCTATTGGGTAATAAATTTTGCGGGATCTGTTTTGGAAATTGGAAAAAATACGCATCGCAAAAATGATACCAAACTGTAGTTGTTAGAATTAAACCCTGAAGTCTCCTACAACCCTTGTATTTTAAATATTTTGCAATACAGTAGTAACGGTTTAAAAAAAATTGCGTTACCTGTATGTTTGCATGACTACTCATGGAGAAGTGATACTCTTGTTCTCCTGTTAAGGGGATACGTGGATGCTTCCCCCCCCCCCCCAACGTTTTAACCTTTTTTCTTAATTACCTCCATGAGATTTCATTCAATCCAAAAATGCCATCATAGGATCATAGTACGAGTTCCCATAAATCTGAGCGAATTTTTCGCGTTAAATTAAACGTGAAGAAGAAGGGGGAGGAAAATTGATGAATTTTAAGAAAATTGAGAATTGTTAAGAATTAAAGGTGAGTAAAAATTAAAATCTAAAGTTAATAATTAATAGACGGATACTAAAACAGGCCACAAACAACCCCAAATGCTCTTGCGTGGGGGTGGCCTGTCTGGGAGTGTGTACAAAAATTTAATCCCTCTTAAATCTCATCCTATTTCCTCAAAATTCAGGTATATCGTCCCCTTAAACGGACTATGTCAGCTGGGGCACTTGTGCAGGAGGAGTCCGGTTGGTCGCTTTTTGAAAGGGGTATTCCTACGTCAACTTGCTTAATTTCTACAATCACTTTCCGTAGATTATAGAAAATTTTTCAAATTAAAATCAGTCGATATACGTTTACATTTACATCCAATGCGATATAACAGCTCCCTGATGGTATTTGAAAAAGTTGGGCCAAAGATTTCAAAGTGCTTCTCATCAACTTGTACATGCACCTGGGTGACATAGTCCCTTTAAACGCCCGGGGACGAAGGATTCTCTTGAAAAACATATCTGTGGCATTTTGTTCAAGTCTAAGCTTGTTTTCACCACTAAATTTCTTGATTCGAGAAACTTAACCCACTGTAGATTCTAGCGCTTTTCTCCCCTCTTTGTATGAGCGAGTTTTCAAATGACAGACAGCTTCTCAAAATCGTTTATTGTTCATGTAGATAGCAATGGAAGTCTTGGAACAGCTGTTTTGCGCTTAACCGCATTTTGTGTTCATTTGATCAATCATACGATCACAAAGAAGTAAATTCATAATTGCAGATACCATTTGCTTTCCTGTTTTGATCCAGAAAAGGCTTCAAAAAGCCTTAGGGAGTCCAAGGAATCTGTATCCCTCAATTTTCAGTTGCTGACATTCTGACATGCCTTCTCTATGAGAAAAATGCTATATTCTGTCGTGGAAGAATTCTTTCGTCACTTTGAGTCCCTCATTTTCCACTTCATTTGCAAGTGAGTCGTGGTTTTTCATTTCGTTTCCAGCTTTTAAATCGCGTGTTTTTATCCGTATTTTGTCCAAGACCCCCTTGAAAATAAGCGGTCCTGTCGACATTTTATTAAAAGCATGCAACTTTCGTCAACTTACAAAATCTATCTAGGGTCCCCTACAACCTCCAATTCTAAGCGTCGTGGATGAATCGCAGTAACCTAGTCATTCCCCCAAGAACATTAAGGACAAAACATAAGCCCTCTTCCGTCCCTACCCCCATACAATATTCTGACCTTGAATAGCCTAAGACGAGGAAATTCTCTGTAGCAGGACTATAGCGGGCCTCCTCTGGACGGGCGCTTCCAGGGAGGAGGAGGGGGGGGGGGGTGATGGAAAACTTTAAGGCCCGGTTCAAACGTCGGACTTTAGATGTGCCGAACCTAATGCAAATGAGAAAAAAGCTATTATTTTTGCTACTTTGCATTAGGTTCTATACAGACAGGGCCGATACAGGACGTTTGAACCGGGCCTTAGAAGCCCTCGAATTTGATTTTAGAAGGTCTACAGAGGCGAAGAAAACATTGCGATGGAAAAAGCTAGCAATAAAATGCACGCTTTACATATGCATTTCAATGGCTCTGGGGTGAGTTCCATAAAACCTAACGCCGGACGTAACTGCTAATGTCAGACGTTAAAATAGAGACTTTGACTGGAGTGAACGTCTGACGTTAGAAGTTACGCCGGACGTTAAGTTTTATGCAGCTTTCCCTTGATCTCATATCCGGCCCCACAGGGACAAAAACAAAACACTAAACAATAGACAACACGGAAAGAAAAACCTAAAAGACAAAGAACATACAATTATCAAATCCCTCGTGCATTGTAAATCTTGTTATATTTCTCAACAGTCATCTCATCTCGCAAATGTGGATCAGGATCCAAAAATTTCTACCCACTAAATTTTCACTCTTTTCTGAACGTCCAAAGGAAGCAAATAGTGACAGTCGATGTAACTTGTCTCATTAATCAAAGGGCCCCTTGGGTGACGCGCGTGTGAGATAACTAGTTAGTGCTTCGGCAATTGGGTATTTTTCTCGCACAAACTGTTTGGACGTGTGTGGACGTCGTGTCTGGACATAGGGTGGTTAGTTGATACATGGACACAACGTGGCCGGAACATTAAATATTAATAGTTAGTCCTCTTCAGTTTCTTTCAGCTTTATTCAGGGATTTTCGTGTTTTATGTTCATTTTGTAGACACTTGACTATGGTTCTGTAAGGTTCGTTCGAGTGACAGGGGTTTCATTTGGTTTCTGGACAGGTACAGGTGGCGATAGTTTATACAGTTGTATGACGTACGACTGGAACACTTAACCACAGGGAACGCACACATTTACTATGTGATCTTTTGTAGTTTCAAAATACAAGGAAATGTATGGAGGCGGTCACAGTTTGTGTGAGTGCTCTGTGACTTATTTGAAGATTGGGCGTGAAAGTTGATAAGTGCTGGCTAGGTGGTTTTTTGTAGTCAGGGTGAAACAAACTTGTTGAAAACGCTTACGTCACAATGACTGTGTGGTCTATAGTTCGGTTTTGGTTTTTTCTTCTGATTTTTTGTGACTTGCTTTTTTGGTGGGATTTTTTTCTGACAGTGAAAACGACACGAAAACCGAGATGGTGTGGAAAAAGAACATTTTAACTGTTTTTGGGAGTAAATGCAGTTTTCCAATTTATGCGGATTAGTGTTATCGGGGCTAGTCTTAACCGTTTTACAATCTTTTATCTACACTGCAGTGGATAAGGAATTGTAGTTGTTATACGCGACGGGCAACTGATTACTGAATATAAATGAGAGATATTTTCTTGCAGGTTTTTGGAGTTGGACTGTGTTTGTAAGAAAAGACAGTTTGTCTATTTTAAATGTTTTAGCTGTAAGAGTCCTGTAAACAAGGAATTTCTGGAGCAAAATTCCCGTTGTAACATGTTAATAGTTTTGTGCAAGTTTCCCGTTGTAGCATGGTCATATTTCTGGTGCAAGTTTCTGGTTTGAGCATTGTTACATTTCACATTTTCACAGACAAAAACACTGTGCACAGTAAATGATTTTATCATACCTAAATTCAAACATGCATACTTAAAAATCGTCTTTCACTGATATTACAGATCAGAATTCTATAACAGTTCAAACTGCACATCTTCGCAGTGCAACACCATACGACTTACTCTGACAACTCAATGAAAGGCTATTCCGACGGGATGAAATCTTCAAACAACAAAGGTTAAAACTTAGCAAATGAAAGAGTATACTTTTTCCGCATATATCTGTTATGCAAGTTGCATAAAGGTAATCACACACCGGTTTGGCTTCAACAAATGAAATACAAATTAAATCTTGAATCATTAACGATGATAAAATAAACTCTGGATTCGTAGTGGTTAAATCTCTTGTTTCTCGTGCAGAACTCTCGCAATTTCATATGACGTCATAAGCCTATTAATTTCGCTCGAAAACTTTGAAATCACGAAGATCACGTTCGTGACAATATCTTCAAAAAACTACCTCGGTCTTCATGAATCACGTTTTGTAATCTTCAAGAGAGAAGTTTTTCTTCAACACAACTTTCGAATGATCTACTAATTACTCGCACAATAAAAAACAACACACTAACAGAACAGAACAAATTTTAACACAGATACGACGAGATATTTAACTTCTTTATTAGGAACGTAATTTCTAGACCAAAGGAAAAACATCCAGATTGTTATCATATCGGACCAATGATAAGCAGTTCATTCCATTACATCTTTAAAACATCTGCTGTTCAGACATGTTCCTTTTCCAAATCGTCTTTTACTGACATTACAAACCACAATTGTATAACAGTTCAAACTACACATTCCGTGCAACATCGTATGACTTGCTCTTACAACTCAATCAAAACTATCCCGATGTTGGAATTGTGTGTTTACATTTAGTTCTTTATTGTTCAAAGTCTGTTTTCAGCTATTTGCATTAGGTTCAAGTTAATAACAATGTAACTGGCATAAGTAATTAGCGCGTGTTTCCCTCTTGGGGTGATAAGGACAGTCACGAAAGTGATCAGTGGTCAGAGTTTGATTGGTTTTCTGTCGTGTCAATATGAGTTTTGTTCTAAAAGTTTTTTTTTTTTTCAGTGTTTAGGCTGGGTTCGGCTAGCTTACATGTAAAGCGAGGATCTGTGGAAAATTAAAGTTGATTTGGCTGGAAAACTTAAGCAGACTACTTTGTCTCGTTTCCGACATCGAGTTGATGAAATCACTTTCTAGCTGCAATGTTTCACCATTGTTACATTGATGTCAACTCAAGAGGTCAATAGGTAACCGCAGAGCCCTTAGTTGCTAGTAGCCCCTCGACCAATATTTAAATCCAATTTTTTTTAACAAAAAAATTACCATTTGACTTAATTTGACTTACCAATTCTACCAAACACAAGCATAAGATGGCCATTCATATTAACGCAACTGAAATAAAAACTGAATCACATAGCTAACAAAACTACTGTTGTTTGATGGATATCACAAAGGCATTTGAAATGTGTCGCAGTTATTAAGTCAATGAGGTCTATCTGACAAGATACCTACCCTTGTAGGGAAAAACAAAGCACAATGTTTTCCCAAGGGTTATTTTTAAAAACGTGCTACGGTTTTGTACAGATTTATATGCTTCTGGTGTATTTGTTTTAAGACAAAAAACAGGACAAAGCTTGGACATATGTGAGTGAACAATTTGACTGCATTTTTCTTTCTTTTGCCATAACTTTGTGTTCGAAAACTACGCAACTGTAATTGCTGAAGCTTCAGATTACTCGCCATCACAAGCCTGTTCGTCTTTGCATGGTGACATCATGTTTCTCGTCGGCCCAATGTCAAACAAACAACTTAAAACTTAACACAAAGGAAAACAATCTATTCATTTCCTTAGTACCGAATTTTCTCCATTTTTTAGAAACACCTAAAACACCGAGCCTTGAATGCATGTAAACCAAGTTCAAATTAACCATGAGTTAATAAATGCCCCCAGTGTTCATCATGCTTATTCGATGCTAACATGGAAAATTTGTTAAGGCAATTTAAATTAAACTCCTCTTTATTTACCATATTAATCGAGCGGCAGCAATATCATTTTTATTTTCAAGCGTGTTGTCTTACAACAATTTGAAGACTTATAATGTCAACATACTTAACAACATTCTGTTACAATTTTATTCCCTGCATTTCAACTTTAAGAATCTTCACACTTTGCTTGATTGAAACAAGAAATTAACTTGTTAACACACAGACAAAAACATTTTCCCTAAAGTATCCAAAATGTAAAATAAAAAACATGTTTTCTTATACAGTTTTCTATTTATGTTAACTGATAACAGAGATAAGCCGCAAATAGGCGACAATGTTTAGAAAAGCCGGGTTATTGAAAGTGCTACCATTTTGTGTGATATGGATTTTTGTTTTTGATGTTAACACCGAAAAGCGGACAATCCTTGGAGAGTTGTGACTGAACAATTTGATTGCATTTTTCTTTCTTTTGCCATTAACTTCTGTTCGAAAACCACACAATAAAAACAACATGAAGCACACCAACTAAGAACCACCAAAAATACAGCGACAATACTTTTATTGTTTGAGTTTATGACACTAATAAATGATGCAACTTTTCCTTCACCATTCCCAAAGAGCTGCCATTTCAAAACTCTATAACTTTATATTAAACAAAGAAGATATTTGATCATCAATCGACACACTCCAGATATCAAACTTTACTCCCTACTCCCAAAAACTCCCACAATCCGCAACATGATGATAAGAGAATACAATATAGAGCACTCAAACATGACCTTTTTTCTCACACATGTTGCAACCTTTCCTTAACCAACTTGACTTAAAATGATGTTGTCATCTTCCTATTCGCCCACAACTAAGCACAATTTAAAAAAGCCTTTTCCCCAGAATCAAGCAGTTTTTACAAAATTTCACAATTGTCGCACTCAATACCATCAACAAAAACTATATTACTCACCCTACATCACTGTAAATTGGCCCCGGATTCTCCCTGACATACTAACGTGAGGTACTACTATATCGTTCGTGACCTCTCAAAATATACTTTCATGACTAAAAGCGCCCTCTCGCGAGGTCAACACCAAAAACACTTACGTAATCCTGAACAAGCAATTCAAACATATTTTAAAAGCTTATCTATCAAATCTGAAAATCTTCAAATGCTTTACGCGCTCAGTAACACAAATATGACATTTTTTTGCTCTTTTTCCCTTCCCTACGCTCAAAACACTATTTTTCTCCCTGTTGTTATAAACTCGACTTGCTTCCAGCATAGACGTGTTCCTGTTGTATTACTCGTTGACTATTGTATACTACCAACAGAAGAAAATAGCACATTCCATTCATATTTCTACCTTCTAAGAATGGTTTACAAGGAATGCACTCAGTCCCGTAACATATACGCATCGTGTCGTCATGACGACACGAGCGTAAAAACTACTACTATAGCTCAAAAAAAGCTCAACGTGTAGAAATTTGCAAATGAACTTTAAAGGGTCAAATAATATTCGGTATCCTTTTGTAAAACTAAACAAAAGAAAACACAGGTATCACTGTCAAATAGTATTTAATCGTCTCATGGTAGTACCATGGGATTTTGTAAAATTTCTGTCTCATACGAGTTCAAATAACAAAATACAGTATAATTGCTATGGGCTTTTACTCACTTTTGGTTTTTCTTCGCTAATCTTTTGCTTAATTTTCTTTCTTCTTCATGACGAAAGCTGCAATCGTTGCTTTAGGTAAGCGGGAAACGCTTAAAGAACTTTAGAATAGGAACGCGTCTTGGGAGACTCTGTGGGATGGCGCTGACTCCCTAGGGAGCTAGTGGCTTTTCATTGGTAAAAGCCGGGCATACGATAGCGGAAGTTACAGGACGCATCGAGGCCACACAGGGTTTAGTCCCTTTGGCAGGGTGCGGTGAGGTGCGTCCTGTCAATAGGACTAAGCAATGAAGTAATAGGTTGAGGGGCATCAAAGCATACTGAAACAACTCAAAAGTCAACTCTTAAGTGGCGTTTTCGATAGCTGGGTGACACTACTACAAATTTCAGAAAAAGTATTACTTGCAGACTCTCTCAGTGGCCCTTATTGGCCAAGAATAAGTTCTATGAGGTTAGCAAAACAGGCACCTTTTTTCTTTCTTCTACGTTTCTGAGTTGAAGAAAAGAATGGATAAAATAATAAAAAGTACAGAAAAATGAAACTTTCTAACAAATAATCTGAGTAACAGCTGGTGAAGCCAGTACCTTATGTTTGATGCCTGGCATCAGTGGCTGAAATGTTGGGTCTGCAGCGGCTTCTTCCTTCACTCTATGACACTCGGCACCAACCAGTGACTCGAAATGAGTAGCCAAGTGTCGTCGAAGAAGTGTTTTACTAGTTGGGATGGACAATAACGCCGCCAAACTCTCTGCAGTGAAGCGTGGATCAAGAATCTGCACATGATATAAAAACATAACTACACTTAGGCCTAGATCAAACGTGAACATTACATGTGCCGAACCTAATGCAAATTAGCAAAAACAATAGCTTTTGCTCATTTGCAAAAGGTTCGCCAAATGAAAACTTCGACGTGTGAACTAGGGCTTACAGTATACCACTCTGTGTCACCCTGCTCGCCGGTGCAATTCACTATGAATGAGTTCAGCTGCCTTCTGGGCAAGAAATCGGAAAGGGAAACGTACATCGATTTTCAGTGTCAAATATTCCTCGCAGATGCGATTTATTTGAAATCTACAAGTTTGAAGTGAAGCATTTTTACTTGGTGTCTCGGCGAGAATTAACAATCCATCCGATAACAATAATGTAATGCCAATTCCGCATTATTTCCAGTTCTCGCTCTGCGCTGCCCGCACCTACGAGCAAAGATAGATGAGAGTCTGTGCGAGAGGCTGTGAATGCCAACGACGAGCCTTGTTCATACGTAAGTACGAACGGAGCTCTGGACAAGGGTTTAACATCTAAATCAGCCTCTCGTCATAGCGGCAAGGTTTAAAGTGCTAGATCAAGCACCTCAGTGGCCAAGGGTTGTACTTGGCTAGCCTATCTGTATGTATTATGTAATGAAGTAAAGTTCTTTGGATTGGATGTCGATGTTGGGGAATTGCTTCGATAAGCAGTAGATCACACTTCACAGTAGCAGTCCCCCCCCCCCGTTTTTTTTGTTTCTTTTTTGTCGGCTCCCTCCCTGTGCCAGGGCTCGGCGAGAGGGCGGAATATGAAAAGCACATGGGCTTTCAAGACAAAATTTTCCTGGAAGATTCGGTATATTTCTCACCTACAGGGTCGAAGTAGAGCACAAATTATTTGTGAACTCATCCAAGAAGTCCAGTGACAAATGACATTGATTTTTGAATATGTTCTGCCCTTATTTTACTACTCGCATGCAGCGGAGTATTCCACTTAGGTGGCCTGGAGACAAGTTAACGGTTCCGTCCAAAAAGACAATGACATAATGCCAATATCTCCATCCCATTCGAACCCTGCTTTACTGACACCCGCTCAATACAGAAACTTCATCATCATGGTCAGTTTCCTGGCCCCGGTGGAAACCCCTTACTTTAAATAAATCCGCTTCATACGGACACCCGTTAACAAGGAAAATGGACACTTTTTTGGTCCGCCTGACACAGATCTCACACAAAAGTCAATCCATGTACTACTGACGATACTCGCTGGAATTCATATACAAAGAAAAGTAGTAAAGGAGTGGAAGAGGTCGTGGACAGTTATTTAAAAGTTGCATTGCATGGTACAGTTTAGCTCGAACAGAAGTCACACAATTCATCCTAACGTCCACATATGTTGCAGTACAACGGGAGTTTTCAAACGGTTTAGTTGTCCACTTGCTTTGCTGCTACGGGTCCACCGTACGCTGTATATTCCTTTATTTCAAGAAAACATTTAAGTGACGTCATCCATGTGAACCTGCTAAATATCCACATCCTGTTACTGATCGTCCAATTCATAGCATCGGCTGACATACCATGTAGTGAGGGAAAACATTTGCCGTCAAATTAGCTTTTTCGTGAAAACATTTCTATCTACCCAAGCAGCAGAATGAACAACACTGTTCCTCTTTCATCTTCAAGTTAGCCAAACCTCTTGCTCGATGGGGAAAACAATTGAAAAACAAATTAACAAAAAGCAATTTGATTGGTTTGTATTACTGCCATTAGACACCAACAGCAGTGTGGGTGCATCCACGGAGATGGTAAATTGCAGGCAATCTCGGTCAAGTTAGAACTCGAGTTAACCCTATTATGTGGCAAGCTCTTAAGGTTAGTTTTTTGTGGAACCCACACCAATTCTGCATGGTTATTTTGAGCCAAGCCAGTGATAAACTCTTTAAAAGTCCTTACCATAAGTGCTCCATGCACACCGCTTCCTCTAAGGTTAGGTGCATATTCGGCTAATTCCACAAGCCGCAACCATTCTGTAACTCTACCATTGGTCCAAAGCAATACATCAGCACCTTTCAACCATGACTGCATAGAGAGAGACCAGAACAGAATACAGTCACTACAAAACTAGTCGTAATCACAGATTAGTTGAGTGCGTTCCACTGCAACCCTTGTCGGCATCGGAATTAGGGAAAGAAAGAGTCTGCTCAGCTTTCTGATCTTTCTCAACCCTTCCCCTGGGTTGTTATCAGTTGATATATTTTTCATAATTAAATAGAACAGGATTTGAAGTAGTGGAACATTGTTAGATATGAATAAATCTTAAAATAACAAAGTTGCATGACACGTGTTATTTTTCAGGGGACATATTTATTTACATGGACGCTTGTATGTACTCATAGAAAGTTTCAAATGTAAATACAGAATTAAACTGAAAAGTTACAACTACCGTTTAACCCTTTACCTTTGATAACCTGGAAAAAATGTTCGTACAATGGCCCTCTCAACCTCTTTTAGTTCGTGGCTTCGTTGATAAAGTCCTTTGGCCGATTTCTAAATTTGAAAGTAGCCGCGTGGACATATACACACAAAAAAGTGACTCGCAAAGGCATTGTTCGAAAAAAAAATGATTTAAATGCAGTATTACGCATCAAGTAATTTAAATAGCGTGTTTCTAGGTCACGGACATATAAATTTGAATGCTGTATGCCGAGTGGTTCTTCATCGAAGACGAGAAGGTTTGCCAACTAAACAGCGAACTGCAGGTTGACATATGTACCAAGGAGTCGTACACACTTCTCTAAGACTTCGAGCAAGGATTTACAATAACTCCTTGGTCAAAAGGTTGCTTTTTCGAGTGTGGGACTTCTCTCATTCAAAACAAGCTTCTCCACAACACAGACGCCTTTTTACGTGAAAGCGAGGTCATTTGGGTTCACGAGAGCGAGTCAAAGTACACACCAGTTCCCGGTCGAGGTTATGCCCCTGCAAAAATCTTCGGGGGGAGGGGGGGGGGCTAAATTGGTAACCATCCATTACAGAGAAAATTCACTCCGGCCGGGAGTAAGGTTGCGTTCGACGATAGGAGAACGCAATGAATACATTCCCTTGTAGATAAATTTTTCCAGTAGCCAGAGCCTCACGTTTGGCTCAGACGGTTTGGTTCCGTACATGCTCCTGCTTGAAATGGTAGCATGCAACGAACTTTTCACATGTTTGATTGATCTGCAAGCATTTCAGTGGAGCATTACCTTATGTTGCCCAGTTTTCGACACTCCCACTATTCCCAAACCAACAATAGTTGCAAGGAATTTCTTCTGTAATACCATAAATAGATTTTGGCAATAAGAAGGTATTCAGGAAGGGGTTATGATCTGTTGTTATAAAGGCTACGACATCTTATTCGGAGAGATGAAATTCCTGCTTTACATCCGTTTTCTAGAATGTACACTTGCTACATTGGATACAGCCAGTTTTATACAGTTTTGCATAGGTATGGAGAGAAAAGTTAAGCACTTTATTACAGAAAGCTTTTAAAAAAAGGCTTGGGCAGACTGGACTGCTAGAACCTCTCAGGTAAGGCTCTGGCAGACCAGTCTGTCTCGCTTATTAAATATCACCCTGTATAAAACAAGCAAATGGCCGATGTATGAACATACCTCATCTACTGGATGTCTCTTTAAACAGTTTGGATGGAAATTGTGTAACCTGCAAAAAATGTACCAAACATGAGAAATACTCATAATTACCGTTGTAACAATACCAAGCATTTGGAAGATGTGTTGACAAAAGAAATTCAAACTTGAATAATGCTTCGTTTTAAGCAATAATGCTACATTTTATGTATATATATATATACCTGATTGAAAAAACGTTGTCAGGAGAAGACCACAAACCATAAACGATACGGCCTGGTGGTATGCTGGGAAACATCTGAACTATTTACTGATTTGCATTTTGAAAGCCGTTCACTTGCATTGTTTGTCTGTTTTGATATCGCACTTTGTGCATCCGTCACTCATGTACCCGACAGTGAACGAATGGTTGGTGGCAGGACTTAGTTCTACCAAATAGTTTTCCAGCAAAAATTGCTTTTAATCAACTCAGGTTCGGGTGCAAACTTTGGCAAATCTCGCACTGTGTAGCGCTCAAATTGGCCCTTGTTGGCCAATTTGGCAACTTTCAGGTAGGCTTGCACGGTTTCCATTGCCACGTGCAACTCGCTGCAATCAACATCAGTCACAAGAGAACAGGCTTGAATTTTGAATATGCAAATGATGATATACATTTACCCAAAAATCCGTTGGGTCTCATCGTCAATGGTTTATGCTTTTTACCCGACAACGTAACGTTTTTTCAATTAGGTGTATATGTGAACATGTGGTGTCGTTTTTCTACCAACCGTTAGGTTGAACCTTCCCCTGTGGCATAAAAGTTGTTTTAATTAAATTACCACGTGAGCAGTTTAAAAAAATTAAATTTTCGTTGTTTCCTAGTTGCAATAATCTCTGGGAAAAAAATTTCTAACTCGTACTTTTTCCCCTTGATTAGGCTAGACCTAAGTAGCATGTGACGTACAAACACGACTATAGCAAGAACGCGGTGTTAAAATTCAAGAGAAAAAACCCAAAAGAACAAAAAAATGAATCTTTATTTGACAAAACAAGAATAAATTACTGTTTATGAGTTAAGCCGGTTGTTCACTTGTGTAGACAAAAAAGATGAACTTGAATCCACTTTCATATGTTTCGTTCCCTCGAAAATATTTGGATTCCAAGCAGGTGAATTGTAGATGGGTTATAGCACTAGGAAAATTAAAACAAGATTAATAAGACACGCTTCTCAGGCTTCGACAGAAACAACAAGCTAGCGCTCCATGCATATTTTATAGTTTTTGATTAATCCGTGGCCCACTCAGTGCATAATTTATTGTTTTGACATTTATCCGAGGCACGCGATTTAAATCCCGCGTGTTGATTGGTGCAGAAACCGAATCTCACTGAACAGCCTGTTGATTAATATTTCACACAGTGTCGTTACCCGGGGGGGGGGGGCGCACAGTTTCCTAGCAACAAAACCAAATCGCGACCGCTGACAGTTGCGCACTCTCATGTTTCTTCGGCGTGTTTCTTCATTTCTTGCCTGCTTCGCTAGATACATTTACGTGCTGATATTTTTATTCATCGTCTGTGAACAAGCAATTAGACAGCAAACCCAGGTTTAACAAGTGGCTCAAAATCCATTCCGGGGTAGATTTACAACTGAAACTGAGCGTGAACGCCAACTTGAAATTCAGCGCGAGCAACGAAGGCGAAAGAGTCGACGACAAGAAAGCACGGGTAGGAGAACATCGTTTACAGGTAATAGCCTTGCAAGACTAAAGCCGTCAGCAGGACACAAACAGGAGACTGGAATATTACAGGCGAGAAATCTTGGAACATACACAACGTAGCTTAAATTTAGCTTGATAGCACAGCGCTGCCACAAAACGAAATTCCCCAACAACGCCAGAATCGATACAAGGGAGATACAAGGTCTTCGAAATTATAACTCAGTCACACCAATTGAATAATGAGAATGAACTGACAGCGGCTACAAACACTTCGAGAAAATTTGTGCTGAAACCGATCAGGACCGGCGACACCGACTAGAAGTGCTTCGACAAAAGGATTTTGTTATAGAAGCAACGAGAGGCGACAAAAAATGCACGATCATCAAAATACTTTTGCTAGAAATTTACCTTTCCAACGGACGGTGACTGAACAGGTTGGCTCAGAATTATTTCCTCTCTCTACCATTATCTTTACTCTTGATGTACTAGTAATTATTATCAACATGTAATTACTTTTCCAAGAATGATCAAAAATACAGATTACACAAGAGAAATGAAATTATTTCACATAATAGGTTTCAGTTCCCACAACAATTTGCATATTTGTGTATGAGCAGTAAAAATAATTTAAATTCTAAGTTTAGGACGTTCCCGAAAAATATTTGAAAGAAATAATTCATATTGGATCAGTAAGAATTTATAAAAGTTTATGTTTTCCGTGGATATTGACCCTGTTAATAGTTTAAAAAATAATATTCAGATGGGTCAGAAAGGACAATTTCTGTTCACGATTTGGTTTGGAAATGCACTTACAAGTACTGCTCTGCCTAGCAATTACCACTTTAAAATGTGTAGCGGGCATAGGTACATACATGCATGTATTTGATGTGAAACAAAAATTACTGCTTAACATTAATTATTGACAATAATTTCATGCTACATACAGTGACCGGCATCACAGGTCTCCTCGCAGTGCACAAGCAAGCACCAAAATCAGGGGAATTGACATCCTGATCACCTTCAACATGATCTGTCTATGTGAAAGTTTACTTACTTCTGAAGGTTTCACATGCGATAATCTACATTCACCCTTTCCCTTAATTAGCTACTCTTGCTTTCCATACCAATTGACCTCCCTAAGCCCCAATGTAAGCCTGCAAATTCTCCTTACTGGTCTTTGTACATTTCTTGTAGTACTAGTGCAGAGAACTTTTTTCTACTGAAATTAACACTATTCATGTTTGGTGATCAATTCCTTAATTCTGATGACCTAATTAAAGCATTGCTATTGTAGGGAGATGCTGGTAACTGGGGATTCAAGGGTTAACTTATTATTTTATTGTGACAATTATCTAATCCAATTTTTATAGTGCGTTGGGGGGAATGAATAAACATGCTACCACATCAATATGAAACTCTGTGCTTTACTTGTCATTATTCTGTATTATTCTCATTTCAATTTTTGGGTAAAAATGGATAATTTTTTTAATACACCGCATCACTCTTCAGCAGTAGCAGACTCAACCATTCAATGGAAATGATAAATTGTGTTAGCTATTGACACTTGTCAATACCCAGTAAATAGAACAAAAGCTGTACAACAGAATCGGAGATAACAAGTTCCAAGTTGGAATTTGAACTGCATTTCTGATAATCCTATACTCTCACCCAACCAAAATATACAGAAACACCACACATTGGCCCTGACAACAGGTCCACAGCAATACTATATACATCCTCTCTAGAGAGCAATTTACCTTATGTCAGAATGAAGAGAGGTGGGGGGGGGGGGGATGGGGGCTGAACGTATTTTCTTATACATGACAGGATTGGATGCAAGTTACATGGAAACGACTGGGAACCAGAATGTTGATCTTAACTCACAATTCGGGACCATTGTGGCCACCCATCCACGCCTCCAGTTAAACCGAAATTCTATCCTCTCCCGACCCCCATCAATCAATTTTGTGGTGCACCCGTGCCCGAGCTTCGCGAGGTTCTGCGAGTCACGTATTTCTAGTCATAATAAATATTTCCGATCGACGATCAAGTTATTCGAAATAGCAAAATTTATGTGTATTTTGTCGGGGAAAAGTAAGCGGTGAGCGGCTAATCTCTCATGGAACTTACTGTCAGTTTCGTACAAGAGAATATTCGATGGAAGCAACATCGATGAAGACGCTTCTGTTTTCGCAATGTCTTGTTTGTTGCAGGGGCAAGTGGATCAGCTGCGAGCTGTACGGCAGTCACGTTTCGCTTGTTTATACTTGGAGACCAGGTTTGCGACAAACGTTTCAAAGTTGAATGCTAGAATTAGATAATTCAACGTAAATAAACTTCTCACCGAGAGAAAGCGCTTGAACTATTCAGGATTTTATTTCTTGTACTCCGCGACGTAATTTTGGTCTTTGTCTATCGCTGAACTGATGCATGTGATAAATAAAAATACTGTCAATGTTTCTTTTTACATCTCATTCTGTAACGAATTGATAGCACGAGATGAGACAGTTATGGCTGTACTCGGTTTGCATGTTTTCCTCCAGCGTGGTCTAAATAAATTGCAACGCGAAATGTGCCATAGAACATCGATGGAAATAAATTCAATCAAAACCACTATAACGTAATGCATGGAAACAATACCCACGCTACGACTTTTATTACCAATAATCCAGTTGTGTTAACAAGATCATTTCACAGTTCAGTACTTTGAACCCGATCCCAGTTTTTAACCCAGCTTCAGAAAATTCTATCTGATTCTATACAGTCGATCAGCACAGACTGGATTGATCGAAGCACTACAGTACTGTTCTACTTTGCGACTAAAAAACTCCGAGAGTAAACTTTTGTCTTTATAAGAAGCAAAATGCACGAAAACATGATAAAAGAATAAAATACGATCAATTCGTCAATTACCTAAACGAAGGGACAAAACCGAAACCGCTGCCTTTGGCCGCCATAATTTTTTTCCCTTCAGCGTCTGAGTTCCGTTGGAACATGCAACATCTGCGCATGCGTAGGAGGTATATCCGCTGATTAGAACCTTGCAGATTGCTTTGCAAGTCGTGAGAACATCGTTTGGATTTCATTTAAGGGAATGTATGGGAAGTTGCTTTCCCCCCCTGCTACTAACGATCGAATAATCCTTCCTCAGTTTTCGTGTTTTTTTTTGGACTAGGCGAGTAGTCACTAATTAATCATTCCGACAACTTTCGTGAAACGGCGAGAAAGAATGAAATTGTAAAACGAGCAATCACCCACAAAAAGCAGACTCCTCTACCCAGGAAATTTATTTACTTGTGTATTTATTTTATCCGTTTTTTCTTTATTCAAATCAATCGCTTGGAGGCTTCTTTCACAGATTCTGGATTCCGTATTTAGTGCTGCCGGGGTATGCATGGATTACTAACTAGCCGGGTACTAGCTATAGCCGATCACCATGCTAGAGGAAGCCTTTCAGTGAAACCTCTAGTGGACATCATGAGTTCTTAAAGATGCACTTTGGTATGGTTAATTCGGAGCCTACACTAAAATGCCGTATGAAGATACTGCTAAAGGTTTTGGACAAGGTGGATTTCTACTGGGACAATATTTT
The DNA here is from genome assembly GCA_964017195.1 of Siderastrea radians. Taxonomy (NCBI): domain Eukaryota; kingdom Metazoa; phylum Cnidaria; class Anthozoa; order Scleractinia; family Rhizangiidae; genus Siderastrea; species Siderastrea radians. The sequence continues at coordinate 17,316,591 of OZ024894.1, read as the reverse complement.
GGTCCACACCAGTACATAGGAACATCTCCAGGCCCTGACAATCATATCTAGTAAGTACATATTTGGCACAGAAAATGTTGAGAATTTTGGTCACCATAGCAGAGGGACCTAACCAGACTTCACAAGGTAATGTAACCAACATAAGAGACGCCCCAGAAACTCAGAAACAGATCCGTTCATATTCTGTTACCAATTTGTTACCAAGAAATTGTCCAACGCAGAGCGAAATTATTCAGCAATTGAGAAAGGGAGCCATCGAGTGCAGACAGTGCCAAGTTTTTGAACAACTGACTTGTGCATTGGGCGATACTTTTACACAGTTAGAGTATGAAGGTGGGCGCCATCAAAGGATCAGACAATGTTGATGCTCACTTTCTGTGTCGAGTAGTAAAGTAAGAGAGTGCTTGGAGACCCCGACGCATTATTGTTATTCGTTGTTGTAGAAATTTTGCAAACGTCTTCTCAATTTCTTCTCTTAAACATTATAGAGCATTGCAGAATGCTGAGCCGTGTAAACACATGTAATTTCTTAATTTGCAATAGTAAACAATTGTGTAATGTTACTAAAAATAAACTTCCCACACATTTCTAGAATGTTATGATGAATATCTTAGAATATGTTAACATAAGAAAGCCGTTTTCTGTCAATTCAAGCAGTTTTCAGAAACAGTGAAAGCAGGTCCGCAAAAGTTGGTTGGAGTGGCTGTGTGCCGTGTAGTGAATTTTAAAGAGTGGCCTCGGCAAAAAGGTCCGCCATGGAGGCTTTGAAATTGAATTCACAAGGTGAAAAAGATCAATGGATTTAAGTACAAAAGCTGATTGCATGAACTAAGCCAACCAAATTAACTTATTAAATCCTCATAAATAACAAATCTACTCACCCTCAAAAGAGGGTGGGTGACGGACTGTAAACTTCAAGCTGTGGAGGATTTGAATTGGACGTCTATCTATTTACTTCCAAGGATAAGCGCAATTAGTACTAAACCATAGTTACTAAACTAAGGAATTTCCAGTTTCCAAATTTCTTCACAGACGTATAGCAACGAATTCCTTTCTTTTCAAAACAGACGAGGAAACATTAATTCACCTTTTCTGGGAATGCTCGGTAGCAAAAACCTTTTGGGAAAGTGATAAGATAAAATAAGATAACTTTATTTAGACACCGTAAAATATCCTTCGGCATACAGTTAAAATAAATAACTAAATAAAATAAAGATCTATTATACCTAACTAAACTAACTAATAATTAAACAAAATTACAACTAATTACATACTAAAGCTGCTTTTCAAGGATGCCGTGTGAAGCGTATTGAACTCATTCAAAACTGTGGTGACGCAGTTTACATTTAAAATCGTTTAAAGACGCTGCAGATCGTAGATCATGGGACAGGCTGTTCCACAACTTAGCTCCACTGTAAGAGAAGCTTTTCTTTAAATAATTGGTACGGGGCTTTGGAAGAGCCAATTTATTTTCAGTATTCCTTAATCAATAAGAAGTGATGTCGTCTCGAGACACAAATCTAGATCTCAGATACTCGGGAGACAACCCGTGTACAGTTTTGTACTTCATAATAGATGTCGATACTGATCTTTGGTGCTTAAGTTTAGGCCAACCCAGTGCCCGGAACAAATCATCGACATTACATTCATAACTGGCGGACATTAAAATACGGGCTGCACGATTTTGGAGCTTCTGCAGTTTTTCAGAAAGACCAACGCCGCAGTTGCCCCAAACAACATTACAATAATCAAAATGTGGTTGAACTAAGCTGTTATATACATTTATTAATACATTAAAAGGTACAAGATGTCGTATTCGTTTAACCCTTTCCCGCCCACCTCTTTTACTTAAAAGCGGTTTTTTAAGTGCTGTGTTGCCAAATGCCAGTAAACTTTGCTACAAAAGCGTTTTTTTTTTTTTGTGGCGGAATCATTTCCAATTTTTTTCTCGCTTCTTTTGCTTTCCTTTTTCTCTCCCTTTCTTTTCTCTTTATCTTCTACCCTTTATTCCCTTTCCTGAGTTAGCTGCTTATCAAAACAATCTGGTGACGTCAAAAGTGATGACGTCACAAGTGGTTCAATGTCTCCGGGTCGAAAACGTCCCAAAAATAAGACTCTTGGCGGGAAAGAGTCAATTGCACCTAAAGCAGAAGCAATTTTGCAAATACTCTATACGTGACATTCCCAGTTTAAGTTTTGGTCAATACGCGCCCCAAGAGATTTCGCAGATGACACTTGCAACACTGGATGCTCGTTTATACTGAAAGAAGGAGTTTCAGAAAGCGTTGATAGCTTCTGCCTCGACGCAACTAACATAAACTCAGTTTTAGTCTAGTTAAGGGTAAGTTTATTGGCTGATAGCCATATAAACACCCTGTGTAAATCATAGTTAAGACGATCACTTATGCGACTGCTGGTGTCGTCTGCATGCATTCTAGGTTGTGAAAAATACAAACAATTTGGCAGGTCATTAATATACAAAAAAAAAAACAATGAGGTCCTAGAATTCGTATAGGCTTCTATGTTTCAGCCCATCTTATACCACCCTGTTAGCAGAGCCTTTCTGCAAGAAATCGAGTCAAGTCTTTATTGAGCATGCGCTAGTTGTTACTTGGATACAATTTCGAGCCCAGGCCAGATTCGAAACCCGCACACTAAGACGCCGTTTTGCTTTGGTAGAGTGGGTTCAGTTTTGACCTTCGGTTTATCAACAGAATTTATGCATGCAGGGAAAAAACCGGTTTTACGATAGAAAACCGAATAGACTAGCCCATAAGTTGACTACCCCATAAGTTGGGGTGCGGCGACTTGAAAGACTTGACTCGATTTCTGCAGAGTCTTTCTTTTCTCTCACTTTTAAGAAAGGCTCTGCTAGAAGGGTGATCTTATACAAGCCTCACGCATTTTAGATATGCATGAATGTTTAGTATTTAGAGGGAAAAAAAGATGATATCTTACTAAGCAATTCTTTGCTTCTTGCAAGATACAAGTTTCTATTTTAATTAGTGGCTTTTTGGACAACTTTATTCTTCTCCAGTCTTAAACCAAAACCAACGTCGCTTAAGTAATTTTTAGCAGGGTTCCTCTCCGAAGCTGTTCTTTTTTTATCCTGCTCTTCGTTTACTTCGTCTTTTTTTCTTTGTAAGTCATGTAAACTCGTGTAAATGTGAAATGTTGTAATAAAGTGGATAATAAAAAAAAAAGTGACCCTGAAAATACACTACACATCTTAATACATTTATTTGCCGTCCTCTGCAAAACAATAATGACCATATTTCGGGTTTTCTCTAAACTTGAATGTAGAGCCTATAAATTCAACTCATGGATAGTTCGGTAAGATTAAACAAGTCGAACTACTGCAAATACTCGCGTAGTACACAGAAAAAGTGTTGACGTTTCTTTATCAGTAAAGATCTTTTCGTTGGCGTTGCTGTCGTTTTTGCATAAGGTCCCTATTAGCGTGAACAAGGAATGCATTGTATTTTCATAGTATTTTCACAGCGGCATTTGTCAAATGTAGAACTGTGTCTTGATTTCGTTTTCTTATGGAAAGCACGAGAAAACCAAGATAAGAAATAATTTACAGAGTCTGAAGTTGGCCTACCAACAGAGGGCAGAAAATTGCATCAACAGACTTCAGGCAACTATGAAAGCAAGGGAGTTCATAGCTGTCCAACCTCGTGCCAACAGACAAGTAGTCACCAAGAAAATGGAATAAAATGCTCTTTGAAAAGATTTACACTTTTTTTCAGTATAGACAAGGAAAGCCATTTCAAAGTTTTAATCCATGATTGCAAGAGCAATAAAGGACAGAGAGGGAGACTAGGGGTCTGGGATATCTTAATTGCAAACAAGAAAAGGCCCAGGGGCATTAGACCCCGCCGTTCCTCTCCCTCTCCTCAGGGAGCACAATGAAATATATTACGGTCACCCAAGTGGTGTAGCGGAAGTTTGCGACGAATATTTGTTTGGCCGAGCGAAAACCGGAAGTCTGGGTCTAGTCGAGCCCAAGTGGTGTAAATTTTTGAAGTTGGCGATTTACCGTACCTTATGCTGCCATTCCCCCTTACGTCTTCTCCGCACCCTTCCCCCTGTGATAACATGAATCCCTGATAGTACAACCCCTTTCTCATCCCTCATCATCCCTCATTCCTTGGTCATCACCCTGTTCTAAACTTCGCGAAGATGAACGTGACGAAATATTTTGACCATAGCATGACTCAGTCACGAACTATTCTAAATACATGCAACAAGGGCACTGGAATTCAAATAGATTTATTGATAAAGAATAAATTATCTTAAAATCTAAAGGAAACGGGTATCTACCGAAAAACAAAACGTAAACGTCTATTCTTAGGTCATGATTCGATGAGTGGTTTGAGCAAGGAACTTCCCCGAATCGGCTTCTGTGTTTCAATGATGTAAAGTTTACGTGCCACGGCACGTAACATGAATCGTTGGCTTTCAAAGCTCGCTAGCACCTTCGTCCTTGCTCTCGTCGAGGAGCCTTTAACTCCACTGAATTCTTTGTACTTTTCTACACAAATTTCCCTAAAGATTTTGGCAAAGCAAAGCAAAAATTCAACCTTGTTTGTTCGATCGAACCGGCGCCTTTCAAACGTTACTAGCATCTTTGTTGTTGCCCTCGTCTTTAGTAATTTTGTACACCGTCTTTCATGAAGATTTTGGCAAATCTACGCTAAACGACTGAAGATAATGCTTACGTTGATCGACAATTTGCAACGCGTATTTGATTAGCCGAGGTCTGGGGCAAGTGACCACGGAAAAAATCACGGAAGAAAAAAACGGGTACCATTACAAGACCCCGTCCTGACTGCGGGGTAAAAAGTTATTTTTAGAAACATCAGAACAACTTCCGGTAGACTCGCTTCCATGAAAGAGTGCATCCAAGCGAAGCTAAATCAACAACTAAAAAAAAGGTGTGCTTTGCAGAGGTCAACAAGATTCTTACTTGAGAGTATCTGGCTACAGTACAATGGTTTAATTTACGAGGAGTCATTTACTACAAAATTGCACAAGAAAAAAATGTGATTGCTTGTTCATAACAGAGAGCACTTTTTGGTATATTTCTTTGCCGCTCTATGCACAACTACAACATGAAATGACCAAATTCAAAGTCTTGCCAGAACGTGAACACACGAGGGTGAATTTTCAATTTTCTCCCTGAACTGTAACGCCGTCCTTACAAATTCAGCTCCTAGATAGTTCGGATAAATTAGACAGATTAAACGAGTCGGAATAATCGCGAATAAGTTTAAAAGAGTGTGAAGTCATTTTAAAGTGACGTTTTCCTTCGCGTTGCCGTTGTAGTGAGTCATCTTTGCCTTCCGCAAATTTAAAATCAATAACTAAGACTACGCTGACTTTCAGATTTCATCAGAGATTAGTAAATTTTGAACGCTGCCCGCGTTATTCTAACAAAATTGTGACATTCTGTCATTTTGAATTGCTGCCATTTTTAGAAGTTCTCCTCTGGCGAAGAAAAGCGGTTTAGGGCATGGGTTGCCCTGGAGTCAAGCCGGGCACCGGAAATTGTTTCCATAAATGTCCACATTTGTTTCGAAAGATAACTTTCTTGCAATTAAGGTGGTCTTGTACAAAAAGATGTTTAGTTTGCAAAAGTCACTTTTTATAAAACGCCAAAATCGTAACCTTTATACACTTGGTGATTTCACTCGATTTCCAGCATTAAAGCAGTGAAATATAAGAAATCTAAACAGCAGTATGTGAGTTTTTCCATAGCAACGGCCATAGCAACAATTGTTTACATGTATTAAATGCTCACAAACGACGCTCAATAAGAACATTCCCCCCCTCCGCCTCTCTGTAAAATGACACCTGGTATTGTTGTGGAGAAACACCTGATTGAGGAAAGAGTTTTGACCCACATTTCACAGAAAAGATGGTTTCTTGCATAGAATTACAATTCCACTTATACTTTAGAGTGACAACTTTAATTTGATAATAGTTTTAGAATAATGAGCGACGGATAAACTGTCTAGAATCCGTTTCCTTATCTTTAAGACTGTTTTTCTCGAATAACAGAATTTCTTGAACTGAATGAACTTTTAAACAAGATATCTCCGGTGCATCGTAACCTAGTGTTCTGAAATTTTCCGCGACATTAAAGGACTTGATTTCCTAGGTCGGAAACCTAAAAAAATGCTCACGATTTTGAAATACTTCTCAGTAAGTGAATCTTTGCCCTCTTATTATTTCCTTCTACCTTACTTTTTGAAAAAAACAAAAACAAATTCTGAAGAGGCAAAGCTGACCAATTTTCCAGGTTTACCTCCTGAATAATTCATTTGTGGACAGATTAAAGTTGATTTCATCCTTATACAACCGTGCATTAGTGAGATATTGTGCTTACAATGAACACCCCTATTTTCTTAGTTAGAAGGCTGGTTAATCAGTAACTATTGTGGAACGTGACCTGAAAAGACTCACTTTGAAGTCAGGCCGTGAAGCCCCGTAAAATGTTGGTAAACGTTTCCCACAAAGTTCTTTTCTAAAATAATTCACTTTTTCAGGTATAAAACCACATTAAGATATCCCAAAGGCTATACGACAACTCTCACTCTCTGTCTTTATAGTTCCTGATGATTGATATTGTTCAGGTTTAAAAAAATGTGAGACAATGCTTTAAAGTCCTTCACTTAAATTTTACCTCATTTATTTCACGTTGAATTTTTTACACTAAACGTTCTTTTCTATTCACATTAATTTAAGCGACATTTATTTCAAACCCTCAAGAAACACAGGCATTGATTTCCTACCCTAAAGCACGTTGTTGATAAACTAGTAATCTTAATGTAGTATTTATTACCTGAGGCACTGTATTGCTCTCTTAATCGAGATATGATGAACTGCATTATGTACTTTGAGATGAAGCATGTCACTCTGTTAAAGAAAACAAAAATACATATTGAAATGGAGGTTAAGAACGTTGTAAGTATGTTGTAGCAATCTCCCGCATTTTATTATTTCTGAAATTTAAACGTTTTCCAAAAACTAAGTCATATCGTCAGCCCTCTACGATATCTATATGTGCATGCGTCAACATAAAAAACGCTAGTATCTGACAAAATGAGAAAGGCTTATATGGGCTGACCTCATCGCATGCTCTCCTGCAGGCAACAACGAAGGGGGCCTTCTTCGAGGCCACTCAAAAACCAGATTGGCAAGAGGCACACCAGTAGACTATTTATGAGCAAGGCAAGGCATTAAACATAGCATGAAGAAGGGCGTGGTGGTGTAGTGGTTAGCGCGTTGGACTTCAGATCTGAAGGTCGGTGGCTCGACACCCAGTCCCTGTCATCGTGTTGTTTCCTTAGACAAGAAACTCTACCCCACATTGTCTCTCTCCACCCAGGTGCATAAATGGGTACTGGTGACATACTTCTGGGGGTAACCCTGCGATGGACTAGCATCGGGGAGAAGCAATACTCCCAGTCGCTTCATGCTACAGAAACCGGGTTGAGCTCCGGCTCGTGTGGGCCCTTGGCTCGTGTGCGACTACCTGATTCAAGTCTGGTAGCTTGGTCCATTCAGGCACGATGCACCAGCCAGGCTTTTTGAGCCAGGTATAAATTTATTTTTCTGAAAACACTTTTTCAATGGTGTTAATGAACATTAAACAATTAACAAGTTTTTTAACCCAAGAACATATGATTTTTGGAGAAAGTAAAGAACCCGGACCAGAATGAGAAAAAATGTCACTGGACAAAGCAACCATGTGAAATTTACTAAAAGTGTGATGTATGATTTGTTTGAATGCTTCGCTCAAACTCTTGATACGGATATACTGTTGACTGTTTCTTGCAAGGACAACAAGATGGTTGCGGTTTTCACCCAAGGTAGCACTTAACATCAAAATCTTCAGAGATAAGGATCACTGCTGCACCAGAAGTATTTTCAGTAGATTGAACAAGGCAAAGAACAACAAAGAGACCCAGAAACATGGCTCATAATTCAGACTACCACCTGACCCAACCGCACACCATCTTGACTTTGACACACTGAAGGACTGGAACTCACATGAGCTTGACATTAGCAAGTCCTTTTCCATCCTTTGTTTGTAAGAAATGCTTTCAAATGTAAGTACTTTGCAGGGTTTTCAATGACATTTTTTTAAGTGCCGATTCATAGGTAAAACAAGAGGACGTGAGTACCGAAGGCGCGAACACGAGTGTTGAAGGCAGGAACTTCTAGGGAGGGTCCGTTGGCCCACTAGCAAATTTTTGAAATTGGATTGTATGAGTTACACAAGTGAGCAAAATAAGGCTCAACTCTATCCAGCTTTGTTAACCAAATACAAGATCATCTGATTTATTTATACTTCAGAAAATAATTATTTTGTGTGAAAGTGCCGGACCTTACATAGCAAACAACCAGACGTTACGTCCGGCCTCCGGCCTCAAACAAAACCCCTGCTTTGTCTTAAAATTGAATTTTGTTTCAGATTTAAGATTTTAGCTATTGAATTACTGACACGTGCAATATTTGATGTACTTACAAATGTTAGATAGTTTAACATGCGGCCATCAACTGAACCTTCACTAAAGGCATCTTTGTACTGTGGTAAACCAATATCTTCAAGCCAACCTGCAAGAAAGCGGGAGGCTCCTTTAACCCATCAATAGGCCTAGACAGTAAAAGGCTTTTCTATGGATGCAACAACAATCTTGTAGTTTAAATTTTACTACTGCAGGTTTTGCTGCACTTCTGTGTGGAAAAAGAAGTCTTCATGAATGATTAAAGAGTCGAATGTTTGAAAAAGACAAAACAGTTTCAGCTAGCCGACTACTATTTTGACTGAAGAAACAAAATTTCCAAATGTCTTTTCTTCGCGAAGTTATAGCAAACTTTGAGTTTTTCGTGACTACGTCAGTAATCACCAAAGGCATTATAAGATGTCAACCCTCAGAGCTTCAAGTGAATTTGGTGAGGTGAGCCCAGATATTAAAAGTGCAATATTTAAGTCCCCATTTCTCAACTCACTTATTCTAGTTTACATCACGTACCTGATTTTAACTATATCGACTATACTTCTGCTTCCACAGTCAGTTAGGTGGATAAGGTTTTGCTTACAACTATTTGAAGTCATACCTAAGACCCATTGATTACTGAGTCTACCCATCACATCTGGTCCATCTGAAACCAACGCCTGTTGGATGAAGAGAGGAAAATTGTTGATGACAAAAGGCCCTGATTATAGGATTTACGCTTGTAAGGACGTTTCTTCTAATAAAAATGGGGAAGGGGGGGATGAAAAATTACAGTCTCTGATGCAGCCTTAATTTGTTTTGACCCATCACTCTCAATAAACATGAGAAGCTGATGCTGCCTGCCATTCACGTATAGTGGGCCAGGGTGTCTGTAAATTACTCATAGAATAAACGTACAATGATGGAAACGTTTTGTATTTTGTATTGCGTAAAATATAACATCAAAGGATCGAGGGACCACAAGTTAGTAAGAGTATCTGTGTTAAGAAGGTTTTTATGACTAATGCAATTTTCGTGTTTTTTTATCGCATTTAAGGTAGCTTACTACATTTTTCTGACATTGTTTCACTGAAATCAGTTAAACAAGCAGTGAAAAAGACAGCTGTTACATAAAGTAGCAACCTGAAACATGGAAGTGGTTGTTAACCGCTAACTAGGTAATGTCACATGCTTGTGGGTTCACATCCCAAAGGGAGGAGGGGTGGTGAAGCACTATTTTACAACAACTAGGCGAATTCTTGTGCGCAGATTGGCTAATTTTTATTGTCAATAAGAGTACAGACGGATGAAACACATAAAGCTGACGCAATCAACAGAAGTTTTGTCAAACTTTTCAGCGTTGCACTCTTGATGAGGCAAGATTTGTACCACAAATCTAGTAGTCTTCAATGAGGAAATCAACTAAAATTTATGGGTTAAAACTAAAGAAACCATTGCAACCTTAGAGCGAAAAGATGAGGATGTTTGTTGAGGATTCAAACCTGAAAATCGGCGGTGAGCGGCAATTTTTGCTGTCGATGAAATTAAGCTGAACCATGTTTAAAAGCGGATTCTTTTGTGAAAAGTTTTCACTGGATTAAAGGTTAGTTGAGCAATTCCTTGCATTTCTGGCCTATTCTTACTTAAGTTTTAATTTACGAACCTCTGATTCTCCGAATTAGAGTGATGAAATTCTGATTCTGCGGGGAAATGGCATCTTCCATTGACTCTTGCATTTCTTTCCTTCATTTGAAAATCAGTTTTGGCTTTTTGTTATTGCAAGAAACAAATTGACGTCAGTTTTCTATGCATCTGTCCTCTTAGTGATGATAGATTTTTGTCATAACATTGTCAGTGACAGTGACAATGTTTGACAATGTTATGACAAAATTTATCATCAATAGGACAGACGCATAACAAACTGACGTCAATTTGAATATCATTGTTCGGGACACTTTGTGAAACATACATGAAATCAAAAAGTCTCTCTTCCGGCGACCAGCCGCTGACCAAGAAGCCTGAGGACTCTTGGTACGAGAATGAGGGAGGGGGTGGATAAATGCTTTGTCCCCTGGGTGGCCGTTGTAGAGAGGTTCAACGGTATACATTTTAGTATGGGGCTTGGTCTTCCTGTGAAGGAGCTCCACTGTAAAATTACTTTTTATAGGGTTAGAATTTACACCCACATCCACGAAAAACACATGTGCTATGATAAAGTGCTATGATCTTTATAAGAATATAATGTTCAGTCAAGAAGAGGGGTATTTAGGGTAATTAGAGATTACTCAAGAGGAATAAACCACCACTGGTTTACCTGAAGAGCTAGCTGAAGTTTCTTTCTGTGTAGTGGATTCTTGAACCCCATGTCCTTCTCAAGCTGGGTAGGTGATGCTTTAAGGAGGTCCTGCCCACAAGTGATTAATCGCCCACATTGAAAAGAGTACTGCCCTAAACCAAGATCATCCAACCAGCTTAAGACCATCTGCCGACTCCACTGACTAAATGGGAGCTCCAGCTGATCACTGAACAGATGGCAGAACATGTCACCTCATATAAACTTACACGAGGAGCACAATGGCATGAAAACCAATAAATGATAACTAATCACCGGTGGAAAACCATGAAATGTAACATGTTTTGTCATATTGTTGCTTTGGTGAGTATGGCCACAAAATGTTTCAAGATGTGTAGTGTACAGGTATACTGATAGAGTCTTTATCACTGTTGTCATCAGTCATTGTCAATGTTCTCATCACATTTTACTTTAACTCGGTTTCAGCGAAATTGTTATTCATAACTCCACCAGTGGGTAATGCAAATGACAATTCCTGAGTCCTGACATATGACTAAAGCCTTTGCGCATAACATGGTTTAATCAAGACAATGACCATGCTAGGAGGTGCACCTTACGTCACTAACGCTCACATAAAAATGTAAATCAATAGTTATTGCAACAGTACTTAACCCATAATCTCTGTGATTTGTGAACCTCTTTAGATCAAGAGGTTGAACTGCATGAGGGCTGTCACTGGGATTCATGCCCAAGGATCGTGTCCTTCGTAATCTGAATAATAAAAAATTGTAACGAGAAGCAAGTTCTGCATGACAGGCCAAACCTTCCTAGTAATGAGGCCAGAAGTTACAACATAGTAAGCGCCTGTAAAAACCGATCATAATGTGATTTATTTTGAGTATCTCATTCGTATAAAGTTATATGTTTTTATGATGAAATGTCCAAAGGGAAAAACAAGAAAATCTGTGACATATTATGCTATCCAATGTGCCCTAAACTGAACAAAATGACATTACCGGAGAATAGGAACAAACCAGAATCCTTTATTAGAAACTTTTTCACTAACAAATAACTTTGTTTAGCCGACAATGCCACACTATGTGGTACTTTTATTATTAGTAACTAATTAGCACTATAGGGCAAAGCTGATAAAACAAGCAGTACTAAAACAATGCAACGACAAATTTAGTCACTTACTTTACAAATGCTTTCCCAAATTTACTTAAATTCTTTTTCTTTTCCTCTTCATGTTTGAGAGGAGAAGTATTCTCTTGTTCTGTGGAAATGTCCTGAAGCAACAAAGGTAAGAGGACACAATAGTTAGGGCAATGATAGCCTGTTGCAGGCGTTCAGATAGTGGTGCGAGAAACGAAAAATATTGTCTCTTCTGGTTTTTTGGATGAGCGTGCATAACGCGGCTCACCCTACGTCATCAAGCACGGTGTTTCTGGCTTTATTTATTCATTTATTTATTTTTTGACACTTTGCTCTATGATGTAATGCAGAAACAATGACGTTTCCTGGTAAAGCGTGCTCAAATGCACATTTGACATGAACCAGCGAACCAGTCACGCAAGAAAAAACGTGACTTGTCAAAGCTTTTCATATTTACTACAGTATAATCCTGACAACCCGAATTATTAGGTAAAAAAACGCGTAAAAAGTTTAGAGGTATTGAGTTATCTGAAATGGAAATGAAGGTAAAAATATGGTGAAATGCCTTTGATTTCATTTAGCGAAAATTTTGAGATGCCAGGGTTCGAGTTGTCGAGATTTCATTTTATTACGTTTGAGTAAGCACGACCACATGTCAACCAACACGTCCCGTCACGCTCATAAATATTCGTAATGTTTGGGTCGTCATGAACTGTGAAAACCTGTACTTTCTCATTTTTAACCAATGACATCATGAAAATGACATCACAGGTTGATGCTGTAAAACCGAGAGAACGGCGCTGGTACAAGGTATACGGTGTCTGTCTTCAAGTGTGTGAGGCAGGGGGAGGGTACTCTGTGAGATGCTGGGTGGGGGTGTGCCACCGGTACACTGAAAAAAAACTTTTAATATCAGAGGGACACATCCATTAGGCTTATAGATGAGAATACGATCCCCGACCTTTGAAGCATTGGCATTCGCGAGTCTCGATCAGCATAATTTTACATCGATTACGCCATTTTGTATACTTGACGACTGGCAGGATTTTTAATCGCGTTGAAGTCCTGCATTTTCTTAGCCCTGGCAAAAATTTCCACAGCAACAAACACAGCAGAAATTATACACAAGACAGACTCGTCAATTTGAGAAAAGTCAGAACGTCTTGGCCGCAACGAACCAGTTCGGCTTACTTCGTGAATTCAAGCACATGTAGTTTGTTTCTGTTTTCCTCTTTTTAATTCCCAAGCGGAATTATTAGTTTTCGTACTTCCAACCAACCTCTGACGGAGTCAATTCCAATACAAGACAAACATTTTCAGTTTTCTAGTGGCATTTAATACAATTAAAGATCAAAGACCCGAGCTGAGAGGCGGAAGCAGTAAGCTAGATATAAATATTTCGGTCCTGTTCGAAAGCAACACAACCCTACCGTATTTATCCGGCTATAAGGAGAACATTACCCCTGCACATGCGTGTTTTTGCGTGTTTGGTATATCAAATTTCGACCCACTTAATATGCAAACTAGACCGAACTAGACCTTAATTTTTGTTTACAAAGCATTGCTTATCACTAAAAACACAAAGAATAATCGACAGAAAGCTTTTCCAGCCAAAAATATTATTCAATAAACAATAAGCTTATATTTACTTTTGGAAGCAAAAAACCTTTCGATTTTCTTGCGTGTGTGCTTACACATGTCAGTAATCTTTGCAGACACTTCAGGTCTGTTTAGTGGTGACCGGTTGATCAATGTCTTGAATTTTATCTATCTCCATTAATGTTCCATCAAAAATACAGATATCTGGCAAGCGAACGGGTTTCAAAACCGAACTCCAAAAACACATTCTGTACAAAAGCAGCAGAAAAATATACAAAGCTCAAATTCATCAATGTTCATGTGATCACGTGTTTCAACCGCGTGATCTGTCCACGTGTTAAGATTATGCTCCCAAAAATGTCACAATACCAACAAAATAATTCCCCGTGACACGCCAAACTCTAAACAAAACTAATCCGTGACAAACAAAAGAGGAACGGGTACAAAAATATTAGTATAGAAATCTGGATAAAATGTTCAGTTAAACAATTTTTAAAAAGCAAATCAACATTTAAAAACAACATTTACCGTGCTGTAGCGTTTACCCAGGTTTTGTAAACTCTATTTGAAGTCCGTGGTTCGGTTTACATTTTAGAGCAAACCGGTCCGGGTTCAACGCGAAACGGCTTCTCATCGCTTTATAGAGCTTCATGTCTTTTTTTTGAGGCAGATTATTCCTCGGCTTGATTTATTTCCATTTTGAGCTCCAAAATAAAAGTATCTTAATTTTAAGAGTAGAAGAATACATTTTGAAAATCTAGGACAGATCCCATGCGGTAGGCCAAAAATCGGTCTTTCCCTAACCTCATCCCCAGGGTCTTCTCGGTTTTCAAAGAGCCTGTGGGCGAGGTTGGGCCTTTCCCCTACTCCTCAAAACTCACAAATATATGTGCAAAAGAGAGTTTCTGATTGGTTTATATGTCTCCCGAACATCAGACAGCACAAGAGGGCAGAAAAATGTGTCGCTGGGGAGGTAGGAGATAAAGTGTCCTCCAAGCGGAACATGTGTGGAGCACGGCTGATTTTGGCCGTGCAGCCTAGCCTGAAAACAAGATATAAATAATTCATCAATTCGATCCAATTCCGATTCAATTCCTCCACCAGATACCACGCAGCTCTTCACAACCTCTAATTTCATTACCGCCCCTCTACCACCCGTTCACTGCGCAAGCCAAACACGTCATCGGTTCAGCGTGCACTGCGTGCCTATATTTTTGAAAAGCAATCTAAGCGTTTTGTATTGTTAATATTACCAGAACTTATTAAAAGCCACAAAAGTTTAGGCTCATCCCAAGTCCACGTGTGGACCGTTTATTTTCCTCGGCTCTCAATATTTAGCATTCCCGCACCACCATCACAATCCTAAAGAGTGACTGCCATAAAAAATACCCTACCTAACCAATTGATCAAAACCAGTGATTGGAAATCATAGACAAGTCTATAACAAGTCTATAACAATTTTATCTATCTCCATTAATGTTCCATCAAAAATACAGATATCTGGCAAGCGAACGGGTTTCAAAACCAAACTCCCTACCTAACCAATTGATCAAAACCAGTGATTGGAAATCATAGACAAGTCTATAACAATTGATGATAATTAACCAAAGTTAATAATCGTCTCACGGACTAGATCAGGTGGTTATTGCAGGGCTAAAATTAACTTCAGTGCTTGGTCGCCACTCGGGCCAGTATCCCTGAATTCTTAGTGGCCCAGGCCAAAATAAAGTAGCCCTCAAATTTCCTCTACTAACACACACAAACATTTAAACCATTTTTACTCGAATAAACGCCTCACGACTGTTTGAGCCCGTGGTTTTTAGTAGGGTGTTCGACTGAAACGCCAAAAGAAATTTGCTTGATCTTAACTCTGTCTTGAAAGCTCACATTTGCCAATGTACTGTCGAGAAATTGCTAACACCTTGTTTTACAGCAACATCTGCTGTTTACAAAAATGTCACCAACTCCGATTCTGTCGAATTCTCGTGGAGCTGGGACTCTGGATATGAAGATGGGTCATATTTTTAAAATGTCGCCAAGACTGGAATTGCATATAAAGTCCACCAAAATCAACTACAAATCAGAAATCTACATTTATTAAGTAACTGCTAAACGCAATTTGAAAAAATGAACTTAAATTCAACATGCAGAATTTGCAAATCGTAAACGGCACCTGATACCTTAAATTTTACTGCAACAAATTGAATATTACTGAGCATAAAATCGTTAATAAACGACACAAGCCATCACTCTAAGCAGCACTGAAACCCCAGACATCCTAGTTATCTGATACATCAATGCCTAAAAATAATGAAACTATCTCTAAAGATCTCGCGAACATCAGCAAATCTACGCGACAACTCACAAAAATAACCACAGGAATGTGCTCAGGAATGCGATCAACTCCACTACAGGGAGATAATCATCAAAGTAGCCCATGTAAGCAAGGCCACCTGGGTATTAGCAAGGTAACGGTCAGAAAGAAATACAGTACACTTTAGTGCCCATCTGTGAACATCCAGATTGAAAATAAGGTGCAAGGATGCTTTAGCTACCAGATACTTACAGCCTCCACACACAACCTGCAAAGAGCACTGACAGACCGACCATGAGAACACCACACCTTGTAAGCTACTGATGAACCTCCTGCTTGCAGACAGTACGAGACAAGGATAGAACAAACACTGATATACTGAAAGCCTGACATGATAAGAGACACTGGTTAAAGCAGTTCCCTCATTTATATTGGGAAGGCAGTTTTAGTGAAGAAGGAACACAAAGAGAGAAGACAAACAACATTTGTGCTTCATGCATACCTAAACGTCACATGCATTAAAGGATCTACTGTAATAGCTAGGAGAGGAACCAGGACCAGAAAACTGCATGTATATACAGACGCAGCCAAGTTCATAAAGTTGAAATCTTTCACACTCAATGAGCCAGAAAAGTTCCAGTGTGAACAGAGCAGATCCATAGTCGCACCTCACCATGGGAACAGCAGCCCAACTACCACATGCCACTTTTGGGAATCAAACCAAATTACACTGACCTGAGCATTACTAATGACACAGAGACAGGGCACCAGAACCACAACATAAACCCACATTTGACGACAAATTTAAGCACTTTGATCAGTTATCAGCTCTTGGTTAGAGTTAATTAATAACATGAAAAGATGCAAGAGAACTTGAACTCTGCAGTGTTCGTCAACTATCAACAGGACTTGGGTTGATCCTTCCTGGTCAATCAACACCAATCATGTGCATCATACACCTGTGTCATCTCCGTTGCTACAAATTACTTATAGTGCTTATATATCAATTACCCAGGCCTACAGCTTCTGTCTGGCCTCATAGTTCAGGCAATAGAGCATCAGCGGTCATGGTCTGGCACATACATATCTATCGGAACTGCTTACTGTCTATAAGCCATCATGCTGTTTACGATCTGAAATCTCTAATCTACTCATAATCCCCAAACATAGAACAAAATTGTACGGAGAAAGAGCCTTTGCAGTTGCAGCTCCTACATTATAGAATAAGCTGCCTTGTGCGATCAAGAACTGAATCTGTAGCCGCATTCAAAACAGGTTTGAAAACCTTCCTTTTTAAGAATTAATCATCATTATTATGTTAGTTCTAGCTTTGAATAATTATTGTAAATTAGTACAGATTATAGCATATATTTATCATTGTAAATTAGTATTAGCATTAGCTTCTTTTTATCTGCATAATTGTAAGAGCACTGAGACTCTGTCAAAGTGCTCTTAAAGCTGAATTATTATTATTATTATTATTATTGTTATTATTGCTATTATTATTATTATTATTATTATTATTATTATTATTATTATTATTATTATTATTTAAAACCAAGGGTCATAGGGACAAAGAAAGTTTTTTTTTTCTACCTCATGTGGTCTACATTTTCTCACTAGGGCAATGCTGAGTAGCAATTACTGGCTTCACCTTACCATTTAACCACACAAATAATTATCTCACTTAATAAGACCGACTAGTACATCTATCACGTAAACACTGAGTTTTCTCAACACAGATTGTCAGTAGTTAGGCCTGGCATTTTAAATAGCCCAAAACAATTCTTTCTAATTTAAACAAATATCATGATTTTATGCAATAATAATTTTGGTATAACAACAATATAATGTACCTTTATCTGTGAGGATTTGTTTTCCTCTTGTTCTGTTTTAGCTGAAAGACAAAAAAAGTTACAATGAATTACTTGAAAAGCTTACTTACAAAAGTACATAGGAAATACTATGTAAGGAAAGTGCACACGTATGAAATTTATGCACGAGGTGGATATGTATCAGAAATCAAACAGGTAAGTGCAGTCAGTGCAACAAGCGAGATTTCTCATATGAAGCAACCAGTGCATTAATTGTATACAAACGCACCTTGCATGTTGTATTTGCTTATTATAATTATACTACTGAGACATTCATCATTTTTAGTACAACTAGAACCCCAATATAACAAACCCCTATATTTAACAAAGCCCCAGTATATCGAACCATATTCTTAAGCCCAGTACTGATATAATGAACCCCCAAAATAACAAACACATTTTGTTAGTCCCGTTGGCACCTCGTTATAGTGGGGTTCCCCTGTACAATATTTTTAAAATCAATTTGCTGTGCACATGGATAAATGTAGAATGGCATATCAACCTTTACAATAGAGTTAACAAAGAAGAAAGTCTCAAGAATCTGATCTGAACCTTACACATGTATAAATAGGAATTAACCTGTGGTTATGAAATTTTGTCAAATCCACAGAATCCAAAATAAAAATATTAAGTATAATAATAATAATCTGCAACACTGACAGTTCTGCTTTGAACTGATGTTGAAGGCATTACCAGTATGTGACAGATTAGCATCCAGTAAATTAAAATGAAAACATCACAAGAACAACAAAGTAAATTTGGTTTATTCCCAGTCTGGGTTGTTGAATTTCTTATTTAATAAGCTTTCTGGTTGCTTCACAGTGCACAGGTTATCAGCAGACTAACCTTGCTTTTGCCTTAAATAGAATGGATGCTCTGTCAAAAGATTTTGACAGTAAGAAAAAATTTCATTTAAAAATATGGCAAAACATCTGAAATAATTTATTGAGCTGACAACTTAATAAATCAATATACCGAAAAACAAGTTTGCATATGTGTTTCACAAGGAGTGCAATAGTTGGAGAGATTACTGTAATGGTTACAGAACTAACAGTTATATGAAGACTCAAGGTTTATACCAGTTGACAATAATTATTGATAATTACTAATTGAAGTCCCCAGCCAATTGACCCTCTAACAATCGTTTCAGCATGACCCAGTACTAACCCATCTATTCAAAGGTGTGGTTGGAAAAAGTGGTTTGACAATTTTCCATATGCTCACTCTTCCAAGAATATATCCCAACCAAGAAGTCTACTGCATAGGCAATCACTTTGTGAGTTTGCCCAATGGCAAGTTTATTTGCTCTATAGATGGTACTTAGTGGTCTAAGCTCAAGAATTGTAGGAAGGCATCTTAAAGGTTATCTTTGGAAATCTCTTCTTAAATGGCTAACATTTACATAGTGTGTACAAAAACCAAGGGAATTGTTACAGTACCTAAATTAGGTTCACTTGAGCTCTTATGTCCTCTTAACTTCATAAGGCCTTTACCAAATGATGCCCGGATGCCATGCCTTTTCTTGTTTGATGGACTGGCTGGTGGGGTTTGTGTTTTAAGTGCTCTCAGGCTTGGTGTGACTGGATTGTTTACTGCCTGGGTATAAGATTCTGCATAGAAAAAAGAAATAGCAGAATGACTTAAATTCATGAATCAGGAGATTTGGAAAAATTAAAAAGGAATTTCATTTCAGTCTTCTGAACTTTGCTGTCAAAACAGTAACTAAAGGCAATTTCACACGAACACAGCAAAATGTAACAACTTAATATGTATCTGACTGTTATTCCCATTTAGAATATTTAGAAACTCCTGGCTCTTGATACATACCTCGCTCATGGCAAATAAATTTCAAGCAAAGTCACATCTCTAAAAAGTAGCATATTCCAGTGTAAACAGTTTTATCTTGGGAAAATTTACCCAGAAAAGTTTTTCATGGTGAACTGTCTGAGTACAACAGAAAAATTAATGGGCGTTGTTCAGTTTCTCCCAGTAACCCATCTCAGTGCAAAGAAGAGTTTTAATTTGGACACTGCACTTGTAGCAAGTGATCAGCTGGTATTTGTAAGTGACAAGTGACATCCCGTGAAGAAGATCAAAGATCCTTCTTTTTGAGCACTGCTGCTAGTAATTGAATTTGAATAGATTATTTTGAAGGATTACGGGGCTTTTTCGTGTTTCATATCAGAAATTGTAATTTTTCCCTCAATACATATCTACAGAGCCCAAAAAAGTGTGCTGCAAAAGGCTACCTATACATAATTAATGTTATCAAAGATTTGGGAAGGAAAAAATTATTTGTTGTACCAGGTAGCACATCTGTTGGAAATGGTTTCCTTGTCTTTCTAATTGGTTGATATTAAGAAAAACATTTACATTCGAAAGAACTAACTTAACAGTAAAAACCAGGGGAGCAAAGTTCATTTTCCAGTTATGAGTTTATTGTATACGGTTTTTCTGGAACAAAATGACTTAAAAGGATGCTTTACATTGACTTGGTTTAATTTTGCATAACAACACAAGTCATTATATATAGGATGTGTTTCCCTGACCACTGTCAGACACAAAACAAGATCACTCAAAAGGCAAAGTGGTAAAGAAAGCAGTCCTGAAAATGTTGACAGAACTTTTCACCTTTTTTTTACGCAGCAAGAATAACATAAATTTAATCACTGATGAATTTAACTTTCTTTGTCCCCAGGCTTGAGGAGTGTCATGTTATAGGCAGCTTTGTCATTGGTGGAGCAAGTCTTGGTGAATAGTTAAGCCCCAATTGCAATCAGAAAACATAGGCGCGCAATACGCGCAGAGCCAATGACGTTTTTTTTCACAATATATGGTGAAATTTGTCCTGACAACCTATGGGACTTTACACCTCCGGTAAGTCCCACCCTAACCCCTCAGCCCCCTCCCCCCCCCCCCCCACCACCACCATCAAAAAGATCTTGTGGTTATCCACTATAAAACCTGGTAATGATTCAGCAGCGTGACTACGCGGAGTAAAAAAAAAACCGAAGAAAACTCTTTGTTTCACGGTTCTTCAAAGAACACAGACAAAAACAAGTAAACTTAAACTTAAACTCACCGTCGAAAAATATTGCATACATAATTTAGGTAAAGATCAGTGGAAAGTTAACAATTTTACTTCAGAAATAAATGCAAGTTGCAGTTGAACCTTTTAATTTCTTACTTCTACCGGCGAATATCCAATACTTTTCAGTGCTCATAAACGGTCAACTTTCTAAAGGGTGCCGTTTTGACGCTCTGCGTGATTTGTGTGACACGCGACTCACTTTACTTTGTTTAATTTGTAAGGTTTCAGACGTTTCAGGCAACCACTTACGTTCTTAGTACATTGTATTGTCAAAACAGGAGTCTGCCATCAAACGGCGTTTCTTGTATCCACAATATTTTCGTTCGAAATCGTTTTGCAACTATATTTATTTCCCCTGTTATTTGAAGTTGCTTGCTTTGTAATCAAGTCGGCTATAATAATTTTCGTCTTTTTGCTTCACAAATCGACCAAAGTATGTTTACATTTTGTAACTTTCCCACGGTACAAAGTTATTTTTAGCTCACGTGTTTATTTGGAGTCTCAACCTACAGCCGAATAAATTTCGTTTGCTTTACCTTCGAACAGTACGAAAATGTTCAAATTCAGCTTGCTTTCCAGTAGATCCAACAGGTCTCTGTTAGAATGCTTTGTCACATATCTGTTGTTGTTAATGTTTCGGTACTGTTTCGGTCGGTTCGAGATGTTTCAAGTGTTGCGTTACATTCCTTATAAGGCTGAAATTACAGCTGTCAACTATGCAAATTTCTCAACATACGCTTTACACTATGAGCTATGAATAACCCCGAAATAACGTTTAGTATCTTGTTAAGATTTTACTACATCCATCCTCTAATTCCTTGATCACCACTGTGACTTGGATTTTAATACTAGTTTCATTCAAGTTTTTCAGTTTTAAGAATAGCTAGCAACAAGCCGCGCAATTTCCGATTTAGTTTTAATTGGGTTCATGTCTTATAACACGCACACAAAAATGACACTGCAAATTTTAGATTCGCTGTTACCGAGAGATAATCCCGAAAAATTTTATGCTGTTTTACTCTACTCTTTTCACTATTGTTATAAACTTGGGCTTTAAATATTGTTTCTTTCACTGTTAATTAGGGATCGATGTAACGTTAATTTCCACGTTCTGTTCATACAACATCTCAAATTGGCAAGTCCGTCTTGTATTTGCTGCTGTGGAAAAATGTACTGCAGCTAAGTAAACACAGGACTACAACGCGAATAAAATCCTGCCAGACCTCACGTACACAAAACAGGCATTCGAAGTAGATCCACACTTGCGAATGCAAAACACTTCAAAGCCCGGGGGCCTTACTCCCATAACATTAGCTGTATGGGTTTGTGCCGCTGATAAGGTAAGACTTTCAGTGTCCTGGTGCACACCCCCACCCATCGTCTCACAGAATATCCCCCCAGCCTCACAAATCGTAAGACAGACATCGCACGTACGTCTATCGTTGATTTTTAGGCTCTGACAGTAGCCATATGACGTCACTAACGTGACGTCATGGGCTTAAAAAAACACTGCTCAGTGTTTTTCGCAGCTTTTCTCAAGTGTTCAGTCACTAAAAGCAGGCCTTACTCACAGTAATGGCAGTATAACTAAACCATCCTCAAGGATCAACTTTCCAAACATGCGGAAGGACTGCTGCACAAACTTGGCTTGGGCTGAAATTTGAGTGGGTGATGTAAAACACACAATAGCGTAGGCTGTTTCATGTGTAGTAACAAAACGCCCTCATAACCCAGGAATCCACTGGAGATGACTCTTTCACTTTGACTTTGTGGTGGAGGGTTAACTCTTAACCTTTCACTCCCAAGAGTGCCTAAAATCAAAATTTCAAGACGAATCCCAAATTTCATTTGTAATATACTTAAATATAAATAGTGCCATGTGAAAGTACTGTTGAAGAGGGATTATTTGAATGGTCACACCATAGGATTTAATCCACAGTCTCAGAAGTTAGATAACCTTAATGTCTCCATGACTGACTTTGGGAGTGAAAGGGTTAAAGCAAAACCACATGGGAGAAAATGAGAAAGATACGAGAAAAATTCATCTCTAATACAACTACACATTGTTGGATAGCATCTTTTGATGCCACATACATACATGTACCTGTAAACACTGGCCGGGTGTGATTAGACGTGGGAGGATAAGGTTCTGGACTGCTTGTAGTGCTGGATGTTGTCAACATGTCTGCACTGTGAACACTGCTGCTATCCATACCATCCAGAGAAACAATAGGACTGCTATCTGAAACTTTCCACTGGTTTGCTTTTATGAGCATCTCTTCAATCTATAATAAACAGGAGTACAATGTACTTAAAAAGCAAATGATTTTTAGATCAAAGAGGCTCAGTTGCAGCATTTTTGTCTTGTCTGTGGCTTTGCTCCCAGAAGCATGTTTGAGAACTGCAATTTCAAAAGTAATTTGAACTTTGCAGGTAGCAGCAGCAAGCAATAATTTGTCACAAATAAGGAACCGAACTGTCAGCAAAAAGCAGAAAAAATTAAATGCAACTGTTTTTTTTGCTTGGCGGGTAAATTTTCCCCAACACACGAAGTACAATTTGTAAATCTCCAGTTCTTGATCACCTGGAGTGTTACGAGACTTTTTGAGCTGTTCCTAAGTGCACAAAAACTGTAAACAGGTGTCTATATAATTTTATAGTGTTTTTTTTATTTTTATAGTGGAATTGTCCAGATTAACAGTCTAAAAGCGCGCGCTAAGTAGTTATTAATCGTAAAGAGTGGTGCTTTGTAGTTGTTAATTGTAAAAGCACGTCACTTGCGATTAATAACTATGTCAAACATAGTTAATAATCGTAAAGACCATAATTAATAACTACGTTTGACAGTAGTTACAGTTAATAATCGTGAAAGGCACGATTATCGATCGCCTCTGGCAGCCATTGTAGTTATCAATCGTAACTTGACCATTTCTGCAGTGAAGTCGTCTCAGAAGTAAACTTAGCTTGACCGGCCGCCATTACGAAAATGAAAACTACCTCAAAGAGCACTTTCCACGGGCCTTGCTGTAACATAAATATATCACAGTTGAATTCTCCAGGGGTCAAAATTTCCACTGACCTTTACTTTTTTTTAATGTTCATTTTTGCGAACGATATATTCCTTGGTTTTCTTTTTCAGCGGACAACAACGCGAGAGGCGATTATAGGGCCCGACTAACAGTGACAGCGCAACCGGTTTTTAAAGTCTTAGAGCTATGCTCTGTTTAATTTAAGTTTTATAATTTGAAGCAGACAAACGACAAATATCTATATATCGAATGCACTTGGTTCGGCGAATTTGCTCATACGAAGTTGTTTTGGCCAAGACTTGATTGAACGTCAGGAAATCGACAACACGGTGAATTATGCCGCCACTCAGTTCAGTGGGAAGATCTACTCGCCGAGCCGTTAATTTGCGGTGTTGGCCGTATTCTAGTTCTTACTGGAAAAAGTTAATTTAAAAGAAGCTGGCTTATTGAGAAGGGCATTTTTTCTCGCTGCGGAGAGCTGATAGGAAAAACTGTCTGCACTGTCGATTTATTTTCATCCACGAGCGAAAGACGGCAAAATGCGAAAATACTGCTGCATGAAAAGAAAAGGCTTGCCACGAAAGTGGGATGTACTGATTCGAAGGACATTCAACGGGGCCGAGGAACAGTAAACCTTCATAAACCTCTAAGGGTAACTCTAACTTATAAATCTTGCTACGATAACATTTCATTTGAGCCTTTTCCGAAAATAAAGTCATTGTTGCGGCCCGGTGTCACAGCGGATTTTGTCCCCCCACCGATTTTGTCCCCCCGGACCAAATCCGCTAGCGGATATTGTCCCCCCGGACAATATCCGCTAGCCGATATTGTCCCCCCTTCGCCGAATTTGTCCCCCCCTCAACAATTGTTATTTAAGCTTTGTTTCCCTCTTACTCAGTAAACTTTCCATTTGCAAACTTTTTTGCAACGTTCCCTCGAATGACAACACAAAACGTGTTATAATTCTGCCATATTTATTATAGTAAATATAGTCACTTCTTATAATAGCGATGCAATTTTGCGTTCTATGCTGGTCTCTAAGTTATTTCAGAAATTTACTATAATTCATTGCAAAGCTTGTCGTAAACAAAAGACCTGACTAAACACAGCGTCTAACTACGGTTCCTGTTAGCAATGAATCGAAAACGTTAATCTTAAGCTTGTTTGAGTTGCGGCTTTAATAATCGCTCTAAAATGATTTTTTCAAAAATTACTCTCTCAGTCTTAAGCAACGTCGACATGAAACAAATTCTAAATTCTTACTTTTAATTACGCCTTAATATGAACAAAAACAGTTGCAACTAACGGTAACCCAAACTCTTAGAAAAACGCGAACTCCGTTGTATTATTATTTTACGGCTTAAGTGATCTCCGTTCTATCCTTATTTTACGGCTTAATATAGATAAACTAACGGTACTTAATCTTAGAAAATCGTGATCTCCGTTCTATTCTTATTTTACCGCTTAATAAAAATAAACTAACGGTAGTTAATCTTAGAAAATCGTGATTTCCGTTCTGTTCCTATTTTACGGCTTAATATAGATAAACTAACGGTACTTGATCTTAGAAAATCGTGATCTCCGTTCTGTTCCTATTTTACAATTTAACGCGTTTATTGTCTGGTGGTCTGCATACGCGACAAAGCCACTCGCCCTCTGGGGCAGTCTCGAGTCCTTCGCAAGCAAGGTGGAGCCATTCGTCACACAATTCACATTGAATCATGTCGTCCCAACATTCTGGTCTTAAACATGAACAGAACAGTCTAATGTCACAGTTTTGTCTTTTGCTGAATCTTGGTGTTGCTTTGTCCCGCGGGAAAGGTTCAAAGTGACCCCTTTCTAAACACCTCACTAAATGCTCGCGCATTTTTCCTTGTTCAAAAGAGACGTCCGAAGGGTTGTTTCCAGCGGCTAGCTCGTAAGCGAAAGCGATAGCAAACAGGCCACAGTCCACCCCTCCTCGTTGGACCTGCGCAGGAGGAAGCTCCACAGCAAGAGTGCTACCTGTTGCCAAGTTCTTATAGCATTCGGCTAGCTGAACTTCCATTGATGACGTGAGCCGTTTGGAGGAGGAGCTATCGTACACTCTCAGGTGTCCATCGATGGATGTGGAACAGACCCAATGATTCTTGCCCGTGTGGTGGATTTGGATCGATTCTTCGGCAATAGTGGAGAATGACGTTTGTGACAGAACTGTGTCTTGCCAGCCGCCAGTGTTCGGGAATTGTTTCATTAGAATATTCTGCGCTTGATTGATGACGTTGTCGTCGAGGCGATGGTTGCCAATGATCGTTTCACGATCCTTTCCTGGAAGATTAGCCTTAAGAGACGTAACTGGCTTTCGTGCGGTGTTCTTTGCAACTTTTTCGGCGGTAGATTCGGCAGGCTTCTCTGCAGAGGTACTCTCCTTTGGCTGTGAGTGTACAGGCTGATAATACACTTTCAATCTTGAGCTGTTGTATGATGTTTTTAGTTCGGTTCCGTCCTGGTTTCGTAGCCTGTATAGACCTTTTGGGAGGACCTTACTGATGGTGTAGGGACCTGACCACGGCTGCTGTAGTTTTCCTCCTTTTCTTGCCTCGTTACGCATGTTCCGGAGCAGCACGACATCACCCTCCTTGAATTTCAGTGGTTGGTGTTTTGCATCGTACGACTTCTTTTGCCGCTCTTGTGCTTTGTTGATGTTCTGCATCGCCTTAGCCTTAACTTGGTTGCGAACGTTCATCATAATGCGGACTTTCTCATCAAAGTCAGAGGATGCATCTTCATCGGTACCAGAGAGTGAATCGCTATCAGTGCTGCTGGGCTTTGACTTAATTGCCATCTCGATTGGTAAGACAGGTGCACGGCCAAACATCAACTCGAACGGCGTGAATTTCGTGGAGTCGTTTTTGCTGGTTCGATAGGCGAACAGAATGGACTTGATGTGCACGTCCCAGTCATTTTGGTTTTCGTTTACAAACTTCACTAGGGCTCTTGTAAGTGTCTGGTTCATTCTTTCGTCAAGGCCATTTGATTGAGGGTGGTAGGCCGAGCTAATCCTATGGTCAGTGCCACACAAGTTAAACAGCTCCTCGTTAACCCGGTTAACGAATTCCCGACCCTGGTCAGACATCACTATTTCTGCTACTCCGTATCTGGTTATCAGGTCGTACAGAAAATCCGCCACACCTACAGGGCCAATGAATATTTTTTAAAAAATTAGCCTAGGAGCCCGATTTGTTTTCAATGAGGGATTTTTTGTAGTCAGTGTCTTGCTACAATTTGACGCAACGTTTTTTAGTATAACCCCAGTGCGACGCGCCTTACCGTGGCCACCCAACAAACTTTTTCACAAGTGTCATCTTGTAATATTTTACATTTTCACTGCGTGTTGTTGATAAATCGATGTAACTATATCTATTTGATCGCATTCAACTTTGCAAGGAGGTGTGTTCGTCAAACAAATAATAATATTGTGAGTGCGCACTTGTAGAAAAGTTTGTTGGGTGGCCAGGGTAACGCGCGTCGCACTGTAAAGACTCATTAAACACAGAATATCGCTAAAATAGAATTTTTTAAGTGTTTGATTTATCAAGGAATTATTTACGAAACAGACGCACTTCTACTCACGCTTTATCTCTGAAACGAAGTCGTTGACTCCTACTTTTTTGGCATTTCTGACCAATTCTGACACAAGTAATTCAGTAGCTTTTCGCAGTAAAAATTTTAAAATAATCTAACGCGCAAACTAGTGTCCGTAAAACACTCCTTCCGATACGTAATGTTACTGCGTTTAATTGACGTTTCTTTGAAATAGCTAAGTTAAGTCAAATACTGATCAGTACCTTTCTTGATTTTTACATGTACTAAATAAGTCGATGCATAGGTTTCCGCTGAATATTCAAGCAATAAAGGCAACAAATTAAGTTAACAAAAAGACCTCATAGCATGAAACACACCTATCGAAATTTCAGTTCTCAAGCTTACCCCGCGCAAGAAAAATGGTTTAAATGGTTCAATTACAGTGTACAAAACGTTACTGTGCTATGAGTAGATTTTTGATAATAAAATTTTGCGCAGTTATTGCTCAAACCTTAAGCGGACTTAAAATATATATTCCATAGTAGCTTTAGAGGTTTCCCACCATTATGAGTTCGCTACAATTAGTTTACGTCCAGGTTTTATTTTTTTTTTCGTATTTATTATTTCGGCTTTGTCGAGCCGTTGAATAACAAAATTACTCTAGTAAACTTGAAAGGAGCGAACTCAAGATAGTGCAAACAGTTTTCATAAACATCATTTTTTTTTCGTAAGTGACTTTTAAATCAACTACTTTGAAATCATTTTCAATGAATATATTTCACCCTATGAAAGACAAAGCTAACATCGGAAATCGCTTACCTTCTGCCGATTTGCTTTCAAGAGGAGCTGCCTCTGGCCACTTGCTAAAATAACAGGTACAGGTGATAAGGTACTTGTTGCCACGGGACGTCTCGGGTAGGGGTCCCACAAGATCAATGCCAATTCGATGCCATACAGTGTCCTGTACTGCAATGGGATGGAGCTGGGCTGACGGCTTGTTGAATTTGTTCGAAGTACACTGGCAAACATCACAATGCTTGACTGTTTCATCGCAGTCTTCGCTTACTCCAGTCCAGTAATAGCGGGATGTAACCTGAGAGAAGGACAAGAGCATAAAAGTTATTAACAGATAAATTAAACTAAATAAATAAACATAATTTTCAACACAATATCAAAATTCTAGACAAACATCATTGCATGGATGAATTTTGTACAAACCTTTTCTCGTGTCTTGTCACGGCCAAAGTGCCCGGCAAGTTTGTCATAATGACAAGCTTTCAGGATTTTCTCTTGCTCGTCTGTGTTGTGGACCCATCTCTTTGGTTGGCTGTTCTTTTTACCAACAAAAAACAACGCACCATCGTCCAAGACGAAGTTTTGCGCTTTTCTACGTATAATCCGTTTTTGGTCTTTAGTAAAATCATCGGGATACTGGTTATCGCGAAGATAGTAGAATACTTCATTGTACGCTTTCGTTTCCGCCATGGCTCACAGTAAGGAAGCACGAGACTAATGTTAATTTTAGCAGAAATAGTGACCCTTTTTATACATAACGCAAACAATAGATGCAGTCCAGATAAAGTAAAACAATAGAAACAGTCCAGATAAAACTGTTTGTTGTAGGCGGAGCTGAAACTTCATTGTGAAGGACGTATTAACAATAACACAATCGCTATCACACGTTCCACTAACGCCTCGCTCAGTTATTCAGAAAAATTAACAAACAAGCAAATGTTATTCGCAGGCTATAACTTTTTAAAAAGAGCATTTACTTTTAATAAACTATTGTTATCAAATTTTGCAGAATTTCGGTTGATGAGGATAACCGTTCGAAATTCGGAAGGCGGACTTTAAAAAATGGTTTACAAAATGAATGATGAAGTCAAAATAAAAATGAATTATCAAGTCAGTCAAAATGAATTATCAAATCAGTAAAATACGCGGTAAGCATATTTTTTACTTGTTTAACTTGCTTTTTAACTGTAACAGTTAACTTCATTTTTGCGCTTTAGGCGAACCCCTTTTTCTAACCACTGTCTACACGCTTGCGCAGGCAGCTACTGAATAGCCGACAAACTTGCTTTATCGGAACTGCTAAATTCGGAAGGCGGACTTTAAAAAATGGTTTACAAAATGAATGATGAAGTCAAAATAAAAATGAATTATCAAG
The DNA here is from genome assembly GCA_964017195.1 of Siderastrea radians. Taxonomy (NCBI): domain Eukaryota; kingdom Metazoa; phylum Cnidaria; class Anthozoa; order Scleractinia; family Rhizangiidae; genus Siderastrea; species Siderastrea radians. The sequence goes on along the minus strand of OZ024894.1, from coordinate 17,286,992 downwards.
TCAGTCAAAATGAATTATCAAATCAGTAAAATACGCGGTAAGCATATTTTTTACTTGTTTAACTTGCTTTTTAACTGTAACAGTTAACTTCATTTTTGCGCTTTAGGCGAACCCCTTTTTCTAACCACTGTCTACACGCTTGCGCAGGCAGCTACTGAATAGCAGACAAACTTGCTTTATCGGAACTGCTACAAAAAAAACTTTTTAACGAAGTCGCGGAATCTCTTTTAAAAAAAGTTGTGAAATGTAAACAAAAAGACAATGTAATTAGTCTTTTTGAGCGAGTAATTGTCCATGCAGTAACTATTGATTACTCCATAATGATAATTTGTTCAAAGTGGAGTAAACTAGAAAAAAAAAACGCGCTGTTAGCAACTTTATTTAATTTGAAACTAAAGACAACGAGAGAATATTAAACACACAACAGTAAATGTGTTTTTACACTTTCGTTATAAGAATAATTATCATACCGTGAACGCGTATTTACTCTAGTTTCACAACTAATTCAAAGAAGGGATAAAACTCGCGTTTGCGCTTTTTGTGAAAATCTTTTTATTTCAAGTTTACAACTTTTAACAAAGCTTATGCAACAAAAAACACTTCTTACGCTGCAAAAGTCGAGAAAACTGCTCTTTGTTTTATCGGCAAGCGAAAAACTGTTTAATGTCGGAAGCTATTTAAAAGAAATCTATTGTCTAGAGTAAAAGTCGAGAAAACTGCTCTTTGTTTTATCGGCAAGCGAAAAATTAATTAGAGTCCAGTAATCTTATTGTCCTGTATCTTTTCAGGTTTTTGTAAATTCACTCAACCGAACATTTATTCTAATAAACAAACTTGACACTGGGACTTGTTAGCCGAACATTGTTTATTAGTCGAAAGTTATGTGCAACCCTCGTAAAACAAAGTTGATTTATTTAATTTCAGACGTATACAACAAACTAACAAAAAAAAGCAATTGTAAATTTGGTTCTGCACTTTAGCCTAGGATCAACAAAAATGACACTTGATTTTCGATTGGAAAACGTTGCTTCGGGCCGTGTTGAGAAAAACATAGCTTTTCCAATGCGGTGTTTGGTAAACACCGAGACTTACCTTGTCTATTTCGTCTTTTCAATGTTCATGAAATATTCGTATTCACATTTAATCGTCTTTTCTTTTATTCGTTTACGACTCCAGGAGTACGATAGCGAAGTATGATCACTTTTGACGGGGGGACAAAATTCGCGAAGGGGGGACAAAATCCGCTAGCGAATATTGTCTCCCGGGGGTCAATATCGGCTAGCGGATATTGTCCGGGGGACAATATCCGCTAGCGGATTTGGTCCGGGGGGACAAAATCCAGGGGGGACAAAATCGGCTAGGACACCGGCGCAATCTCAAATCAGACGCCATAAAATTTCAATATTGCGTTGGCAAAAACGTTCCCGGAATTTTATCGTATTTTGAAAACTACACTTACACCGGGAAAACAATAAAATAATTGTTGGAGCAAACGTTAAAATGAACTATATAGTGACTGATTAAATACGGGTCGTTTACAAAAGTTTAGAGTGTAGGTTGAAACTGGAAACCTGAACCCGAGAGCACGTTCAAATTCTAATCACTCACAAATGCTGTCTATAAAAAAAATTTCAATTCCAGCAAAGAGAACGATTAAAAAAAATTCAAAACGGAACTTACAATGGAAGGCATAACTTATTGTCGTGATGTAACTTGTATACAAGTTTAAGTAACATTTTGAGCGAAAACTCGAATGAAAACCTTGAGTATGCAAATAAAGATCGCTTCACGCTTCATCGGGCAAAATCTTTCACGGCATAAAGATGATTCGCCGAGTTTCTGCATTGCTTTCCAAAAATATATACATATATACTCTTTCAGTCGAGAAATAAACTAGTGAACCGTTTTCAAAACCAATTTCCCGTGACCAAAAAAAACAAATTTTATAACAAAAGGATTAAAATCTTTTGCACGAAGAGTGCTACAATGCAATGGTGTGGATCGCCGGGTGTAACACATTCTCTCTCTTCGTCGAGTTCAGCCGCTACGAATTTCGTGAACTTTCAGTAAAAGCAAAAGGTCTATTTTCAGGTTAAAATTAAATCTCTGAAACAGCGAAACTCAACTTGCATTGTCGTTTTAAAAATACGTTCTATTTCCAAATCTTCAAACCTTCTTCCTAGTCACTAAATTTTAAGTTAGTGCGCTTCACGCAGGATTCGAATCTTCGTGTTCTTTTCGGGTTATTTGTTTGTTTTTTCCAGTGTTCCTCAGAGTTCTACTGGCGTGAGTTTTGTTTCTTCAGAGACCTTTCCAGCTAGTCACACAGCTTTAAAAGAACTATTAAACCTCAAAGGCTCGACATTGCTCGGCTCTTGCCTTTCAATGAGACATCAAACAAACGGGGTTTTAGCGCCAAATTGGTGTTTACGCGGGAAAATCGGACTGCAAATAAATAAACTTAATGTGTTACACGAGAAAACAAAACAAAGTGGTAGATTGAGATCTGTTTAATATAAAACACAATTTATCCGACATACACTTGAGCCAGTAAATATCCAGATGCGGGAATCAAGTTGAAAGAAAAATGGCTTACCTTTAGCTTTCACAAGTGCGACCGAAGCAGCAACCGTGTCCATTTCAGGCAAATTTAAAAGGTGTCAAAATCATCTCTGAAGGCTTGTCCTTTAGATTTGTATTTCTTTCAGCTGTTGTCACAGCTATCAACGTTTTCAATTCTAGCGACTGCGCTTCGCAAATTGCACAATTCTTCAGCCTTTCACGAAAAAAACATTTCCAGCAGTCCTTCGGTTCTTGCAAATATAGTCGGCTGATTATTGTCATCCACTGTGGATTTGACGCTGAGAAGTGTTTTCATCGCAAGTTCCTGAAATAACTCAATAGTGAAGTTCAGCATACCGAATGTTTTTCTCACTGTCTGATGTAAACTTGCTCTTTACAACGCTTCATTATAGCAAGTGTTCAACGGCAGATTTTTGTCTAAAAATCGGCAAAACTTACAAGATCACATTTGGTAATGACTGCGTGATATTGTTAAGTGGTCCTCGATCCATGAATTGATTCCAACTTGTCACCTCTTTTCCTTTCAAAGCAGTGTCGGCGAAAAATGAGATTTACAGTAATCGGCAATTAGAGTTCAAAATTGCACTCAGATTCTCAGGCGGTCAGTTTCCCTAGAGCCCGTCAAAGTGCGTCTGTTCTAACCAATTACAGAACTTCCTGTCAAATCATGTCCAATCACAGAGCTGAATTTAATTGACCGCACGGTAAACTTTGCACATCACGTGCGCTGAATGGACCACGCGATACACGAACATAGGCTTACGATATGTAAACTGAGTTATCACAACCTAGGTGAACTGTAAATGTGCGTAGGTCGCATTCACGATTAATAATTACGAATGTCACCCTTATTCGTTATAACGGCCTAGGTGACCTGTAAATGCGCGTGGGTCGCATTCACGATTAATAATTACGAAAGTCACCTTATCAAGGTATAACGGCCTAGGTGACCTGTAAATGCGCGTAGGTCGCATTCACGATTAATAATTACGAAAGTCACCTTATCAAGGTATAACGGCCTAGGTGACCTGTAAATGTGCGTAGGTCGCATTCACGATTAATAATTACGAAAGTCACCTTATCAAGGTATAACGGCCTAGGTGACCTGTAAATGTGCGTAGGTCGCATTCATGATTAATAATTACGAATGTCACCTTATCAAGTCATATAACGGCCTAGGTGACCTGTAAATGTGCGTAGGTCGCATTCACGATTAATAATTACGAATGTCACCTTATCGAGTTATAACCGCCAATCAAACCTGTAAATACGCGTAGGTTACGTTCACGATTAATAATTACGAATGTCACCTTATCGAGCTATAACGGCCTAGGTGACCTGTAAATGGGCGTAGGTCGCATTCACGATTGATAATTACGAATTTCGCCTTATCGAGTTATAACGGCCTAGGTGATACGTAAATGCCCGTAGGTCGCATTCACGATTAATAATTACGAATGTCACCTTGTCGAGTTATAACAGCCAATCAAACCTGTAAATACGCGTAGGTTACATTCATGATTAATAATTACGAATGTCCCCGTGTCGTGCTATAACGGCCTAGGTGACCTGTAAATGCGCGTAGGTCGCATTCACGATTAATAATTACGAATGTCACCTTGTGGAACTATAACGGCCTTGGTGACCTGTAAATGCACCTAGGTTGCATTCACCAATGTCATTACCAATGTCACTTTGTCGAGCTATACCAGATTAACGGCCTAGGTGACCTGTACGTGCGCGTGCTTATAATTATTAATCTAAAATGCACTTATTGCTGTAGTGAATTTGAGCGCGCGACCGACTGGGCTTAGAACGTCCGCGCGCTTATAATTATTAATCTAAAGTACACTTATCGCTGTAGCGAATTTCAGCGCGCGACTAACTGGGCTTAGAACGTGCGTGCGCTTATAATTATTAATCTAAAGTGCACTTAGGTTACGTTCACGATTAATAATTACGATTGTACTTAGAGCAATTTGCGGGAACTGAGTCCAGCTGCTATGTTATTAAAAGATTTAAAACTGCATTATTAGACCTGTGCTATTAAAGGGCAGGAACGATCATTATTAAGTAGCGAATGCGACCTACGCGCATTTACATATCACCTAGCCCGTTATAATGCGATAAGGTGACATTCGTAATTATTAATCGTGAATGCGACCTACGCGCATTTACAGGTCACCTAGGCGGTTATATAACTTGATAAGGTGACATTCGTAATTATTAATCGTGAATGCGACCTACGCGCATTTACAGGTCACCTAGGCCGTTATACCTTGATAAGGTGACTTTCGTAATTATTAATCGTGAATGCGACCTACGCGCATTTACAGGTCACCTAGGCCGTTAAAACTCAGTTTACATATCGTAAGCCTATGTTCGTGTATCGCGTGGTCCATTCAGCCCACGTGATGTGCAAAGTTTACCATGCGGTCAATTAAATTCAGCTCTGTGATTGGACATGATTTGACAGGAAGTTCTGTAATTGGTTAGAACAGACGCACTTTGACGGGCTCTAGGGAAACTAACCGCCTGAGAATCTGAGCGCAGTTTTGAACTCTAATTCCATGTGGACCATGTACCGATTACTGAAAATCTCATTTTTCGCCGACACTGCTTTGAAAGGAAAAGAGGTGACAAGTTGGAATCAATTCATGGATCGAGGACCACTTAACAATATTACGCAGTGATTACCAAATGTCATCTTGTAAGTTTTGCCGATTTTTAGACGAAAATCTGGTATTGAACACTTGCTATAATGAAGCGTTGTAAAGAGCAAGTTTACATCAGACAGTGAGAAAAACATTCGGTATGCTGAACTTCACTATTGAGTTATTTCAGGAACTTGCGATGAAAACACTTCTCAGCGTCAAATCCACAGTGGATGACAATAATCAGCCGACTATATTTGCAAGAACCGAAGGACTGCTGGAAATGTTTTTTTTTTCGTGAAAGGCTGAAGAATTGTGCAATTTGCGAAGCATAGTCGCTAGAATTGAAAACGTTGATAGCTGTGACAACAGCTGAAAGAAATATAAATTTAAAGGACAAGCCTTCAGAAATGATTTTGACACCTTTTAAATTTGCCTGAAATGGACACGGTTGCTGCTTCTGTCGCACTTGTGAAAGCTGAAGGTAAGCCATTTTTCTTTCAACTTGATTCCCGCATCTGGATATTTACTGGCTCAAGTGTATGCCGGATAAATTGGGTTTTATATTAAACAGATCTCAATCTACCACTTTGTTTTGTTTTCTCGTGTAACACATTAAGTTTATTTATTTGCAGTCCGATTTTCCCGCGTAAACACCAATTTGGCGCTAAAACCCGTTTGTTTGATGTCTCATTGAAAGGCAAGAGCCGAGCAATGTCGAGCCTTAATAGTTCTTTTAAAGCTGTGTGACTAGCTGGAAAGGTCTCTGAAGAAACAAAACTCATGCCAGTAGAACTCTGAGGAACACTGGAAAAAACAAACAAATAACCCGAAAAGAACACGAAGATTCGAATCCTGCGTGAAGCGCACTAACTTAAAATTTAGTGACTAGAAGGTTTGAAGATTTGGAAATAGAACGTATTTTTAAAACGACAATGCAAGTTGAGTTTCGCTGTTTCAGAGATTTAATTTTAACCTGAAAATAGACCTTTTGCTTTTACTGAAAGTTCACGAAATTCGTAGCGGCTGAACTCGACGAAGAGAGAGAATGCGTTACACCGGGCGATCCACACCATTGCATTGTAGCACTCTTCGTGCAAAAGATTTTAATCCTTTTGTTATAAAAAGTTTTTTTTTTGGTCAAGGGAAATTGGTTTTGAAAACGGTTCACTAGTTTATTTCTCGACTGAAAGAGTATATATATATTTTTTGGAAAGCAATGCAGAAACTCGGCGAATCATCTTTATGCCGTGAAAGATTTTGCCCGATGAAGCGTGAAGCGATCTTTATTTGCATACTCAAGGTTTTCATTCGAGTTTTCGCTCAAAATGTTACTTAAACTTGTATACAAGTTACATCACGACAATAAGTTATGCCTTCCATTGTAAGTTCCGTTTTGAATTTTTTTTAATCGTTCTCTTTGCTGGAATTGAAATTTTTTTATAGACAGCATTTGTGTGTGATTAGAATTTGAACGTGCTCTCGGGTTCAGGTTTCAGGTTTCAACCTACACTCTAAACTTTTGTAAACGACCCGTATTTAATCAGTCACTATATAGTTCATTTTAACGTTTGCTCCAACAATTATTTTATTGTTTTCCCGGTGTAAGTGTAGTTTTCAAAATACGATAAAATTCCGGGAACGTTTTTGCCAACGCAATATTGAAATTTTATGGCGTCTGATTTGAGATTGCGCCGGGCCGCAACAATGACTTTATTTTCGGAAAAGGCTGAAATGAAATGTTATCGTAGCAAGATTTATAAGTTAGAGTTACCCGTAGAGGTTTATGAAGGTTTACTGTTCCTCGGCCCCGTTGAATGTCCTTCGAATCAGTACATCCCACTTTCGTGGCAAGCCTTTTCTTTTCATGCAGCAGTATTTTCGCATTTTGCCGTCTTTCGCTCATGGATGAAAATAAATCGACAGTGCAGACAGTTTTTCCTATCAGCTCTCCGAAGCGAGAAAAAATGCCCTTCTTAATAAGCTAGCTTCTTTTAAATTAACTTTTTCCAGTAAGAACTAGAATACAGCCAACACCGCAAATAACGGCTCGGCGAGTAGATCTTCCCACTGAACTGAGTGGCGGCATAATTCACCGTGTTGTCGATTTCCTGACGTTCAATCAAGTCTTGGCCAAAACAACTTCGTATGAGCAAATTCGCCGAACCAAGTGCATTCGATATATAGATATTTGTTGTTTTTCTGCTTCAAATTATAAAACTTAAATTAAACAGAGCATAGCTCTAAGACTTTAAAAACCGGTTGCGCTGTCACTGTTAGTCGGGCCCTATAATCGCCTCTCGCGTTGCTGTCCGCTGAAAAAGAAAACCAAGGAATATATCGTTCGCAAAAATGAACATTAAAAAAAAGTAAAGGTCAGTGGAAATTTTGACCCCTGGAGAATTCAACTGTGATATATTTATGTTACAGCAAGGCCCGTGGGAAGTGCTCTTTGAGGTAGTTTTCATTTTCGTAATGGCGGCTGGTCAAGCTAAGTTTACTTCTGAGATGACTTCACTACAGAAATGGGCAAGTTACGATTGATAACTATAATGTCTGCCAGAGGCGCTCGATAATCGTGCCTTTCACGATTATTAACTGTAACTACTGTCAAACGTAGTTATTAATTATGGTCTTTACGATTATTAACTATGTTTGACATAGTTATCAATCGCAAGTGACGTGCTTTTACAATTAACAACTACAAAGTACCACTCTTTACGATTAATAACTACTTAGCGCGCGCTTTTAGACTGTTAATCTGGACAATTCCACTATAAAAATAAAAAAACACTATAAAATTATATAGACACCTGTTTGTAATTGTTGACAGATTGTCATAAATGAGTTAAAAAACAATTATATTTTCTCCAGTGATCCATCTACCTGCGCGTCCCGCGTCTCCGATGCGTAAAATTTCCTAAAGATGCAAGGTTGATTTCCAGCTGCGTCCATCTGGACGCAACACTGCCAGCATTGTGTTTTCAGTGTATGTGTTTGTTGCAGCCGCTCTTCGCCATGATAAAAGCAAAAACCTCTTGGGTTCACGCTCGATGTTCGTGGCAAAGCGCGTGGGAATGATCAGCGGTTTATTAAAAAAATGACTCGTTTTCATGTTTAGATTTTTCACCTGTTTCACTCAGCACACGCATGGTCGAACTCGGCCAAAGTTTAATATGCCGCCAAAAAAGAAAGCCAAGACCCTCGAGGGACAACAAAAGCTTACCTTTTCGGCTTTTTCAAATTCGAATGAGCATCATAGGAGAGTACGTAAGTGCAGGCGATTTTGTCCCTCTGGCCGCAGAAGCTGCCCAAGCTAGTGCTATTGACAGCGCTCCCAGTTCTAACAATTCATCAACTGCATCAAACCAAACAAAAGCAAGAAAATTTTTCAGCAGTTGGATGAAAACGTATTCTTGGTTGGCTTATGACGAAAAGGAAGACTATAATTGTACTGCAAAGTTTGCACAGAACACAAGAAGAAAAATGGAATGTGCAAAGTGGCGCGCTGCAACAATTTCCAAAACACAACGCTCGTCAGACATGCTGCACTCAGCGATCACCAAATGGCTTTGCAGAAACCGCAGATACCAAAGCAGTTTGAAGCTATTAAAGAAAAAGCCGAATCACAGCAAAACAAAGCCGTCATGGTACTTCTTAAGTGTGTTCACTGGCTTTGAGTCGAAGGCTTGCCTCTTGTTCAGTTCAAATCCCTTCTGGAACTCTTGCATGATTTAGGATTGGAGGATATTGCAATTTTAAAACAATCTGCTAACATCCACTACTAATCCTACACAACTTATAATGACATTTTGGACTGCCTTTCCGACTTGTTAGAAGATGAACTCAAAGAAAGGTTATCAAAATCTTCTGTTGTCACGGTTCTTGCGGATGAAAGCACCGACATCGCCAATGTTAAAAGGCTTGATATCTACACGCAGATAATTTCGGAAGAAATGAAACCAAGCACACATTACGTTACCAACATCGAGTGTACCGATTCAACAGGAGTGGGGATAGCGAACGAAATAATGTCAGAGTTCCTTAAAATAGGAGTTTCTTGTAACACTTGCACAACTGGGGTTAACTTTGGCAGTGCACACTGCTGGGTGTGAAAGGGGTTTTTCAGTGCAAAACAACATTTTAACCCCTTCTAGAAACAGGCTCACACCAGTTGTTCAACAGAAGTTGATTCGGGTTAAACTTGGCCCAGAAAGAGCAAGTTTCAATTTCCAAGCAGCACTTTTGAAGTGGAGAGCTGTGAAAGACAGACACATCTATGAACTGAAGAAGACGAACCCAAAACTTTAACTTGATCTTCTGACTTAAATGATCAGTAACTTTAACTCCAGTTTGTAGTTTTGTATTGGCTACTACTGGTTCTGTTTGCTTGTAACAATTGATTCAATACCTTTACTGTGAGTATTGTTAAACAAATGTGATGACAATAGCTTGATCAGAAAACTTCTCTTTTGCATCATTGTTCCAAATTCCTGATTCAATGATGAATGAATCAATACCAGCTGAAGACTCGCCAATATTGGTATTGGACTCACTGAAAAGGTTTGGGACTCACAGGTTAATGGCTTGATGAGTCCCAGGACTCATTGACCTAAATTTGTAGATGGATCACTGTTTTCTCACACTATTATCTCACTACTTTAGTATATATACTGAACCAATTGATCCCACTGTTGTTCTGGTTGTCCCCACTGTTGTTCAGGTTGTTCGATTCCGCACTGTTGTTCTGGTCCCGGTTCCTGGAAAGCCGATTAGCGCTAATCGAGGGTTAAATCTCACTAATCCAGGATTAAAATTTATCCCTCAGTTAGATTCTGTTCCTGAAATCACAATTTACTAACCAAGTGGTAAACGAGGGGTTAAATTTAATTCACCTAGCGAGGTCGATTAACTCACTAATCGGGGGAAAAACCTGATCAAAACAAACAAAAGGGCAGACTTAAATTTTGGGATATTGTTAGTTTAGTTGAGTAATAATTTTGTTGTCTGCACAAATCTAGCGGTAATCGACTGAGTTTTGGGCGCAAAAACCTGCAGCAAAATGTGATGGAGCAAAAAGGACTACAAACACGCAAATCGAGTAGTCGAGTTTTCGATTTTAGCATATATTTTAAAACACTAAATAAATAAATAATTCCATCAATAGCTCTATAAAATTCTATTAAACGGTAACTCTGGAAATCTGGCTTCAGTAAAGGATCTTCACAAAACAGAATTCATCAACCGATCTTCAAGACTACGGGTAACCTTATGATAAAACGAAACTGAAAGCCATGAATGTAGAAGTCATCTTTCATCGCAAGCGATAGCGCGAATAATCAACTTTTCACGGAACAATTTGCCGGTTTTGGGTTTCTACAGAAAAATTGTTGAATGAAATAAAATATTTATGGTAATTTTGCAAAAGCAGAAGGAGATGTTTTATTGAAATAACATGTATTGAATATTAGACGGAAATTTTGACGATTAATTAAAGCAAACTTGCTGTCGTTCTCAAACAGTGCAGACACTGAAACAGAGGTTTTTCACTGATTTAATACAATTCTGTAACAGGCGAATGTAACAAAACAGATAGGCTACAAATGTCAAAGACAATTATTCGGCACAAATCAGTAAGCTTACTTTATTGTTAACATATTTCCAAGAGGCAAGTCTTGCTTTGTTTAAGCTCAAAATAGTCTCGATGATTGCAAGATTATCAAGAGGCGGTGAACTCACCGATTTTCAGATATAGCCCACATTTCACCTCGAAACAGCATCACTTTGCGCTGAACCTTGATTTCCACTTTGTTTTTCTTTGAGGACAGGTTTTTCACGACCAGAAAAGGGCAAATCGTACCGTGGTCAAATATCGACAATAGACTACAACAGGCATCGATCGGTAAAACGAGTATCAGAGTCGACTTTTTTCTCCCGCTCTGTCGTTTTCCCATGCTTTTATATGCTGGTAACTTCTTTAACCGGTTTGATATGAGTTTAACCAAGGGAGCACTGAGGGATAGTTAAACGAGGAATAACTCTGCTTTCAGGAATGCCTTTTTATCCCTGGATTAGTTATTCTGGAGATAAGGTTTTTAATCGTGGATTAACTGCTAAGCAGGGGATAATTTAATTGGCTTTCCAGGAACCGGGGCCCTGTTGTTCCCACTGTTGTTAAGGTGGTTCCGCCCTGTTGTTCTTGTTGTTCCCCCTTGTTGTTCTGGTTGTTCCTCACTGTTGTTCTGGTTGTTCTCCCCTGTTGTTCTGGTTGTTCCTCACTGTTGTTCAGATTGTTCCTCACTGTTGTTCAGATTGTTCCTCACTGTTGTTCTGGTTGTTCCCCACTGTTGTTCTGATTGTTCCCCACTGTTGTTCTGGTTGTTCCCCACTGTTGTTCAGATTGTTCCCCCCTGTTGTTTTGGTTGTTCCCCCTGTTGTTCTGGTTGTTCCTCACTGTTGTTCTGATTGTTCCTCACTGTTGTTCTGGTTGTTCCCCACTGTTGTTCTGGTTGTTCCCACTGTTGTTTTGGTTGTTCCCCCTGTTGTTCAGATTGTTCCTCACTGTTGTTCTGGTTGCTCCCCACTGTTGTTTTGGTTGTTCCCCCCTGTTGTTCTGGTTGTTCCTCACTGTTGTTCTGGTTGCTCCCCACTGTTGTTCTGGTTGTTCCCCCCTGTTGTTCTGGTTGTTCCCCCCTGTTGTTCAGATTGTTCCTCACTGTTGTTCTGGTTGTTCCCCACTGTTGTTCTGGTTGTTCCCCCCTGTTGTTCTGGTTGTTCCCCCTTGTTGTTCAGATTGTTCCTCACTGTTGTTCAGATTGTTCCTCACTGTTGTTCAGATTATTCCTCACTGCTGTTCAGATAGTTCCTCACTGTTGTTCTGGTTGTTCCTCACTGTTGTTCTGGTTGTTCCCCCTGTTGTTCTGGTTGTTCCCCACTGTTGTTCAGATTGTTCCCCCCTGTTGTTCTGGTTGTTCCTCACTGTTGTTCAGATTGTTCCCCCCTGTTGTTCAGATTGTTCCCCACTGTTCTTCTGGTTGTTCCCCACTGTTGTTCTGGTTGTTCCTCCCTGTTGTTCAGGTTGTTCCTCACTGTTGTTCTGGTTGTTCTGGTTGTTCCCCCCTGTTGTTCAGATTGTTCCTCACTGTTGTTCTGGTTGTTCCCACTGTTGTTCTGATTGTTCCTCACTATTGTTCTGGTTGTTCCCCACTGTTGTTCTGATTGTTCCTCACTGTTGTTCTGGTTGTCCCCACTGTTGTTCAGATTGTTCCCCACTGTTGTTCTGGTTGTCCTCACTGTTGTTCTGGTTGTTCTCACTGTTGTTCTGGTTGTTCCTCACTGTTGTTCTGGTTGTCCCCACTGTTGTTCTGGTTGTCCCCACTGTTGTTTTTGTTGTTCTCACTGTTGTTCTGGTTGTTCCTCACTGTTGTTCTGGTTGTCCCCACTGTTGTTCTGGTTGTTCTCACTGTTGTTTTGGTTGTTCTCACTGTTGTTTTGGTTGTTCTCACTGTTGTTCTGGTTGTTCCTCACTGTTCTTCTGGTTGTTCTCCACTGTTGTTCTGGTTGTTCCTCACTGATGTTCTGGTTGTCCCCACTGTTGTTCTGGTTGTTCTCACTGTTGTTCTGGTTGTCCCCACTGTTGTTTTGGTTGTTCTCACTGTTGTTTTGGTTGTTCTCACTATTGTTCTGGTTGTTCCTCACTGTTGTTCTGGTTGTTCTCCACTGTTGTTCTGGTTGTTCCCAGTGTTGTTCTGGTTGTTCCTCACTGTTGGTGGCCAGTGGTGGATATTTACCTCACTGTGACCACCACTAGCCAACTCCACGTCAGTCAATATTATTGTTAATTAGATTTTTTTACCCCACAGAGTTGGGTGGGACATAGGTCAGTTTTAATGCTCCTAATAGCTTTCTCGTTTCTACTGGATATTTTTAAGAATTGAGGATCCCTACCAAGATTAATCAACCACCCAAAAGCACTTACCCGCTTCAATTTTACGAGAGACTGCTGGGTTTCTTTTAGCTGGTGGTCCTTTTCCTTGCAGGATGCTTTCAAGGCTTCAACTTCCAGTTTCAGGTGATTAACTTCTGAGGCTACATATACCAAAAATGAAACACTCCATTAACAACTTCCAGTTTTCAACGACATCAAATAATGCAGGGGTTTACAAAACATTTTGATGAATGCATCACCTCTTGCAAGTCTACCATTCACTCTTGATTTAAACGAAGTTTTGTACTTCGTCACAATTTTCTTTACACTATTTTGTTTCACAATATTGTCTCGAAATGCAATATAGTTTTTATTAAGAAACCATGCCCAAATGCCCAGCCCCCATGAAGGGGAATGTTGATGAAAATTCAGTTTCATGACAGGCCTGCTCAGGAGAAAACATGAACAAACATTTCAGCTGTGTCTAAAACAAGCTAGCACAAGCTAGCCGATTGCAGTATGCAACAATTTTCAGGAGGGTTTTGGACATTGCATGGATCAAAAACAAATGGGAAACCTCAGTTAGACTTGATTCAAATGGACTGGAAATTTGAAGGCTCAAAGCAACAAAATAAATTTGTTCCACGACAGAACATAGCATTTTCCTCAAGGAGAAGGCTTATCCAAATGTCGGCAACTGATAAATGAGGCATATATTTCGGGCCTTGGAGTTCCTGAGGCTTTTTGTGACCTTTTTGGGATAAAACAGGAATTCAAAGTAAATTACATGTATAACTATGAGTTAATTTTGTTATGACTGTGTAATCGAAACATCTGTCACTGTAGTCACATAGAATATGCCAATTCATGCATTTGAAATCTAGTTCTTATAAAAAGGGAACAAAAACCCTAGAATCTACACTAGGTTAGTTTTGTCGAAACAAAACATTAGTAGCAGTGAAAACAAACTTAGTCTTAAATAAAATGCATAAGACTTGATTTACAACAGAAAACTTTAACCAAAGGCATTTAGCTCAAGATCAACTTCCGACAAGCAGTCCCAAAAAATACATAAAATGCAAGGGCTGTAGGAGAATTCAAGTATCACAAAAATTAGTTTATTTTATTCATTTTCTTCTTGGAGATATTTAAACATCCTGAAATTCCTAAAAAAAACCTTCAAATTTTTGCACCAGTCAAGTTGTGAGTTTGGGCTGCCTGTGGTTATCAGAGGACAAACACATAGTTTTTATGCTCCAGAGAGGTGTTTCAGTGCAGACACTAAAATGACATGAAGTCTAGACCAATTAATTTTATTTCTGAGAGATGCCTGACAAAACATTGTTTCTGAAGAGGAAGCAAATTTGGTCTTATATGATACAACGTTTTCTGCAAGTGCGTGACGCCATTTTTCTCAGAATAATTATAGGTGGTGTGTTTGTTCCCTCCTGGACAATAGCCTGCAAGTACATATTTTCCATGATTGGCAGGTCTATGGAAAAGGAAAATAGCCAATGAGAAAAACAGAAAATAGGAAACATAGGAAAATAGCCAATGTTTGTTCCGTTTCGTTGGAAGAAATCGGCTTTTTCGATCTACATAGTCACTTTTTCCCACTTTTCTGCTATGTAACCTGCCTCCCCGATCCCAAGTCCCTGAGTCCCCAGTCTCACATCCCCGCACCCCAAATCCCCGTCTCCACATCTCCGTCCCACTTTTAGCCACAGCCTCATCAAAGACCCCAACAAAAAAATCTCTGACTTGGTTTTTGTAAGAGTTCACTAACTAATTTAAACATAGGCATACAATGGGCACAGAGCCAATCAGGTTTTTTTTTTCACAATATGGTGAATTTTATCCTGACAACCTATGGGTTTTTACACCTCCAGTAAGTCCCATCCTAACCCCTCAGCCCCCCACCACCCAAAAAATTTGGGGTTATACACTATAGCGTGACATCAAAATTACGCGTGGAGTAAAGAAACCGAAGAAAGGTCTTTGTTTCACGGTTCTTCAAAGCCAACATAGACAAATACAAGTAAACTTAAACTTAAACTCGCCATCGAAAAATATTGCATACATAATTTAGGCAAAGATAAGTGGGAAGTTAAGAATTTTACTTCAGAAATAAAATGCAAGTTGCAGTAAGCTGTTGAACCTTTTAACTTCTTACTTCTACCGGAGAATATCCAACACTTTTCAGTGCCCATGGACGGTCAACTTTCTAAAGGGTGCCACTTTGACACTCTGCGTGATTTGCGAGATATGCAACTCGCTCTACTTTGTTTAATTTGTAAGGCTTCAGATGTTTCAGTCAACCACCTATGTTCTTCATACATTGTACTGTCAAAACAGGAGTCTACCGTCAAATGTTCGAAATCAGTTCGAACTAGCATTTATAAACAGGACTGAAATAGTTTTGCAACTATACATTGTATTTATTTCCCCTGTAGACTGAAGTTGCTTGCTTTGTAATCAAGTCGGCCATAATAATTTTCGTCTTTTTGCTTCACAAATTGACCAAAGCATGTTTACATTTGTAAATTTCCCACGGTACAAAGTTATTTTTAGCTCACGTGTTTATTTTGGGTCTCAACCTACAGCCGAATAAATTTTGTTTGCTTTGCCTTCGAACAGTACGAAAATGTTCAAATTCAGATCGCTTTTACAAAACCTGCTCGCTTTCCAGTAGATCCAACAGGTCTCTATTAGAATGCTTTTTCACATATCTGTTGTTGTTAATCTTTTGGTCGGTTCGAGACGTTTTAAGTGTTGCGTTACATTCCTAGGGTTCAAACTACAGCTGTCAACTATGCAAATTTGCTCAACATACGCTTTACACTTTGAGCCATGAATAACCCCCAAAAAACATTTGGTATCTTGTAAAGATTTCACTCTAATTCCTTGATCACTACTGTAACTTGAATTTTAATACTAGTTTCATCCAAGTTTTTCAATTTTAAGAATAGCTAGCAACAAGCTGCACAATTTCTGATTTTAGTTTGAAATGGTTTCATGTTTTATAACGCGCACGCAAAAATGACACTCCAAATTTTAGATTCGCTGTTACCAAGAGATAACCCCGAAGAATTTTATGCTGTTTTACTCTAGTCTTTTCACTATCGTTATAAACTTGGGTTTTAAATATTGTTTCTTTCACTGTTAATTAGGGATCGAAGTAACATTAATTCCACGTTCTGTTCATACAACATCTCAAATTGGCAAGTCCATCTTGTTAGAACCCAGTATGGGTCTCGGCATGTACTTGTAGTGCTAAAAGCTGGATTCTAGGGTACCTCAAAATTCTGTTTTGCTTCTAAAACAGCAACAAAACATTTATATCCAGCTTACTTCTTCAAGAGTAAATAAATTGTATATTAAACCTTATGCAAAAACTGCTTGCTTCTCAGCTTGTGATTCTCATTGCAATACCAGTAGAAAACTAAAAAAATTTGTCTCGTATATTGGAATTGACTCCATCAAGCTGGTTGGAATTGAAAATGTTCTCCTGCGAACGCTAATATTAATTCCGCTTGGAAATTAATAAAAGGAAAACAGAAACAAACTTCATGTGTATACGACGCTTAAATCTCAAATTGACGAGTCCGTCTTGTGTATAATTTCTGATGTGTCTGTTTCAGTGGAAATTCATACCACATTGAGGTCACAATGTTCACATGTAAATCTAAAATTGACGAATCCGTCTTGCGTATAACTTCTGATGTGTTCAATTTGCACCATGGCTAAGTAAACGCTGGACTACAAAGCGAATAAAATCCTGCCAGACCTGACTTACACACAACAGCGCATTCGAAGTAACATTATCAGTTCCTCTTGATCAAAGACTCATGAAAGCAAAACACTTCAAAGTCCAAGCCAGGGGTCGTACACTCATATAAGCTGTAAAGGCTGGTGCCGCTGATAGGAAGGGTTTCAGTGTCCCAGTGGCACACCCCCACCCAACATCTCACAGGATAATCCCTCTGGCCTCCCAGATGAAGACAAATACCATCGGGCACCGTTCTTTTAGGCTTTGATGACATTAGCCAGGACATCACTATCGTGTCGTCATTGGCTAAACATAGGCACGCAGTGCGTGCGGAATGGATGACGTTTTTAACTCGTGAATTTGGCGTGCGCAGTGACCGGGTGGTGGATGGTGTCGACGGTCTGTAATAGACCTTTTTCATGCAGCTACTACTGAGCATAAAATCAAAACATTTTGCACGTCTAGCCTCGCAGTGAAAAACTTGAAAACGAGTTTAGACGTGCAAAAACAAAGCTTTTTGTTCTCTGGGGACTCAACATGGCCGCCGCGTGACAAAGGTCTATGGCCATTGGAATTGGATCAAATTGATGAATTATTTATATCTTGTTTTCGAGCTAGGCCGCACGACCAAAACCAGCCATGCTCCATGCATGTTCTGCGTGGAGGACACTTTATCTCCTACCTCCCCTACTATGCATGTTTAGGAGACATATAAACCAATCAGAAACTCTCTTTTGCACATATACCATTGTTTTCATCTAAGCATGGACACGTGAAGAAAAAACATGTTTTAACTGGATATCAAACGTGGCATGTTTGGCCGCCAAACATTCGAAGTTTGTCGGCCGTTAAACTTGCATTCCTACGTGCGTGATCGGGTTTCAATGCCAAAATTTGTATAAATATTCGACAAGGTCAACATGTTTTCTTATGTGCTGCTTAATATTCCCGAATCTCGAAGAAAAAGAATCTAAAATCTACATTTTCTAGGTCTTCTTCGTTTTTCTTGACACCTGCCATGTTAGCGAAACATGCTCTAACAGCCTTCAAACTTCAAAGTTTGGCGGTCAAACATGTCACGTTTGCACATAATTAGAACGTGTTTTTCCGTCACATGTCCACGCTTAGATGAAAACGACGGTATTTATGAGTTTTAAGGAGTAGGGGAAATGCCCAACCTCGTCACTAGGCTCTTTCAAAACCAAGAAGACTCTGTGGACGAGCTTGGGGAAAGGCCGATTTTTGGCCTACCACATGCGATCTGTCCTAGATTTTCAAGATGTATTTTTCTTCTCTTAAAATTAAGATACTTCTATTTTGGAGCTCAAAATAGGAAGAAATCAAGCCGATGAATAATCAACCTCTTAAAAGAAGACATTGAGCTCTTTACAGCAACGAAAAGCCGTTTCGCGTTGAGATTCTTTCAACTTGCAAGAGACCCTGACCTAAAGGCTGACTAAAGTTTGCCCTAAAATGTAAACCGAACCACAGACTTTTTCCTTCAACTGAGGATGGCGTCAGGGATGCCGAAACATGTCTTTAAAACTTAAAAGTATTGTGTTGTTTTTTAAAATATGGACTTCAAATAGATTTTACAAGACCTTGGTAAACGCTACAGTACGGTAAATGATGTTTTTAAATGTTGACTTGCTTTTTAAAAATTGTTTAACTGAACGTTTGATCCAGATTTCTATAATTTTTGTAATTTTGTTCGCAAAGCCACTGCTCTTTTGATTGTCACAGATTATTTTTGTTTCTAGTGTGATGCATGTGTCACGCGGATTTATTTTGTTGGTGCTGTGACATTTTGGAACATGATCTTAACACGTGGACAGAACAAGCGGTTGAAACACATGATCACGTGAACTTGATGGATTTTTTCGCTCTTTTTGTACGGAATTTGACTTGTTTTTGGATTTCAGTTTTGAAATCCGTTTGGTTGCCAGATATCTATCTTTATTATTCAACTGCATTCAGTAGAGTACAAATAACACCCAAAACGAGTACAAATATCCCACGGTATTTGTACTCCAGAAGACCGGTTTGACAGGTTTTCTACAAATGCCACGTCAGGCTTTAGGCTTACAAGGTGAACGTTGAAAAAATGGCCGAAACGCTCGTTTTTCCGGAAGAAAACAATGAATGCTTACCAAATTTTGAGGTTTTTAACGAAAACGAGATCCTAGAGACAAACAATGACCTAGACGACGGTGAAATTTCTTTATTTATTGAAGAAAATCGAAACATATTAAAATACAACAGAAAATACAAAAACTGACCTCAAGTCCGCTAAAGAAACAAGGGCCATTGAAGAAATTCCCGCCGAGGAACTTAACAACCTTTTATGTCATTTGTTTGTCAAAGTCAGGAAATGGAACCCTTCATTTCTCAGGAGCTGTCTTCAACAAATGCACAATTGTTGTCGGTCAGAAATCTCCACCGCTATCTCTTCCAAAACGACCCGTGGTTAGTAGTGATTCGGACGAAGATGACTAAGCTTGAAGTGCTGTTTAAGTTGTTTGACTTGACTTTCGAGTTCTGTTTGTTCTGTCGAGTTCTTTCTTTTCGTAGTTTTACTCGGTGACCAAGAACATTGTTGTTTATCTAACTGTAAACCCGAAAATAATTCAGTTTTGCCTTGTTCCATCTTTGTTTTCCTTGCAAGTTTGAAATAAAATCCCGACGCTTCGCTCGATTGACACAGGTTTGACAAGTTTTCGTTTTTGACCAATCAACAACAACCTCACGTCAAGCGCGCGAAACCTGACTCCGCTGGCGCGCTCACTCGCTGCTCAGAAGTCACGTTAGTTTGTCACGCAACTCAGGCAGTTTATAAACCACTTTTCCATTTTGTAGCTAAGTTGAATAATAAATCCCTTATTAGACGGTTTAGTGTGTAGTATCGTGGGATATTTTTACTCGTCTCTTGTATTTTGACTCGCCCTACGGGCTCGCCAAAATACGGCGCGACTCGTAAAAATATCCCACGATACTACACACTAAACCGTCTAATAAGATATATGTATTTTTGATGGAGGTGTAAAATTCAAGACATTGATTAACCGGTCACCACTGAACAGACCTGAAGTGTCTGCGTGTGCACGCACGCAAGAAAATCAAAAGTTTTTCGCTGCCCAGAAGTATAAAATATGCTGTTCATTTGAATAATATTTTTGGCTGGAAAAGCTTTCTTCCGTTTATACTGTGTTTTTTCAGTGATAAGCAATTCTTTGTAAACACGGTCTAATTTGCATAAGCGGGTTGATATTTGATATTTTTATACCAAATTTAGTTTATGCCAAAGACACGTTTATGCAGGAGTTACAGTCAACGCGCCTCACGCATGAACGATCGTGGAATGAAGATTGCATTCTTCACATGCGCATTCCTTTCTTTAATTGGATAAACGTATTCTTGTAGATAGATTGAAAGATAACGATTTTTTTCGATGAACGAAATCGATTCTTCGAAAGTTCACACGTAACATCAGAAATCGTCTACATGGCGCACTCGGAAGAAGTGCTAATCAATAACTTCAGGGATGTCATCCGTTATCAAGGATCTTTACCTCCAAAAGAAAATGGTTAAGTCCTCGCGTGGACTGAATAGTGTCGGATGATTTTATGAACTGCTCCTTTTGGCACTCTCGTGTTCCGTGGAATATCTGACAAGCCCAGTCCAACATTGAAAAGGTTAACGATTTCGTTCCTTGCATTACAAGGCAAAGTTTTACTCGTTCCTTGCATTAGAAGGCAAAGGTTTACCAGGATCGTAAAAGCCCCCAAGCGAATTTCTTGCCATTTGGAGCTAGGAAACCTAAACATTCATGTTCTGATCATGTGCAAACCTATGTACACCGCAACACACCGCGGCGAAAACCTTTACAGGTATAAAATTGTGGCGGTTGTTGTTTATATTTTCTACGGGTTTCCTATTAAGCCGCAAAACTTCCAGTCAAAGAATAAGTTGCCTTGTTAAAATTAGAGACTCCTTTGGATTTTCTTTCTAAGGATTACTGTTGTTGATTTTCTGTTTACGGGTTATTTTTGTCGTCTTTATGTTCTCGCAATTTTTTTGCGCCGGGCTTGAAAACAATAAAAATATCACGCGTGACATACCAGAAAATTGAGCTAAAAAAACTAACTTTTCAGTTCTGTTCGGAAAGTTTGAATTATTATTACGACGTTACAAAAAGAAATTCGAATGACCGAAATAGTGTTTCGAATATAGAATCCAAGTTTCAAAGAATCGGTAAATTTTTGGAAGAATGAAATCGAAGAATGAACTAATCGATGAATATTTGAAGTTAAGCGTTCATGCGTGAAGCGCGTTGACTGTAATAATGTTCTCACAGTTCTTGGCTTGTAGTGCTTATTCTTTTGCTTTGCTTTCGAACACGAACGAAATATTAATATCCAGCTTAATTCTTCAAGAATAAATATATTTTATTAACCTTATGTAAAAACCGCTTGCTTATCAGCTCGGGTTTCTTATTAACTAAAAATGTTTGTCTCGTATTGGAATTGACTCTGTCAGGCTGGTTGGAAGTACAACAGCTAATAATTTCACTTGGAAATTAAAAATAGGAAAACAGACAGAAACAAATTACACGTGCATGAATTGGCGAAGTAAGCCGAACTGGTTTGTTGCGGCCAAGAGTCGTTCTCAAACTGACGAGTCTGTCTTGTGTAAAATCTCTGCTGTGTAGTAGTACTGGTAGTATCCACGCACAAATCCATGAGCAACCAAATTGCAGCATGATATCTTTTAGTAGTCACAAATAAACAAAAAAAAATTAATGTTCTAAACCTCCAGACATGACACAGCCAAAGAACTTCCAGGATGAGTGCCGAACAGAACAAAATTTCTATTGAACTACTGAATAAAATGTGATGAACGGTAACCTGTGGCATTTTTTACATTTTGTATTGCTTGCTACTTGTATTTCATTTGTGTGCGGCATTTGTTCACTACGATCTTTTACGAAATACAATGCATTAATAACCAGCAGTGTAATTTTTTTCTGATATCTAAATTCATTAAACTTTCCAACCATATACAGCCGCAAGTTGGTCACACCTTAGGTACAGAAAAAAAAGTTGTTGATTAAGAACCTGCAGGCTAACATTTTTCACCTAGACCCCAAAAATAATTTGAAAATAATTTGAACATAATTTGGCTATAATTTATCTCTCTAAAGATCAGACACATAATTATGTCGAAACAGAAGCTGAATAAATGCTTGGCATATTTTCTGATTGACATCTCTTGTGCAAAATCAATGGCCAGCAGTTAAAGACAAATTGCAGATGTTACAGCTAAATAGTTTCTTTCCTGAAATGGGTTGACAAGTGTGGAAAATAACCACTCTATAGATGGATACATAGCAGAGGAAGGCTAAAGCAAATGACTTAAGAATTCTAATCCAATCTCAATCTCATATGCTCACCCAAAACACATGCAATTATTGTCTGTGCTTTTTGTTAACATAATTTTAAAACAACCATGTGTTTGTCACTCTTTGACAGACTGTGCCTTTTTGATATTACGTATAAATACATGTACTACTCTCACTGCATTCCACAGAATCCAGTTAATAATCATGGTTTTAGAACTTCAGAACCAGGTCTTTTTCACAGAGACACCACAATTTTTAGTTTCACCTTTCCATTTAATTTGCTTCTTCAACAGAAATCCTTCCAAGTCAAGAAAGTATATTTTTCTATTGCATTACTTCTTACGCATTGCCTTAATTAAAAGTCTTATGTTGATGATTGCAACAGTACCTTTTTCTCTGAGCTGAGATTTTAATGCCATAGGAGGTTGACCTGAGGGAAAGCATAATTATAACAACTTATATCATACCAGACTTATAATCAACTTGGGATCATGTACAGCTGTAGCTTAAAATTGTCAATTCCAGAATTCACAGCAAGGTCCCCTAAAGTGTCCTATTTTGTCATCATGAAATGCAGCAATTACAGTAACTTAGTGGTGCAGTCACCATAACCCCAACCCATGTAATATAGCCAAGAGGAAATCAAAATATTCCCATGACCTAATGAAATCCATTGCCATGTTATACCACAAAATCCCTAGAATCCAATCATGCTTCCCTATAACCTCACTGGTTCAACTTGGCAAAAGCTTGGCTTCTCAATTTATATAAAGTGAATTTGCATGTTGAACTGTACCATGAGAAAGCTAACAACCACTAGTAGATTACCCGTAAACTGATGTAAGAAGGATGAACTAAAAAATGCCATATACCAGTGATGTAGTGCTACCAAAATCAGAGTAGGGCTTCTGACTGAATGAAACAATTTTCACTCACAACAAAAAGAAATTTTTAACTCTGCACTACTACACTCACGTGCCTTAGTGGTCACAAAACCAATATCAATACCACAGACACTGCTGAAGGTAAGCTGAGAGCCAGTGACATCTTTTGCTCCTGGACCCAAGGCAGATACAGTAGACTAAGTTGTTATTCAGTTCAAGACTCCAGATGGGTCATTATCTTATCAGTACAGTGATGTATAACAGGCTCGGCAAGCATGGCAAGAAACAGGCTAGATACAAAATAATTTAATTTACCTTCTGCCTGATGTGATCTGTTAAATGTTTCTTGTTCATCTAACAGAACCTCAATGTGGTCTTTCAACATCTCAATTTCTGTGTCTTTTTCAGCTAACAGATTTTCATACTTTTCCTAAAGAATAATTAAAAAAACATTTTGTAAGATGAGTTGGGATAATGTACGCTAATGGAAATCAGTTATGCTGTTGTAAATGACTATCAAAAGCATTTATTTAAGATGGTTCCTCAAACCAATTGAACAGATAAGCAAAATTTCCAATTGTTTTCAGCTTAGTGTTAAAACAGTTTTTTAAAGCATATTGAGAATAGTTCATGAAAACATTTAAAACAGGTGTCAGATACTTCTGGAGTGTCAAAATACTTTTGGAGTACAGGATAATATTCCTACAATGCGCTGTTGTACGGTTATTATGCGTACTGTTCACGTCACTCCAGTATATTAACCGTAGAATACCATGTCCTACGTATATCATACTGGAAAGCTGCCACTTACAGTTATTACGCGCGCAACATACGAATAATAACTTGTGAAATTACGGTTAACATCCGTATGTGACGTAGTTTTCAGGTTGTTATTCGTACCTGTAGGAAAGTTTGTCGAGAAGAATTTTTCGAACTTCAGCCACCATTACAGAAAAAGATGTTGAGGCTTAAAACTGCAAAGCTGATGAACTTTTCTTCAAAAAAGGAGTCTAGTTGACGACATTTCCCCTAAAACATTCTGTTAAGCGAGGTTTCTCTTTCGAACAGTTTCTCTCAACGAGCGGTATGTGCCAAAAGTTGTACTTTCCGCAGCGATCGATGCGAAGCCATAATCCCAACGATCGAGTTCGATGTTTATGAATTCAAATGATTGTCACGTTCGAAGTACGCTTCTAGAAAAATATTTCACAGGCTTAAAACACAAATAAAACAAGAACCACGGATTTACTGGTTCAGCGTAGCCGCTGCCTTTCATAATGATACGAAATTAATTTCGATTTATTTCACAACGCGAAATGAACAACTTTGCAGCAGTGCCCGAGAGGCAGTGTGCAGACGTCAAAGAAATAGAATGATCATTAATAAAATTGTTTTAAATCCATTCGCAGTGTTCTTGCGATATAGAGCATCTAATTAAGGAAGATCCTATTCCAAATGGAAAAGGAAAAATGTGAGGTGTTTCGAAAGGCTGTCTCCAATAAAAGATATGTAAGATATGTAACAAAGTGCAACACGCTGCCCAGCTGTCGGCACTGTATGGGATTCTAGGGATAAAACTTTTTTAAGAAAACCGCCTGCTTGTCAATGGAGAAGAGTTTTAGTTGATTTATTTTAACACCTGGACTGTAATGATTGAAAATAAAACAAAGTTTCATTGACAAATTCACATTTTCCATCATGAGCAATTCATTTGGACAAACTCTGCAAATTGACTCTCGAACTGAAATTGACAGTCAACTAGGAGATGCGAAAAGTTTTATATTACGCATTTTCAGTTTATTAACCTGAAAATCCGTACAGCGTATGGTTCATAACTGTGCCTAGCTTCGTTTCAGGTTACTATCCGTTCACAGAACCAAAGTCGACAAACTGAGTCACAGAGGCATTTCCCCAAATGTTTATACGGGGAAAAGATCGAGCTAGGGAGGTTTGCAAGCGTGTGAATCCGAACAATGCAAAACAAAATAAACATGTTTTCAAGGAAAGGGAGGTCTTTCTTTCCTCGGAGATTATTACGTCGGGGGAAATATCTTGTCGATTTTCGAAAATGACAAACCAGGAGCGGCAGAGTTGATTCAAAGGCAGCTTGTAATTGTCAATCCAATTCGCGAAAAATTGAAATCTTTACCACAGAGCAGATTCGACAGGAAAATTTGAGATAGTTTCTCGATAGTTTCAGTTTACTCCTAGGGTCATTGCATGTTCTTTGGATACAATGCACTTTCAGTAGAAGAGCAAACGGATGTTGCAGGCTTTTCCGTGTTGTTTTCATTGAAAGTATTTAGTCCAGAGATTATTTCCTTTTCCCGACTTATCTAGGACGATCGAAGGGCCTCTGCTCGCAGGGTAGCAAATTTGTGAAGTTATGCCAATTATTTTTGTCCATGTGTTTCAGCGAATTGAAGGTAAATTACACCGCTTGCTTGATAAAAAAAAAAAACTAAATCGTTTTACTTTATTGAAGGGAATTCACTATGTCGCTTGCTAAAAGAAACTTCAAACACATTCTCTGTTTTCCGTTTTTACCGAAAGCGATGTGTTGATCGCTGATGTCGCGAGCTCGAGCGTAACGAAAACTGCAAAGTTAACACAATCATATTTCAATCAACTTGTTTATGGCGAACTAACAGGTATATGTGTTGGATATGAATTTTAAAACTCGCCAATCGATTTTTATGTTCTACTGATGACAAAGCCAAAGAAATTTGCCCAAACATCTCGCAAGTGGAAACAAAAACTACAGACATGGTCACTGAGTCGATTGCGATGTATTACGTCGCCAGCTATGAAAAATAAACTCAAACTCATATGCTTAAAGTTAGTTCTAATATTTGTATAAAGGAAAACCACAAACACATCAAATCCTTCTTTCTTGGTGTCGCACCGAAGTGTCCGAAGTGCAGTTGCTAACCCGTGAAAATCGCTTCGCGAATTTCATCGGTAAATCGTTCCTAATTTATGCCAAATTGCCGCTTCAGTGACTCTCGCGCTACGCGATTCGCGTAGTGCGCGACGCGATTCTCGTAGGGCGAAATGTGATTCGCGTAGCGCGCGAAACGAGACGCGACTGGTAACTTTCCTTTGGGCGGTACTGTATTCAGTGTAAGATATTTGTGTATAGGAAGTTGTGTAATGTCCCCTATCTACAGTAATGTCAGTCTAATCATTTATCAAAACTATCAATTAATAAACCTACCTGGTCTCCTACTAAATCATTTCCTGATTTTTGTTTAAGGGCTATTTTAAGGGATGAATTTTCTGCCACCAATTCTAGCTTCTCATTTAGTAGAGTAGATGTCTTCATCGTCTCCTAAATGAGAAAACAACAACTATTTCAACTATATTTCAACTATTTTTTGGCCTTGGAGTGCATCTTTTGAAGGCAAAATTTCGCATAGAAGTTTAACTTTGATTTCCTTGATACTACACCACCTTTTCAACATATGATCAAAGATTATTTTCTCACTGGTTTCCTAGCAACAGCTGTCACCATAGCAACGGTAATGGACAACCCCTCATTTTAAATAATGTTGAATATCTCGAAAACTAGTCAGACACTTTACGACGAAACTTGAACTAGTTGAACTACTCAACCTACACAACTTGTATGCAAAATTAGGGGAAAATCTGTAAGAGCGTTTTCATGTAAATCACAATTCATTGTTTACGGGCTGATTTTGGTCATTCCTGCAATTTTCTCCAATATTTGAAGAAAGATAAACTTAACACTTTCTCTTTTCAGTTAAAGGATCTTTTATGATATCAAAACATTCTTAATGTACATTGAGCTACCTAGGTGGCTGCAATTTTAAGATATTTGTATTTAAAAACTGCTAAAATGCAGCACAAATCAGGCAAAAAGTTCGTAATTTGCATAAATAGAAATGTTTCTAAACTACCCTTAGAATAATAATACCCCTACCCGTTAGAATAATAATTTTTTTTTATGTGCCAGCAAGTTTTAGGCTGAATAAACATTTCGTTTATTAGATAAGAAGGCTGAATCTCAGTCAAGTTTCAGTCATTATTAACTTGCAACGAGCAACAGTTTTATTTTGTTTTTCCTGGTCTATTTCACGGTTATTCATGTGCAATGAATAATTATATACGCTGCGCTTGTGTCCTCTTGTGCATTTATTATTCCTTCTCATAATAAATGACAAATTCGGTCATTTATGCTCAATAATATTCAACACGTGCTGCGGTAAAATTTAAGAGAAACAGCGTTAGATCAAAGTGCACATTGGTGTGTTCTTAGAATAGGTTTTTGCTCAAAATTTGGGTTCAAAATCTGGGGTGCGGCTTATCTATGGGACTATTCATATTTTGGGTTGTTAACAACCTAATAAATATTCAGAAACATACCTAAAGATGGCACTGAATAGACAGATAACAAACTAAAAGCATGTTGTTGTTGACCTTGTTTTCCAGGAGTTGTTACAAATGACTAATTTTTAACGTGTTTGGTGCCCAGACTTCTCTGTTAATGTAAAAGCTTGGCTGCTAAGCTGTCATCTATTCGTTTTACTTGCGTACATGTATTTGTTGTAGGTTACATGTAAAATGAATTTCAGGTCAAAATGATTTCAAACTACCGGTACATAGTTTGATTTGTATTTTCTTTTGTTTCAGTTTGATGATTATGACTATAAAACAAAGGAAAAACAAATCAAACTAGTTTGAAATCATTTTAACCTGAAATTCATTTTAACCTACAACATATGCATGCATTTTAATCATTTCCATGTGTTTTGGAGTGATGATGCAGAAAACTATTAAGTAACCACTGATTTAGTTTGAGGTCTGGTTTATTTACTAGAAAGAGAAGGTACATGTATAGTAAGTTTTACATTGCTTTCTACAAAATATTTACAAAATAAATCACCTAAAAGTTCACAACAACTGCAGTGTCAGTGTTTTGAAACCAAACTTGTTTGTTTACTATCAGAACCTCATTGGAACTTCAATATTCCTGTTCTAATATTTTTTTCCAATATTTTTGAGCTTCCTGAATTGGGGTGCGGCTTATCTACAGATTGTGTCCTATACACGGGCATTTACGGTGTACTTACCGTGTTGATTGTAAAGCACACACAGTACATGAGAACAGTCGATTTCCAGTTTTGATTACACAGTAATCTTGTCTGGTGCAATGTTTGATTTTGCTGATGCGACTGAAAATGGAATTCTGTGTTGGAACATTCAATTTACCTTTTGGAGTCTTCTGTCCATTGTCAATTGTTATTCAAGAGATACATAAAAAAAGATTGTGTTACAAGAGAAAACAGTAAACCAAATGGAACAATTTGTTCTAATGACTTCTAAGAAAAGACAAAAAGGGACATTTTGTCATTCTATTTTGATGCAACATACAAAGACGTTTGTTGACTGTGGTAATGAAAGGTTAACAACTTCACAAATTTAAAGAAAATTCCATTAGTGACACTTGTAAAGCCCTTATTACTGTTTGTCAAATCTGTGATAAAAGCTAATATTTTAAATAGCCGGTTATCATACAATTTAGGATTGCTGGTCCCTCTTATGTGGGCTTGTTGTAAGACAGTATGTTTCAAATGATTATAACAAATAATTTTGCAAGAAGCAAAGTTTGCTAGAAACAAAGTCCTGTTTGCTGGTCACCAACTTTTGAGCCCTAAAATGTACAGTCAAGAAACTGTTAGTTGCAGACTGAATATCTGATACTCTCAGATAAAGTACATGTACATGCTAGTACATTGTGCATAAAATCTGCAAAATATAAAATATTTATGCCAAAACTGGCATCATATGAAAAATTCTAGTTTATACAGACAAAACTGCAGCATACAGTTCTCCGCTGTGCAAGGGTATTGTGCAAAGCCCTCTATAAAAATCTCAAACAGTAAAGTGTGTATTCCAAAAAATTGCAGTACCATCTCTCATAATACTTCCCACAAGGGACGATGAGTGCTACAGGTTCGTTCCTCTAGCATAAAAACAACTGAACATAAATCCCCGTCTAAAGATCGCTATTAATTCTTTTCCTACCATTATAAACCGCAATTTCCATTATTATTTTGTTTCTCTTTGTAAGAGTGATATAAGCGTAGCAAAAGAAGTCTCAAATTATTCAGAATATAATTTCCAGTTTATGGCTTATTTTTTTCAAGTGGAAAATGTCATGATTGTTTTCTCATCTACAGTTTCCTGTGACGTGCGTTCTGCGAGCTTGCACATGTGCATCATGCAGTTAGTATACACAGTGCATTCTGATAACAAGCAAGCAAAGCTGATAATCTCTTGATTTTCTTAGCTCGTGCAGACCTGCTCTTGGTCGCTCTCAAAGTTCACTCTGCAGCAAATATCTGCCATACCACCACAAAAATCAAAATGGCCAGGAATTGCCAATTTGACAAAAATTGGACCACTGCAGTGTTATTCCCTGCAATTTGTTAGGTTTCCCTGAATTTTGGCTGGTACTCATCTACATACACCTGGTGCAAGAGACACTAACAATAATTATGTGAGGTGAAGAATACATCCCAGACAATGTGGCTGGAATTCAAGAAGGAGTGTCTATATTGACCTTGAAGGGCTAATGTATACTTAAAAGGAACTCGTTTATTAGGTTCTCAGAAGGCCTGCGCGTTCTCAAAAGACGTGGAGCTCAATTTGTTTAAACAGACATGGGGAAGAATTCCTTGACTTAATGTTGATTATTCTAGTTACAAGTCATCTGAGATACGAAATAATACTGCAACTGTATTCACCAAAATTCATCACTGCCAGTTTTTGTACTTATGCTTATGACTTTTCATGGTAAACAGAGAAGGATTCTAAATAAGCTTAAAATATTTATAGAAAATATTTTTAATTGATGGTATCACACTTACACGATCAAGACATTGCTCTGCTTCTTCCATTTTTATTTGCAGCTCTTCTTTAGTAAACTCCAGGTCTCTAATTTTCTCTCCCTGAGCTTCTACCTGATCCGTTAGAACGCTAACTTGTAAGATCATTGATTCTTTTTCGGCTTCTAATCTACTGATCAGCGAAAGATGTGTTTCCCCATTCGTCAGAAGTTCTTCCTTTCGTCGTTCACCGTTAGGCGTTATCTGAAGTACAAATCATCACTGCTTTGGTAAAATAATAAAAGGAAAGACAATGTTTGTTATTGTTTACCTGCAGAGATTCCAGCCAGTTAATGAGAAAGGAGGCACTTGACTCCGGGACGTCAATTGTGGATCTCGCATCCAGTGACAACTCTTCGAGCTGAGCTCTCAGCTCCTCTACTAAGGAAACAACGCGCTCCTTCATCGTACAAGAATGAGGTTGACCTTTTAAGCCCTCCATGATAAGTTGATCGTCAGAGATAAGTCCGTCCATTTTTTGCAGGGCTTCAGCTAACATCGTAGCCGCATCGCTCGCTACTGCCGCCATGTTGAATTTTGTGTTGTAAGATGCAATGTAAACTGATCCAGCTTCCGCCAATTGTCGCCTCGTTTTGGGACCGGAAAAGAACTTGCGGCACGTGTGGCATGTCAAATTAGGTGGAGTTTGGAATGTTCATCACAGGGCGGGAAAAGGTTTCCGCCCTGGTTCGTCGAGTCAGCATTGGCCGCAGAAAGGCGTCAACACACAGCAGAACAAATTGTCAGTGTGCCACCCATGTCAGGGCAGAAAAACAATAACGTCCCATCTTGTCATTATTGCGTTCGACGATGTCGAACGCAACCCTAATCCCGGCAGGAGTGAAATCGAGATTTTCTCTAATCTCGTTTCCAGATCTCGCGGGTGGGCGAAGCCGAAGGCGAGATCTGGTCAAATCCGATTTGTACCACGTGATCAATCTCGTTCCCAGAGGCTGCATTCCTTTTGGTCAGCAAAATGAACAACGAATGCTTAACCAATCTCAGCGATCTCAGCTCAGTTCGGGTAAATAATATTTTATTTGATTAAGTGTTCATTCGGCGGCTACATGCAATGACTAGACATGTCTAGGTTTTATGCAAATTTGATCATCGTTATTCGTTAGAAATAGCTTTATAATGCTATGAAGAACTGAGAAGAAATCTTCTTGACTTTTGAGGCCGACTGTAAACAACGAAATGTCCCAAGAATGCATATATTATGATTGCGTGCACAATGTCTAATTTGCATAAAAACAGACATTGAATTCCCTAGCGGCCCTGAGAAGCCTCGCAACGCACGTTCAAATTTCAGCGCTGTGACCGCCATGTTTTAAGACAGCCAATCAAAAAAATCGAATTTTCTTACTTCACCAGATCTCGCCTTCGGTTTCGCCCACCCGCGAGATCTGGGAACGAGATTAGATTTTCTCTGAGGTGGATCAGGATGGACACGGATGGACACCAAATTAGCCCCGCGAGCCTCGCCCCGCGAAGATTTTTGCAGGGGCATAACCTCGGCCGGGAACTGGTGCATACTTGACTCGTTTTCACGAAACCAAATGACCTCGTTTTGACGTCCAAAGGCGTCTGTGTTGTTGTGAAGAAGCTTGTTTCGATTGAGAGAAGTTCAGCCAGGCTCGAAAAAGCAACCTTTCTACCAAGGAGTTATTGTAAATCCTTGATCGAAGTCTTAGGGTGCATTCTTTTGGGACTATTCTGGTTATTCTTATTCCGGTTTAGGAATAACAGAATACACGGAATTTCAATTTCGAAAAGAACGCCAATTCTGGAAACGGAATACCCATGGCGGAGCTGACCTGAGAACCACTATGTCTGCACACGCGCGGGCGGCCGCGTCGGATTTCCCGCCAAAAATTTCCCAAAAGAACGCGTATTCTGTCTATTCCGAGTAAACCGTATTCCTTTCATTCTGTTCATTCTGCTATCGGGAGCAGAATGAACGGAATGATATTCCGTTCATTCCGAAAACGGAATAGCTCCCAAAAGAACACAAATACCGTCTATTCCGAGTATTCCTATTCCGGAATAGTACCAAAAGAACGCACCCTTAGAGAAGTATATACGACTCCTCGGTACATATGTCAACCTGCAGTTCGCAGTTTAGTTGGCAAACCTCGCCTTCGATGAAGAACCACTCGGCATACAACATTCAAATTGATATGTCCGTGAAAGAAACACGCTATTTAAATTTACTTGATACTTAAATCATTTCTTTCTCGAACAATGCCTTGGCGAATCACTTTCGAAGTCTTGTGTATATGTCCACGCGGGCGACCTGTAAATTTAGAAATCGCCTTGTCTGCTTATTTCGAAAATCGACGGCCAAAAAATGCAAAAAAGACTTCACCATTGAAGCCACGAACTAAACGAGGTTGAGAGGACCATTGCACGAATATTTTTTCGAGGTTATCAAGGGTAAAGGGTTAAACGGTAGTTGTAACTTTTCAGTTTAATTCTGTAATAATTCTGTAATAATTCTGTATTTACACGTAAAACTTTCCATGAGTACATATAAGCGGTCATGTAAATAAATACGTCCCCTGTAAAATAACATGTGTCACGCAACTTTGTTATTTTAAGATTTATTTCATTTCTGACAATGTTCGATTCCTTTAAATTATTTTCTATTAAACTATGAAAAATATATCAACTGATAAAAACCCAGGGGAAGGGTCGAGAAAGATCAGAAAGCTGAGCAGTCTCTTTCTTTCCCTAATTGCGGTGTCGACAAGGGTTGCAGTCGAACGCACTCCACTAATCTGTGATCACTACTAGTTTAAGGTGATTCCTTTCAATTGCATACGCATCCTTTCTGCGCATCATTCCTTGCGTGATTAGCGCGTGCACGAGCGCGCGCACCTTAGGAACTTTATAGGTTTTCTATGAAAGCTGAGCTGTTCAGAGAAATAAATGGTCGGTTTCTCCTAAACGAGCCCGGTGACCCCCATTTTTTATGACATAAATTCAAATGGCACACGGTCTAGTACAATATATCGCGATTTCAAAAAAAGTTAAAAATTCTGCTTTGAGATATTTTTATTTAAATGCCGAAAAGAACACATCTTTAGGTTCAGGTTCAGTACGTACTGGGCAAATTCTTTAATTTATTTCATAATCTTGATTCCTGTTCAGCTAAAATAGTACACAACACAAGATAAATGTCTGTTTTGGTGAACTGCTCCAATATTTCAATACAAGCAATGTCTTTTTAAAGCAATTATAGTTCTCATTTCTGATTACTAGGGTTTGTCAGGAAAACCTTGCGGGTCGTATAATTGCTATTAATGGGTATCCATTTTGTGAAAAAACAAGCACGGTGACCCCTATTTTTTATTGCATTTTAGAAATGTTCTAAACATAATTACCAAGTGGACCAAGTTTTAGACAATTTTAAATATTCCTTCTATTTCGATGGAAACACCTTAATAGTTAACCTTTCTTCTTTCGTTCTGAGCGAAGTGGAAATAGAAATAATTAACCGGCCGTCGCCATGATGGCGACCGCCGGTTTATAATATGGGCACGGTTTTTCCTGAAGGCAAGTTGGCTTAACATACGAAGATAGTGCTGTAAAGCTTGTGGTACGGGTTCTCAAGAGTGGTGCTGTCTTATATAAGACGCATGCGCATATTAGTCTTCTGAATGTTACCTTCCTATGTTTTTGTCTTTTAATTTACAGTATTTAAGATATGAACGGCGAAGGGTTGTTTAAGTTTGGGGTTTTTTGTATTTGTCTTGTATAACGCATGCGCAATTGAGTAAAGAAGCTAATAGGATTGAATGCGAAATTGGCTGTGTTGTCTGATCTAGTTAGTGGTTATGGTAAAAATTTTTTAGCGCAGGAGTTTTTTTATTGGATTGACATTTTGAGGGGTGTAAAAATGTGGGAGTCTGAAGGATATGTGAATGTCAGGAGCATATCACGCTTCTGTGAATGTGATTTGCTTTGAAAGTTGCGTTTTGTATAGGAACGGCGTAATATTGTGCTGCGTGAGAGGCGGTTTCCCTTGGCGTTTTATGGGGGGGGGGTTTGCGAAGTGGATTGTAAGGTTTCTGATTGGCTAACTTGTATTTCGCAGCGGACAAAAAGGACAGTTGCGTTTTGCCGGCGTGGGCTAGGAAGAGAAGGAATTGGTACTAGTATGATGATGCAATATTAGTTGGTTGCACCATCAGTACATGATAGTTCTTGTGAACGGAGAGAGATGAGTGTTTATTTGAGGCGAGAAGTTGATACGAAGGAATCGTCATTAATAAGGAGATTAATTAGTAAGGCAGGTGTTACGAGTCTTTTTGCATTGAAAGAACGAAAATATCTGAATATTATCGACGGATTTGTGTGGTTTGCGTGTGGTGTTCGCTAAAGGCTACGAGCAGTCTCACTTTCCGTTCAGAGATAGTGAAGGAAAAGAAAACCAGGCGAGTGAGCGCGAAATCGATTGCGGCTCGACAGGCGCGTTAGCTTTCAAAGACGTGGGCGACTTTCGTCCCCGCTCGCTTGTTTACTTTTGCAAGGGGATTACCGGGTTAGCAATCCGGATTTAAACATCACGTCATGAGATATGCCTTGACGTGCCCCATACTCTGACGATCTGCTCGAGCTCGTGTTTATCAAGCGTTATATTTTGATTCTACTGCTATGTTCACTGTTTGTATTTAAGGTCTAGGCACAACAGTAAATACGTCGTCGTCCCTGTGTGAGCATTCTCAGTTGTGGACGAATTCATATCGACATTCAACGTTTGAGTGAATTTGCGTTTTTCAGCACAAATAAAGCGACAAAAAAGATAAGCGGAGTCATCAGAGTTTAAACATTACGTCATCCAGTACCGCTATAGTCAAAATATTGTGTCACACAATCACACTTTTCGTCACGCCGGTTCGTAAAAAAAGAGGATCGCGCTAACATTTGTGAAACCTAGGGGTTGGGAGGGTCAGAATGGCCGGTTAAAATGCCCAATGGGCTTTCTTGTATCTGCAGTAGTTCAAGTGAACTCGCTATTTGCGTTCACAATTAGCAAAATCTGGTCCTGAATTACAGAAATGGTACATAAATGAAGTTATCCTGACGTGTCAATGCTTCTGTATGTACTTTTGGAGAAAACTTTTCAAATACACGGAACAAAATAATCACCTGAATTTTCTTTTTCATGCATGGAAGACCGCTTGTCAGATGTACTATTTTCGGATCCCTCCCCCAAAGAAACGCACAGATCATGAATCCTAAAAATCCGGATTTAGATTTGATCTGATGTATCCACTCAGAGTGTGGATTCTTCAGATCACTAATCCCTGATTAATCCATTTTCGGATTTAGGTAAAGAAACGCAAAATCCGTTTTTGGATACAAGAATCCGGATTTGGATTTTCCCAAGGAAACGCACCCTCTAAGACAAAAACATCTGCGACATAGACCGATGAAACAGCGAATTTCCTCTCTTGGGAATACCAAAGATCTTTTGAACACCAACGAATCTACACGAGAGCTCAGGGAAATAATCACAGGAATGTGTTTAACTCCACCACAATAGCTCATAGTTGCTATAGCAACAGAGAACAGGGTCGTTTCGGTGTCTCAAGTGCTGCAAAAGTACATGTATTGAGTGCACTGGAATGAATAACGAAAATAAAGGTTGTTTGGTTTAGTTTTTGTATACTTTCAAACCTAACCAAGTTGCTTTCATAAAAAATATTTTGCAATCTCCTCTTCGACGAAGTTGAATAAGCCTGAGAAGGAAGAAACAAGGAGAGGCCACCAAAAATTCCTGAGACGAAGGTCAGGTCATGAGGAGATAACCTTGGGATGCGAGAAATCTAACCAGATGGCCAATGAGCATGAACGGAGGGAACGCATAAAAGTTGCGCAAGAACGTGAGCTGAAGGAGAAGGAGCAAAAAAGGAAACAGCCAAGCCATTAAGACCGATGGTGTGTGGACCAGATGCACGGTGCACAATATTCCAAGACCACTAAGGGCTTAACATACTGTCCCGATCGGAAGGTATTGGAAAGGAGAGAATCCCTAAAACCTTTCTTCTTCCAGAGAATACTAACATTGGAAACCAAATGAGCCACCCTCAGTTGCAAAAAAAAAAAAGGAGGACAAAACCTCCCTGTACAAAATTTCGCTGGTCGGCACGTTCAGCCGAATCCAAATGGTCTTGTTGGGGCTGGCCAGGGATATGCAAGACGTGACCCCAAATGAACAACAGCCTGACGACTCATCAGAGGGGACATGAAACTGGAAACAAGAATTGCTCTAGAAGACTTTGATACCATTGACATTACATAACAAGCCGCATGAGAATACATCTGGCGGCAGGGACAATCAAAGTGAAGAAGTTTATCTTTCCAACAAACTTCGTAAAGCCTTTAGAGATACGGTCCTGTGGTTTAAAAAATCTTTTTTACGCAAGGCAAACTTGACCTTCTCACTAAGATCCCAGGAAAAGGCATAGAGACAAAGGTCGACTTTTTAAGTCCAAGAAATAACCAAGATCTACAAAGATGTAGAATGCGATATAAAGAGACGTTTGAACACGCTTGAAGCCAATCCAGAAACAAACGGAAACTTAGGTGTGATGAAAACAGGAGAACTACTAACGGGCAGTGGCATGATAACGATACGCGCTTGCTTTTCACAAAGACAGGCTGGTTACCAATGCTGCTATCGGCAACCACTTAGAGAGTAACGTGGAAAAGATCCAATATTAATCACATTCATTAAAACAAATGAAATACGTGTGAGGATTAGCAAAATAAGTTGACCTCCTTTCTCTTCGAGACACAATGTGACAAGTCCGTCTTTATCACGCGGTGAAATATTTGTTCATATTTGTTTTAGGCATTTGTTTTAATAGGGAGCGTTGAGGCGAACCCACTTGCGCATGCGTTATATGCAAGACTAAGCCGCCTTAAGTACCGTTACCACAAGCTTAACATCGGCTCTGTCTGTGTCATATAAGTATGGAACGTTGACAGGCTAGTAGCAACGTTTAAGGTGTACTGTGACATGCTCTAATTTTATTTACCGTGCACGACGTAACCCTGACGTCACGACTGAGTGACGCCATAACCGGAATCGGAAGTTAAGGTAACCGTCAAGAGAAAACCGGAAATTTACGGAGACTGTGTTGGCCGAGACAAAACCGGATGACTAAGGCAAGTGACTTGGAGAAAAAACGCAGCCCAATTTATAAACCGGCCGGCCGGTTGATTAATTTTGTTTTTGCTTATTTATTTTTCCCATTTTACATTAATCGAGCTAGATCTTTTACATGTAAATATCTGTCAAATTGTAACGTTTTTTCAGTTATCATTTACATATTCTATTTTTTGTTTTTATAATTGTGTATATGCGTGCATGTTTTGTACTTTTACTTGAAGCTGAAAGTGACAGTACCGATTGAAACTTCGTTTTTATCGCTAGCTAGTGTTTATTACAAACAGAGCGGCATTATTGAAGCGCTGAGGAGCTTTCAAGCACTTTGTTTGGGCTCTACCCGATCCTGAAACAAATCCATTGACTAGTGGAGACCTGCGAGGGCCTTAAAAGGGTCAAACACCTGACCGGAACTCGATGACTTCTCGGTTCAGGGACATCAGCGATACCGTAACTGGAAGCAGAGGCTTTCTCAAGCTACATTAGTTCATTTTTGAGCTAAATAACGGTCATTTCAGCCTCAACCAGACAATAACAACACGAAGTGAGGGGATACAGACCGCTGCAAATGAATATTGACCAACCGACCAACTAAAAAGGATCAAAGAAACGGCAGGTATGAAATACGTTAAAAGCGGCCGACGAAACCTAACTTCAAGGGATACACACGCGCTAGTGAAAAGATGGCAAGGAATATACATCGGGGGTAAATACCGCTGTAAGGGAAGAACCAAAGGACAACGACAAACGCTAGAATTTGATCTAAGAGTTGAAGGACGACAGCCGTCCAGATGCCACACCCGATAAAACCAACTAACTTTCAAACACCTGAGCAACACACGCCAAAGGACGTCGGGGTGACAAACTTGTTCCCATACGTCGGAACAGTCAAAATTCAAACAATTCACAGCAAAGTCGAAGATGTCCACAAAATCACTATCTGAGTCCGTCTGGGTCATGAGGGCGTGCGCCCACAATTCAATGGAATAAAATTACATGACAGCTGCCAAAACAGTTAATTATTAAAAAGGTAAATAATCGTTTTTCTGACATCCCCCTTTGGAATGCAAAAGCATTCGCTAACTTAAAGCATATCTAAATAACCGTTCCAGGGATTGGAGATCTCGTGGTTGTTGATGCTTTTTTGCGTGTTTGTTTGTTTGTTGTCGTTAATCAACAATGAAGTTTGATCTGATTCTGTAACTTTCTTTCTCTTGTCATTTTTGACATAAAGATCTCGTTTTTTAATTACTCGTATCTCTTGTTGGGCTGATAATTGAAAGCATCTTCTTCTTTACGCTCACTACACTCTTAAATTTGAACCTATTATCTGGCCTACATTTTCAAGAGGCATAGCCAAGATACGTTATAAATTTTGTCCAGATGACCGATGTAAATAACAGTAGTGGGGGCACCCACACACAGTAGCATCTTGTTTCGATTCTATGTATATACGACTTGATAAATCTAAAGAATCTGCAACTGCTGGGAATAAGCACATTGTTAGCCCAGACCATCGAAGACAAGCTACACGCAGCTCTAATAACCCATACAATATTTTTCATAAGAAATCACACAGTTTTTAGTAGGGTGACTAAAGCTACGAACGTTGAGCACTCTAAGGTGACTCTCTTGACTGTGTAGACTTCTTGATATCACGGACGCTACCTTTAGCACTCCAAATTCCATAAACGCTACTCTTCTGTAGATAATGTTCGATTGCCACTCTCAACATTAGCGTCTTCGTACTACAATAAAGTAGAGTATTAAAATGCCGCGATTACCCCTTAATACCGATCTGTATAGTACAAATTGTTCCATTTGTGTTTCCCGTTTTCTCCTGTTAAAACAATCCTTTCTATGTATCTCTTAAATAACAATCGCCAAGGACAGAAGACGCAGAGAGTGAATTGAATGTTCCAACACAGAATTCCATTTTCAGTCACATCAGCAAAATCAAACATTGCACCATCCAAGATTATTTTGTAATCACAACCGGAAATCGACTGTTCTTATTGACCGTGTATGCTTCACAATCAACACAAGTGTAATCACGACATGTTCCTGAAAAAATATCCCAACAACACATCGCTGTTCGCTGTGATCTAACGCTGTGATATAACTACTGAGCGTGAAATCATTGATAAACGACACGAGTAATTATTTTAACAGCAGGAACTCCATGCGCCACCCAAGTTATCTCATAGTTCGCCGCCTAAAAATAATGAAAATATCTCCAACAAGGCCCGAAAACACAGCGAAGTTACTCTCTTGGGAATACCGAAAATCACTCGAACAACACCAAATCTACACGAGAGCTCACGAAAATAACCACAGCAATGCACCAAGCCGATCACAATATCTCTTGGTTGCTATCGCAACCACGAGATAAAAAGGGAAATATACAGTCCGTGGCAAGAAATGAAAATGAAACTGTCACTGTCCTCTGATATTTTTTATGCACGTATTAAAAAACGTGGACGCTGGCGTCCACCGTCAACTAGTCAATGGCCATTATTCCTCACAGTTCTCTTCCACACAAGCGATGTACAGGACGCAGGTACACCTTGTTCTTGGACTTCAATCTTACAACTGTCACTAGTCCGTCATATCCAGGATAGGCTTTAATCACGCGACCAAGGAAGGGGCCATTGGCCATTCTCCGCGAGTTGCCTTAGACTCTGAGATAAGCACCACGTCACCTTCTTTCAAGTTGTCTCGGGTTGGAAACCGTTTCCAGAACTTTTCTAAGAGCTGCTGTACGCGATGCCATGTTTTCTTGGTGTTAAGGACTTCTTCCTGATCCAGCACTTCTGGTGCGAATGAGCCTCCCATTTCTCCGACGCGCAAGTGACCTTGAGCGAGGAGGGAAAGATCGTCAGGGTCCGAACTTACGTATGTTGTACGTCTGGAATTCCAAAAAGGTTCCGCTCCGCACATGGCTGTGTGAAGCTCGTCGTCAGAAAAATTCGCATCCTCAAGGATGGCCTTGATTGCCTTCTTTGGACTTATAATCATCGCCTCGAATACGCCACGAAAATAAGGCACAGACAGGGGGTTGAATTTCCAATCAGTCTGTTGATGTTTGTTGGTCTCGTTTGTAATACGGTCTTGGAGGTTTTCACCAACTCTCGCAGTTCACACTCTGCTTCTTCGAAGTTGGTTCCATTGTCAGCTATGTCGTAGGTTGGCGTCCCCCTGCTATACGTTGATAAATGAGTTGGTGTCTGATGAGTATGCCATCTCCAGGTGCACTCCACGCAGCACCAGACAATTGAACAGACACATGGAGCGTTTTGCTTTAGACTTGCCGCGTCCTTGTCTTGTGAAGTATGGTCCTCCAAAGTCAACTCCAGCTCTTTCAAAGGCTCTTTGGGACGACTGCAACCTTGATCTGGGAAGGGGGGCCATCATCTGACTGCCTGTTTTTTTTTTTCAGAGGAACGGCGACGACATTCTGAACACGCCTCAATAACGTTTCTCACAACGCGTCTTCCTTTTACGATCCAGAAGCGAGTACATAATTCAGTGAGAGCATGTTTCCCTCAAGTTCCGTGGCCAAGCCTTTCGTGGGCGTCGATGGTCGCGTCTTGTCACAGGAAGGTTCTTTGGAAGAAGTATGGGGTGTCTTCCATTGTAAGGCAGATCATTCGCATAACACAGACGTCCGTCAATTCGAAGTAAGTCGTCACCGTCGTTCTTTGGGTTCAGCCCTGACAACGAGCCTTCTCTTTTTCCATCAGGAAACGCTTCAGCTTGAGCATGCTTTATTCAGAACGTTTTGGCCGTTGACCTTTAGCCGAAGAGAGTATCCGGTCCTTCTTTCATGTATCTTTTGAGGCTCTGCAGTTAAAAAGGAAAGCTGTACCCATGCTGCCACGCGAACAAGACGACCGAGGCTTGAGAAGTGGCTTGGGTAAATAACGTTACTTGGCAGGCTCTAGGTCATGTGCGTCCTGGTTGTTGCCTGCCTTTCACTATCACCATCTTTCTTTGCGTCTATACAGGGGGTGTTGCTGGCCAGGCTGCCTCGTCGTCGTTTAGGAATGGTGGACATTCCATTCAACATTTGCTTTCAGCTAGGTCTGTAGCACATAGGCCTCTTGTCAGTAAGTCGTTTTTGATTCTATAGTCATTGTAAAAAGGTTTTTTATTTTTGTATTTACTGTAATCTCTGTAATGCGCATTTCATTATTCTTATAGAAAATGCGCAATATAATTGTAATATAATTGTATATATGTCGCCACTGTTCAGGACTAGTTGCACGTTCAATTTTGTCGATGCGATTAGCCACAAACGTCCTAAACTCACGACTCTAATCACGCACCCAGTACCACACATTTTCTGAGTCAGTGCAGAAGACCAATCGGTCCACATTAAGCACTTTGAGTACACTCTGAGTCAGAAGGCTTGAAACGATGGCACCCACCAGCTCTAGTCTAAAAATTGTCACTGCTTTTAGCGAGACACGGCATTTTGACACGATGAGGCGTGGCGATGGAGCGTTGTCTGCATATTGACAGGCCAAATAGCCAACTAACGCAGAGGCCTCTTTTGAGTCATCTGAGAAAACGGAGAGATCAATCTTCTCCGGGTTAGCTAGGCGTGGACTACGAGGGATGGCCTCGTGACAGTTGTGGAAAGTTCTGACATCCACTTGTCCCACTTTGACTTCAAGGCATCTGAACGTCATCCCAGCAAATGCCAGCCATCCAGATCCCTTGCATTAAGCCCTTTGCCCTTACAGTGAACGGTACCAGGGTCTAAAGTGGGTCAGATAGGGTTGACATCGTACTTAGAACTTCTCGCTTTGTAGGTTCCTTGATGACATCCAGCGATTAAATTTGGAAGGCGAAGACATCTTTTTCAGCTTCCCAGGTGACTCCAAGGGTCTTGATCTCAGGCAGTTCTCCTTTAGCAATTTCCAGGGCAGGTGGTCGGTCTTCAACGGGGATGTCTTCAATCATGACTGGCTTAATCGCAGAGAACCTCATTAACTTGAAACCTACCATGACCAACAGGTCTGATAACTGGCGCTGCAGATGCTGAGCACTTTGGACTGTTTCACACGAGTCTAGCAGGTCATCGAAATACATTGAGTTGTCAACGGAACCAAGTCCAAGGCGTGTGCTTGGGTATGGTTATGAAGGACGTCTTGAGAGAGAAATGGCGACACAGTATTACCAAACAAGTCTTTGAAATTCATTAATGTCCGGCTCTGGAAGGCTCTGGGTTGCGCCAGAGGAACCAATGACACTGGCGGTCTTTCTTTTGTAGCTCAACCTGTAGAAACATCTCAGCGATGTCCCCTGACAGGACTAATGGGGACCAGCGGCAACGTGTCAACACATCAACCAGCTCTCTCTGGAGTTTTGTCCCTGGCCGTATGGCATCATTTATAATTTCTCGGTCATGCTTCATTGCAGCATCAAAAGCAACACGGACTTTCGTTGTTACTATGTCTTTCTTGGGCGCAAGAAATTGAAGAAGGAGCCACTGCTCTTGGGCTTTGAATTTGGATAATTTACGCGTTTCACCTTTGTTCATGTAGTCTTTCAAGGTTTGACAGTACGAGTTCATAATCTTCAGTCCTTTTCTTTTACGGGACTTCTCTTGGCTTTTTAGTCGAATCAGTGCCACTTCATAATTGTCAGCTAA
The DNA here is from genome assembly GCA_964017195.1 of Siderastrea radians. Lineage (NCBI taxonomy): Eukaryota > Metazoa > Cnidaria > Anthozoa > Scleractinia > Rhizangiidae > Siderastrea > Siderastrea radians. Next base: position 17,244,027 of record OZ024894.1, on the reverse strand, counting down.
CTTCGGCTCGCCTTATTTCCTGGGGATTCCAATCTTGTATCGACCACTGTGAAACTCTAGCGTTTCGTCTGCTTGTTTAACCGCGACTGCTTCTTCAGCGGTCATTAGTCGTTCGGCTTCGCTCCTAAGATATTTCTGTACGGCAATTCAATCTTCTTCTTTCTGAGCCCATTAGTTTCTTTCCCTTGCTTCTTCCATGAGTCTGTACTTGGGGTGCCACCTATTCGACGAATGACACGAAGTTTTCTTCGAAGGCATTTCAGATTCTAACGATTTATTTCCACTACGAGGCTATTTTTCAATGCCTAAAAAATCACCGAGTTTGTCCGGGTCACGAGGGCGTGCGCTCACAATTCAATCCGGATAAAACCACATGACAACTGCCAAATCGGTTAATCATTAAAAGGGTAAATAATCTTTCTTTAACAGTTATCCTGCAGCACTTACAGGATAAGGAAGCTACGATTTTTGAAAGAACTCTTCTCTGCGTTGGGTCACCCGTCCATGCAGGGGTCATCGAAATTCTGCACCTTAGTAGTATATCGTGGATTTAACAAATACCACCTGGTTCTCAGCGGTTTATTTTCGAATTTTAAAACCCCCACCATAATAAACCAGCTCCCTTTGCTCGCTTGTTTATTATGTGGGGGTTTTAAAATTCGAAAATAAGCCGCTGAGGACCAGGTAGTATTTGTTAAATCCACGATATACTACTAACCCGAAATAAACCATCCAGCATAAAAAAGTTTAATAAAAAAATTACATATCTTTATTATATTCAAGTTGCAATGTCTGTACTTAGCATAAACATTGAAGAGCTTTTGAAAGAACTTGATCCAGCAACGTTACAAGCTTTAGAGCAATCACTTGCAGAGGACGCTCCTGCTGTTCGAAAAACTATTCAGAACATATTGGATGAACCTATTTCTGAGAAAGTGGAGAAGAGTTTAGATAAACCTTTAATTCCTAAAACATTTCAACCGACCGCTCCTTCTCGTAGAAGGGGGAGAAAAACACAAGAAATTTTGAGGAAGTTTGATCCAATTACCCGAGATAATATCCGAAACGTTTCAAACTATCAGAATGAGATTCTTGATTTATATAATAATTAACAATTATTCTACGAGGTCGCGCTGGATATCGAATGATAGATAACCAACGAGGCGCGTAGCGCCGAGTTGGTTATAATCATTTGATATCCAGCAAGCCCGAGTAGAATAATTGTTTTATTAAAAACTTAACCACTATAAAAAAAAATCAAGAAAGAAGGGGAAAAATGAGAAAAGAAATTTAAACGGAACAAGAATCGATCACATGACTGGACGAAAAAGGCGCCAAAACCTTGCGAAGTGTTGCAGCGTTTCATTGCAAAGCTGAATGAATCAACGAAAACTGCTCGAAAGTGAACAAAGTAGCACACGTTTAGGAAAAAATCTTCTAATTATTGGCTCTGAAATATGGTACATGTTTGATTTTTCCTTAACATTGTTGTAATCATCGTTCAAAGCGGATTGAAGCTGTACAATTTCACCATATAGCTTCTGGAGTTGAAACTGAACAAGTTTGTAATCCGGCTGTTCGCACAACGGAGCCATCATGTGCGTGTTTGATCGAACTGAAGACAGAACAAATTTGAACAGTTGAACTTGAAGAGGTAATTTCTATGCAGCTCAGAAGCAAGATTACTGTAGCGAGGAACATTAGAATTCACCATCATAGTTTGTTAAACGCAAAGCGCAAAATGCAGTTGTTCTCGGTTTAGAGGTTGCGGACGGAATGGTAAAAACAACATTCAAACAACTGGAAAAGCGATTCAACTCCGTTTACATGGCATCCGATTGCTATCTGAGCATTTGGACCTGTTGGAACACAGAGCTACAACAAGTGCAGGTAAACCAGTGTCAATTTTGCGTGTTAAAGCCAAAAAACAATCTCGCCCTTCCTTCGACGTGACGATCGATGAAAGAAATTATAATTGTAAACACAACGCTTAATGCTTAATTTTCTATTTCTGCACAGTTTCTTCAAACACTTTTGACTTGTGTTAAACGACGCTGTTGGTTATGCTTTGCGGTGACGCTGTTGGAATTTCTGCTTGATTTAAATTCGCTGCCAAGTGATTTTTCTCGTCCATTTTTATCGCCGGGTCGCTCGCGAGGAAAAACTTTCAAGCTCACTTTGTTGTTGAGTGTTCATTGACCATATTTGGTCGTAGCAGGTATATGAGCTGATAGCCTAGCTCCGTTGAGCCAATCAAAATGCTAGAAATCCAATATACCTAGTTCAGTTTTTAATAATATCGAATATAAGGGAGAAGAAGTAAAAGGGCGTCGTTTCATTCGATGGCGCTTCATTCGAGGACTTGAAAGAGATCTTACACCTGATTTTATGACAAAAATACGAGAGAAAGTTAAAACATCTTTCTATGCAAGACATATTTTTTCATATCAGCTACGCAATATTGAAGAAGATTCATCAATGGTGATGTACACAAACAAAGGTTCACCTTGGTTTGAACGTTTTTCTGATGCGGAGAAATGGTTGAGTGAGCGGGAAAAAGTACGTCTGGACCCTGACAACATAAATAGACCGGACACAAAATGGGTGTTTGAAAACCAATTTAATGTTGATGTAACGGTCGTTCTTGGCCGTCAGCCACTTTTAGGTACAGGACCATTACCAGATTGGCTGCGTAACCTTGCACATAACCGTTCAATGATTGCTCTTGATACTCACCAAGACAATTTATGTCTTTGGCGCTGTATTGCGGTACACCGAGGTTCAAGACCAGATCGAAGTACAACGGCAGCACGGGAGCTTGCAAAGAGTTTTTTCAATCTCACAGCTACCCCACAAGATTGCCGAAAAACATCTTTAGATGAACTTGATGAGGTTGAAAAACATCTTAATAAAAAACAATTTTCAAAGATTGGTTGGGTATTCGTGTATATGTGCCTGAACGTTTGGAAGATGGTGAAGTTTTGTGGCATATTTGGAAGAAACCACCAGCCAAATTAACAAATATTTTGACAATTGGAATTTACGAAGGGCATGCTTTCTTTATAAAAGATATTTCAAAGCTTGCAAAAAAATATGCATGTGTTCATTGCCGTTCAAGATTTACTCAAGCTTGCCACCTTCAACGACATACCCAAACATGTTCACAAGGGAAGACGGTGATTGAATGTCCGGCTGAAAAAGTTGAATTACCAAAAACAGCTTTTGAGAAGGCCTTTTATCCAAAACATTCATCTTCTCCAGAATCTCTTCACTGGCTTGAACAAGAAGCAGCACTTCGTAAAAATTCACATTCACCACGCTGCTTGCGGGCATGGAGGTGAAAGATGGGTTGAGCGTGCACCTGTAGACGGTTATAACCATGAAACAAAGACTGTTTTTCAATATCATGGATGTCATTGGCGTGGATGTCGAAAATGTTTTCCTCACGATCGAAATAGAATTATTACACATCATGACCAAACACGAGAAGATAGATTTAAAGCAACTGTTGAACGTACACAAAAGCTTCGAGCTGCTGGCTATCATGTAATCGAGGCATGGTCTTGTGAAGTAGGAGAAATAAATATTAAGTTGCCACAGACTCAAATACAAAGTTATCCACACGCTATATTGTATGACGTCGAGGCATATGGAGATAAAAATCAGAGGAAGGAACCTACAGGCATGTTAACTATCGAAAATACACACGTACCATTATCTGTTAGCGTTGGTGATACTTTAGACAGAGAACCTACTCATATCTGTGAAAGAGACCCTTCGGAGCTTGTTCGCAAGTTTATGGAAGAACTTGAGAGGCGTGAGAAAAACATTAGGGATCAAGTAAGAGCAGCCTTCATACCTGACGACATAAATATGCTTACAAAAGCACAGCGTCTCAAAATAGAAAAATGGTGTAATCAGGTGCCAGTTCTTGGGTCTAACTCCGGGAGATATGATTTGAATCTTATCAGAGAACATTTCGCGGAACGTTTATCTGATACAACTGGTAAAGTAAGAGTTGCAAAAAATGGAAACAAAATTATGTTCATTTTGAGTAAAAACTTTCGCTTTCTTGATATCATAAACTACTTAGGTCCGGGTACAAGTTATGAGAAATGGGTAAAAGCTTATGAATGCGAAACTGTAAAATCGTGGTTTCCGTATGAATGATTTGACACACCTGAAAAACTTGATTTTCGCGGGCTTCCAAAATATGAGGATTGGTATTCGAAGCTGAAGGGTGGTTATGTTCTAACACGGGATGAATGGGAAGGGTGCAAGCGTCTGTTCAAAGAAAAGGGTATGTGTACCTTCGCAGACTGGCTGCGTTACTACAATAATCTCGATGTAGCTCCTGGTCTCGAGGCGCTGGAAAAGATGCGTGCTTTCTACACTGATAAAGGAATCGATATTTTGAAAGATGCTGTAAGTATCCCAGGTGTTAGTTTACATTACTTACTTCGTGGATGTGTTGAGAGGGGCGCAGATCTTTACAGCCCGTGCAAAGAAGCGTATGAGATGTTGAAAAAAGCTGTTGTTGGAGGACCAAGCCTTGTTTTCACAAGATATCATGAAGTTGGAGTTACGAAAATAAGGTCTCATCGAATAGCGGAACCTCGTTTTTGCAAAAATATAGTGGGTTACGACGCCAACGCTTTGTATTTGTCAACCATGCTTAGAGACATGCCTTGTGGAAAAGGAAGGGTCGTGCATTACAATAACGAAGCCACCGCCCCCATACTGACACAAAGGCTCAAAGAAGAAAAATGGTTCGGATTTGCAGAAGTTGATATAGAGATCCCTGAGCACTTTCACCCAAAGTTTGAGGAAATGTGTCCGTTCTTCTACAACAAAGAGGTCCCTGTTGAAGCTGTGCCGCAACATATGCTTGACTATCTTAAACACACAAAACGGAACCGTGGAGACGGAAAGAAGTTAGTGGGAGCATTGTCTGCAAAGAAGGTTTTATTATACGCTCCTCTTCTTAGATGGTATATTTAGCATGGAGCAGTGATCACAAATGTTTATCGGACTATTGATTACCAACCAACAAAAATATTCACTTGGTTTGTGGAGCAAGTGACTGAAGCTCGTAGAACTGGAGATAAAGAAAAAAGCAAGGCGCTGCTGGCTGAGGTATTCAAACTGTTAGGAAATAGTGGGTACGGAAAGCTCATCGAAGCCTCGGAGAGGCAAACAAACGTTATTTACACTAAAGACGAAAAGGTAGTCGACAGAGCTTTGCGAAGCGTACATTTCAGTGATCTTGACGAACTCGGGCAGGCGTATGAGTTGGAAAGTCGAAAGCCTCGGATCACAATCAGAAGACCATTTCAGATAGGAATAGCTGTATATCAACTGGCTAAACTTCGAATGCTTGAATTCTATTATGACTTTCTTGACAGATATTTTGACAGAAAAGATTTCGAATTGATTCAGATGGACACAGACAGCAATTACATGGCAATCAGCGCAAAAAAGTTGGAAGAAATCGTTAAACCAGAGCTACAAACAGAATTTGAGGCAAAAAAGCAAGAGTGGTTAACTTGGGACAAGTGGAGCAGTCGGACCCCTGGGCTTTTTAAACTCGAATGTGAAGGCAGCAGAATGATTGCACTCTGCTCAAAATGTTATTTCATCGACGAATCTGAGGGTAAAAAAAAGAAGTTCAGCACGAAAGGGGTGTCGAAGAAACAAAACGATATCACGTTTCAAGAAAGCTTTGGAAGGCAGCAAGGACATAGCAACTAATAGAGGTTTCAGGATGCGGGACAGGCAAATGGTTACTTACGAACAGCAGAAGCTGGGGTTGAGCGCTTAATACGACAAACGCTGGGTATTGGAAGACGGTATTCACACCGAACCGATCGAGTTTCATTGTTAGATTGCCGGTGGTAGTTGTGTATCTGGAGGGACAACCAAAAGCTCTTCGCGGACAAACCAGCATTTTGGTCCGTCAAACAAATAATAGATAACCGGAGCTTCTGGTTTTATCATAATTTTTTCAATCTCGTAAACATTCAAAGACCAGATTGGGTCGGTAGCTCTTCGTCGACCACCTTCAAGTTCACCAGGTTGATAAAGATAGCGAACACTTAAACCGGAGGGGAGTTTTTTTTCGTTCACACCAACGGGTCTCAAAAAAGGTGTCGAGGGTTTGGATGGAACAGTTTTCTTTTGACCAGTTAGTCGAGTGACTTCTTTATTCAAAGCTGAAATAACAGCGGGCAGTCGGGCAACCCATTCAGTCGATCTTTTGTCGCCTGGGAGGTGCATTTCAACCCCATACTGGTGTCCAAATAGTCGTTCAGCCAGGGTGCGGTTGAATCTTTCAACGATAGCTTGATCACGGTGAATATCCACACGACCACGTCTAACCTCGACATTATGTTTCGAAAGAAGTTGGTTCACAGCGCCCATAAACTCACGACCAGGATCGACCTGAAGCAGTTTTGGCCACTTCAAAGGACCACGACTATAAATCCGTTCCAGAGCAGCTGCGACTTCTTTAGCCTCTTTTGTGGTCAACGGTTCGGCCTCTTTGTATCGAGAGGCCACATCTACCACTGTGAGGGCATATTTGAAAGTTTTACGGGAGCGTGGTGGGCGATCGTGTGGGAGATACAGAAGATCGGCTTGGTGAACTTTGTTTGGAACAGGAACATCAAATTTCGGTCTTGAAATGTACCGTGGGGCTGGTAAATAAACCTGCCAAAGAGCTTGTTTCATCAACCAGTTTTGAGCCACCTCTTCCGAAACTTTCGCTGCCTGGGCTAATTTCTTAATTGCTGCAAACCCTTTCCAATACCCTTGCGGGCTGTAATAAATTTTTGACAACTTATTGGAAATACCCGAGCTCATTGTATACCATACACGATAAAAAAATGTACGGCCCGTTTGGTTGTTTGCAAGGTGAGAAAATTTCGTCGAAAATAATTCAAGAAACATTGCAAAAAAAACTAAATTCATTCCCATTATCAAAAAAGATTAATCTTTGTCCTTCATGTGAGGAGCAATTAGTTTATGTGGTGAATGAGTTCTGTCGTGCATGTTCAAAATGTGGTAGAGTGTTTGAATGTGATGATGAACAGTTCCAAGAAGAAAATTGGAAAAGAAGTTTCACTGCCACTAATTTTCATTTAAAAAATGTTTTGCGGAACTGGAACATTTACAAAATGTTTTCTTCCAGCGAGATAGATTTTCTTGGTAACGTTATTGCTCAATTTCAGAAGATGTCAGGCAAGTCAGTGAACTACTCCTGTTTTCTGTACAATTATTTTGAAATTGTACCTTCTGAATGCTGGCCCAACAAAAAAGAAATTATGGAATCTATTTATCATCACCTTCCTAAAACCTTAGAAAGCAGGCTGCACGGAAAACAGGAGTTTGATAAATGGTGGTTGAAAATCAATCAAGGTTCTTCATAAACATTTTCATATTTGCCTGTTTTCGGGTTTTTCACCAAACGCATGACAGTACCTTTTTTTGGATGAGTCCAAAATTTCTTGCTTGTGACACCAGTTGGTCCCATGAAAACATTTTTCGCAATATCACCTTTCCAAAACCGATCGAATACAGGTTTTGTGGAAGGAATCATTTTTTTGTCAAAGTTTCAGCAAAATTCGCTACTTCCAACGGTTTGTCCAAAACACCAGTCCCTTTTTGTTTTTTCAAACCCAACCCTAATTTTTGTTTAGCATTGATTGCATTTCTTGCAGCCGCATGACCCCACTGCCTCTGTTTGTAAGGAACTGCGTCAAGAGATTTCACCATTTTTTTATCCGCTTTGTGTTTGCATTTTTTGAGATTTTCACCATAATTTTTTTCACGGTTGGAACAAACACCACAATCAACATCATGTTGCATTGCAATCGCATCTGTTGCACCTATTGGTGGTTGATATATTTCCAAAATTTCACCCGTTTCTGGATCGTATTTCACCTGTTCTTCAAGAGGGTTGTATGGTCCTGTGAAATTATGTCCTGGTAATGTCCAACCTTTTTTTGGTTTCGGAAGTTTTCCAATTGCTGCATGTATATCAAACCCAGCTCCATCCAAATCAGGTCTGTCAGTTTTGTAACGTTGGTTTGGTCGAACTTTAGTTGAAAGTTGATCTAACATTTCACTTCCAACTTTTTGAATTACTGGGCGGGCTTTGTCAAGAGTGTAATTTATTGCTTTCTTTTGCAGTTTGGGGTCTCTCATTGCTTCAGAAGCGTAATATCTTCCAGCTTCAACACTTTTTTTCGCAAGATATGGGATTCCTTTTGTAATAGCAAGATCACCAACTGCCATAGCAACATCGCCAAATATACCACTGCCCTCCGCGCGGGAGGGCTCACCTAGTTTCCCGGCATAAAACTTGTTTTTATTATTCTGCAACTAGCGCATTTTGCTTTTTAAGAGTTTTCGATTTTTCTTTGTGATTACAACCTTTTCACTTCCCTGCACATTGGGTGTGTTCCGCTTTTCTTTCACACAGTACACTTCCATTCTATATTATATATTTTAAGAAAAATAATTTTTCACTATTTCCTCGTTTTGAAGTAAATCGTTGGAGAACATTTTCAAAATATCGGCAAAACTTGTTCCTTTATTTCTTTCGTTTAAAAAGAGAAGGCAGTAATAACCACATCTCACACTTTGTTCCCATTGAATTTGGTTATCATTTCTGAAAAAATGTGTCATCCCGTGCATTGACATTTCTTTTTCCCATTCCAAAGGTGGTGGAAGCCCAAATGAATCGAAATACTCGAAAGTGCCTTCATCAGACCAACAACATACCCAATGAGTTCCCAAACTTCCAAAATCATCCAAGTTGATAATGCATGGGGAATGAAACAAGGGTTTTGTTTCATTTCTGCTAAAAATACCTTTTATTGGAATTCGTAAAAAGTTGCACCATGTTTTCAAGTCAATGTTGGAGAGAGGTTTATCTTCAAATTTCAGTTTTTTTTTTAAATGATAATAATCATCCCAATTTCCGTAAAAAGGTGGAAGATGAATTTGCATTCCTTTACCTTTAGGTGGTGATCGTCTTGTTTGTGGTGGTGGTGGTGGTTGAGTTTGCAAACCTTTTCCGATTATTTTTCTGACTAAATCAAGGGCTAAAGGTACTCCGATAGACGCCAACATACCAAGGAAGCCGCCGTATTGTGCTGAACCTCCCTGTACAAAACCTCGTCCAACAAGATATTGTTTTGCCACCTTTTTCTGAGTAGGAGTCATTCGCTGGACAAGTTTATAAAGCTCAATTTCCTCCGGCCCAGAACCATTTCCGAATATCTTTTTCAACGCCTTTTCAGCGCCAAAACTCAAACCTGCACTTGCTAATGCTCCAAGGGCTGGCTTTATCAAAGGTCGTGCCAAATCAAACATAGCAGAAAACAAACTTCCACCGCGCTGCGCAGTATTTTGAATCTGGGACTGGCTAAATTTTATTACCATTCCTTTGTCTGCCGCTGATCTTTTTTTCAATCGCGCGATTTGAGTATCAGTGAGAAGGAGTTCGTCACCGCGCCCAATTTGGTCTGGTTTAACTTTCAGATTAACAGCTGTCTTCGTAACATAAGCTTTTTGAAGTTTCTTTTTCTGACCATCAGTCAGTGCGATTTTATATGGATGATAAGTTGTGCTCATCGTGCGTGTATATTATATTCAGAATTTTTTTGAATTTTTAATTTGTCTAAACGACGACAAGCTCATTACCAATTTGCTGCAGCACGCATTCTTTTTTACTCAAATCAAGGCGAAGATCATCTAATCTTGAGCGTTAGCGGCTTCATTTAGTCTGTAATGGAATTCGAGCTTTTTCGAGTCGCCTGTCACGCTTTCTTCGGTGTTTCGAAGGTCAAAGTAGATAATTGGGTACAACTTCTCAAAATTGGAAAGCTGCAGCTGAACGCCGGTGTTGTAGTCGTTCTTTCTGTATCTGAAATTGATCAAATCATTCAAAATTCTTATTTTAAAATCATGGTCGTAATCAAGCTCAGGGTAAAATGTTGTGCCGTATTGAAGGCGGCAAGTGTCCAATCTTGCTGAGCCATCACCATCGATATCAAAGGTGTCAAAGATATAAGGGTTTTGTGTGTAAGTGTTTTGTTTCCGAGTTTGTTGAATGAATACAAAAACATGTTTGGGATCTTTTATCCCAGGTGTAATCAACCACATACAATTCGCATCCCTTCGGGAGCTGCTGCTTTTCAAATCTTCATTCAGGTATTTCCATTGGGTTGGTTTCAAGAAATTTTCATTGACCAGGGTCTGTCCTTTGCCAGTGAAATGTAATTGTGGGACCCACAACTCAAATTTATGAACAACAATTCTGCTAGCTGTTCCATCGTTTTGGAAAATCATTTCTTCGTCATTTTGCAGATTAATTTCAAACTCAAGTTTTAACGGTGGCAGTAGCCTGTCGGAAAGACTTTCGAAGAAGGAGTATCTGTTCAAAGGGATAATAGTCTTTACCATCAAACCTTCGTGTGATAGAAGCGCTCTTGCTCGCATTCCGGTGTTAGTCGCATTGCCATCAGTCGCTGTGGTGGCGTCATTGTCAAGATACCAAAATTGGTTTTTTGCCACGCTTCTCGAATAATCGTCTGAAAAATCAAGCAGATTTTTTATGAAAACACCTTTATGGATATTATTCGCATAGCACAATTCTTTTCCAGATGAACTTAGTTTCAAACTTTTGATCAATGAGAAAGAACCGTTGATCGGAGCTGATTCGGTGTCAGCACCAATGTTGGCTCCGTTTGCTTTAGCTTCAAACTTAAAATCGACGCGGAAATAAGCGTTGTACCAGTCACAAAAATTGTGCCGGTCTATTACAGTAAATTTGTGGTTTGACTTGTTTTGAGTTTGGTTATTCCCAGGGAAGTTGAGCGGGGTGTCCAAATTAATTTGAACGTATTTAGTATTTTCGAGGTATGGTTGACTTCTGAACATGTTAGCAAGTGCTTATTATATTTATAGAAAAAAAATTTTTTTGATTAAATTTCGTTTGCCAAAATTCGATTTAATTTCACAAGAGCGTCTGATTTTTTGTTGTGTTTGTTTAAAATATTTGCAAGTTTCTTTTTTGCATCCTGAGACAATGGTTTTTGTTTTTTCCGCCCTTGCAGTATTTTTCGTATTTGTTTTGAACCTTTTTCGACAGCAAGTTCGCCAACTTTCTGTCCCGCTTTTTCAGCGATTGTTTTTGTGGTTTTTTCGGCGGTCGTCTTTGCAACATTCTTTACATTGTTTTTGAATACTTTACCGATGGTCATGAAGGTGTCACGGATCACACCCGACCCTTTGTGTTTATATCGATAATTTCCGGTGTTTTCATCAAAGTATCTTGCCCACTCGCTCGGATGATTCATGGTTGTATATTTATACCAACAAAAAACTTTACTCTTTTTCAATCATTAAACTAATTGCAATGTCTGTCCCGTTGAGATCCAGGACATTGTTTCTTCCATCTGTCACCCAAACCCTTATTTCTTCAATATTACTTTTATTTACAGGTTGCCACTCAAGTCGACGCGGCTCTTTTCGAAATGGATAGCTAACGTGAAGATCTGATGTTGAGAAACTGTATAACACATCGCTTGGAACATTGTTTGTTCGGCGTGAGATAAGATCGCAGTGCAAATCTACCCAATCAACACTTTTTGTGATATTTGGAACTTTACTTCCAATATTACCTCCACTCAAGATTCTTTTATCATAACCAAGCAATTCACCAAAATTTCCTTGAGACAAGTCAAGCTCATAATCGTCATGTATCAAAATAAAAACCCTATAAATTGCCATATTGAAATATATCGTGAAAATGTAACCACCGTTTTTGATTGTTGCGTCTACTTTACCGGTTTGTTGCTGAATATAATCGTTAATTCTTTTGTAATCATACATTCCATTCGGGAAAGTTAAGGTCTTCCACGCTTTTTCTGTTTTTTTCTTCCAACGAATTTTATTGTTGTCATAACGAGAATCGATGTTATTCCATGAGTAAGCCATTGTGATAAGTCTGTTTAGAGCAGCCTTATAATTTTCTGGCTGCAATTCGGTCGGCAAATCGATTGGAGGATAAAATTTCACTGTAAAATCGTGTGAAACATTCCGTTCTCCACCTCTTTCTTGTTTTGCAAGGCTCAAGTCAAGCAGTATGTCAAAGCTCATTGTTTTATATAATCAGAAATAACTTTTTTCTTTTGCTTTTTATTGATTGTGCCGAGTTCAACTAGTGAATCAAGCAGATATAATACCTGATTTTTAAGTTTCATCGAGTTGTTTCCTGTTTCTATTGATCCTAAACTTAAATTAAGTTGGTCGATCAATTTTTCAGCTTCATCATAGAAGCCACTTCCTTCGGTTTCCCAATCTTGTTCAGAAAAGTCATCTTCATCGTCAGAAAGTTCAAAAGCAGGTCTTCGGCTCATGACAGCTTTTTCCAAAGGGGATGGAGTAGTTTCTCTTTTTTTGTGTGGGGGAGTGGACTTCAGTCTATACTTCCCCGCCTGTAACTGTTTCTCAAAAGCTGTTTTTGTTACCCCTCTTTTCGCATAAATTCCATCTCTTACTTTTTTGATTTCCTCTATTGTATAACCATACAATGGAGATTTTTTACTATTTACTTTGTAATTGGGGTCATTTCCAGATTTCGTGATAATTTGATTGACTGTTTGTAATAGGATTGATTCATGGGGATATTCTGTTTTAACCGGTTCCAGCTTCCCCCACTCTTTACGTGTGGATTTTTTTCTTCCATCAGTGATTGGGGTGGTGGTGGAAAATCATCATCATCGTCATCAACAACTTCTTGATATGAGGGTGGTGGCGGTGGTGTTGGGGATGGTGCTGGTGTTGGTGCATCCGGTCTGAATTCATCACCAAAAGGGTAAGTTTCGTCAAATTCATCCATGTGTAATCAGGAAATTCCTGCTCCTCCTCTTCTTCTTCCACAGTGGTGTTCTTTTCATCAAGCCTTTCTGTAATTGGCCTAAAAAGTTCTTCTCCTGAAAGCTGACCAAACTCTTTGTTTATTTTATCCATTCTAAATTTTTGGTGAATTTCTTCGGTTTGTTTGTCAACCGCCGACTTTTCTTCAGCCAACTGACGCCATTTTTTCACTGACATATTTTCCAGCGTGAATATATAGAAACGAAAAAAAAAAATGAAGATTCCAAATTATGACCCAGGTTCTTCCAAGAGTGACTACAAGCAAGGTCACCCTTGTATGCCAGCAGATGTTTTTCGGATGTTAATTTGTGGGCCCAGTAATTCTGGTAAAACAACCATATTACTGCATATGCTTTTTGAGTTGTTAGAGTTTGATAAAATTTACCTCTTTTCAAAAAACCTGCACCAGAACAAATATCAGAAACTTTTGCAGGACTTTGCTGAAAAAATCAACCCCCAGGTTGGTTATGATGTTATTGAGGCTTACGGTGATGAAATCATTCCACTCGAAGAACTTCCGGCGGACAACCAAAAAATAGTTGTTTTTGATGATCTTGTTTGCGAAAGCAACCAAAACAGCATCATTAATTATTTTATCAACGGGCGTCACAGAAACTGCTGCGTTATTTACCTCACTCAAACTTTCTCCACGGTGCCGAAAAACATCCGTGATAACTGCAGCCATTTTTGTCTTTTCAGATTTCTTCCAAAAGAAAACAAACGAATTGCAGACGAGATAGGTGTGGATCATAACGCTTTGGACCGCGCCACCGATAAAAAATACTCTTTCTTTTACTATGACAAACCCCAAAAATTAATTTAAAAAAATTTTGATGAAGATATATAATGGGGTATATTAACAGTCAAATAGGTGGAACTAGCCAAACTACGACGAGTGAAGGTGGAAAAGTGGGTCCTCCTGGCCCAGGTGGTCCTCCTGGCCCTGAGGGTCCTCCTGGCCCGAAGGGTGATAAAGGTCCAGCAGGACCACAAGGTCCAAATGGTCCAAGAGGTGAAAAAGGGTCCGCTGGACCACAAGGTCAGGAGGGGGCACAAGGACCACGGGGTTTAAAAGGTGATAAAGGTGATAAAGGTGAAAAAGGTGAAAGAGGTGAAAAAGGTGATCGTGGACCTCAGGGTGGTGCCAGCGGTTCTGCTAATATTGACATGCAAAATAAGTACGATATTTTGCGTTTAAAAAGCAACCCTTATCCTGTCCACGGTGATCTGACAAAGGTAATAAACTATCAGGACACGAGAAATATCTTTCTTTCAAAAAAGGAAGGCGGAAAAATGGAAGCAAGCATTGATATGAACAATAATACAATCTACAACGTAAAAGACCTAGTACAGGCAGACCAAGCAACAAACAAAAAGTATGTCGATAATCAGCTTGTAAAAAAAATGGATTTAAGGAGCTGATATTGATATGAAAAAAAAATCGATTATCAATCTTAATCTTCCTTCAAACCAAAGAGACGCCGCATGTGTCGAGTTTGTTAACTACAGAATTGATGATATGACACAAAAAAAGTTTCTCAAAGTTGATGGAAGTAACAATATGACTGGAAACTTGAATTTAAATAACAATAACATTGTTAACTTACAAACCGATTACAAAGATTCGAAATCCACAGTTAATGATGATTTTATGCAAAATGAAATAACAACTATGAGAGATCTTATCACTCGAAAAATTCATGAATCTCAGATCATTAACTCGGGACAAAAAAGGGACGCCTTCAGATACTTGATGGAAGACACTGATGAATCTTCGAGTGAAAACAATATCGAGGTTTTGGGCATTAACGATTTTCCCAATTCTCCACATCAAATTAATAAAAAAGCTTACCAACTTAAACTCTTGTTTGAAAAAGGCTCACCCAACCAGTACCGGTCACGCCTCGGTTTTAACCTATATAAACTTCCGATTGGTTACTATACTACGGTCGTTGAATGGTTTCCTCCAGAAATGAGTGAGATAAGTGTTACACCACAAGGCACTACGATTTCAATTTCTAATTATGCAACAAAAACATTCGAAAAGTACACCAAAACAGTTATCAATTTTCACAGATGGGGTAGCTCACCTCCACAATTCCTATATCTCGATCTGCACGGTACAGTCAGTAATCCATCATTTTTAACAATTGGTCATCTAATTGTTTATGGACAAATGGACAAATGGTAATGCAAACAGATTTGTCTTTAAACGGACATAATTTGAGTGGTTCCGTTCATTACATACATGGATTATTAGATACAACACAGGGTAAAAAAAAAATTCGTTAAATGGTTGTAGTCAAATAATAATGAATCGGGGTGATATAATTAACAATTATTCTACGAGGGCGCGTTGGATATCGCATGATAGATAACCAACGAGGCGCGTAGCGCCGAGTTGGTTATAATCATTTGATATCCAGCAAGCCCGAGTAGAATAATTGTTTTATTAAAAACTTAACCACTATTAAAAAAAAAGTCAAGAAAGAACGGGAAAAATGAGAAAAGAAATTTAAACGGAACAAGAATCGCTCACATGACTGAACGAAAAAGGCGCGAAAACCTTGCGAAGTGTTGCAGCGTTTCACTGCAAAGCTGAATGAATCAATGAAAACTGCTCGAAAGTGAACAAAGTAGCACAAGTTTTGGAAAGAAATCTTCTAATTATTGGCTTTGAAATATGGTACATGTTTGATTTTTCCTGAAACATTGTTGCTATCATCGTTCAAAGCGGATTGAAGCTGTACAATTTCACCATATTAGCTGCTGGAGTTGAAACTGAACAAGTTTGTAATCTGTTCGCACAACGGAGCCATCATGTGCGTGTTTCATCGAACTGAAGACAGAACAAATTTGAACTTGAAGAGGTAATTTCCATGCAGCTCAGAAGCAAGATTACTGTAGTGAGGAACTTTAGAAGTCACCACCATAGCTTGTTAAATGCAAAGCCGGTGTGCAAAATGCAGTTGTTCTCGGTTTAGAGGTTGCGAACGGAATGGTAAGCTTAAAAACAACATTCAAACAACTGGAAAAGCGATTCAACTCTGTTTACATGGCATCCGATTTCTATCTGAGCATTTGGACCTGTTGGAACACAGAGCTACAACGAGTGCAGGTAAACCAGTGTCAATTTTGCGTGTTAAAGGCGAAAAAAATCTCGCCCTTCCTTCCTTCTTGGGGGTTTGCCGCTGTATTTTTTAGTACTTGTTTAGACTGCTTCATGATTTTCGCACCGACTCGCCATGAATGTGTGACAGTTTTTATTAAATGCTCCTGCCCCATTTCACTGTGTTTTATTTTATGTCTTGTCTTGATATTTTGAAGTGGAAAGCTTTCCTCATAAAACCTACCGTGTTCAATTTCAATGATCGACGTGACGATCGATGAAAGAAATTAAGCTTAATTGTAAACACGACGCTTAATGCTTAAATTTCTATTTCTGCACAGTTTCTTCAAATAATTTTGACTTGTGTTAGACGACGCTGGTGGTGATGCTTTTTGGTGACGATGGTGGAATTTCTGCTTAATTTAAATTCGCTGCCAAGTGATTTTTCTCGTCCATTTTTCTCGTCGGGTTGCTAGCGAGGAAAAAACTTTCAGCTCACTCTGTTGTTGAGTGTTCATTGACCCTTTTTTGTCGCAGCAGGTATATGAGCTGATAGCCTAGCTCTTTTCAGCCAATCAAAATGCTAGAAATCCAATATACCTAGTCCAGTTTTTAATAATAAAAAATATAAAAATAATGTATACAAACTATCAACTTAGATATACACCTATTTCTATTTCAATAACCTTTTTTTCAACAATAGGTAAAATTGATATAGGTTCAGATGGCTTAAAAATTACTCCTGTAAAGAAAGTTTATCGTTCAACTGGTACATCTAGAGTACAGACAATAAATCTTAATCTTAAATTTGATTATTGTTGTTCACTGTATATTGAAATGTCTTCATCAGGAATAAATGAACTCCTTCTAATGTTACTTGAATATATAGCACCATAAATATTTTTCATTTATAATATAATAATGCAGGATATTTTCGAATTCAACCATATCGACCAAACGCTTTCTAAAGAGAAAATTAAAATTCTGAAAGATTTATATGCTTATTACCACAAGAAACATTATGGCTATGAAAAGTTGCACCGCGGTTTTCGAAGAAAAAATTTTGTTTGTAATCTTTCAGCTGGCAAGTTAATTATTAGTGCCGCAGTTGCCGGAGGAATTACATTGAACCCCACTGTCATTGCAACTTTAACTGGTGTTGGTCTTACTTTGAAAGCAGTGGCAAGCCTTAAGAAATACGATAAGAAAACAGAACAAGCAAATTTTGCCCGTATCGAATACCAAAAAATTCTTGATGAGATTCGTTTTTACCTTAGAGGCGAAGCTTTCGACGAGAAGGTCTTTCTTGATAGATTGAAAATGATAGATAATTTCGTCACTGATCATTGTATGGAAATTCCGCTATCTGTTCAAAGAAAGTATGAAAAAAATTCACTCAATTATAGATTTTCAAAGTAATTATATATCTTTCGAAATGATTGCAACTCTGCAAGCTATTTGCTATCACCTTGTTGAGCTTCTCACGCCCCCCGAAATTTTGCAAATAAGATTTATTACTCGTGAATGTGTTTCAAAAATATTGTTACCAACTCGTGACAAAGATGGTTATCCCATTTCAGGACAAGATGTGGTTCCATAATACGATTTTTTCTAATAAAGTTGAAAAATAAAACTTTTTTTTCTTATAAACAACGAAAAATGCGTAATAGTCACGCGTGACCTTATGTGACAAGAGGCGTGACATTGCGTGACTGGGTTACGTGACAGTCACGCGTGACATTGTGTGACAGGTCACATAAAAGAGCAAAAACCCTTGTCGGGGGGTGCTCGTGGCTGTTCTTGCCTAGCCTCGGCTAGGACTTTCACCTCACCGAAGTGAGGATTTAACCGCTGACAAGGCGGTTGTTATTCCACATTTTACCTCTGGGAGCGAGGTTGAAATCCCGAGGGATTTCTGAGCACCCCCCTGTCACCAGTAGGGCCGAGGCGGGCTCACCCGAGGGTACTCTCCCACTGGAAGGAGTTCCCCTATACCTCGTAATTCACCGCATGCAAGCCCTCAAACAGGGTTCAGATGGTGGCCAACCATCACCCCCCTAAGGCTTTACCAATGAGTGAGCTAATAAATATTGATCACTTTCAATATATATTAAACACGCTTTTCTTCTTCTATTCCTTATGGTACCCTTTTTCTGTCCTTCACCTAAATGACGCAATAATTGAATATTTACGCATGCGCTTCACAAAATTTCACCTCGAGCAGAAAAGTACACGCTATTAAACAAATGTATCTTCAACACATCTTACTATGGATGTCTGTACAGATCAACAAGCGATCTCACAAGACTGGCCAACAGAGAATGTATTTATAGTTCAACAAGAAATCTCAGAAGAATGGCCAACTAAAAAAAGTTTTAAAAGAAAAGAAATTTTAAAATGGAGAAATATTTCAGACGATGTATACAAAATTAAAAAGGTTTCACACCGGGAAAGTAAATATGGGATTTCAGCCATTTTAACTTTAAAAACAAAATGTGGAGATGAACTTCTTGTATGGGCTCCTAAACGTCTTGCTGAAGATCCTGAAGATGAATCTTATCAATTTGTTTATAAAATAGGTCTCAAAACGTCTACTGACGGTAATGAATATTTTGAGTATGAATTAATGTAATCTGTCTGTGAATATTAATTTGTTTTTTCAAGCTTGAGTTGTTAAGGGGGTCTCCCTTCAATGTTTGTACAAGAATATAAATTACGTCATTGTCTGTGAGTTTCGCCAGACCGCGAAGTCATGCGCCGTAAACACAACTTAATGGCTGTGGTCCTCTTCCCATATATCAGTACAATAATTAACTAGAGTTATATCCAAGATCGGGACATAGACAGTTATTTCATGAAAGATTTCTTCTTGTTTATAACAAGGGTAACAACACCCTCCACAACAACAATGCATATAGGCAACACACACCAGAATATGGACAAGCCGCTGCCTTTCAGGACAGAAAGGTTGTATTAAAAGCTCGTCGTGAACCAAGTTCCAACCCAAAGCCTCTCGCTCTTTCAGTTTTATGGCGAGGTAATGTTTGTAAATTATCTCACATAACTCTGGTGGTAGGTTTTGTATTGCTTCGGTAATCTGACAGTTGTTGAATCCGGCAGCCATCAAATTTGACTCACAAATATCTAATCGATTATAAATAATTTTTTTTGTGTGTGTGTATTCGGTTATGTTTTCGTTTTAATCTTTTCTTCTTTTTTTATGCTGGGTGGTTTATTTCAGGTAAGTAGTATATCGTGGATTTAACAAATACTACCTTGTTCTCAGCGGTTTATTTTCGAATTTTAAAACTCCCACCATAATTAACAAGCGACAAAAGGAGTTTGTTTATTATGGTGGCGGTTTTAAAATTCGAAAATAAACCGCTGAGAATAAGGTGGTATTTGTTAAATCCACGATATACTACTACCTTATTGGTTAGTACATCCTATACAGCTAAACCTCTTTTCTCAGGGCCCTTTTTACCACTGATCAGACAAAAGCTTAATTCAAGCTCAATCCTGTATGATCGCTTCCACTTAAAATAGCTCATGCAAAATTTCTTTTCTATTCTCTTTTTGGCTTGATGAGAACGTAAGAAAAAAGAGACCGCAATGAACACAAAACCTTTCAAGAAAAAACTCTTGAAAACAAGTCAGCAACTTACCTAAAAAGAAAACCATGAAAATTAACAGAGGAAAATTGGAATACTGCAACCAGGAATTCGCCCAACTTTTTACAGTACTGCAGGACAACTGCCAATAAATAGTTGTATTGAAAACATGAAATGATTACATATACAAACTGCAGATGAAATAAGAAGTAATGATGACCATCGCAGTACGAACTCAAAAATGACAGTCTCCCAGTAGCTTGATAGCTCAGTTGGTACAAGCTATCGCAGGGTCATGAGTTCGAATCCCGTTGAAGCCTGAATTTTTTACTGGTTCTTCTGTCAACGTCAAAGGCCCATGAGTAATCAACGCGGTCATCCTATGTTCAGCCCAATGTCATGCCAATGTAGTGTGCGGAACTGTACAGAAAAGTGTCAGACAGCGGTTGCGCTTTATACATCCATTTACTGGCATGGTTGCTGGGATTACTGGATCGGGCAAGACGATCAGGACCTTAAAAGGCAATCCACCTCCTACCTCCAGAGAGGGCTGTTTGGTGCTATTCAGATTGCTGGCAGCGGTAACAAACATCGAATTTGTCAAGGGTATTCCTTGTGACCTAGAAAACGAGTCCTTTTTTACGTCAACAAACGCCACTTCATGGTGATCGACGGCCAGATGGACGACAACCTAAGCAGTCGAAGCATCAGTCTTAATAGTCATTACTTGGTCCTTTTTTTAAAATCCACGAAATAACTCGAGATAAACTGCAAATTCTAACGATGGCTAAAGCAAATGCATCCTGATTTACCAAGCGATACACGAAGGCCTTGCGCAGACACTGGGTATCTTGTGGCTATTGGGCCACATAAAACTGGTCCAATTTAAGGGGGTCTTTACACGAAAAAAATGACTAGGCGGGCATTTGTTCGGGCTGATAAAGTGGACCGTGTTAATTGGGTGGCCGCCAGTACGACACAGTCGAAACCGCCGTACTACCACTCCGTGAATATGGCTACTTTATTTGACCCTAACAAATGCCAGCTTATGTCATTTCATGTGAAAACCTCTTAAATCTGTTAATCCCCTTAAATAAGGGCAGATTTTGCTGCCTCCCTTTTGGCCGGACTAATGAGGTTCCAAAGAACAAACACACAAACATACGAGCACATATCACGACGTGCGTTAGCTTTAAACTGTTTGGGGGGTTCCTTTACAGTTAAGTCAGCGCTGTTTACATCCCCACGTAAAGACAAAAACTGGCTCCTAACTCAAGGTTATTTTTTTAATATAAAAATCATTTAATTTACAGCCAATGATGACTTTTGCAAATTTACAATTACTTACAATACCGGCCAGAAGTCGTTAGGAAACTTAAGCAAGTGACGAGGGCGAAAACAAATTTATCACGCGGTCAAACACTTGCATTGCGGAGCCCAAATTTACGGTAACCCGGTAATTACACTAAGGGATCTTACTATTTTGGCCCAACAAATGCCCGTTCAGTAATTTTCCTATGTGAAGAACCCTTTATTCCGCCACCCGTAAAGCATGGAGAGGGAGTTTTTGACTAAGTGTCCCAACACTTCTGGACGTGGCTATATTTAACAATCGCACACACAATTTAAATAATAAAAGCATTCAATAATGAAACACAAACAGCGGTAATAAACATTATAAACTTACGCATTTTTATATAAACTTGACGTTTCGTATGCTAGTCAACATACATTTTCAAAAGTGACCGTTACAATTTTGACAAAAAGAAAGCATCAGTTTCTCACTGCTGACGTTGACATTAACAGCTGGCTTCAGTTCTTGGATTAACAATGTTTTTTTGATTTTGCAGTGGTAATCAGTTTTGCCCGACGCCAAAATGTCAAAATGATCCCACTTGATGTTGTGTCCGGTGGTTTTGACATGGTCTGCAATGGCAGACGTGTGGTCATTTTTAACGAGGGCCTTGAAGTGTTCAGTTGTTCTATCATGAAGTCGTCGTTTTGTTTTACCGATGTAGAAATCATTGCAATCCCAGCAACATCTTCATGTGTCCCTTTCAAGAAAAATGGGTCATGAGCGGTCAAGTTTGTCCTTCATTTTGGTACAGGTACGTTGATGACACTTTCACCATGGTTGAAAACAAAGACACTACTAATGGGTTCTTGTAGTATTTAAACAGTCGTCACAACAGTTTCAAATTTACCATTGAATTTGAACAGGACAATGAGATTCCATTTTTAGAAATCCTTGTGAAACGCTGCCCGAACAACACTTTCGTGACATCCATCTACCGGAAGAAGACATTCACTGGCCTTTACACCAAATCGGATTCGTTTACTCCGCGCAAGTACAAAATAAATCTCATACGCACTCTCACTTATCGTTGCTTCCGAATTTGCTCCTCTGCTTCCTTACTGCAATCTGCTCTTGGCGACTTGGAAAGCTTTTGCTACAAAATGGTTCCCCCAAGGGATAATCACCTACAACGTTAACGATGTTCTAAACAGGAACAGAAACAAGCCAAGAAGCCCTGTCTCCACGGTTCCTAAGAAAGATATCATTATTCTTTTACCTTACTTAGGTCTGCAGAGCAACCAAATCTGTCAACGCCTGAAATCATGTGTATACAATTTCTACTCTTTTGTCAACCTCAAGATAATTTTTCAAAATAATTGCCGCATCAAATCTTTCTTTCCATACAAGGACCGCTTGAATCGTTCTCAAAAATCTCAAGTAATTTACAAAGCCAGTTGCTGGGATTGCAATGATTTCTACATCGGTAAAACAAAACTGAAACGACGACTTCATGATAGAAAAACTGAACACTTCAAGTTTCTCGTTAAAAATGACCACACGTCTCGTCTACCATTGCAGACCATGTCAAAACCACTGGACACAGCATCAAGTGGGATCATTTTGACATTTTTAGCGTCGGGCAAAACTGATTACCACTGTAAAACCAAAGAAACATTGTTAATCCAAGAACTGAAACCAGCTTTTAATGTCAACGTCAGCAGTGAGAAACTGATACTTTATTAAATTAGCTGTAGCTTTTTACAGATTCACTGTTAGGATTGTTTCTTAATCTTGTTTCCAGACCCCTTATCACTATTGTAGAAAAGGTTTGTCAAAATTGTAACGGTCACTTTTGAAAATGTATGTTGACTAGCATACGAAACGTCAAGTTTATATAAAAATGCGTAAGTTTATAATGTTTATTACCGCTGTTTGTGTTTTATTTTTGATCAAGCTACGATGGCCCAGGAACAAAAGAATTCAATGCTCTACAACGTAGGACCCTACACCGTCTTCCAGAAAGATCCTCACAAAAGTGAACAATATAATTACTTGGATCGTCGGTATCAAAACAAATAGATTAAACGCCTTGAAAACATGCGGCCATAACAATGTTTAACAACGATGAAAAATCACTAGTAAATAAACACCTTGATCTTCTGCAACTCCCTTACACAATTTCAACGACAAAATGACTTGTGCATTTAAACAAACGCGAAAACAAGACTTGCTGAATGTCCGTTGTAGCCTTAAAAAAACGTTTAAATAGCTCTTGGTATCACTACTCGTTTAAACTGTGCTGTGTGTGCACTTGAATAATATAACGCCATAATAAAAACAAGGAAAAAAAACTTGCCGCTGAAAACAAGGCGAGATTAAATAAAAAGCTAAATTCGCATAAGTAGTACTTTAAATGGCATTTAATCCTTTAGAACTCAGTATACCGGTGCTCCCGAAGTTACTTTTGATTTGTCACTAGTTTGTAAGCCAGCCTCTGTTTTTGTATTCCAGATATATGGGAGATGACTGGATTATGACAAAAGCCGCCCTCTTTGGGGCCTTACTTTTATGCTTCCGTACGCTTTCAACTGTTTTATGTCAACACCGCAGACAATGTCAGAGCGCTCTTATAAGTATTTAAAACTACGTAGTAGAATACGGGTGGCATCAGTCATCTGAGATGGTAGCAATCACGTGCTCAAGCTTAGAAGCCAATGACGACAGTTCGGCCTCTTCAAGGGCTTCTTGTAGCTAAAAAAAAAAACCAACAACAGCAAAGGAAAGGACATCAATAACACGAATTCCTTTTATCACCACATCCGAAATAATAATGTATGTTGTATGACCACATACGTTACTTAAGGGCTTCTTTAGTAATGCGTTACATCACACCAACATATGATGCCGTAAAAATTCCGATAATAAGCCCTGGGCTTACATTTGTCCGAAAACCTTTTTTAGGTTGGAGGGGTGGGGGGGGGGGTAATATTTGAGGGAGTTTTGCGTTTGAAAAATGGTTCGGCTTATATTTGTAAGGAGATTTTGCGTTTGAAAATGAGGAAATTTGCATTTGGAAATGCTGTGTCCGAAGGTGGAGGAATTGAACTTCCTTGCAGTTACTACCTGCATGCTCCTAAAAATACAAGCTCAGTATAAGGAATGCAATACGACAAAAACAATGATCCTTCGATCGAACGTTTAAGTTATCTCGTTTCATACAGTGTAATTTGCTTGTTTGTTTTTGTATTTCACCCTGTTGTGGTCAATAACCCAGTTGTTGTACGTACAGTATTCAGATTGCTATTTACGTAAGTGGGGGCCTTACAATCGGAGGATATTACAGCGTAATCGTTATTTGGATGTGAACTTAATATAAGTCCATGGGCTTGAATTCGAGGGGGGGGGTATTATCGGAGGGATTTTTGCGAATGAGATTTCGGGGGCTTATATCCGGGAGGGGGTTATTATCAGAATTTTAAGGTATTTTTCTTTTGTCGTCTCTATTTTTCAAATGGCTTGTTTAGTAATTCGTTAAACCATATAATTTCGGCGGCTCCCTTTCCCGAAGGACCAGTTCAATAAAGCGTTACATAACATTAAAAACATCACACCATCACATGATATTCGGGCGGCACTCTATTCAGTCGACCATTTTAGTAATGCCAAGCCACTTCTGCTAACAACTGTCGCTAGTAAGATGCCAACATCGTACAAATCTGATCAATTAATAATGGTTTTAATCTGATGTTAATCAAGTAATCTTCCGTAACCTGTTGTACAAACTGACGACTAAAAATTGGAACATCACTTTTAGAACATGTTTTAAGATCCTAAAAAATCACAAGTTGTGCATAAGCGATTTACGTGAAAGAACTCCTGCGATACAGAAGGAGGGAGCCGGTTGTCACGAAATACCAGGGAACTTAAAGCTGCGGCTACACGAGCGATTTTTTGCTTGCGATGGTGATCCGATTTTTTGGAAAATTGTCGCGTCGCCAGCGCGCGGTGAAAATTGCATGTGTAGCCACCCTCGCACTGGTGATGCGACAGATGAAAAAATCGCAGAAAAGAATCGCTAGAAATTCAGTGAGTTGAATTTAATTTTTGGGACAAAATCACGGTCTTTGTCAGAGGGTGGCTACACTTGCGATTTTCGCAGCGCGCTGGCGACGCGACAATTTAAAAAAATCGCGTCACCATCGCAAGCAAAAAATCGCTCGTGTAGCCGCGGCTTAAGCAAACGCGACGGCAACGCCAAGGAAAACGTGACTTAAACAACGACTTCCCAGACTTTTAAACTTCTTCGCGATTATTCCAATTCATTTAATCTGTCCAGTGTAGCGGGACTATCCAGGAGCTGAATTTGGAAGGACGGCGTTACAGTTCTGGGAGAAAAACGAAAATTCACCGCCGCGTGTTCGCGTTCTACGCAGATCTTTTAATTTGGTCGCCGTCGCCGTCCCAGCGTCCCCCCTCCCATATCCCTCCCACCCCCCCCCCCCCACCCATTCGGTCCCACGCTGTCAATGGGTTGGTTCACCAGGGTGTGTCAGGTTATACCACACATGCTGTTAGTTTGTTTGCTCACCTGGTCCTGATATCTCTTGACGTAATCATACAGCTCCTGAAGGGCACGGTCAGCATTAAACTCGTGCCCATGCTCCTGAAGAAAAAGGGGAAAAGAACGATGCAAGTTACTGCTCCCACATATGTCCAAGAGCCAGCAATTTTGTGTTAAAATCGTCTAACACACTTACCAAGGACAGATCAGCAAAAAACTTTGATAATTCTTGCGGTGTGGGTGCAGGAGACGCTTGTAAATCAGCATAAAACCTAACAAAGATACAAACACAGCAAGGCAATGCTAATTCTGCACTATACACTAGTTATCTACTTTTGTCGGGGGTTGGTATAACAAACCAGAAGATAAATGACAACAAAACCTCAACAACACGTCTAGAAGTAAAATACCAAGCCCGTTTTGTGATCGAGGCTTGATTGCTGTCGGAAAACGGACATCTCAACGTCTATCCTCCACAATATCCGGTGTAACGTTTGGTGTCTTTGGTTTCATTTCAAGCAGAGTTTTAAATCTGACTTCTTAATGGGGGGAAAGTGGGGGGCTCATTATAAAATGTGATTTTCAAGGAGGGAGAGGACTTAATATAGCTTTCTTGCTGTTTGTGTGCAGAACGAGTAAACCTTGAACTAAGCGATATCGCTGACAGGTTTCACTGCATACAATAAATGAACTTACTTCTCAACTTCTTGGCGGTATCCTGGAATTTCTCTGGCGTAAAGCAGTTTATTCGAGGGCGAATCCTGAGTACATAACGTAAATGTATGTATTGATTAAAAGAAAAAAATTCCTCAGTGAAGACTGAATCTCTGTTAAAAAGGCCAGGTATCTTACCTTACCAAGAACATGTTCAGAAACAGAACAGGAATCCATGAACAGCTTAAAAGAAAAAAAATTGTGAACAAGTAATATCATTTTCCACATTCTAATTTTATAAAGTGAATGTCTACTGCGATAACGCTCACGGGAGGACCTAGCGGCATACAACACTGACCTGTGCCACAACAGACAAGCAGGAATCAACAATAGCGGACTTGCAAACGTCAAAAATGAAGTTGGGATTCTTTATTATGTTAATCCAGAACCTCAGTGGCAAACTGAAAAATAAGGAAATGCAAATGTAAGGTTTGGTACCAAACGAAGAGCTGAATCAAAACTACAACGTTGGTTATCGAATTGTAGCCTAGAATTTCTTCCGTTTTTGGACGAATCGAAAATGACAAAAAAGACCAGTCGACAGCTTTTTGAGCACCAAAGCGAAGATGTCAAGCGGATTGTCAAATAACAAATGAGGCATAAACAATTTTTACCGGCTTTATAGAAACCTTCAGTTCTACTACATCGCTTAAAACTGATTGTTGCTCATCTATCACTTCTCTTGTGTCGGACACAACGGAAGAATTTGAAACGTCGCACAGATTTTCTCAAATTGGAAACGATTTCTATCCTGTCCGTCCAAAGTCAAAGACACTTCATGATTTCTGTGCACTGGAAATGCCATTTTTAACAAAACTGGCTTTCATTGAATGTGCTTTCTGGGCTTTTTAAAGTGATACTAAGGAAGTGTCCGGATAATGTTTTTGATCATGTAGTTACCTGTTGTTTTTCCAGGTATGGAGAACTTCAGGATCCGATAAGTTCAACTCCCTCGCTTGTGTATCAAGAAGATCAAACAAAAACTTGACAGCTGGAGGCAAGCTGGAGCCTCGACGATATCTCATGAAAACAGTGTGAAACAGACGGTCTACAAACTGCTGGAGAGTTCCCTGCAAGTTACCACAGTGCAAGTTAACAAGCAAATACTCGCTGAATTCGCCTTTTAAAAACCTAACGATACAACCTTGTCCAACCTAACCTTACAAGCTCTCTAAGCTGTCCTACAGTGAACCAACCCTGTCAGGGTTACATTTTTGAGGTTCCTTTTTGCATGATAGACACTTCTAAGCAACTTATTCGTAGTCTTCTACACGTCTCTAAAGCGGCAAAACTCATTATAGTCGAGCCAGGTCAAGCGTCCCCCATAGAATGAAAATTTGAAGTTATTATAGCAATATTGAGTTCATCATTTGTTTCAATAATCCACTTTTCAAACGAAGAATGAAATATTCAAAATGAAACTCAATCCGTTAGCCGAATATTGATTCAGAATCAGAACACGGAAAAACCTTGGAGCATTTTGATGGCACTGAAAGCAGGTGATTGCGTTAGGAAAGCAGAAGTAAAAATTACACAAATCCAACGTGCCTGTCGTATGAATTAATCGAATCAAAAATCGGGTATGGAGCAAGTTTCACATTGAATATTTCATTCTTCAATTGAAAAGCAGATTAGTGAAACAAATAATGAAACAATATTGCAATAATAACTTCAAATTTTCATTATATGGGGGTATGCTTGACCCGACTCGACTGTAAAGAGGACAAAACTGCTTTAATTTAAGGAAACATATTCTTTTGTAACTTGATACCAGGATCATTCGAGATCATACCGACAGTAAGCTCAGAGTCCACTGGTGGTGCGAACTTCCAGACTTTCTAAGGACATCTTAGAAAGAATCGGAAGATAGGCTTCTTCTAAATTTATCCACTAAAACCCACCTTAGCTTTTAAGAGTCGAGTCAAATAAATCTCTGAAAGAAATTTACTGTTGCGGTCATCTTCAGCCCTATCAGAAGGGTAATCCATTTGTTTAACCTAGAATTGCAAGAAGAATAGCAGTCATTGCCGACTCATCATTGTCGTCATTTTCAAACAGTACAATGGCAGATGATCAAAACAGTGAAATGGATTGTTTAAAATGACCACAGAGTGTAACATATAACGACCCTCACCAGATGCCACAGCCTTCCACCCTCATCTGGTCCGTCTGTGCTTACAACTGCCAACGGACTATAGCTTGCCCCAGGACTAAACCCGACACGCATCATGTTCTTTTTGTTTAATTCTAGAAAGGAAAAAACATACAGACAATTCTACCAACTTGGCTAACATGTACTCCGAAGGGCAAGTTGAAGTTATAAAAGTTTTTCATATCAGAGATCTCCTCCGTGGCAAACGACTCCTCACTGATTTGCTACACTCAGAACTTAAATTTATGGTCTCACCGGAGTCTGTGGAGCTGTAAAAGTATCTTTGTCCTGTGACGAGCCTCAGCGAAGCATTATTTGTCACCTATAAAAGCCAACGAGATGTCTTCAAATAATTTCTTCAGTAAAGATAATAGCGTCCTCCCACCCTTCCCCTCCACAGCTCGCTGTTGTCAGAATTCTGGATCACATTCTAAAAGTACCGATAATATACATTTGGCCAAGCCTAAAAGCGAAGCCCACATTTTTTTTCGCTGGTACTTATCAATTTTTGAAAACACTCTCATCGAAGTGGTAAAATGTGTTCGGGCCGCCGCAAAAACTATCGTTGTGGATAGGAAAAACAAAATGCACTAGCCCTGCTATATTTGGCGTGGGGACCGCTGCCAAATGCTGCAAACTCAAGCGATGTGCCGACCGAGTTCACAGCAGAACACAACAAAAATGAAGTCATCAAAGGCAAATTTCGCAACTTGAACCTTTCGCCTTTCACCAAAAAGACCCATGAGTATTGTTTTGAACTTTTTCTTCCCATTTATAGATATTAAATATTTTTTCGCAAGTTTAAAACTTCAACACTGTCGAACAATCCTTTTTCTAAACAAGCTTAAGCTTTTAAAGAAACCTCTTTTTCAAAATCGACGGTTGGTCATGCGATTTCCTGGCAAGAAAAACGCCGGTTGCCCAAAAGCACGGTGCGATTTCCCGCCAAGAAAAGTTGGCATTCTCCACCCCCCATCCGGTTGCCTTGGGACTCCCCTCCCTCCTCCCCCAGAGTCTGTACGGCTGGGCGTACGCTGATGTCAGAACCAAAATTTCTCGGATCGATAGGTTGCCTAATTTCCTTACCCACGGTGCTCCACTCTGAGGCCTTCGGCCGCAAAGGAGCTCCGCTATCAATATTAAAAGTAGGAACTGTTTGTTCATTATCGGTCGCATACCAACCGAAAGTAAGTACATTTTTTCAGAGATTATTATTATTAGTTTTTGACGTCAACTAACGACCTCACGGTTACAAAACTCTACAGTGCTTTCGCATGACAGCGAGTCTACTGCCTTGGACTGGTCTTCGTTGCCATAGATTTTACTAGTAAAATGCCTTTACTTTGAAGAATTACTCAGGTAACGTCCAGAACAGTTAATTCACGTTTTGTTTTGGAAGGTAGCGGTTGTTCCCTTGCACAACAGCAGTGATGGACTAGGCCTCCGTAATCCACGCAATTTATTGACTTTCAGAACAACCACAACAAAGTTTGAAAAGACGGGAAATGTGGCGAAGCTGAATGACATGCCACTCGTAAGAGTGACACTAAAAATACAAACGCATGTAATAGCGTCAGTTACATTAAACAACCGTTTGATAAAGGTTTAGTATGAATTTAGTATAGCGCAGTTTGGCCTCAGCCGTTCGGTTAGAATTTGTGTTTAAGCAAAGACTTTACAAATTAGTTTGAGTCCAACCAATTTATAAGAATGACTTAATTTTAAATTGGCCGCCATCTTAAATTGGGTTTAAAAAATAATCGCTCGGAGCAATTGCCATTTAAATATCTCATACAAGGACGTGATATATTGATGTAAAGTGAAAAAATCAATAATTAAAATTCAGAGGGTACGGACACATCATTCCTGGGTGCAGCTATCTGTATTCTTACCTGATAGTGATTGAGTGTATTTATCTTTCTCCACTCTCCTTCAGTTAATGATTGAGAATCATCATCTCGTAGCGACAGAACTCTTCCAGAACTTTGCTCCCATTCTGCGGATAAAATGAAAACGTTTTAAGAATACAAGTCACGTTAGCAATTCTTAAAAAGACGATGTTGCTAGTGACCAACTGTCATCGAGTTAATAAAAATTCTTTACAGTGATTTAGCATTCACACACGATCAGTGTTAGTGGTTTAGGTCAACATTAGGCCCCAGAAAAAAGAATCCAACATTTCCATCCAACAACGTCGGTGTTGAATGAGGTACAAAAGTGTTGTACGAGCTTGAGTGCTATCAAACATTCGATCCAACGCCATCCCATTTCTCTTCTGTGCTCAAGTGTGACAAACATTGTTGAATTCGTTAGGCTGGCACGTGTAACAAAAACACAAGCACGTCCACGAAACAATTTACAAAATTAACCAACGTTTGACATACAGCTATTCAAGAGGATGGATGGCCAAGTGCTAAATGATGTTAAATCGACACTGTCTTGTATTCAGGCGCCTACGAAAGAAATACGCGTAAGGGAACTTGGGAAGGCTTCACGTTAACAAAAAAAGGCCATGCGAAGGGCCCGCGGTTCCTTGCGCGCTTCGTTCCCAAGCTTCCCTTCGATCCGCTGAAATCTTTCAAAACACGCCTTGGAACGAGGCAGGAATCCAAATGTTTGAATTGTTTGTCCACATCGTTCAACATTTTACAACAAAGTTCATGCAACAGTATTGGACGTTGTTGTTTGTACGGGTCCCACACCATCCTGTACCATCTGTTCAATAAACAACGACCTTTCAGCTCAGATCAAACATTCAGTTGAAGCTGTTAAACATTTGATTTCTTCAGTTTATTTTGGTCATTTGCAAGATAAGAAACCCGACGCCGTTTTTACAGAAGTACTTAAATTTGAATTAGACCAAGAAAATTGAGTTTCACGTTCGGGAAAATGAGAAAAATTAAATCCTGACACCTGCTACGGTAATATAAACTGATCTTTTTTCGATAGAAAAATAAAGTACACAGAAAAACCGGGCTAAAACCGCTGAAATAGTACCAATATGGACATGGCAATTGAACTTTCTCACCGAGTTGGAGATCATCTCTGTCAGGCCGTCTTGAATAAGGAGAGTTCTGCAACGGATTGGCTTTCATCAATACACTGTTTAAATGGGTATGTACTTATTGTAAAAGACACCCTAGAATGTTACTGGGCTTAGGTTTCGTGATAAATCAAACTTGTCCGACGTTAGTAGAAAGACGCCACAGCATTTAAAAGGGATATCAATGTTCCATTGGTACGAATACAACTGATATCATTTCAGTAAATATTTTTCAGAAATAAAGAAAGAAGAAAAAACATACTGTAACTTTTTTCTTGGCAGCTGCTAAGACATGATACAATCATGTGCGGGACGTTTGATTGGTATCACAAGATAGTGAGCTGGCACAAACCCAGCAATATGTTGATAACGGGGGATTCACAAGGAACTATGGTGGCTACAAACCTTAAATATCACATCTAAAATCTTGTCCTTGGCTTGAGTGATTGTGTCACAATCTAGCAACACAACAGCTACAGCAGTATTGCTTTCATAGCTGACAGTAACATTCAAGGTCTGAAAGCAAATGCAGGCACACATTAAAATGATGATGGACACCAAATTGAACACAGTAGAACTGAACATGAACTTGGAATCCAAGAAACATGTTCATACTGAAGACGATGGAAATTTGCTGTAAATGTTCCGAAATTAAACATCGGTCATGACAGCAGTGCATTACCTTGAACTCAACAGCCTGCCTAAGGAGTTTGTCTTCACTGAGTGAGTACCTCGCCTCTCCAGTAACTGCATCTACGGGCCCCTTCTCAGTCTGCTGTTTTACTGCTTTGAATAACATGAACAATGGCTCACCAGCATCATTCTAAAAATAAACGGTTCATTGAGGATTCATAGCCACTTAACCTAAGTTATTTCGAAAGTTTTTTCCAGGTTTTCTGTCTGAAGTCGCTAACTTCACTACAGGGATCTTTCACTCGAAGTCCTTCATTAACAGTTTATGTAGGATAACCAAACACTCTTTTAAGTGTTTGATATAGCTTCGCAAACCATTAGTAATTCTTGGAGAAATCCAAAGCAAAAATTAGCAAAATTTAATGCTAATTAATATCAGGTGTCCCTACCACCGTCACGGTAGTGAGTTTGAGAAATATGTGATCATTTCGTGCTTGCAATTATAATAAACAAAAACAAACAAAAACGTAAAAAGGAGCAAATATTTTTGACACTGCCAAAACAAGTGGTACAAACTTGACGCTGACCATTCATAGCAAGGCAATGGCTACACAATTAAATTATCGTTAAGGAGGGCAATAGGCCAGGGGTTCTTTTGTTTTATTGACCAACACATTTAAATACCTAACGATAATGTTTGCAAACGGCAAATATCGTAATTAAATGAGCTTTGTTCAGTTCAAAAGAAGGAAATGACTTGACGTTACCGAGAAATACTTATCTCAGCAAAATTAAACATGCATCCATAGATACCGTTGTAAATCTATCAAACCTGAGAGTACCTACATAGCATTTACGACAGCCTAATGGGCAAGAGCCACAGAATAAGAACAGTTGAATATAGAGCATTGCGGAATAGTGTCATGCCATGAAATACGCATCTTATCCACACTTCACTGACATTGTTAGCGTTCTTATTTTAACAACCCAACCTCCATTCAATTGAAAATACGGTGGCAAAGCAATTTATCGCCCTGGCCCCAGTTGTTCAAAAGTTGGATAGCGCTATCCACCGGATAAATCTCTATCCAGTGGATAACGCAGTTGGTTTCCCTAATGCTTATCCACTGGATAGTGATTTATCCGGTGGATAGCGCTATCCAACTTTTGAGCAACTGGGGCCTGGTTGTGAGCAATTAGTTGATTTGATTCTTTTATCAAGCTATCAGCTCATATCCTATTCGCAAAATAAAAGAAAATGGTGGAAAAATACGTTTTCGCCGAAATTAATGGTTCTTTTGATTAGCAGATATACTTTCAGTCCAGGGCTTGTATATAAGAAAAATTTTATCCAGTCCAAAGCCAGCAAGACTTTGAACTGTTAAAATCGCACATGTAATTCCTACATGTATGTACCAACCTTAAGAAAGTTGTACATGCAGAATGCCAGCCAATTGGTGAGCATCTTTTCTGCAACAGACTCAGTTCTAAAGAGGAGAAAACGGTGCATTGATTTCTGTTTCACTTTAAAAGGTGTCGGAAAAAAGATAGTGCTGACAGCACTCACCGTCGAAGTAGCAGTTTGGGATGACTCTTTGCGACTGACTTGCGTATCAACTCACAGAGCAAGTCCTTTAATATTCTGGAAAAACAGAAACTATTTTCACTCTTAATTGCACTAGCAGAGTTACAAATATTCAGGCTAAAACAGCCCTCCGCCCCTTCTCAAACCACCTTCCTCACAAGATTTTTTTACAGCCATTTTTTTACAACCGACTTTTAGTTTAAAAAATAGAAAAAATAGCATTGGCAAGAGCCTACACCACAAAAATTAACTTTACTGGGAAAGATGAACTCACTCTGTTGCATATTCCATTTTGGCTTGAAAAGCAACCATCAAAAGAGATGCAACATTACACCTGCAGCAAGTTAAATCAAACAAATCATGTCTTGAGATAAATATTTCGTCCTTCGTGCATGTAGACACCAAGTCAAAAGCTAGTGTTACCATTAAACAAATTGACAAGGTAGCAATGGATGACAATGTCTGACGTCCAAAAACACCGAGACATCTTTATCATGGCATCTTATCATCAGGAGATGACATCTTATCATGGCTTATCACCGTTAAGCCGTAACAACGATACCGTGCACTCTACCGTACAGCCACTCTTGAATTACAGCCACTTCATCTTGGCCAATAAAAAGCTCACACACTCAGTTTATGTTAAAAAAACCTTTAATCTAATCTCCGGTGACACGGTCAGATTTCATGCCCCACTGCTGGCCAGATAAAGAGGGTTCCACTGTAATATTGTATTCTCGTTGCAACGCTTGGAAAATCACAGTTATTAACGAGTGTTTGATAAGTGTTCAACTGTAAAGAGGAAATGCGCTATGCTACATGCGCAAACTGTTCAACCAATGAAGACACAGTATAACAACCATCATTCTCACTCAACAGCATGTGAAACTAACCTGTCTTTCATTTGAAAGGTGTTTTGAGACTCTAAAGTCCGAATAAAAACCAAAAGGAACTTCTTGTTATAGATTAGTTGAGAAAACTGACGTAAACCTTTCTCCCAGTTTTCTGTGAGGACAGCCTAAAAATGAAAGAGAATTACATACAGTAAAGGTAATAATTGCTTGCGTTGAGGACATTAAATTCCCAATTGCAAATATTAATTTTGTACCTTTCTCACTAGTTACATGTATCAGTGACTAACTCTGTTTTTTACTTCAGTTCTCTGTAAAGTAAATACGTCAAGTGCTACAGCGTTCAAAATTTCGCCGCTGGTCGTTTTGTGAATTTAAAATAAAATTCGGCAACGATAACCAGAGATAACGATAATAAAGTGTATATAGTTTGTCTCACGATGTAGTCACTTAATGAGTAGTAGTCACATCGTGAGACAAACGATATACACTTTATTATTATTGTACTTACCACGATGAAAAATAACGAACTTTTTTAAGACAGAGTTAATGAGTTTAGAATTCAATGAAACGATTCTTCTACTCGCGCTTGTTGGTTACGAGATGATAACATCCAACTCGGCACTAAGAGCTTTGTTGGTTATCTATCACCTCATGTCCAAGAATACTAGTGAAATAATTGATTATTATTCCAACATATTCTGTTAGTGTAGACATACCATTTTCTCAGGCATGCTAGCTATGCCTGGACTAGAAGAGCAAGCAAGGAAGACAGAACAATGCTCAGCACGCACGCTACTCTTTTCAATTGGAGACAGAAAGTAATCATTTGGGCCAAGTAGGTGGAGCCTAAACTCCCATATCATTGCAGGTGATAGTTTGTTCAAAGTGAGGATACCTTTTTAACCGACGAAGCCGAGTTAGAGCAGTCGTGACAAGAGGGTCGACTGGTTTGGTCGGTCAAAATACGTCGTGTAAGGTTCACAAGGTGTGTATTTCGCTATGGCCCACGGGATGGGATGACGTGAGAACAAGAGCGGAGTCGCCATTTTAAATTGGCAGGTCAAGAAAGGTGACGGAGGCCTGGTGGAAGATTTGCTTCGACTGTGTTGTGGTATAATTTTGTGCTGACCTCTGAACATATAGAGAAGAAGTTGTACACAGACATCGATTAGTACACACACGCACGCACGATAGGACAAGGGCCACATAAAAAGTATCGTAGGTGTAGAAGCACACGTCCGCCGAGCAGTGTTGGCTTTGGCCGGACTGAAATATCTGTGCAATACTAGTGAAAGAAAGCAAGGTGGACTGATAATAACAGGAGGTGATGTCCAGTGGCACTGTTGATGCTGGTGGGACCAAAGTGTTGCTGAGACATCGTAAGCATAGAATCGTTCTCAGTAAATGTTATGAGAGGAAAATTCTGGTGTATGTTGTTGTGGTTATGTTTACCTGTTTAATACTTGGAAAGTAGCCAGCTGCCAACGTTAAGAAAGGTTATTCGCAGGTGGGAAATGAATCACTACACGAGGCTGGATCTTCTTGGATAGTATAAGCGGCCCGGAATTATATACCAGTTACTCTTTTTAATTTTTCTGCTTTACTTTTGATTTTAAACCGATTTGTTCGATTTTAGAGTTCGAGACACTGACTTGCTGACTCCGGAAGAGCAAACCGGATTTAACGATTACGTCATAAGACATGCTTTAACGTGTTTGAGATAAAGCGACGACTTCGCTTTTTACCAATTTCTCCAGATCGAAAATCATGTTTTTATAGTGCCATATTCACAACAGTATATAAATGCTTCGCTCACAACTCTCGATAACGGCATGTTCAGTTGTGGCCAAATATATCTTTAAATATTCAAAGCGATAAGACAGATGAGCTGAGTCATCCGATTTTAAACATTACGTCATTCGGTAACGCAAAAGACAAAATACTGTCACAATTTTTGTCACGCCGGTTAGCACGTTGAGATTCTGACGATGTGTTTATCTTTATCGATGATCATGTTTTTATAGTGCTCTTTTCACAACAGTATATAAATACATTGCTTACAACTCTTGGTAAAAGCATGTTCAGTTGTGGACAAATGTATATCAACATTTAATTTTTTAGTTTAATTCAACAAAATTAAATATTCAAAGCGATAAGACAGATGAGCTGAGTCATCAGATTTTAAACATAACGTCATTCGGTAACGCAAAGGGCAAAACACTGTCACAATTTTCGCTACGCCAGTTAGCACGTTGAACCAAGTAAAAACATTTGTCGAGGGTGGAGTGGGTCAAAACGACTGGTAAATGCCTATAATGCGCTTTCTTGTAACCTGTACAATAGAGAATAGCAATGATTTATTTCGTGTTTGCATTCACAATTTGGCTTAAGGAGCCCTTGACATGATTAAAGGAAACTGTGCACAAAACGTGGTTCCCAGGTATGGGGAAAAAGTTCAATTCTTTTGGGCTGTCACGGTGCCCATACTGATCAATCGTGAAGATGTGGCTACTTTTATATTGGGAAATTTGTCGCCCATTTTTTGAAATGCGTCTGTTTTGTGAATTTTTGTTCCGGGTTTTGAGGAAGACCGACCAAAAGACAGCGAAAAATGATCTTGAGTGAAGAATGCATAGTCTGTGGAGCTATGTTTGGTGAGGAGAGGGTGAATAATTCAGTTGACCTTCTTTCCAGGGTATTGGTCGCCTTTTCAGTTGCAGTCACGTACGGCTCGCTTGCTTTCTTTTCGAGACGAACCAACACTTCGTCGGTTCTGCACGCATTGCGGGCCTATGTTTAACCGACAAAGTCGAGTTAGAGCAGTCGTGACAAGAGGGTCGACTTGTTTGGTCGGTCAAAATACGTCGTGTAAGGCTCACAAGGTGTGTATTTCGCTATGGCCGATGGGATGGGATGAGGTGAGAACAAGAGCGGACGAGTCGCCATTTTGAATTGGCAGGTCAAGAAAGGTGACGGAGGCTTGGTGGAAGATTTGCTTCGACTGTGTTGTGGTATAATTTTGTGCTGACCA
This sequence comes from Siderastrea radians, assembly GCA_964017195.1. NCBI lineage: Eukaryota > Metazoa > Cnidaria > Anthozoa > Scleractinia > Rhizangiidae > Siderastrea > Siderastrea radians. The sequence continues at coordinate 17,206,489 of OZ024894.1, read as the reverse complement.
CTGAACATATAAAGAAGAAGTTGTACACAGACATCGATTAGTACACACACACACGCACGACAGGACAAGGGTCCACATAAAAAGTATCGTAGGTATAGAAGCACACGTCCGTCGAGCAGTGTTGGCTTTGGCCGGACTGAAATATCTGTGCAATACTAGTGAAAGAAAGCAAGGAGGACTGATAACAACAGGAGGTGAAGTCCAGTGGCACTGTTGATGCTGGTGGGACCAAAGTGTTGCTGAGACATCGTAAGGATAGAATCTTTCACAGTAAATGTTATGAGAGGAAAATTCTGGTGTATGTTGTTGTGGTTATGTTTAATACTTGGAAAGTATCTAGCTGCCAACGTTAAGAAAGGACATTCGCAGGTGGGAAATGAATTACTACACGGGGCTGGATCTTCTTGGATAGTATACCATAAGCGGCACAGAAGGATATACCAGTTAGTCTTTTAATTTTTCTGCTTTAGTTTTGATTTTGAACCGATTTGTTCGATTTTAGAGTTCGAGACATGCTTTAACGTGTTTGAGATAAACCGACGACTTTGCCTTTTTACTAATTTCTCCTGATTCTGCCGGTGTGTTTGTCTTAATCGATAATCTGTTTTTATAGTGCCAGATTCACAACAGTGTGTAAATACATAGCTCACAACTCTCGGAAACGGCATGTTCAGTTGTGGACAAAATTTATCTTTAAATTTTAATTTTAATTCAACAAATCATTCAAAGTGATAAAACAGATGAGCTGAGTCATCAGATTTTAAGCATTACGTCATTCGGTAACGCAAAAGACAAAATACTGTCACAATTTTCGTCACGCCGGTTAGCACGTTGAGATTCTGACGATGTGTTTGTCTTTAACGATAATCATGTTTTTGTAGTGCCCTATTCACAACAGTATATAAATATATCCCTCACAACTCTCGGTAAAAGCATGTTCAGTTATCGATAAATTTGTATCGACATTTAATTTTTTAGTTTCATCCAACACAATTAAATATACAAAGCGATAAGACAGATGAGCTGAGTCATCAGATTTTAAACATTACGTCATTCGGTAACGCAAAGGGCAAAATACTGTCAATTTTCGTTACGCCAGTTAGCACGGCACGTTGAGCCAAGTAAAAACATTTATCGAGGGTGGAGTGGGTCAAAACGACTGGTAAATGCCTATAATGCGCTTTCTTGTATCCTGTACGTAGCAATGATTTATTTCGTATTTGCCTTCACAATTTGGCTTAAGGAGCCCATGGCATGATTAAAGGAAACTGTGCACAAAGCGTGGTTCCCAGGCGTGGGAAAAAGTTCAATTCTTTTGGGCTGTTACAGTGCCCATGCTGATCAATCTTAAAGATGTGGTTACTTTTATATTGGGAAATTTATCACCCGTTTTTTGAAATGCGTCTGTTTTGAGAATTGTGCTGGCTTTTTTGTTCAGGGTTTTGAGGAAGGCCGACCAAAAGACAGAGAAAAATGATCTTGTGTGAAGAATGCATGAGGTCATGGGCGTAGTTTGTGGGGCTATGTTTGGTGAGGAGAGGGTGAATAATTCAGTTGACCTCCTTTCCAGGGTATTGTTCGCTTTTTCAGTTGGTCCGATTTCAGCGTTAGTTACAGTTACACACTTTTACTGCAACTTGCTGTTACAGATGCTTGAATGTTATTGAACCTGCAGTCACGCACGCCTCGCTTGCTTTCTTTTCGAGACGAACCAACACGTTAAAGGTATCCTCCCAGGGGTGTTTCCCACCCGTCTTGTAAACTTTCGCTCGCACTGGGCTTCTGCTTGCACCGATTTCGCCCGTTTTATCTGCTCTCGCCCGGACTATCTGCCCCTGGGTCTCCGAGGATGTAGACCACGAGATGCCTTGTTCTTCTTCTATGCGCACTGCATAAATTATCGGCATCCCATATAAGACTAACAAACTGCATGAATAAATTGTCATTACTCAAAGGGCATCGGCTTCGGGAACATGCCTGTACCTTTCACCCTTCAGGATACTGAGGATACTCAAGTCACGTTCTTGCCAGAGAAGGTACCACCAGCCCTCTTTTCACACAGTTTTTCTGTTCGCTTTTTACCTGGGTATTTTTCCTGTTGGTAAATGTGGACGAGTTTTATGCTAAGAGCACGCGTTGGCGATAGCTCGTCGGTTTTTATTTGGTGAAATGATTCCCTCGACTCTAGCGTGGATAAATAAATGCTGTCCGTATATTACTGAACGTTTCGATCGATTGTTCAATTGAAGACTGCAAACACGTTTAATTGCATCTAAAGACGGTTTCACCTGCCTTTTTGCTACTTGTGACATGATGCTTTTGGCGGGTTGTCCGATCGGGGACCGCAGATAGGTTCAATTGTATGTAAAGGCTGTTTTGCTTGCATTTTGCTATTTGTGGAATGATCCTTTCGGCGGTTATTCGATCGGGGACCGCAAATAGGTTTAATTGTATGTAAGGGCTGTTTTGCTTGCATTGTGCTATTTGTGGAATGATCCTTTCGGCGGTTATTCGATCGGGGACCGCAAATAGGTTTAATTGTATGTAAAGGCTGTTTTGCTTGCATTTTGCTATTTGTGGGATGATCCTTTCGGCGGGTTATTCGATCGGGGACCGCAAATAGGTTTAATTGTATCTAAAGGCTGTTTTGCTTGCCTTTTGTTATTTGTGGAATGATCCTTTCGGCGGGTTATTCGATCGGGGACCGCAAATAGTTTTAATTGCATGCAAAGGCTGTTTGGCTTGCCTTCTGCTATAGGTGAAATGGTCCTTTCAGCGGACCATTTCAGTTGGGGAACCACATATAGGTTTACTTGCATGTAAAGGCGGTTTTGTTTGTTTCTTGCTAACTATTCTATGGAATGATCCTTTTTCGGCGGGTTGTCCGATTGGGAACCGCAAATAGATTCAATTACATGTAAATGTAAAAGCGTGTTTTGTTTGCTTTTTAGCTACTATTTGTCAAATAACTTTCTTCGTGGATTGCTTGGTAGAGGACCGCAAGTAGGTTTATTTGCAAGTGAAGGCGTGTGTTTGTTTTCGATTTGTAAAATGGTTCTTCTGGCAGCTTATTTTGCCTTCTGTTAATTGGAATGGCTTCTTTTGTCAAGCGACGACCCGATTGAGAACCCCATGTGTTTATGACTGTATTATTTTCCATTTTATGACATGACGCCGGTTTGTGACGGGTGGCGTGTTTATTTGACCTTACCAGTCTTTGACGTTTGATCACGGGGTCCGCAATAGGGTATATTGGTGGGTGAAGGTCGTGTTTTCGTTTGCCTGGTACCATGTTGTATGATCACTTCTTTGTAAGGAAATAGGAGCTTGGCCGTGCCGTCCCAGTTAAGAACGCGAGGGGAATTATCTTTAATCAAAAGGCATTACTACCACAAGTGGTTTTCATCGTAAAAAGCGGAGTGACAGTCGTGAAACATAGGCACGTAATGCGTGCAGAGACGATGACGTTATGTTTCGCAATATGGTGAAATCCTTTGGGTTTAACACCACTGAAGTGCAGTCCCAACCCCGCCTCCCCCTCCCCGACAACTTGCTGTTAACCATCATAAAACCGGGCAACGAGCAGCGTGACTACGTGACAGTTAATTATAGCGTGACATTACAATTGCGCGGGAAGTAAAATAAAGCCCTTCGTTTCCCTTTTCTTCAGAGACAACATAAACGTAAAAAAGAATTACTTAAACTCACTGTCCATAATTTAGGCGAAAATCAGAGGAAACTTAACAACTTTACTTCAGAAAATAAAATGTAAGCTTCAGATGTTAGAAGTTTTCACAGCTCATGGATGGTCAACTTTCGATAGGGTTTTGTGACGTTCCGCATAATTTGCGTGACTAGCGTTACTTTGTTTCAGGCTTTCAGTCCACCACCTACAATGTATAGTTTTAGCCAAGCCTAAAAGAGGAACTCCATATCTACCTGGTTACCATCGGCCGCCTATAAATTCTTCACAGTTTCTTGTTTACTGTTATTAACCTAGGTACTTGACCTCGTTAATTACTGTATAGTTTTATTAAGCGTATCATTTTAGTATATTATAATTCTGTTTCACGATTCAAGCAAATCTAGTTTATCTATTTGTGCTTTCACTTTAAATTCGCTAGGCAAATTCATTCAATCGTTTATCGGCATTTTTCGTTTGTTTTGATTGCTGTTATTTTACTTGTCGCTTTGTATTTTGTAATTGGAGACGCGTGTTCGCTTCGAAACTACTAGAAATTCTCTTTTAGTTTTGTTTACAGATTATTGCAAAGTGTTGCACACAATTGACACATTTTGTCGTAAATTCAATCTGTTTATTGTGAATAACTTTGATTCTGTTTTACAACTGTCAGTTGGAAAGCTATGTTCTTTTAATTCTGTTTGGCAAACGGATACGCTTCATTCGTTTTAAAATACAAAGGTCATGCTTTAGTTCAGAATTATTTGTTCGCAAATTAGTACTTTTCTGCTCGACTTGTAAGCTTGGTTTTGCTCTAACCTTACATCCTTGAATGTAGAATCCTGTTTTTTATCATGTTATGGCCGCTGGATACCATTTTACTGTAAAAGTATCCACTGTTTTCAAGAGTTATTTTACCGCTACGCAAGTCGCTTGTGCAACACGCGTCAAAAGACTTACGCGATTCCTCGCACGCCATTGGCTAGAAGCTGCGCGAAAATTGTCACATGTAAGAATGTCATGAGAAGCGACGAAAGTACGGACGCGCCCGCGAGTCATTCCGCTTGCCAATGACCATAAAATATTGCCAGCATGCCTCTCAGTATGAGTACGGGGCTCCACTCTTGCGGCCTTCGGCTGCAAAGGAGTTCCGCTAAAAACGGCTCGATAGATTTTTTTAAAACATTGAACACGCCTGCTTGACGATGTGACCAATTTTAGTATTGAGTCTTATTAACATTGATTCACTGGAACACCTTTAGATTTAACGTTAAAGAGGACATATGAACCGACGGAAAAGCTTGCGTTACAAATTCACCGTTGGCAAGTAAATGCTAATATATTCAAAGTAATGCGTAATTCATTGCTTCGTGATTTTTACCTGGTTCCTTTGTTCTTTGTTGCCCTGTAGATTACAACGAAAAGTAAAAATCACGGAGGAATGCATTGCGCATTACTTTGAATATAATGTTAATAAGACTCAATACTAAAATTGGTCACATCGTCAAGCACTCGTGTTTAATGTTTTAACAAAATCTATCGAACCGTTCTTAAAATTTTCGCAAAAGCGCTCAAATTCGAGAATTACCACAAAAAGATTACGCGAATGATCTTAGAAAAACAATTCCTTCTCGAGATCGCGAACACCAGTTTCAACAAAACTTTCTAGGCGTAAAATAGTAAGTAAAAGACACATTTTAACAGTATTTTCTAGCCATTTTATCGAAGCATTGATTATTTTCGGTGCATCTACTATTATTATGCGTGTTTTTGCGATTTACTTTCAAACAAACAAACAGAAATTTTTTGTTCTTGTATACTTTGTTTTCCATACACCACAGTTTAACATGTTGGTATTTGTTTTTCAAAGTGAAATCTGGATCGCTGTTTTCGAGGATTTTGTTTATCGTTGTCATGGAAATATCGATTTTCACAAAATGTAAACCACGCTAAAGTTCAATCCAAAACCAACAAGTATTGCAAATTTCACGTTGATCTGACAAGGCGAAGACTGTCTAAGAGCCGCTTCAAAAAGTTAGGTATGGTCCCAAAAAAACTGTATCGAAACACCTCAAAAAGAATTGTACAACTTAGTTGTCATTTCCTATCAAGTACAAACGCTTACGCTTAAAACTTCACCAAGTGATGACAAACAAAATTAATCAAGGCTGGACTATAGGACTTGAGTGGTGCGGGTGGTGGGGGTGGGGAGATCCTCTAGCCTCTTATTTATCATAAATATAATTAAGTTATTATTGTAATAATTCTGTTATACCATATTTATTATTTTGTAACTACTTAATATGTATCAGTATTGTAAAAGTGGAAATGATACGTCTTCATACTACCCGCCTCGATTAGCTTCGCTATTTGCAGATAGTTTGTATTTGTAATATATTAATCTTTTCATGCAAATGAAGTTTTGCTGTTGTTGATTTGGAAATTGTGCGTACCTCTGGAAAAATCCTGGCTACGCCCCTGACATCAAATGTACGTTTGCTGTATCCAAAAAATTTTATTTCGAAATCGGTTAAAACTAGCGTTTATAAACACCATTGAAATAGTTTTATAACCGTATTTATTTCTCCTGTAGATAGCCGTCACAAAAATGCCTTCTCGTTTTGTATCCATAAGGGGCGAACCATTTGACTTTTGAGGGGGGAAGGGGGGGGGGGTGGAAGATTTCCCCTTGTTAAGATTTTTTTTCCCACTGACCAACAAGGCTGATGTTTTTTTCCAATGTAAAAGCAGTGCATAATATATATATATATATATATATATATATACATATATATATATATATATATATATATATATATATACATATATATATATATATATATATATATATATATATATATATATATATATATATATTTTTTTTTTTTTTTGAGATTATCCGTTGCAGGAATTTTTTTTTCACTCCAATCAGGAGTGGAACAGGCCTCACATGTGAATTTTCAAAATAGAGAGCATTCTGCATTACAATGGTTTCTTAGACTATAAAATGTATAACTTTAATACAGCGTTTTGCCAGCACTAGAAGACAGCATAAATACATGATATTGTTCGATTGGCTATTTATAAACTATAAATGCAGTAATATATTTTTTAAATATTAATGTTATATTTCAGAATCAAATATTCGTTAATAAGGTTTTGTTCAGTACACCATTCATTTCAAAGGTATGTTTTGATGTACTGCATGTTCAATTTTTAAAGTGAGTAGACCCGCATGAAGTACAAGATGATATAAAACTGATTTATAATAGTGTTTTGCGATTAAAATTTTCATGTGATCTGTTAATTAGAAAGAAAGAGAAATTAAACATCACAGAACTCAGAAAAAATTCCGAGCCCCAGTTGAGATTCAAAGATTGTTATGTACTTTTAAAAGAAATTTTATTTACTGAAGACAATATGAACTCCTGTTTCTGAGACAATGTTGGTTGTTTAAATAAAAGAACATAGCTTTGATGTGAAGACTGCACTCAGATTTGCTACACTACAGGCAGGCATTTGAAAAATGTCTATGATTTGCAGGAAATTTTTTTTTTTGCCGCACAATCCATGCATGATATTTTTTCCCTCGGAGCTTACCATGCATGATTTTTTTTCCCTTCCTTGGGCGGCTGCAGGGAACTTTTTTCCCAATCTTCTAACCCCCCCCCACCCCTGAAAAGTCAAATGGTTCGCCCCTAATAATAATTCCGGTCTTTTCGTCCCTCGAAGCGACCAAATCGTGGCTTTTTGTTTACATTTCTAAATTGGCATGTGCCGGCTGCTAATAAACCCCCACGGTAAAAAACCTATTTTAAAAACAAGCTTGCGCATTTGTTTACGGGATGTAAAAATTCGTTGCTTTGCCTTTGAACGTTTGAAAATGTTTACATTCAGTTCGCTATTAATAGGGCCCCAAATGGGTTCATGTGGTCTGCTTGTAGAGCCGTATCCACAGCTTTTAGTTTACACTGTGTTTAAATGCAAGAAAACAATGGTTGTGGACGGAGGAAACCAGAAATCACTAGCTCTGCTATGTTTGGCGTCGGAGCCGCCGTTGAATGCTGCGAACTCAAGCCTCACAGACGAAAGACAAACAGCAATCGGCGTTCCAGCCTCGTTCCCAGGTTCTCTCTTTCTTCCTTCGCTCCAGGGGACGGGAAGAAGAGAGACCGTGGTAATGAGGGTGTCGGGGTTCCTTTTTAGGCTCTAGCATCAGCCCATGACGTCATTTTCATGACGTCATTTTCGTGACGTCATCGGCTAAAAAAAGGAGTACCTGAAATCAGCTCCCCAAGTTTACACTGGGTCATGACTGTCACCCCACGTTGGCTCCTCCCGTGTTGTCTATATTGTGATTCCTCTCATCTTATTCTTTCGTGAGGGAGTTCATTACACGCGCAATGTAACAGTCCGTGAATGCTACGTTATGGTCCGTTCACTTATAGTCGGTCCGTCGACAGCACATCATGAAAGGAACTTAGATTACTTCACGGTCCGTACAGTTACCTATTTGTGTAAACCTCACAAGCAGTCCGTATTTCTCAGAAGGGCAAAAGGTTTTCAGCAGTCTGCACAGTTTGTTCCGACAGTAAACCTCACACACCTATACAGTCCGTGATAAGGAGATGAAGTATGGTGAATTGCATCTCATTAATTAAGGAGACTTGGAATATTTCAATCTCTTTGTCAGTACAGCTTGTTCAGACCGTAAATTTCACATACAGTCCGTACAGACGAGATGACGGTCCCGTGAACTGCATCTCATTAGGGGGACTTAGATTATTTCATTCTCCAATGTTTCAAGGTCTTTCAACGGTCTGTACAGTAGTTCGGACCGTACACCTTACATACAATACACAATTCCACATTTTTCTCAGACAACGTCGGATTTTTTGGCATTATAATTTTTCCTATTGGAGGTGAGAATCTAATCTTTTTAGAACTAGGTCTACTATAATATGTAGATTTAGCCAAGCCTAAAAGCGGAACTCCATATCTACCTGGTTACCATCGGCCGCCTATAAATTCTTCACAATTTCTTGTTTACTGTTATTAACCTAGGTACTTGACCTCGTTAATTACTGTATAGTTTTATTAAGCGTATCATTTTAGTATAAACTTAGAGTTATAATTCCGTTTCGTGATTCAAGCAAATCTAGTTTATCTATTTGTGCTTTCACTTTAAGTCCGCTAGGCAAATTCATTCAATCGTTTATCGGCATTTTTCGTTTGTTTTGATTGCTGTTACTTTACTTGTCGCTTTGTATTTTGTAATTGGAGACGCGTGTTCGCTACGAAACTACTAGAAATTCTCTTTTAGTTTTGTTTACAGATTATTGCAAAGTGTTGCACACATTTGACACATTTTGTCGTAAATTCAATCTTTTTATTGTGAATAACTTTGATTCTGTTTTACAACTGTCAATTGGAAAGCTATGTTCTTTTAATTCTGTTTGGCAAACGGATACGCTTCATTCGTTTTAAAATACAAAGGTCATGCTTTAGGTCAGAATTAATTGTTCGCAAATTAGTACTTTTCTGTTCGACTTGTAAGCTTGGTTTTGCTCTAACCTTACATCCTTGAATGTAGAATCCTGTTTTTTATCATGTTATGGCCGCTGGATACCATTACTGTAAAATTATCCACTGTTTTCAAGAGTTATTTTACCGCTACGCGAGTCGCTTGTGCAACACGCGTCAAAAGACTTACGCGATTCCTCGCACGCCATTGGCTAGAAGCTGCGCGAGAATTGCTACATGTAAGAATGTCATGAAATGCGACGTACGTACGGACGCGCCCGCGAGTCATTCCGCTTGCCAATGACCATATAAAAAATTGCCAGCATGCCTCTTAGTATGAGTATGGGGCTCCACTCTTGCCGCCTTCGGCCGCAAAGGAGTTCCGCTATTATGCTGTTGGTATTGGACAGTTGAGGCTTAGGTGTAAGGTTTGAGGATTGGTAGGGTCTTTAGGTATTGGGGTTGGAAAATATTAAAGCTTGCAAATCCTTTATATCGTGGGCATGAACACATTCGTATTTATTCCGGCCCAGGTCCTCAGGGCCAGAGCAGGAGTCAAAAAAAGGGACGGACACGTGGATCTGCAAACTTGAGCAATCTTGTGACGTAATCCCAGTGCGCTTTGCTCGCGAGCTTTGTCGCAAGTGTAGCTGACGCGGAGAAAACTCTTTAGGTGTGCAGCCATAATTGAAGTGAAAGAGGCCATTACTGACGCGGGAAAAAACGGTGTTTCGAATTGCCGCCATAAGACTGCCATACATAACTGACGCAGAGAAAACTCTTTTGGTGTGCCGAGAATCCCTCCCAAATCACTTCGTTGCTTTGTCAACAAAAGGCTCGTCAACTTTCTGCGTTTTATAGTGAATGAAGGCGACGTGTGTGAATAGCCTGTTACAGTCGAAGCTCTCCTTGCGACCACTCTCGTAAGCGACCAGCTCTAGTTACGACCAGCATTGTGAAACCCCGTTTGAATTGTCACTTAAACTATGTAATTAAAAGCTGTCGTAAGCGACCGCCCCCGTAAGCGACCGCGACCACTTTTGTGAATTACCGACTTGTCTTCTCCTTTGTATTTCAGCTCCCGTAAGCGACCACTTAGTCAACACTTCAATAAAAGCGTTCACATCTTGATCAGATTTAGCGACGATGGTCCATTGTCCTGTACATTCGCTATACGCTATAAAAAACTATCATATTATTGCTACAATACAATTGGTAACCAACAACATATGCCAAACTTTCTGCTAAAAGCTCTCATAAGCGACCACCCTCTATTGTTTTAACACATGGTCGCTTACGAGAGCCCATTCTTGTAAGCGACCAGCTCTAGTTGCGACCACTTTTCTGAATTCCCGAGGTGGTCGCTTACGAGAGCTTCGACTGTAGTTAAAAAAATTGCTTCGAATGTTCTTAATTTTGCGTCGTGCTTTAGTGACAGGTTCCAAATTACACTTGCAAGATGTTTCCAAGTCATGAAAATTTGTGGCGTGAGGTCAATTTGTGTAGTCCATCGGTTTGAGTTAACTGAAAGTTAAATATACCGCTTGTTTTATAACAAACTCAATCGGTTTACTTTGTTGAAGCGAACTTAAGTTGAAATATGTCGCTTGCTAAAAGAAACCTCAAACACACGTTCACTGTTTAACATGGCAAACTAAATCGCTGCTAATGTCACGGGGATTTAATGAAAACTGCAAACACAATCTCAATCAACTTGTTTATGGCGAACTATTAATCGGGTAAATGTGTTACCAGTTGATTTTCATGTTCTATTGACAACAAAGCCAAAGAAATTTGGTAAAAGACGTCGCGAGTGCATTGCAAACGAATTGAAAACTACAGACATATTCACAGTCGATTGCGATGTAAAAACACTTGCGCAAGCTCAGAGTTGTTTTTCGGCTTTCCAGTTTAATTCAGACGTTGTATAACGAAGCGTGAACACGAAGCAATCAAAAGAATACAAGTGGTATGTAGAATACACTGGGAATGATAGGCTCAAAGTGGTATTAAAATATCCACGATTTTCCAAGTCTCGCAATGAATTTGATCAACACAGCTCAAGTCACGTTTCATTTGGCGTGGTCCGACTTGATTGACGGCGCGTCAGGACGAAAATTCTTCCTGTAAATTTGGCGCGCTGCAAGTGATAAAAGTCTTTCGCGCACGGGCCCACCACCAACCGGAAGCGGAAATGAGAAGCGAAGGACTTTTGAGACTCTAGCATCTTTCTACTCACGCCTACAACGGCCGGAGTGAACGCTAACCCGAGCGTCTTGTTCTTTGTTTGCCTATTTGGCGTTCATAAAAATCTACTTATGGTCTCTGGCTGGATGTAAGTCTTGGGGTTGAGAGCCCACTGATGGAAAATGTATACAACGAGCATAAATGCAAGTGTTTTGTAGAGATGATGCTATTGTGTTAGACCACCAACGATCTCTTCGGTTGGATTTAAGTATTGGGGGATATTTCGAGCCCATTGATGGTCTCCTGGTCGAAGCATGGGTGAGTCTTGGAAGGTGGGAGCCGAATTTTCGCCCAATCTTAATGCGATGCGATAATTGTTGCGGTGCGAAATAGGATATCAATTTTACCTTTGATTCGCATAATTTATACAATGCTGTTCGCGTGTAGAATCTGAGGAAATAGTACGACTGCTTGCAGTCTATTATCGAGAAAAACTCAAAGCAACCATACAAGTTTGCACTTGCAAACCATTTCTGCTCGTAGACAGAAAGTCGTGTGTGCAGCAGTTACCTTGTTCTTGTGAAGAACTGGGTGATCACTTAAGCCAGGAAACAGCACATGCAGAGCATACATTTGAAAATCCAAAAATGGCATCCCAGAAGTAGATAGATCACTTGTCAAATCTGTGACATCGGTCTGAAGTTCAGCAAAAGCTGCAATGAAAAACAAGAACAAAGTTACATCAATAAAAGTAGACAAGGTCTAAGCATTTTGACCGAAGCTACGTGATATACCTTCTCTGCACTCACGAGCAACCTTGGACTCCAGATTGGACATCTGAACTTCAAGACTCTTAAAATGCTTCTTCTGCCTCCGACGACTACGGCGACACCAGCAAAGAATAATGATGACAACGATAACGATAATGGCAACACCGACGCCACCTCCAATCCAAACTGCAAGAGGAATACTCTTGGTCTCTGTTTTGTAATACTTGAGCATTCCTATTGAGAAGAGCAAGTCACCCACATCAACCTGGCAATTAAAACACAGGACCTCACTGTAAGAATACAAGCTTTATTTGTACGTAACTTATACCGTAAGTACTCAAAATTGGATGGATTTATTTGCAGCGCACTCGTATACTTGTACGCTGTTGTAAAAAAAAAGCGTCGATAATTCCCCAGAAAAACTACTAGCGCGAAAACGCCTATTTGTTTTTTAAATGCTGTCGAACACAAAAACTAATTATAATTTTGGGACTGGACATTGATGTAGCCTCTTAGAATATGGTAGTCGCAGGCAGAGGGCAAGATGAGTTAACGGTATAAAGTAAAGATGATCATGCATTTTTTCTAGGGAAAAATAGTTCAGGTGGTAGTGTACATCTGATTAACCAATGATTCCAGGAAACCTATTTACGATTTCTGCAAACCCGTGATAATTAAAATGCAATATGGTGGGGGACTTCGACAGCCTGTTTATTTGCATAACATTCGGGGTACACGCACAGGGTACGTGATTAATAAATTTGTATTTCACACAGCATGGGAAAATAGCCGTGGTTACACGTGGCAACTTTACCTAAGTAAATATAAGGTTTTCCTGGGGAAGGTGGCATTTTCCCGTGCAACCGATTCCACCTTGGGAGAATTTACCAGGCAACTTTTCGTGGTAAAGTGACTGAGAACAATAGAAAATGCCCCAAGCAAAACCATGGAGTGCAGTTCGATTTCTGAAGGAAAGATGTTTCATTTATCACCTTACCTGTTGTCTTTGATTTCCACATCGTCTTCTCCGTTTCATTAGTGAGTTTGATAAACCCGCTGAACCGCCCGCCATTTTGATAAACCACTCAGTCTCAGTTCTACGCTGCCTATTGCAAACTCTCTGAAACCCACCAACCACTGGGCGTTGCTAGGAGTTCATTGCCATTGGCCAATCTTAGGGTCCAAAAAACAATTACAATTGTTTTTCAAATTTGACTTCAGCTGGCAAGAGCAAAAAGAATTTTCCAGTCCCCCGACAGAACCTAATTTAAATCGCAAAATTTTAAGCCGTTACACGACGACCTTCCCTATATGGAAGTCTATCTTGCACGCTTCTTACAAGCTCGTTACCTTGATGTTGCAACGACGACCTTCCCAGTGGACTTAGAGAGTTTTAGTGAACGGCGTAGAACTGGGACTGAGTGGTTTTTCAAGAGGGCGGGCGGTTCAGCGGGTATATCAAACCCAGTCAAGAAACGGAGGGAAACAGGGCTTGTGTGGAGAAACCAATGTGGAAATCAAAGCAACAAGACAACAGAACTAACGGTGAGGTGATAACTTTATTGAAGTGTCGACTTACTTCAGCGCTGTTTGATGAAACAACTTTCGTTGAGAAATCGAACTGTTTTATGATCTCAATCGTGCAAATCCAAATAATGTGAAATTTGCTTCCCGCGGGATTTCCAGACCGTGTTTGTGTTCACTCGGGGATAGAATTTACGTCTTAAATTATGTTTTAACTCGCTCACTTTCTTGGTTTCTTGTAAAGATTGGAAAGACTATGCTATGCGGAACAGAACAGTTAAGACTGATCTCTCGAACGGTTTAACCTCATACCCGTACGTAAATTTTGCTTGCCCGTTTAAACGTTTGTGCTCTTCCGTTCGAAAAAAATTAGTTGCCCGTTCAAACAGATGTGAAAAGCGTTTGAGCGGTTGTGAAAAGCCCTCATCTGCCATTCGTTACGGATAAGCATTAGTGTACATTTTCCCGTGAAAGGTCAAAATGCTTCGAATTATGTCGTGAACTAAAAGTGCTAGCACACAGTACAAGGGTGAAAAGTCATATCGCTATTTCTGGAGTATACAACTAAGAATTCGATGATTTATTTCACATTTGCTTTCACGAGTTGGCTCATAGAAGCCTTTAACTTAAAACTGGAGAATCACAGGTAAAAGAGAGGGCATCTCCTTTTGCCAAGATTCTTGAAATTATTTTCTTATCTTGTTCAACTACAATAAAGTCGTTTTATCTTTTTCTTGCTTAAATTTGTCATTAGAAATTTTTGGAAACTAAATGTTTAAACTCTTGGCTTATGACACAACTCGTTCGACTAAACGTTCAGCAAACAATGCCGTAGACAATGACTGTAGAACAATCTTGCAGAAAACACAATCAAGGACATTTTTTAAAGTACTGTGGGACAAAATCGCGATGATCGCTAGCAAGGCAGAGGGATGAAGAACACAGTTCCAGAAAAAATGTTGACAGAGCCTCTCACTTTTCCATGCAGTAAGAATAGTGTAGCTTCAAGATAGCCAATTTATCTAACCTGTTTGATCTCGACCTTGCAGAATGCAATTTCTAGGATCCTTTTTCATGGTGAATAGTAGTTTCAGTGAAGTCAAACTGGTGGGTGTGATCGAGTCAAGTCATGCAAAATACATACATACATATCCACATGTGTGGTGAAACCAAATGCAAACCGCGCGCGTTCACATCAGGACCGAAACATATTTTAAGTAAAGGCGTTTAAGTAAATCACAGTTACCTTAACATGTTTCTAATTGCATTGTTGGGATCAGGGGGCTCATCCCTTGTCAACACCCGCGTTGTCAGCTTATACATTTGTTTGGATACGGGGTTTGCCACATTCGTCACGCATGGCGCACCTCGTCAAAGGACGTGACGAAATCTACAAGTCACCTTAGATCGATCAGTTAATTAGATTGGAAAGTGACTGTCCGGCCGTTTTCTCAAAAATACGTGCTACAAATGAACGAAAACGTGTCAAAAAAGTAAAGAAACCACTGTGAAGCATCCGCCAGTACTAACGCAAGCCTTCTATTATTGAAGGCCAAACTCAGGACGTAGTATAAAGCCACACACATTCGCCTAGAAAATGTGAAAGTATTTTTCTTTTGACACTTTACTACATGATGTAACTAGTCACACAAGACGTGAGGCAAATGTACCAGTCACACAAGAAGTGATTTGTTTTTCAGCAACCACACTATCAGTTGTATCCATAATATTATCGCCACTCATGCCCAAGTTTACGCTTATCTCACGTCCGCATGCGTGCATGGAAAACGTTAATTCACATTATTTGTCAGTCACCACATTGTTAACAGCGGTTTACATGGCCCATATAAGTGAGGAACGTTGACATGACAGTAATAACGGTGTTAGTGTGATGTGACATTCTTGAGTTTTGTTACTCCGCCGTCAGGACGGGGTGCAGCGATACCCTTTTTTACCCCGCCGTCAGGACGGGGTCTAGTAATACCCATTTTTACCCCGCCGTCAGGACGGGTCTAGTAATACCCGTTTTTTTTTTTTACCCCGCCGTCAGGACGGGGTCTAGTAATAGTATTTACTCGATTAAACGCCGCCCTCGATTAAACGCCGCAGATGGAAGCAAAATTACCAATAAACGCCGCCCTCGAATAAACGCCGCACCCAATCCGAAGAATGCGGCGTTTGTTCGAGGATTATAAGAAAAAAGAATAACAAGAACGGTAAAACTCGGTAAACTACACATGAACGTTGTACTTATCACAAGCCAGACAATTATGATTCTATCTCAGCAAAAAAGCGAGACACTGGAACTTTAAAGATGTTTCTGTTTTACACAGTATTTACGAATGATTTACCGTAATTACTATCAGTGATTTAAGAAATATGACTTTGAAATAAACGCCGCCCTCGAATAAACGCCGCATCGGAAACGCTCAAAATTTAATAAACGCCGCGGCGTTTAATCGAGTAAATACGGTACCCACTTTTTTCCCGTGGTTTTTTACCCCGCCGTCAGGACGGGGTCTAGTAATACCCATTTTTTTTCCGTGGTTTTTTTTACCCCGCCGTCAGGACGGGGTCTAGTAATACCCTTTTTTTTCCGTGGTTTTTTTTTTTTTTGGTGGTCACTTGCCCCAGACCTCCGGTTTTCGCTCGGCCAAAGAAATACTCGTTGTGTCTTTCGCTACACAGCCAAAGGCTTTTATCTTGAGTGACCGTAACATATTTGACACCCCCCAGGGGGGAGGGGGAGAACAACGGCGGGGTCTAATGCCCCTGGGGCTTTTCTTGTTTTTTTTGGTGGTCACTTGCCCCAGACCTCCGGTTTTCGCTCGGCCAAACAAATACTCGTCGTGTCTTTCGCTACACAGGCAAGGGCTTTTATCTTGAGTGACCGTAACATATCTTACACCCCCGGGGGGGGGGGGGAACAACGGCGGGGTCTAATGCCCCTGGGGCTTTTCTTGTCTGGTTTTTTTTTTGTCGTCGTGGTCACTTGCCCCAGACCTCCGCTCGGTCAAAACAATACTTGCCGGTAATGTTGGTTCGTTTAGCATTATTTCGCCATAATTTTCATGAAAGTTGGTGTAGAAAATTACTGGCGATTTAATGGCATGAAAACCCCTTCGATGAAAGCAAGAACGAAGGTGCTAGCGAGCTTTAAAGCTGGCATGAATTTGCCAAACTTGCCCTGGCACGTAAACATTACATCACTGAAACACAAAAGGCGATTCGGGGAAGTCCCTCGCTTTCGCCAAGTTGAATAATTCAACAGTAAAATGCAAGCATTTTTTTGGCAGTTTTGCTTTGCTTCACCAAACTCTTAAGGGAAAGTTGTGTAGAAAAGTACAAGAAATTCAATGGAGTTGACTTCTCTTCGATGAGAGCAAGGCAAAAGGTGCTAGCGAGCTTTGAAGCTGGCATAAATTCACCTAAACTTACCGTAACACGTAAACATAACGTCATTGAAAGACAGAAGCCGATTTAGGGAATTGTTTTGCTTTCGCTAAAGCATTTATCGAATCATGGCCTAAAAGTAGACCTTTACGTTTCATTTTTCAGTAGATAACCGTTCCCTTTCGATTTAAGGATAATTTTTCTTCATCAATAAATCTATTTCAATTTCCGTGCCCTTGTTTAATATTTAGAATTACGCTGAGATGTCATTTCGTTAAAAAATTGACGTAACTAAGTCACGCCATGGTCAAAACTATTTCGTCACGTTCTTCTTCGCGAGTGCTAGAACAGGTGGATGACCAAGGAATGAGGGAAGGGAAAGGTATTCATACTATAAGGGTTCCATGATATCACAAGGAGAAGGGTGCAGAGAACTGACGTTGGGGGGGGGGGGGTGGCAGCACACACGTCAAACGTTAGAAAAATCACCAACTTCAAAACTTTATACCACTTGGGCACATATCTTGAGTGACCGTAATGTATTTGCACCCCGAGGGGGGGGGGGAAACGGCGGGGTCCAATGCCCCTGGGGCTTTTCTTGTTTTTTTTGGTGGTCACTTGCCCCAGACCTCCGCTTTTCGCTCGGCCAAAGAAATACTCGTCGTGTCTTTCGCTGCACAGCCAAGGGCTTTTATCTTGAGTGACCGTAACATGTTTTACAACCCCCCGGGGGGGAGAACAACGGCGGGGTCTAATGCCCCTGGGGCTTTCTTGTTTTTTGGGGGGGTGGTCACTTGCCCCAGACCTTCGCTCGGTCAAAACAATACTTGCCGGTAATTTTCGTTCGTTTAGAGTTAATTCGCCAGAATTTTCATGAACGTTGGTGTAGAAAATTACTGCCGATTTAATGGCATAAAAACCCCTTCGATGAAAGCAAGAACAAAGGTGCTAGCGAGCTTTGAAGCTGGCATGGATTCGCCTAACTTGAACGCCGCATCGGAAACGCTAAAAATTTAATAAACGCCGCGGCGTTTAATCGAGTAAATACGGTACCCACTTTTTTTCCGTGGTTTTTTTTTTTGGTGGTCACTTGCCCCAGACCTCCGCTTTTCGCTCGGCCAAAGAAATACTCGTCGTGTCTTTCGCTGCACAGCCAAGGGCTTTTATCTTGAGTGACCGTAACATGTTTTACACCCCCCCTTTGGGGAGGGGAGAACAACGGCGGGGTCTAATGCCCCTGGGGCTTTCTTGTTTTTAGGGGGGGTGGTCACTTGCCCCAGACCTTCGCTCGGTCAAAACAATACTTGCCGGTAATTTTCGTTCGTTTAGAGTTAATTCGCCAGAAGTTTCATGAACGTTGGTGTAGAAAATTACTGCCGATTTAATGGCATAAAAACCCCTTCGATGAAAGCAAGAACAAAGGTGCTAGCGAGCTTTGAAGCTGGCATGGATTCGCCTAACTTGCCCTGGCACGTAAACATTACAGCACTGAAACACAGAAGCCGATTCAGGGAAGTCCCTTGCTTTCGCCAAGTTGAATAATCCAACAGTCAAATGCAAGCATTTTTTGGGCAGTTTTGCTTTGCTTCGCCAAAATCTTTAAGGAAAGTTGTGTAGAAAGGTACAAGGAATTCAATGGACTTAACTTTTCTTCGACGAGAGCAAGGACGAATGTACTAGCGAGCTTTAGTTTGAAAGCCGGCATGAAGTCGCGATCACTATGAACTTATGTAAAGTGTATGTATGAGTGCCAAGAAGTGAGCAATACTGGCCTCCATAATTTCCCCCAGGCCACAGGCCTTAAAAGGAGAAATTAGAAATGAGAACCAAGATAAAAGAAAAATCTTTGACCTCGGCGGGATTTGAACCCACGACCTCCTGATTAGAACACCGTCGCTCTACCAACTGAGCTACGAGGCCAGGCTGAGTCACGCTATGATCAAAATATTTCATCACGCTCCTCGTCACGCACGCTAAAACAGGGTGATTAGGCAGGTCATATCTTGATTTATATTATCAAGCGAGCTTTGAAACTGGCATGAATTCGCCTAACTTGCCCTGGCACGTAAACATTACATCACTGAAACACAGTAGCCGATTCGGGGAAGTCCCTTGCTTTTGCCAAGTTGAATAATTCAACAGTGAAATGCAAGCATTTTTTTTGGTAGTTTTGCTTTGCTTCGCCAAAATCTTTAGGGAATGTTGTGTAGAAAAGTACAAGAAATTCAATGGAGTTGACTTCTCTTCGATGAGAGCGAGCTTTGAAAGCCAATGATTCATGCTACGTGCCGTAGCACATAAACATTACGTCATTGAAACACAGAAGCCGATTCGGGGAAGTAACTTGCTTGCGCCAATTCACTGATCGAATGACGGCCTAAAATAGACTTTTACATTTTTTCCATAGCTACCAGTTTCCTTTAGATTTTAGAATAAGTTTCTTTATCAACAAATCTATTTAAATTTCCGTGCCCTCAGTGTTATTTAGAATTACGCTGACATCTTAGTTCGTTTATTTAAAAAAACGCGACGTAACTGAGTCACGCTATGGTCAAACTATTTCGTCACGTTCTTCTTCGCAAAGGTTAGGAGAGGCGGATGACTAAGGAATGAGGGATGGGAAAGGGGTTCATACTATCAGGGATTCAATTCATGTTATCACAGGAAGAAGGGTGCGGAGAAGACGTAAGGGGGAATGGCAGCAAACACGTCAAAGGTACGATAAATCACCAACTTCAAAAGCTTAAACCACTTAGGTTCGTATCTTGAGTGACCGTAATGTATTTTGCACCCTGAGGGGAAGGGAAAAACGGCAGGGTCCAATGTCCCTCGGGCTTTTCTTGTTTTTTTTTGGTGGTCACTTGTCCCAGACCTTCGCTCGGTCAAAACAATACTTGCCGGTAATTTTCGTTCGTTTAGAGTTTATTCGCCAGAATTTTCATGAAAGTTGGTGTAGAAAATTGCTGGCGATTTAATGGCATAAAAACCCCTTCGATGAAAGCAAGAACGAAGGTGCTAGCGAGCTTTGAAGCTGGCATGAATTCGCCTAACTTGCCCTGGCACGTAAACATTACATCACTGAATCACAAGGCGCTCTCCATTCAACCAAAATTTCCGGAAATTCCGGTCCAAAACTGAATGGAACGGTTCTGACCAACCGGAAAATTTCCGGAAAAGAAGGTCCACCTTTCGAGGTGGACCGCTTTTTTGGTTGGTCCGTTCTGATCGGAAATTACTGTTCCATTCGAAAAAATTTCGGTTTGTAGTACCTCTCTGTCGTAAATTTCTGGAAATTTCTGTCCGAAACTGAATGGAACTGCTCGGTCCACCCGGGCTGGTATAACCATCCGGAAAATTTCCCGATTTAGGGTGCGTTTCTTTGGGAGAATCCGAAAACGGATTTGTGATCCTAGATCATAATTATGGATTCTTCGACACCAAAGAAACGCAAAATCCGAAAAAGGATTATTTTGTCATGACAAGACAGGCTGGAGGCACGCAATATATATATCAGAACGATATTTCTCTTGTACTGCCCTAGAATTCAACTAGAATGGAATACAAATAATTTATAAACAAGGACAGTATCTGCAGTACTTCAAGTGAACTCGCTGTTTGTGTTCACAATTAGCAAAATCTGGTCCCTGAATCACAGAAATGGTACACAAATGAAGTTATCCTGACATGTCAATGCTTCTGTCTGTACTTTTGGGGAAAACTTTTCAAATATACGGAACGGAATAATCACCTGAATTTTTCCTTTTTACGATCGAATGTTTTGTTACGCAAGATCGACAGAAAATATGGCGAGACCAGTAAACTTGCATGGAAGACCGCTTGACAGATGTACTATTTTCGGATCCGTCCCCCAAAGAAACGCACGGATCATGAATCCTAAAAATCCGGATTTAGATTTAATCTGATGTATCCACTCGGAGTGTGGATTCTTCAGATCACTAATCCGTGATTAATCCATTTTCGGATTTAGGTAAAGAAACGCAAAATCCGCTTTGGGATACAAGAATCCGGATTATGGATTTTCCCAAAGAAACGCACCCTTACTGTTCCATTTGCCACGTGAAATTTTCGAAATTTTAAACCGGAATTTTTGGTCGAATGGAAAGCCGATTCGGGGAAGTCCCTTGCTTTTGCCAAGTTGAATAATTCAACAGTGAATGCAAGCATTTTTTGGCAGTTTTACTTTGCTTCGCCAAACTCTTTAGGGCAAGTTGTGTAGAAAAGTACAAGAAATTCAATGGAGTTGACTTCTCTTCGATGAGAGCAAGGACGAAGGTGCTAGCGAGCTTTGAAAGCCAATGATTCATGCTACGTGCCGTAGCACATAAACATTACGTCATAGAAACACAGAAGCCGATTCGGGGAAGTAACTTGCTTGCGCCAATTCACTGATCGAATGACGGCCTAAAATAGACTTTTACATTTTTTTCCATAGCTACCAGTTTCCTTTAGATTTTAGAATAAGTTTCTTTATCAACAAAACTATTTAAATTTCCGTGCCCTCAGTGTTATTTAGAATTACGCTGACATCTTAGTTCGTTTATTTAAAAAAACGTGACGTAACTGAGTCACGCTATGGTCAAACTATTTCGTCACGTTCTTCTTCGCAAAGGCTAGGAGAGGCGGATGACCAAGGAATGAGGGATGGGAAAAGGGTTCATACTATCAGGGATTCAATTCATGTTATCACAGGGAGAAGGGTGCGGAGAAGACGTAAGGGGGACTGGAAGCAAACACATCAAAGGTACGATAAAACACCAACTTTAAAATTTACACGACTTGAGCTGGTATGTTGAGTGACCATAATATATTTTGCTCCCTGGGAGGAGGAGAAAAACGGCGGGGTCCAATGCCCCTGGGGCGTTTCTTGTTTTTTGGTTTTTTTGGGGGGTCACTTGCCCCAGACTTCCGCTCGGTCAAAACAATACTTGCCGGCAATCTTCGTTCGTTTAGCGTTTATTCGCCAGAATTTTCATGAAAGTTAAAATTGGTGTACAAAATTACTGGCGATTTAATGACATAAAAACCCCTTCGATGGAAGCAAGAACGAGGGTGCTAGCGAGCTTTGAAGCTGGCATGAATTCGCCTAACTCGCCCTGGCACGTAAACACTACATCACTAAAACACAGAAGCCGATTCGGGAAAGTCCCTTGCTTTCGCCAAGTTGAATAATTCAACAGTGAAATGCAAGCATTTTTTTGGCAGTTTTCCTTTGCTTCGCCAAAATCTTTAGGGAAAGTTGTGCAGAAAAGTACAAGAAATTCAACAAAGTTGACTTCTCTTCGATGAGAGAAAGGGCGAAGGTGCTAGCGAGCTTTGAAGCTGGCATAAACCGTGGCACGTAAATATTACATCACTGAATCACAGAAGCCGATTCGGGGAAGTTCCTTGCTTTCGCCAAATCATTCATCGAATCATGGCCTAAAAGTAGACTTGTACATTCTTTTTTTTTGGTAGATAACCGTTCCCTTTAGATTTTATGATTATTTTTCTTCATCAATAAATCTCATTTCCGTGCCCTTACGCTGAGATGTCAGTTCATATAAAAAAAAATTAACAAAAACATGACGTAACTGAGTCACGCTATGGTCAAACTATTTCATCACGTTCTTTTTTCGCGAGTGCTGGAACAGGTGAATAACCAAGAAATGAGGGATGGGGAAAGTATCACAAGGAGAAGGGTGCAGAAAAGACGTGGGGAGGGGGGGGGGGTGGCAGCAAACACGTCAAAGGCACGATAAATCACCAACTTCATAAATTTACACCGCTTGGCCTCGAACCTTGAGTGACCGTAATGTATTTTGCACCATAAGGAGAAGGGGAAAACGGCGGGGTCTAATGCCCCTGGGGCTTTTCTTGTCTTGTTTTCATTATTCATTAGTTTTTTGGAGGTCACTTGCCCCAACTTCCGTTAACGAAGTCCCCGGTATAACGAATGATATTCTTCAGGCCGGCAAATTTACAGTAACGAACCCCAGTATAACGAAATCCCCGATATAATGAACTAATGTCATCACGTGACTGAAATTGAGGCCAAACAGATAAACACAGGGGAGGGGGGAGAATTCTTTAATCCTATTGTACTGGATTGCAAACTACTGTAAGTTTCTATCAGCAGCTCATTATGTGCTTTTGAAGGGGACTATGTGGTGACATCTACGCAGCTTATTAACTTTTTCACTTTTGACGGCTTCTTGTGTTCAAAAGTATAAGTATTAGTGCCCTAGTACCTATACAAAATTTAGCTATGCAGTTGTATGCGCATGGAGACAAAAATTACGAATGTTATTTGCACATTTAAACCCAGAAGCATTGTGCAATTTAATAAAATCGAATGCTGTTTAATTTGAGACAAATTAATTATTAACCAATCCCGACATAACGAAGATTTTGATTGGTATTTTCACAAATTCGTTTGGCCTAGTGTGAACGCAGTATGACCTACCGTTGTTTTCAACACAGCTAAAAAACAGTGGCTCTCACCTACCATGTCGAATGCAAATGCGTGCTTATGCTACGCGCAAACATATCAGGCTGTACCTTTACAGCATATAATCCATCCTCAGGCTTTGTCTTGTGCTTTTTCTCAGGAGGTGCAAGACAAACTAGCTGGGTCTGGCAAGAAATCAATCAACTTCTTTTAACTGCACGAATAAATCACTCTTTGAAATTAATTTCCTCCTTCTAATTCGCTGGTTGTGACTTTGCATATTTATCCCATGACTCCCCAAGAAAGGCCCCTTTGACAAGATTTATTTGAATGTTCTTTCCATTCTAGAACTTCCCAGAATGCCGAGTTATCAGAACGCTGAATCATTATAGTAATAAAAATCGGGGTATTTACAGGATGTAGTTTCTTGAAATTTGTTTGCTAATTATATGTTAGCAAGTGGCTTTCAGCAGTTTTCTTATGAGGAGTGTGTTTAAGTATCCCCAAGTGGCTATGCGGCCAATCTAGGCTCAGCAAGTCTGTCGTACAAGATGATCCAGCAAATTCAGCAAAATGACCGACCATGTCATTCACCTCCAGTTACGTTTCACTGTGAGAATAGTTACTTGAAGTTATCACAAGGTCAAAAGAGGGCTTAACTGGCAAGCGTACTTCTGTTATGAGGGTGTGAATTCAAAAGTAACTCATTCAAGAATGGGCACTTAGAGTACACAGAGGTGGAGGAATGTAAGCTGTATACGACAATGCAACTGTTAAGTATATGATGACAGCCTAATGCTCTCTTTTTTCTAAACGACCAGAAAGGACTTACTGACAAAGTTAGTGTCCTACCTTATCGACACTTGTTATGTTGCAAGGAAGAGCTCCAACTGTAACATATGTCTGACTTCGCAGTGTGTCTTCTAAGTTAGTAGCCTGGGAAAAATAATATTATTGACCTTAATAATACTACACGCACGTAAACTTATTACGGAAGCTCCCAGAATAAAGTTCAGCAAATCTCATTATTATGGACCAATAATTGGACTCATGTCCTTACTATAAAAGCCCCAAAACAAGGTCAAATTTTTAAAGGGCTTTACTGCAATGACCATTTACAGGGTAATAAGTTTCTTAGACTTTTCAAAGTAAAACTAAGTTCCACTGAAATCAATGAAAGGAACTCAAAGTCTACACAGTCGAATTGTTAAATAACAAAAAAATCACGTTTACCTCCAGGATAAGGCTGTCTCCCTTCAACAAATGAACGCCATCAAAATTTTTAAAATGTGGATTAGGGATCATTGTTAACTTTGTGTAGTTCGACTGAATGTTTACACCATCCATTTTGAACGTAGCCCAAACCTCTGACACATTTCCTTCAAGAACTGGTACTGCTGGAGTGCGACATACCATCAAGGAGCTGCTGACAATTTTACAGTCCTACCAAGGAATGACAGCATATACACGTGTCAACTTGTATAAATTACATTAAAGTTGGGAAACCCTCGTTGATGACATACCTGTGTTTTTAATTTAAACACAGTTGGGTAAAACACTACCTCTGTAAAACCTTGTGAAAGCTGTTTACATGACCCTTCCCCTGGGGAGTTTGCGAAGACAAAAACAACAACAACAAAAATAATGCTATTGGTTAACGCAATCAAAAATTCTCAGCCATAATTTTTTGAACAAGCTAAATGTTGATAACATCCAGCCCGCCGTAGATATATTAAGTTTGCCCATCGAATGTTCCACAAGTAAATAAAATCAATCAAAAACTTTCAATCAAGTTGTAAAAACATGACCTGTTGTTGCCACTGGTTTGCTATCTGCTCATTATGGTTCCTGGCAAGAGGAATGTTTCAAAATAGGTGTAGGCTACTTTTTTTGTCTGTGTCCTTTACGTACATCAAACGTGACATAACATCCTTAAATTAAACTGCCAAAAAAAATAATATAAACAGCTACAGAACAAACAACACCAGGTGAAATTCTAAGAACTCTACTGTGTAACAAGTATTCTATATTCTTTGTCACTGTTAAAATCAATCAATTAAAATATGACATTTCAAATATCCGTACAAATTGCTTTAATAACTGTTTGAGTCTATACAAATCGTAGGTCATATGCCCTCCAATATTACACACATCTAGCTGGAAAGTAACATAAAAGTATGTGTCCTTACCCGAGATTCGGTAGGAAGAGTACCATTTTTGGAAGGATAGTTAAAGAAAATCTTGGGTCTCTGGATAGTATCCAAGTACGTACCAGTGACACGTAGCTCAAGGCCCCCTCTAAAAACAGACAGTTTGGGGAAAGTTAATCTTGATTATAACAGCACGTTAGAGGGAATACAATTTTACTTGCAAGGAAGTTATTTCAGATTTCTTCGTTACCCTAAACGTAACTCTTATCTTGACATGTTGATAAAAGCTCTAACTATTTTTTGGTGAAATACGAAATATTCAAAATACACTAGGGTATGTAAAAATAACTACAATTTAACCTCAAAACCACAATCTACTTCATACTTTGCTAATTACTACTTGAAAAGGAAGCTTACCCAAAAAAGATTCTGTCAGGCTTAATAGAAGTGACTGTGGGATCGGGTGTGAATACGAAACTACCCTTAGGGCCTGTAGGGGTAAAGCCATCAAATGAAATAATAACTGCTGTACTTCCATTTGCCATTCTTCTAATTCTGTTGGTCGGAGGAGTGGTGACACATGGTACGCTGGTGTCTGTAACCCTATGGAAACGAGCCAGATAAAGTATATAACATCAGCCCAATGCATGGTGATGCAAAACAAATGTATGGAATGACTGAGCTACACAGTAAACTAAAATAAACAACAAAGTAGGAAGTTATAGCAAACAGTTAATACTTGCAGTCGTAAAATTTCCAGTTTGTACAGTGAAAAAAAAAAAACTCCCTAAAAGACTGTTTTAGCATTGTGACATAAGAACTTCCAGTAGAGTACATAGGCTATGTTCACACTAAGTATTAGTTCAGTGTAACTATTGTAAATCAAAACCCACTGGGATTTTGAAAACATAATCTAACAACTGATATAAGCAAGGAAACGATAACAATAAACTGCACGTTTTTTCAGATAATTTCTACATATAGTATAGTGTTTGTACTCAAATGATGAGGCAAATTGAAAGAGATTTAACTACACTTGAAAGCATGTTTCAACGGTGAGCTGCTGGCATTTGCTCTGGTGTTGCAACTCTTAGCCACACGGTATTATAGATTATTAAAAACTGGACTAGGTATATGGAATTCTAGCATTTTGATTGGCTGACCGGAGCTTAGGCTATCAGCTCATATACCTGCTGCGACCAAATATGGTCAATGAACACTCAACAACAAAGTGAGCTGAAAAGTTTTTTCCTCACGAGCAACCCAGCGAGAAAAATGGACGAGAAAGATCACTTTGGAGCGAATTTAAATTAAGCAGAAATTCCAACAGCGTCACCAATAAGCATCACCAACAGCGTCGTCTAACACAAGTCATAATTGTTTGAAGAAACTGTGCAGAAATAGAAATTTAAGCATTAAGTGTTGTGTTTACAATTAATTTCTTTCATCGATCGTCACGTCGGTCATTTTACTTCTGACTTTTTTGTGACTTGCGTTTTTGGTGGGATTTTTTTCTGACGGTGAAAACGATACAAAAACCGCGATAGTGTGGAAGGAGCACATTTTATCTGTTTCTGGGAGAAAATGCGGTTTTCCAGTTTATTCGGATTAGTGTTGTCAGGGCTAGTCTTAATTGTTTTACAGTCTTTTATCTACATTATAGTCGATAAGGAATTTACAGTTGTTGTATGTGATGTGCTATTGACTGATTACTGAATGTAAATGAGATATTTTCTTGCAGGTTTTTGGCGTTGGAGTGTGTTTGTAAGAAAAGAAAGTTTGTCTATTCAGTTAAATGCTTTACCTGTAAGAGTCTCGTAAACAAGAAATTTCTGGAGAAAATTCCCGTTGTAGCATGTTAACAGTTTCGTGGCAATTCCCTTACCAAATTGGCAGGGCTGCTGCAGTGCAACTCTTTATTTTGACTTACTTTTTACCGTAGCTTAACTTTAGATTGATTGCTGTTGGAGTTTGACTGTAGTTCTTTCAATTTTTGACTTAATGTTGTCGGACTTCAAAAGACAGCCATAACGCAGATATTCTGCAGTCAGTTATTTGACTGTTGAAGTTTGACTATAGTTCTTTCAATTTCAGTTGACTGTTGTATGACTTCAAAAGACAGCCATAATGCAGCTATTTTGCAGTCAGCTATTCTGCAGTGAAGAGGCGGTCAAACTGCAGTCAAAGGTCATTTGAGGGAGACATTCAGGAATGACTGGTATTTCCTGTTGAAAGACTGCCCATTGAAAACTGCTTTTTGACTGCACTTTTAACTGCTCCAGTTTGTCATAATTAACTAGCTATACTCAGTCTGAGCTCCCAGCAAAACACTTTCCGGCAGGGCATAACTTGACTTTAAAATTTTACCATTTTAGCCCGTTAGCAGCCTTTCTGGTCAGGTTCTTACTGTTATCAAGACTTATCTCACGAAAGCAGATGTTGAAGGCTGTGGACCTCTTGATAGAGTCGATAAACAGCGGTTCCCTGGAAAAGCAGGATCGGGGATCAAGGATCGAAGAGCGGGGATCAGGGTCAAGGAGAAAATAAAAAAAATGATAATATAATAATAATAATAATAATAATAATAATAATAATAATACTACTGCATCAGTTTAACGGCTTAAAAATCCGAAGTCCAGTTTAACAGTTTAAAATTTAAAGACTCTGGCGAACCCAATTAAAAAAGTAGTGAAAATCTTGCATAGAATTAGAGGAAATTTTCTTACAGAACTATAATATTTATCAGGGATCTATTTTAGAAGTGTTTATCATAAGTATTTATTTTATTTTGCGAGCTGTAAAAGCGACATTCTGACTGTGTATGTGTTCACTGTTTTCTCAAGCGATAAGCGAGATCACTTGGAAAGCTTTCATTTATGAATAATGCTCATGAGGACTACCCTGCGAGATCACAGCAAATAATTATGTGTAGCAGACTGATTGAATTTCAATGAAAATGTTACAGCCCGAACTCGATTGGGTAAGACTATTACTAATAAGAGACCTGATGGGTTGTTATTCCAGTGTGTTATTCCCGAAGTAGCTTGTGGGTGTTCAGCAAAACCCACGGGTGTCTCAATTTTGCAACCGTCAGTGACAGTGAGAAAATAAAATATGCCAATTGCTTTCCTCTACACGTCGTTTAGACAATATTAAAGTTCATGTTCTGTTGAACTTAAAATGAAAGAGAGAAATAATGAACTGCGGGTGAAAATAATTTCTCATTTAGAATCGGCCCGAAACCGACGATCTGCAAAATTATTTGCTCAAATCCGAATCCGTACAGATTTATTTCACGTGAGAATAGTTGAGCCTTATTAAAAACTACCCCTGAATATGTGAATTAACCGTTCCATGCGCCGCGTAGACAAGGTGACACAAAACTCAATAGACATACTTTAGTAAGCCTTAAAATCAATTATGAAGACAAACGTACTTCGTTTTAAAAGTCTTGAAATCACTGGCAGAAACAGCAAACAAAAAGACAGCGAAAACGATTATTCCAAGTGATTGACAAAAGCCGACCCAGTATCCAATCCCGGGGGAACTCCGTAGAGGAGATAACCGATAGACGCTCAGTTTTGTGGGAGGACGAGTTCGGAGCAACTCCGATTTTCCTACCTTGTCCATAAGGCAGATTCCCTATTTCTACGACCCTAAGATAGAGCCACTAGCTTAAGAGCCATTTTCTGAGAATATCGAGAATCGAAAGACACTCACAAAAAATCGAATTTTTTTTTATTTTGCCAAAACATCCCTTTGGGTAAGCTAATTTAAGAAAAAATAATCCAAAGTTCTAACGAGTTATTTAACGGACGAAAATTAAAAAAGTTCGAAAAATGCATAAAATGGCGGTTTTAGGGTCTGTAAACGGGTCAAATTCTCACTCAACTTTAGGAAGCCGGTGAGAACGTAAAAAACATTCTTTTGAAACGAAACAAAGAACGAAAATTATTCAACCTTTGCACTTTAAAACTATGTAATAAATTTGCCAATGTTTGGTTTCTAACACTTTCAAGCAGCGTTCTTATCGAGCCACTCTTAACCTCGTTTATCACAAGGTAAAATGAAAGCCAACTTCGGCTGCTTTAAACAGCATCTGGTATGTATCATTCAATGACCACGACTACACAGAATGAAAGCTTTGTCATTGCACTTTTTAACCAGGAAAGTTACAGCTTTGGGAATTAAATACTTCCCCGTCAGTAAATTTAACTGTCGAGGCGTTTGAGCGGTAGAATTTTATGCAAATTAAGAACGAATTCTCATATTTCATACCACGGATGTGTAAGATGGACTCACCATTACTTGTACATCATTTCCGCTAGTCAGGCGGGTTAGCGAAATCATCGTTACAGACCGGACAAAAGCACCAAATTTGGCACACTTAGTCTTTGAGGCATGGGCTTTAAGAAAATCCAATGCTCCAAGGACATGGATCGCGAGAAAGGACAATTACGTCATCACAGAAATCGACAACATTTGTTATCTTCGATCCGCCATCTTGGATTTGAAAATTTTTCCAAAACGTAAGAAAACCGCCAAAAATTACGTAAAAGTACTGAAAAACAATAAAATGGTGCAAAAAAAAAATGCCCAACAGGAAAAATAAGTGCATTTAAGTTAATTTTCATCTATAAAAACACAAAAATTACAAATTTGGTAAAAAATGTCTAAGTCAAGCGGGTTAGCGAAATCATCGTTACAGACCGGACAAAAGCACCAAATTTGGCACACTTGGTGATTTGGGTATAAGCTTTAAGAAAATCTAATGCTTCAAGAATATGGATTACAAGAAAGGATGATTTCGTACTATAGAAATCGACTGCATATTTGCATGTCATTTATTAACATTTGGCCAGGCAGAAGCCAGGGTATTCAATGTTATCGAGTAAATTGTGTTCAAGGTAATGCTTTAAGCAATCGCATTTATTGCAAACACAACTTAATGCTGTACATTGTTGTATACGTGAATGAAAAACGTGAAACCGAGGATAACAAAAAACTCTATACTCATTACCCATGCGCACGCTGGGTGTTTTGCTTAACTACTCAGAGCACCAAATATCATTACATTAAAAATATCACGATTAAAGAACTGTTCCTACTCTTTAAAATTTCAATTACTAGATGCACTTGTATCAAACTTCAATAATTAATATTTGTTTCAGGCTGGTATCCCTTGTGATAATTTATGCTTATAGCCTTTCATTCTGTACATTTACATGAGCACAATTCCGTACAAGTCAGGCTCGCTCGGTGGCAGCTACACCTCGAGGAACATTTTAGTTGGCATGCACATTTAATAAGCTGCTTGCAGGCTTTGGCCGCCTCTGGAACTGTCGCCCACACTGGCTCCCAGCTCTGCTCGTTCCATTTCCATCCCCAGGCTGCTGGTGAAGGAATGTTAGGTTGGGTCTCTGCACACGTTGCCCAAATCCCGGCCTGGTATGCAGCTCTTTGAACATGCAATAACAAAGCATTCTGCAAGGCAAATGTATTCTTGTTAACAAAAAAGTATTTTAAAATGCACTCGGAAACCAGCGATATCCCACTACAGTAGTTACTTGTGTAGGGGGGATTTTTTCAATAGTCCTTCCCTTCTTGGAGAACAGCTCCCTCCGAGCGGCATTTACAGAATGGAAAGTACTTCTCTTGTCGTACATCAGCACTGTAAGTCTCTCTAGCGTCTTGAAATGTGGCGAAGAATAGTTTACTGCAACAAACGGGTTTTGTTGCACCTGAAGAAACGCTTCAGTGGCCTCAGGGAAGGATCGCCATGTTTGTAAAGCAGATTTCTTGCCCTTTCCACAAAATGACGAAGTTGTAGCACAGCCCGAAAAGGCGTGGAGAGCAGGAAGGACTCTGATTGATCTTTGCCTAATTTCCCGCAGACGGAATTGACATGGATGTATTGAAAATGCTTGCCAACTCCAAAGGCCACCCATATGTCAACTAGGGGATATTTCGCTTGTACATCAAAGAATTTACCGGTCAGTAAAACAACAACATCTGTGTCAACTGTTCGAATTTCAACTCTGCTCTGCCCGTTTTCAAGAGCATGAAGCAAATGAACTATAACTCTAGTGTCCGCCTCTTCATGAGTGCAGTCAAACATTGGCTTGCCACCACCCTTGGCAATTACCAAACTACCTTTTGTGATATAGATTTCCCTCGAGCAATCCCACTGAACATGATCCACTTCTTCGGAAAGATAGTTAAACAACTCATCTTTGTTCGTGGAATCTCTAAGAAAGGCATTCCAATTCTTTGGTACTCTAGCCTGGGGACCAACTTTCACCCGAACACCGGGCCCACGCTTCTCCCTTGTGCAGTTCTTCAGGCTATCTGTCAGATATCGATCCCATACCACATCCACTCGTTTGACAGTTGAGAGTTCCCTCTCCAGAAATGGTAAAAAGATTTGGTGTGAATATTCTGAAAACAGCAGTGTTGCATTCTTTGGGCTAAGAAAATGAATCAGCGCGCCACCATCAAAGATTTTACACTCAAACCTGCAATCATCTGGTTTTGTCCCTGTATCTTGCAACATCTTAAGCAAGTCCGACTTATCACCCAAACGAAGCTTGCCAAAATTGGATATTGAAGGGGGATAGGCATGGTTCTCGTGGGCGAAGAATTCGTCAAGGTCTCCTTCATGCTGCTGGGTACTGATATACAAGCGACTGAACAGTCCGACGTCATTCTTAATTGCTTTGATTTTATATGTTGACGAACGAACTTTGTGCTTCGTTGTGCTAAATAATGGCAATGAATTTCTTTTAATGGCGGTGCTGATTGGTTTCGTTTTTTCCTCAAGAACTTCTCTCTTGAACGTTTCAAATTGTCGTTTTCCTACTTCTTCAATGGTGCACTCTGATGTCACAACATTCTCTGCTGCACACTCTCTGGTATTTAGGACAAGGAGTTCTTGGCATTTCTCGTCAAATGGATTGCCGCATCTGTTAATTTGATTAACAAGGTTGTTAACTTGTTGCTGAAACTTCACCTGTTGTCACAGACCTTCTTCATGGTGACTAGTATCTTCTCGATTTGGTTGTGGCATGTATTGCTCATCAAACTGTGTGACAAGCCTTGCCATTTCTGGGCCAGAAATTAGCCATCTGCTCAATGCAGCCGGGTTTTCCGTAAGCCCCACAACTCCTCCGCTACCCTTGACTTTAGCGTTTTCCTGTTCGTGGGCCTGATCAATTGGGATTGCTGAAAATCTCGTAGATGTCTTCTGAACGACCCAGAACTTGCTGAAAATGTCCCTCAGTTTGTCAGGCAATGATTGCACATCTCGTAGATGGACACTAACCCAGCGACTGTAGTTAACGTGATCCAAAGCGAAGAATAAGAACATAAGTTCTTTTAGACACTCTATGTACAGAGTAAAGTCTCGCTCTCTGTGCGATCGTATAAACGCCAAGACAACTATTTCTGTTCTCAGAATCATGTCCCAGAAGTGGAATGTTGGGCATGCTTCCATCATTTCCTGTCGCCATTTTTCCAAATCATGCTCTCTGCTTTTCACAAAAGCCTCTTGTTGTAGCTTAGCTAGCGCCAGTGCCGTAACCTGATGCATGTGTCGTGTCCGAGTAATGTGGGCTGCTCTTAAAAATGAATCGGCTGTACCGGACGTTGCTATTCCCGCTTCAGTCAAGACATCTGTCCAGCCTGAACCACGTAGGAGATCTCCAAGTGCATTCCATAGGGCTTTCTCGATATGGAGCCCTCCGAACATTATAAGGAATTTGTCTTCTCCATACAACTGCGGCATGCTCCACTGAATTTTTTTGGAGATCGCAAAGATAGGACAGTCACAAACAAGAACTGGAACTTGTCCAGCATTCAAGAACCTGGTAACGTTTCTAACGATATCCAGCCCGTGTTTAACCATTGCAGGCGAGTCTGCTTTCTCAAGGAAGATGGGAAGCATTGCAATAATTGAGGGTAGATGCTCAACGGGGGGCTGAAGAGAAGCGTGGTAGGCGGCCCACGAAATTGGCTGACCCTTGCGAAGTGTTTCCAATCTGAGGAGCTCGACACTTTGCTTTATGCAGCCTTTTTCTATGTCAATAGCTTGCTTAATCGCCATCCCTCCACTGTACTCAGTTGTATTCGATACAGATGGCACAGTTGTTGTGTCCGTGACATGTATGGGTGGCACATTTGCGAAAGCTTCTGGAAGACTCGGTTTCTCTTTAGAGTTTGCAGTTTGTGAAAAAGATGCTTCTCTGCAGGTACCTTCATTCTCTTGTGTCGGAAATTGCATGATGCTAATTCCAGAAACTATCTCACAAAAAAAATTGTCTATAATATTACAGCAATGTTATCTGATTTTTTAGAGAGTTTATCCATTGAAGGAAAAGTGATGCGGTCGGATAATTAACAAATTTTAGAATCATGCCCTTTGCGCGATTCGGCAAAAAAAACAACAAATATATTTACAATTTATGAAAAGGCCCGTGTATTAATTGATATTATTGTATTAAAAAGTATTGCCAAAACGTTTTGCACTTTTCTGTCCGATTAAGTGCGAGAAAGCCCTTACCCGAATGTTGTTCATTAGTATATAACACACAAAATCAGAAACAGCCAAACACAAGAGTGACGTAACAAATGACGTCATTTTCACCTTTAAGTGCAAATATTTTTTTTGGAGCATTGGATTTTCTTAAAGCCCATGCTTCAAAGACTAAGTGTGCCAAGTTTGGTGCTTTTGTCCGGTCTGTAACGATTTTCGCAAAATATAGCACTAACCCACTAGACTACGCTGCACTTAAAGTAAATTGCACTTTCCATACGCTGTCTCGAGGCGTGAAGTCAATATGAAGAGTGTTGTCGGCAAGTCATTTATATCTCTTGTTTTGAAACCGCATTTCGTTAACGATAATACCCGATTGCATTTTCAACGCTCCGATGCAGAATATTTACCGACGGCGCCGTAATTTTTTTTACCGCAATGTGCTGCACGACTTCTAGGAAATATCAACAAACGTCTCACAAACATTTCTTCTGATAAAGAAATGATCATTTACTACATAGACCCCGGCAGAAACGAAGGTTTTGCCAATTGAAGTAATTTGATCGCGGTAGTACGCCGCTCAGGGATGGCTTCAATGTGACCTTTCAAAAGTAACGCAAGCTACTCGTCAATCGTCACGCCGCCCTTTTTCTACACCGTGAGCGGTGTACCGCAGCGCCCGCGAGAGAGAGAGAGAGAGAGAGAGAGAGAGTAAGAAGTAATTATTTTTATTGCCCAACTATTGAATAGTCTGAATATTGCAGACAGAACTTTGACCTCCTGCAAAAATATTCTAGTGGTTATCTTATCTACCAATGCAATGTTACACATCTCATTTTTTTTGTAATTCAAAGACTTACATGGAAGCTAGTAATGCACAACTGTAACGGTTTTTCGGTGAAAAGTTGCGACATTTCCTTGAATACGTGATAGTGCGCTGGAATATTCACTCCCCTCACCCTCGAATGATTACCCTTACCCCCACCCCCCCAAGGTAACCTAACAAAAAGCAAATTAACGATGAATAACTGCAAAATTTATCTCAAACTGTAGCCTCCTTAGAATGACACGAAAGGAAATACTTGCACCCCTGTGATTCAGGGAAACGGTTGTCGTCAGTAAGTTCTTTCTACTGTGGACATTAAGGATATGCCTCTTTCTCAGTACCGGATTTGTTTACAACTGTTTCAGAGTTTCAAGTTTACACCAATGCATTATAAACAGTGTTGCAAAGTGGTTTCAGTTCAACCGCTAGTGTGCTGAATTATTCCTTTCCATATGGTTACTTTATAAAATAAATTTAGCTACTGTTCTGGCAAGCACACTTGGCCACTGCTTTATGAAGCAAATCGAGATAGAGTGCTTTGCGACGAATGGGTTTTGGAGGCACTTCTAACTCCAGTTCCTTGCAGATGTTCTGTAGCATCGCAAGCTTTAATCGCTCCAGCAACCCATCCCTGGTCATGGTACAAATGTCATATTGATCGTACGTTATAGGGTGCTGTAGTGACATGCCAGAAATGACCGTTTCTCTTGCCCTGGCAAAGTTTTCCTCCTCTTCACTTGCCTGGATATCAGCATCGTCGGGAATTTGTTGTCGAACCTTAGCAGCAAGACGCGAAAAGTAGGATGAGATCTGCTGTGGTGTCAGGAACTCGGAGACTTTGAATAGTCGAGCACCGTCAGTTCCTAGGGCACGCCTCATTTCCCACGCAACAACATCCCCGTCTACTTTTTTGCCAGTAGTTTGGCCAATGGCAAACTTAGCATCAAGATAGGCTTTCTGCTTTTCGTTGAATCGATAGGCCTTTTTGGTGGTCTTGAGAGCCCAGCCTTCATTGATGCGCGATTCGTCAGCAGTCTCCTTTACAGCTGGGGCAGAGATGGAAATGTACCCCACACCCTCTTCTAATCGAGACTTGTATCCCAACTTTGCAAGGTCCAACAATGACCGCTTCTCTAATGAACGCGTGCATTTTTCCAAAGACAGGTGTTTCTCTAGTGAAGACACCCTTTGGAAGACCTTGATACACCCATCTTGAGGACAGGTAAAGACTGACGTTGATTCCTCGGCAGCTGCAAGCGTTTCTTCAGGTAACACCTCAGCTGGCTTCTCTGTCTTCTCAATGTTGTGTTTTGTACTCAGGGATTTAAAGTCGCCGGGAGAAAATCCTGAACAAAGCCAACTGTACGTAGGCTCTGAAATAAGACCAATAAGGCCACAATAAAATAACAGCACGCAGTGGAAATAACAAAGAATAATCCTATTTGGCTTTACGTGATAGGCAAATTATCAAGTTATCGGTCTGCGTAATCACAAATGTTAAAATTTTTAAGCATGCCAATTTCACTACCACTCCAAAACCAACGTCAAAAACGTCAGAATTTTAAACTTTGTCGAAGATTATATGGGAGTGATTAAAACGCCGTAGTGTTTTCTTTATTTGGTCTTCGTTCGTATCCACAACACTCAGTGCACCCAAAATTCAACAGCTAACTTTCTCTGGTTTAACACTTAGCCCAAAATACTCTGCGATTTGAAAATTCTTGGCCGCCCTATGATCATGAGCCGGCGGGCGAAGACGTAACCTCTGCACAGAATTGGAATCGTCCGATTTCATGTCGTACCTGCGCAAGATTCATCAATACGTATCGTTACCTTCTGTCTGGCATAATTTCATCGCGCACTCAGGTGTTAGCGTAACCAAATATTGTCAACTCCATAAAAACGTTGATAAATCTTTGTATGAAATAAGGCATTAAAAATTGCTGCCTTGTCTTTCTGTGTAAACAGAATATGAAAAACTGTCGCTTACAATAAGTTTGCAAGCGCATCACGGCGGGTGCAATTTTTCTCAACATTCACAACTTGCGTAACTGCTAGCCAGTATTTTCTTAAATTTATTCCTCCAAATCCTGGATGGCGTGAAATTAAACAATCAGACGATTTGTGCAGAGGTACCTGTTTGCTCACCAACAAATGGGGTGACTAAGAAACCTCTGCTCAAAGGGTAAACTTAGATCTACCACGTGGAAATAAAGTTTACTTACCAGATGAAGTCCTCTCCAATGTAATCCTTTTACCAATCCCAATGCCATAAGCACGCCATGCTGTGATAATATCACCATTGAAGAGAAAGTTGTTCAGCTTACTTATGGCGGGGATCTTCCTGTTATCCTCCCCGGAAGGTAATTCGTCAATGGTGTCCATTGATACCACCCTCACTCCTTCTATCCCCCCATGTGACAGAAGGGCAGCTTTCAGCTCGTGTGCTGTAGTAACATCATTTCCTTCATTAATGAAAAATCTGACGTGGGCTTTGCAGGTTGCCGCTAACCTATCCGCAGCACCTTTTCCGCCTTGTGGATCGGAAAAGTCAATGCAGTGGATACTGATGCCACTAGAGGCTGCTATCACTGGGCAGGATAGAATCGTTGAAGACGAGTGGTAGCAGCCTGCATTATCCTGCCGAAAGTACGCTTTGGTTACTTCTTCGTGCTCCATCTTGACAGTTTTAAGGACATCCTGCATGATCTTTACAATTGCAGAACTGCCTTGATTGCATGCCTGGATGATGTGTATGAAGCCCTGCCACTGAAGTACACCACTGACTCGACGGTAGACAACAGAGATGTGCCACGAGATCCCTCGCTTTCCAAACCAGTCTGCTTGAGACTCTCTGTACTTCTGCGGCAGGAACTTCATGGCCCAGTCATTAACAATCAAGACAGTTTTCTCGTCAAGCTTCTCCAGCGCGTCTAGTCGTGCCCGGTCTTGGTTGGCGGATCTTAAAATATGTTTTTTCCAGGAAAGGATGGCCACTTTATCTGCCTCGGCCATGAAAACTGCTTCGTCTTTTTCTTGTTCAGATGAGAATGTTGTTGCGTTGACCACCCGTTCAATCTCTTCCAAGGTGTCAACAAGACCCTGACATCGATCGCATGCCTCCTTATGATCATGGCTACATCTTTGCTGGAGATCTTCATCTTCCTTGTCACTTAGTGCATACCCAACACAGTGGTCAGCAACACGAGAGGCGCTACTTATGTGCACCTGTTGAAGGACAAAAATTATAATAGAGTGAACAAAACCACCGACGAGGAGAGGCTACATTACTTTTACGTTAAATAATTTTGTTAACTCCAAACAAATTAACGAATTACTAACTAATAGAATAAGCCACCTCTAGTGGAGGTTTGACACCACTAAAGCGTAATAGTCGAACTTAGTTTTTTTTTTTTTTTTGCTAAAAATTGAAAATTGAATTTTTGACCCTGCTATTTGTAAGTAAGGTTTTATTTCGGTTGGTTTTAGGTAGTTTTATAGTTATTACGGAAAATGTATTTGTAAGCTAATTTCTTAACTATTGTAGAATAAGCCAGGCACAGACTTCTTGTTAAGCTGTTCTTCGAATACGAACTGAACAAATCATTTTGTTTACTTTCC
This sequence comes from Siderastrea radians, assembly GCA_964017195.1. NCBI lineage: Eukaryota > Metazoa > Cnidaria > Anthozoa > Scleractinia > Rhizangiidae > Siderastrea > Siderastrea radians. Next base: position 17,167,835 of record OZ024894.1, on the reverse strand, counting down.
TTGACTGAGTATAATCATTACCTTGTAGTCTCCTTTCAGATATAGTTTGTTTGTTTTAAGAGCTTCCGTAATTCTTGTCTCCCAGTCTTTTCCTGCACCAAGCTGACTAACTTGACGGACTGTCACAGCGAGACTGTCAAAAGCACGAGCACCCTCAGCAACAAAGTAGTCTAGCCCTTGTAGGGATTTTCGTACGGAAGCGCTGCATTCAGAGAGTACCCGCAGCATGGTCGTCTCGCTGAATGGGTGGAAGCCAGTCTCCTTACAGTACTGGGTGTATTGCTGTACCACTCTTTGAGGTATCATCAGGCGAATTACGTTGGGTACCTCAATGATTTCCCCTGATGAAAGCTTAAGGTGTTTTTGGCCGAATGGAAGATCTTGTACGAGATGAGGACTAGTGATAAAGCCGAGAAAGTGGTCCAGCTGGCTCAGATCTACCCGAATTCGTGTGGTGGGCCGTTGTGGTAGCTGAGCTCCCCTTCCAAACTGCAGGCCATGTAGGTTTGCCACGGTAAAGCGGTATCTTGTCAAACCCGGTATGTAACGAGAGATATGGCTGAAGCTTCCCACACCAGCCATCACAGAAAGCACTTGCCTGCGTGTGTCCCAGCTCACTGCATTGTTGTACGCTTCCGCTAGGGCCTCTAAATACACCTGCTCTGAACGTGGTAACTCGTCAACACCTAAAGCCTGGTTCATACCCTTAGAAGAGGCCAACCTTTGCCATAATATTCCAGCATTGTCAGGTGAGACAGTCTTCATCACGGTTGACACAATTTCGATGGCTCTGTTTGTCTGACGTAGTCTGGTTCTTTCACTAGCCTCTCCCCAGGTTACCCATGGCTTCCCAAGTGGTTCAACTTTGCAGGCCACTAGATATTCGTTTAATTTGTCTCGTGGTTCTTGCGAGGTTTGAGGTGCGGGCTCATCACTATGTGTAGAAGCCGTGCTCCCAGTGTCAGGAGACAGAAAGGTTTCGTCGGCTTCAGCTATCGACAGTCGGCCGAATGTGTCAGAAAACTCCTCTACGGAATGATCACTGTCACTTTCTTCGGGTGATGATACCTTAGCACTCTAGAAGATAAGAAAGAAAAACAATGATTTGGACATGGCCTTCAACGCCAGTGGTTCATCATCAACAGGTTGTCGTTGTCCTAGTCATCGTCATTTAGCCCCCCTCCTCCTCAACCGTCAGTTTGAAATATCAGTAAAATGATCTCTATCAAGCCGATTTAACAAGCCTTTATTAATATGTTTCAGCCAGTTTTTTGAGAAATTAAGTCTTTTATTTCCCAAAAGTACCATTATATAAGAGAATAAATTATGTTATAGTTGTAATTCTGTGATACACACACCATGTCTGTCCCTATTAGCCAGGGATCTAGAATTATTTTGCTAAAAATTAATTTGAGTGCTTATGAATTTTATGATGTGAAATAAGCCACCCTATCTATTAAGTTCCCCAGCCTCCCCCCCCCCCCCCTTTCTGAGGCCAAAAATGAAAAAAGCAGGAGCAGTTGCCTTGAAATTAGACCATAAGTGCATCTTTTTACTCACCACTGCAATAGTTTCCACACATGGTTCAATTTCCGTAACTGGCGTGACTGCTGGTTTCTTTTGTTCTAGGAACTGTTGGCACGTACGGCATATGGCTGGAAGATAACAACATGTATAGCTGTTAATATCGGACTCTGCTCTGTTTATTTTTTCTCTTATACCCAAATAACTAACTATACAAATCTAAGTGGTATTTTTGTCCTTGCTTTGCGCGCAATTCGGACCCTTTCTTTTCGGCCAGTAAACCCTTTGCTCAACTAGAAACTGTATACTAGTTACCAGAAAAAAGACCTAACTAGGTAAACTTACGTGATCCAACTTGGACAAGCTCCCCTGTAGATTTCAGTAAAAACGCAGACTGAGCACTTTCCAGTCGGCGATCACCCTTAGCTGTGGCTGTTTTATGTGCGGCTATTTGTGCAGGAACACTACATTTCACTTTAGAGCATCGCCAGCGAATGCCAAACTCCGCTCTGTGGCGAGGACATATTGTCAGAGACAGGTGGGACTCTTCTGCTGAAAAAATGCCTAAATAACCAAAAATCGAAGTCAAATATACTTTGAACTCAAAGCTTCCAACCTCATGCTGTGAAAGCCAAAAAACGCAAGCTAAAATAGCAAAGTGAGAAAAGGTATCATGTGGGCGAGTTCTCGCGTGGGCTAGCGTGGCTTCCGCATCTCGCTCGCTCGAACGCTGCCAAAAAAGATTAGATTGAAGTTCGATTTTGGCGTCTGAAATCACATCGTGCTATAGTCGATATAGCTGGTTCAACTGTAGCACAGTGTTACAAAGCACGGCACCCACGGGGGGAGGGGTACTCCCTTATGTGGACAAAACGGGGGCTTGCCGTTGGACATGGTATGGTCACTAAAACATGGTGTATGATTTTTATGCAAGTCTTTCCCAGACGGGTATAGCCAGTAGGATCGCTGACCATTTCTCATTTCTGTCCTAAACAGGGTCAGGGTGTCTCAGCGGCACCCCTACACCGAAACATTGATCAAGTGCCCCACCACACCACCCCCACCCCACTCCCCTGCCTCCCACGGCCAGAGGGCATGGCCGTAGCGCGACTTTTGAAGTTCTAATCTGCAGAACTTAAAGGGACAGCGAGTGCTATAAAGTATAAACTGCCGGTGGCCAAAATTATGGAACACAGTAATAGCAGAACAAAAGCCATAACATTACCTGCTCGGGCTAACAACAACTTGAACTCGCTGTCAACGGCTTCATCTGCACTTAGTCCGTGCAATTGAAGATGCCGCGAGATGTCTCTTGTGCATTCTTTTAGCGAAACAACATCAACGTGGCCTGGGTAATCGCTGCTCAGTCCACAGGCAGAAACCCTCTCCAGAAGAGCGGAAAAACTACACGATGCCATATATCAGTACTAACACACTGAAGGTAACTTACTGCAAGATTTATTTTATTTCATGAGCTCAGCTATAATTTAATTAGTAGTAAAATTACAACAGCACGTACATTGCGAAATTAAGAGTCGTGACCGTAAAAAACGTATTTGTGGAGCTTATTCCAACATGTAATCCAACAAGGTACTGGCTATCTGCTGCATTTTCCCTTCTTTTTAATTGTCCACCAAGTTTTCCTGTATTTTCATATGACAGAAATCGAATACGTGACTCTCTCTGTTGGTGTGGTGTGACATGTGCGGGTCAGCGCAGAGGTCATGTGTATTTCCGCTTATTACTCTACGCGATGAGTTTTTAAAAATATCTTCGCTCAATCAGAAGACTGAAAATTCGTTTGTTTACAGTTTGGAATGTTTTTCCTATTGTATTGTTGCTTTTTCGGTTGGCAAGGTAGGCGGCATAATACGTCGTATCACACGTTTTCGATGTTATTTTAGCTAGTTCAGTTGAATGAGAGGATTCCATGTTACTTTGAAATGCCGTTAACAGTCTGCCGTTGTTTTAACATTATACATTTTATGACTCAGTACAACTCAAGAATCTTTCAAAGATCAGGGAAAACATTGTGCGTGCATGTATAACTTATGGTGAGTCTATCTTCAACGACTTTTGTAACTGTTAGCAGCATTCCAGGAATTAAATCTGTAATTCGTATATAATTCTACCCGCTCACATGACTCAACAGTAAAAAATTACTGACGGGGAAGTATTGAATTCCCAAAGCTGTAACTTTCCTGGTTAAAAGTACAATGGCAAAGCTTTCTTTTTGTATAGTCTTAGTCACTGAATGATACATACCAGATAACGTTTAAAGCGGCCGAAGTTGGCCTTCATTTTACCTTGTGATAAACGAGGTTAAGAGCGGTTCCATAAGAACGCCGCTTGAAAATGTTAGAAACCAAACTTTGGCAAATTTATTACATAGTTTTAAAGTACAAAGGTTGAATAATGTTCGTGTTTTGTTTCGTTTTAAAAGAATGTTTTTTATGCTCTCACCGGCTTCCTAAAGTTGAGTGAGAATTTGACCCGTTTAGAGACCCTAAAACCGCCATTTTATGCATTTTTCGAACTTTTTTAATTTTCGTCCGTTAAATAACTCGTTAGAACTTTGGATTATTTTTTCTTAAATTAGCTTACCCAAAGGGATGTTTTGGCAAAATAAAAAAAATTTCGATTTTTTGTGAGTGTCTTTCGATTCTCGATATTCTCAGAAAATGGCTCTTAATACTTGGCATCGCTGCTGAAGTCAATAGACGGGAGAACCTTCTCCCCCCTTACCTTTCCGGAGCTGAAAATAAAGCTTTTCAAGTATGAGAGAGATGTGGGTGTGAGTTTTACCTAATGCCTTAATCACGCAAGCAACGACCCAGGGACGTTACTCTTTCCTTATTATGTTTGACATCCACATCAAGTGAGCTGCACCTCTCTGCCAAGCAAAATCCAAAATCCAGGCTAATGAATAAAACCGCGATCCGCTGGGATTGCAGGATCAGCAAATCCGTTAAAATCTTACTCTAAATCCAAAACCCGGCCAAAAGTGTTTGTAAAATCCGCCGATCCGTAGACCTATTAACCCCCCTCCAATAAGCTAAGGGATGGACCATTATATTTTTGAGGGGGCGGAGTGGGCAATTTTTTCCCTGCAGGAAATTTTTTCGTGATTAAAAGCTTTGTATGAATTTTGTTTCACTAGCCCCTATTATTATTATTATTATTATTATTATTATTATTATTATTATTATTATTATTATGATGATGATGATGATGATGGCCATGAGGGTGTACAGTAGATTTGAGTGTAAAAAATAAGGAGTCGCCAGAGAGTCTTAACATTTTAAAGTGCACCTAACCCCTAAAATTTTTTTTCGGCTAAATAAATTCTGTTATCATCTGGAACATTTCTTCACAAAAATTTTTTGATTAGGTTAAATTCTTGATTTTCTGTGCCCTTTGGTTCAAGTCCGAGTAAGAGGAACCTGGGGCGAGCCGTAGTTGTGACGTCAGATCCAGGACTAAGAATTCCACGCCGCTTAGTTTTTAGCCGTGTTTCTCTCACTTTATTTGTTGATCGAAGCCTTCTGACCTTCTAACTAATTCGAACAAAGTCATAGTATGACTAAAATTCCAATGTTGTAATCCAAAGCAGACACTGAGACGAGCTACGCGGATTCTGCTAATTTGTAGATGAATATTAGCTCTGAATACGAGATAGATGCGGAACACGAAGTCGACAGTACACCGACAAAGGAAGAAGAAAGTGCCGTCCTGCCCATATCTGCTAAAAGGCTGCTAACCAACGAAGAATGAATTGCTCAATGCAAAAAGGAAATAAAGGTAAACTAAGAACTAGAACAGCAAATAAAGCAACTTACGATTGGCCTTGAAGGGCCGCGAAGAAGCCGGAATGCTGAGCTTCGCCCGTGAGTGTTTACATTTTCGGTCAGTACAAAATGCAGACTGCAGACTGCAGACCGGGTACAAAATGCAGACTACAATCCTGGCCAATTGGTTAAGGGACACTTGGCCTTTTCTTAATCTTTTTTAGAGCAATTTGAAAATAGGCGATGACATAAACCCCTCAAAAGCATTTTACAAAGTTCTTTCCCCCGCTCCCCCTGAACAATGTTGAAGTACAGAAACTGTACAAGATACCCGGGATGTGTTGGACTCTGGACAGTCAACATTGTTTAGGGGGGGGGGGAGAAGATATTATTGGCGTGTTACTAAAAATTTGGCTTAATGTCCCAAACGTTCTGGCCACGATTGTCCGAGCCAACAGGATAACCTCTACCTTGAAACGACCTATAGCTTTCGGTCCTTTTCTTTTCGAAATAGTATTCTGGGTTAATTCAAAGCTGGAAAAACGTTCCTGAAGCGAGAACATTTTATCGAGTAGAATTTAACGCTAGGAAATGGATGTTGTAAGAGCTTTTCATAAGGATTGAGTGAGACGTTTGAACGCAATGTTTGCGTTTGTAGGACTACTGCTTTAAAAGGAGAAAAATGGTTAGGAAATGGAAGAAAAGATTTCGTAAACAAGCTTTAGTCGATTTTAAGTGTTGTATAACTGTTAATGGTCTGCGCTTAAAGCAGATAACTGGCTCAAGTTTGATGATTCTAGCACAGGACCACCACGATTGAGTAGATTTAGTGTGCATGTTCAGCGATGTCTTGGTACACTCTCTAGAAGCAATCTAAATGGTTTTGGTAACTAAAAAGGGTGAAATAAAACCACTTAACAAACAATAGAAACTCTTTCTATTTGTCTGGTGCATTATTGGCTTTTGTGCTGTTATCCAAACTCCCGTTCAAGGCGTTGCTTCTCAATTGCTAAACTGTTGTCAAATCTTGTAAGTTCAATAGCAAAACAACAGTTTCGGAACCTCCAAAGGGTGAAATGGAAATACTAATTTCCAAAAAGTTCTCAACACTTTGTATAAAACCCAAAATAATGTTGCTAGAGAGCCATAAACGCGCACTGCTTACCACCGAAACAGTGACTGGTATTCCTGTGGTTCAACAAAGAGAATGACCGTGAAGTTATTTAGCAACTGCAATTGTTGGTATAAGCCTCAGTAAACAGCAGTTGTACTTAATAACTTATAGCAGGAGCAATATTTCTGCTTCTCTTTAGCAAACAAGCTTTGACATTGCCATAGTGAGTACCATTGAGAGTACAAGTGTAGCAAAAGTATCGTTTGGGTTTCTGCTGTTTAAGAAACATCATGATATAGCGATCAGGAACAAGGGAGACATTGCAGTATTGCTGTCAAACAGTCCAAAAAACGAGCCGGGTAAATACTGACATCACTTCTCGACAAGGGGACTCAAATCTAATAGAACGGCTAGTAAAAATGCACGCACGTCGGTTACAATGCACTTAATTAGGTTAATTCGAAATAATTCACTTGTGTTATCTCAATTTTGTGGGTTGATTCACATTGTGCTACATCTACGGCAAGCATACAGCCAGATCCGTTTTGTTCCCTTGTCAGCAAATGGGGGGGACAAAAACTTTCTTTTTTCCTACAAATTGCATTTAGAGTACATTTTTGAACCCTGCATACAGCACTGGTTATCCCGCGGCCAGTGTCAGTGACACAAAGGTCCGACATCCCGGGTCCGACATCCGGAGATCTTTATAAACTGTTGAACGAGCATCGTTTTTTACTATTTGGTAATCCCTTGGTCCGGTTTGTTATGGCTGTTGGAAGGGAATATCTTCACCTTTCAGTACCAGAACCAATTTTTGGAGCAAAGACATCGAGTTCTTCAAAGACACTCTCGCTTATTTACTAGTCCTTGAATTTAATCTACCCTTAATCAAGCGATATCACTCAGGTTTTGTCCGCTCGTCGGCGCTGCTTTGATTTCTTGATGCGAATCACAGTAAAAGATAAAATATACCTAAATCACTACCCACAGCGTCTTGCCGGACTTTTTCTGGAAGACAAATAATATGATTTCTCAATGTAAACATTCCAGAGAAGCCATACAGTAACAGAGTGGAGCCGAATCACGCACATCAGCGTGACATTCTTCGACAGTGCTCCATCAAAAATGTTCCTTTTTAGTGTGAAAAAATACGTTTTTGTGTCTCATTAACAAAGTAAAACTATTGAGAATGCAATTTCTGCCGAACAGTGATCAAATATTTAGAGAACGAGATGATTAAGTTAGAAAATGAACAGTGCTCCATCAGAAGGTCAATATAGAATTAATAATAAGGTCTCTTTTATAAGGTTTCAGTGGAGCACTGTTTGAAATGCCACTTGTATTAACAAATCTCAAATTTGTTTCTTATTTCTTCGAAGATAAATGGTTCATGATTCTAGTGCATTAATAAAATTTGTGTAACATCGATTTTAAAGCACGGAGAGGAAGTTTATTCGAAGGAGAACTGTGTTGCGTTACAGTGGAGCAACGTTCTTTGTGCCTCCCCGTACAGAGATTACGCAATCAAGAGGTTACGTGGTTTCAAAGTGCACTTCATTAGCCCTTACAGTGTATAGTCATGACTAAGACGACTCCTTGGATTACTGATAGTTAGTTCTCAACCGTTGCAGCTTTTGATACAATATTTTTCGGCACAATTCGTTACGCGTGCTTTTCATGGTGCGAGGTATAAGTTTATGGTCAATCGGACAAAAAACAGCCAAATACCGCTCTTAACTATTATCAAAGACGGCATGTACAGTTTTTATAAAGCGAATGACCTCGTCTTCTAATGTCTTTCTCACAATACTGAATAGCGAAATGCGCATGTTAAACCTTTTCATATCACCTAGACCAGAAAAGACTTCTCCGACAATCCTGGCCAATTGGTTAAGGGACACTTGGCCTTTTCTTAATCTTTTTGTGAGCAATTTGAAAATAGGCGATGACATAAACCCCTCAAAAGCATTTTACAAAGTTCTTTCCCCCGCTCCCCCTGAACAATGTTGAAGTACAGAAACTGTACAAGATACCCGGGATGTGTTGGACTCTGGACAGTCAACATTGTTTAGGGGGGGAGGGGGAGAAGATATTATTGACGTGTTACTAAAAATTTGGCTTAATGTCCCAAACGTTCTGGCCACGATTGTAGGTACAAAATGCAGACTGCAGACTGCAGACTGGGTACAAAATGCAGACTGACATTTGAAACTGTTTTCTTTTTTATATTATTACTGGTTGTCACGCAACCCCTTTTCCGATGTCATATTCCACGAAAACTCGCATTACCGGGGAATGATCTTGCTCCGTTACTCGAAACGAAAACGCTGAGTCATGATTTCATTTTGTGTAGCAATTGCGTGGTCATTCATGATCCGATGCGATAAAACGAAGGCACTTCTTCTTCACCACTGTCACTGGACATAGTGAGGTCAACCCGCGAACAAGACTAAGAGAAAATACAAAAACAAACTTGTAAAAATGCAATCCGATCTAAAAGCTACAAAGAAATGGAAAAATACAACACGACATCTATGCTCCTACTTCACATGCAAGATCTAAATTCCCTCACGAGGTATAAGTATTTTTATATTAACACACATCGGTTAAAGGAAGGTGATTTAACTGCTACTTACCGCATTAACCGACCTCCGAAAGGCCGCCACGACGAACCGGCGAAGAGGCAGAGAAAGCAACCACGTGCACGGAAGGTCATGTGTCTGCTGGTTTCTCGGTATCATGTTGCAACGAGTGTTGTTATTTTATGTTATGCGATCTCGCGCTTGAAGTAAGAAGACTGAGACTTACCGGAGGTGTAAAGTCCCATAGGTTGTCAGGATAAATTTCACCATATTGTGAAAAAAACACACGTAATTGGCTCTGCGCGCATTGCGTGCCTATGTTTCATTAACCAGTCGAGGAAAGTCGTATCTAACGCTGAATTCTGATTTAGATCCTGATCATAATTATTACCACCAAATTGTAAATTATGTTGATGCTTGTGATTACCATGATGAAGACACCTTCAAACAAATGATAAGGGACTCCACAGATACAGAATTGTCAATCTTAGATCTAAACATTCGAAGCATAGCAAATAAATTCGATGATTTTAACGCACACCTAGATTCTTTAGCACACGAATTCTCAGTTATTGGACTATCTGAAACTTGGCTTAACTGTAGCAATCTAAATGACTTTCCACTGCCAAACTATCACAACATAGGAATGGTAATAACAAACAAACAAGGAGGTGGCGTTGGTTTATATCTAAACAAATCCTACCAATTTAGAGAGCGAGCTTATCTGGCTGTGAATATCGAAGACGTAATAGAATCTCAATTCATCGAACTAACGACTAAACTAAATAATGTCATTATTGGTATCATTTATAGACCTCCAAATGAGAAGCTTGATCTTTTCAAGGAATACCTTGCCGAACTACTAAGAAGATTTGATTTTTAAAACAAGAAGTGCTTCCTAATGGGCGATTTTAATTTAGATCTTTTGAAAATTGATAGAAATCAGCACATCAAGGATTTTATAAACTTGATGTTTTCTTCGACTTTTTACCTGTTAATACCAAGACCAACACGAATAACAAATACTAGTGCAACGCTCATTGATAACATATTCGTTAACAAAATTGATGAGAACTATAAATGTGGTATTCTGTTTACTGATCTTTCAGATCATTTACCAGTGTTCTTGACAACTAGAAGCATTAAAAGCAAAAGACATAATAATCTGAATAATGTTAATATCAAATATAGATTAATGAATGAAAGAACGATAAATCATTTATGTCAAGATTTAGAATACGAAGATTGGGGTGCCATTTACAGTAAGACAGATGTTCAAGAGGCCTATGATCATTTTTATAATAAACTTTTCAAGTTGTTTGACAAAAATATACCATTAGCGACACCCAGGAAAAACAAATTACATAAAAATGGTCAAAGCGTACCATGGATAACAAAGGGAATTCTAAAATCAAGGAAAAAATATGTTACATAAGAAATTTATGAAAACTCCAAATGAAAGAAATGAATCAATTTATAAAACTTACCGAAATAAATTCAATAAATTAAAAAAATAGCTAAAAAAACATTATTACAACAAGGAATTTAACGAGCACAAGGGTAACTTGAGATATTCATGGAAACTAATAAATGAAGTCATAAACAAAAGCAATCTAAAACCTGAACTACCAGACTGCTTTAAAAGAAATGAATCATTAATAACTGATCCTACTGAAATCAGCAATAATTTTAATGAATACTTTGTTAATGTTGGGCCAAATCTGGCAGCTAAAATACCAATCAGGGATGTACATTTCTCAACTTTTCTAGGCGAGAGATCTAGTAATTCAATTTTCTTGGAAGCAGTAACTGAGAAAGAAGTAGAATTTGAAATAAGTCAATTGAATGGAAAAAAGTCTTCTGGTTATGATGAAATATCGCCAAAATTAGTTGAGAATATCTCAAAACATATAGTTAAACCATTAACATATATTTACAATCAGTCTTTTCTCACTGGAGTTATACCCAATGACCTGAAAATTGCTCTTGTTACTCCAGTTTTTAAGGCTAACGATAAGGAGGAATTTAATAATTATAGACCAATTTCTGTTCTTTCCTGTTTCAGTAAGATATTAGAAAAGATCATGTGTAAAAGAGTTATTAAGTACCTTGATAAAAACAATATATTATTTCAAAGTCAGTATGGTTTTCGCAAGAAGCATTCAACCAATTTAGCAACTATTGAGTTAATGACTAAGATACTGCAAGCAATAGAAAATGGTGAATATACAGTTGGAGTTTTCCTAGACCTTGCGAAGGCACTTGATACAGTTAACCATGAAATATTACTAAGAAAACTTGAGCATTACGGAATTAGGGGAATAGTCCTAGAATGGTTTACAAACTACTTAACAAACAGAAAACAAATAGTGAAATATAAGTTTGAGAAATCGGAAAGATTAACAATTAAATGTGGAGTACCATAGGGGTCCGTTTTAGGGCCCCTTCTGTTTCTTATCTATATGAATGATATATCATTGAACCAGGAACTTAAGAAAATTGCACGTTGGCTTTGTGCAAATAAACTTTCCTTAAATATCAAGAAAACACATTTTAAAATTTTCAAATCCAAAAAAAGGAAATTAAATCAGACCGTTTCAATCAAGATAAATGAACAACCAATTGAGCTAGTAAAATACACAAAATTTCTAGGTGTATACATAGATGAGGAGCTTTCGTGGAAACATCACATTGACCAAGTTGTGAGTAAAATATCAAAAATGACAGGAATTATGGCTAAGGTGAGACATTATCTGTCTCTCAAAACTTTACAGACAATTTATTACACTATGGTATATCCGTACTTGACATACTGCAATATCATTTGGACAAGCACTTATCCAACCAGGCTGAAACCATTATTCAGGGTTCAGAAAAAAATTGTTAGAATCATGATCTTTGCAAAATATAATAAGGAATCTAGACCACTATTCCTACAACTTAAATTGCTTAACATATATCAACTAAATACGTACTTTACTGCACTATTTATGTACTCATGTTTTAATAACAACCTGCCGAATTATTTCACTAATTACTTTACATTAAACAAAGAAATGCATGGTCATAATACTCGATCTGCATCAAACATATATATTAATTATAGGAGGACCAATTACGGGAAATTTTCTTTAAGAATTAGGGGAGCACAAATTTGGAACGAGTTACCTAAGGAATTAAGAATACCACAATCATATAATTCTTTTAAGAAATTGACAAGAGATTATATACAAAATAAAGTGTAATACGTAGAGTATATACTCTAGTTATAGTTAACCCGTGTTAATGATAGATTTAGTAATAAAACCCATCTGCTATTTTAAATCAGATTATTGAACTGAGGGGATCTTCTCAGAAAAGCTCAACAGAGCTTGCTAAGATCTCCTGCCATTATGATATTTAGCAGATATACATGTATTTACGCACGTGAAGGAAATAAAGATTATTACGTTGGCAAAAAAAAAACAAAAAAAACAAGGGATCTCTGCACAATAATGTTTTGTTATGCTCGAGTGATTTAATATGACTCAAGATAAAATTCTCATAGCGAGGCACGTTCATAGACTAGAATAAGGAATAATGGCAATGGTTTGTTATTAATTGTGGAGAAAGCGCGTTCGGTTCTACTGAAGGAGGACTTTCTATAAATACGGTCTTTAATTTTAATTCCTTCGCTGTTTTGGGCACCGCTTACATGTAATTATTTAGCGCTTACCGTGTAGCCAACTTGAATAATTCGCAAAGGTAATAATTTTCTGCGTACCGCGTACGTATAACGTATCGCGGGTATTCTGTGGTTAATCGGCCGTTGAATCATTGGAAATACACAAAAAGCTATCGTTTGATCGGATACTAAAGTTGTTCATTCATTCATACCTTCTTCTGCGACAACAAATCTTTGCTTAAAATGCATCGAGGATAGTATCGAGTGCTTGGAAGGCTGCCGCTTTGCTCGCTATTGATTTACAAGATCCACTCATTTCGTCTCTTCGCCCCTGGTCATTCGTAGTCAAAAAATGCTGTATTTTTGTAGTGATACGTCTTGTGATTCGTTTCTTTGGTAACTATGTCACGGAGCAATACGAACGGTCGACAGTTTTCTGTACATTTTCGAGGGCTCAAGAGAAATATAGCTCCGATAGAGGTAGCGCGAGACTGCGGGTTCTTGAATTGACGTCACAAGGTGACTAGTCCCATGCCCTCACTGCTCGACCCTGAACCAAATTGTTGTCTATTTTCGCCCGATTTTCCGTACTTCAACCGCGCACAGAAAATCAGGGATTAAACCAAATCAAAAACTTTTTGTGACGAAATGCTCCAAATGATAATAGGATTTATTTGACGAGGAAAAAATTTTTGGGGTTAGGTGCACTTTAATTTTTAAACTGGACTTCAGACTTATGAGGTGTTTAAACTGGCCCAAAAGAATTTTTTCTTTTACTTTATTACTATTTTTCCCGATCCCCGATCCCCGATCCTCGATCCTCGATCTTAACCTCCGATCCTCGATCTTATCTTAACATAAAGAGCACCTCCGATCTTCGATTTTATCTTAACATAAACAGCACGTGCACGCAGTTACAGTTGTGACAATTTATTGCGCTAACGAATTAAAATTGTTCAAGTTTTAAGGAATACAAAGTTGCATATATATTTCTAACAGTGTTTTGTTAAATAGTTTAAACACTGCATAACAGATCAGAAATACATGTAATAATTCACTTGGAGTCAATAAGCCCAAGGTCTAGATTAACATAACGTCCTTTTCTTGCGTAATTCAGACGCAAATTGTATTTTTTCACTCTGGTTTGAATCTCTGGCCGAAACAAGTGAACTTTCACACATTCTTCGTCTAAATTCAGAAATCAATTGCACGTTGATATTAAGTAGATGAAGTTTAAATTGTTCAAAGTCTTACAGTGCAGTGGCGTTCAAAATCAGTAAACATAAAATCTTGCACGAAATCTATCGAAAATGTTGCTGCTTGCAGTTCATTATAAGCAAATTTATCCATTGTTGTTTTCAGTTCATTCCAAGCACATCTCAGTTCGTTTCTTGGTGTCTCTTGGACGTCCGCCAAAGTAACAATTGAGTAGAGTCGACTAGTAAACTGGTGTGCGACAAATGCAGACTTGCAGACTTGCAGAATTGTCGACTAATAGGGCCTGGAGACTTTGTGACGTTTAGTTAAAGGGGCATAGCCACGAGGATTTCGCAGATTTCTGGTCAAAACTGTGCTAAAATTATCGGTAGCTAACTTTTTCCATGCCCAATTGTGTTTGAACATTTAAGGAACATATTAACTTAATTTCATTAAGAGAAAACAAACCATGACCATTAAATATCGATTTAATGTCAACACGCTGAAAGAATTTGAAAAGTTTAGCCTAATTTTTTCAAATTGCAATCCATTTCCATCCGTGCCGTCCGTAGCAACAGACGACAGAAAATAGTTTCAGTGAAGTAATATAGTCTTTGGTTACAAAACTAGACCATTATTTGTGGGCATTCATTGATGTGAGGACATATTTTTGATTTTTAAAGTGAACTAAAATAGCGTGACCATGCCCCTTTAAACAAGAAAGCCCAATGGACATTTTAACCGGCCTTTCTGACCCTCCCCACCCCTAGGTTTCACAAACGTTAGCGCGATCCTGCGTTTACACAAACCGGCCTGACGAAAAGTAGATTACATGTGAAACAATATTTTGACTGGATGACGTAATGTTTAAACTCTGATGAGTCAGGTTATCTTTCTTACCGCTTTTACTTCTGCTGAAAAACGCAATTTCACTCAAACGTTGAATGTCAGTATAAATTTGCTCACAACTGAGGATGCCTACAAAGGGATAACGAAATATTTACTGCTGTGCCTCAGTAGACCGTGAATACAGACAGTGAACATAGCAGTAGAATCAAAATATAACGCTTTATAAACACGAGCTCGAACAGATCGTCAGAGTCTGGGGCACGTTAAGGCATATCTCATGACGTGATGTTTAAATCCGGTTTGTTGACCCGAGAATCCCCATGCGAAGTAAACAAGTTGACTCGGAACTACGTGCCAGCCTACGCACAAAATTACCTCAAACCAACCAACACCACACGCAAACCACACGCATCGCTTGATAATATTCAGTTATTTTCTAACTTTAAAGGTCAAATAAACCAAAATTTTGACATTTTTTCTTTCGATCCAATTTACTTGTTATGAGTTGATTTGGTATCAAATAAACATATCCTGAAGTTTCAAGTCAATTGGACTTAGGATCGCAGAGATAATGGCACGTGAAAAGTGCTACTTTTTGGCCTTCATAATCGTAGAGTGGTCGGGAAAGTTGTCGGTAAATTGTCGGAAATAACACTAGTGACGTCACTGTTGGCGAGCTGGAAATTGCGGGGATTCGAAGTGTGAGGACTTGAGCGGAAAATCATGGTGTTTTGTGCTGCTATGAGAGTAAAGTAAGTAATTTTAAGTTTCCAGAAGATCCAGAACTGCCTCAAGAATGGCTCAAAGAATGAAAGGAGGATCGTTTCAACCCACAAAACACTGATTCACGTGTCTGTGCAGACCAGTTTGCACCACAGGTAACCAAAGCGATTCGATCGAAAATAATCGGCGGTTTTCCATGGACAATACCTAAAAATCCAAATAAAGTTTTAAGAACCTTACCTGTTATGTGTTTGCTGTGTTTTTGCCGGTTTTCCGAGCTTGTGGAGGTTGTTTTGAGCGGTAAGTTACAGCGGTATAAACCATCCATGTCCGCCCAATCGACGCCCAAGAACGGAGCAACTTCACACGGGAATTCTAATTGCGTGTTCAGCATTTGCACAACGTAGAAATTTAGAGGTGAGAATTTTGCATTTTGTTCAATATATCTATGACTAACTTGTATCTTCTGATGGTTGTTAACTCTTTCAGTTAGTTTACTTGAGAATTATAAGTCATAGCAGTTACTAAGCATTAACAATAACCTCGGGTTTTTGGCGCATAAATTAGGCTTCAATAATTATAAACAAACGTAAATTTCGAGCTCTGAATGTAATATTTTTCACGCACTAAAATATTTCAGTTTTATCGCTTTCATACAGCGGCTACAGGCCCTTCTTAAGCCTCTCAGAAGCCAACACTCAAGACAACCAACAACATAAACCCAGATTTAAACTATTTAATAAACTGGCCTAGTTTCTGAGTGTTGTGGCTTGTTACTGGCAAGCAGGTCCCAGTGGGGGTACTCTGGATTTCAAGTGACGGTGATAATCGAAGGATTTTTTTTTTTTGGGGGGGGGGGGTTGAAATTTTCCATTCTGGGATTTGGGTAGGAAAATTTGGCAAGTATTTTTTTGGGTGGCTTGATTTAAGTAGAGATTTTTTGGGTATTCAAAACAATCTGAAGAATTGTGGTAGTGCCTGTGTATCCTGGCCGCGTAGTTCTGCGAATATTAAGTACTGACAACCAAACTTGTCTTGGGGTTGTTTTAATTATATTTAACGATGGTGTCACATTACATTGCATCCGTTTCATAAAACCGGTTATACAATAGTCCGCAAAGTGTCCCGGGTGTATTTCACAAGGCTTCAATTCATTCAACTGATTTCTCATCCATCGTGTTTATCACCCGGCTTTATCCTCACTGGAATTCCCTTTTGCTGTAGTGAATTCTTGATATCTTTTGCTTGTGACTTGTGGGTTAATCCTTTCTGGGAATTTCTGAGGCTCGAAAATTCGGCATGGGATTTTGGGATTTTTGGTCCAGGGATTTTTTGGTTTCTTTGGAGGCCCTAGAGGTTTTTTGGGGTTTTGATTTTTGCCCCCATTCGATCATCCCCGTCACTTGAAATCCGGAGTACCCCCCTGGGAAGCAGGTGTTCCAGGCTGTTCCATGTTCATGATTTTTAGGGGAGGAAGAAATGACATCATATCAAGACAAACATGCCCCTCTCAAGTTTATGACAGGTGTATCACTTAATATAATTATGGGGTCCACCCTTCGTACAGCTGCTATCTAAGTACTTTCAGGAGGGGGAAATGGTTGACACATAAAAACTGAAGGAATTGATTGTTGTTTGAAACTTCTTTTGTGGGTGTCGCATATGTTCCTTGTCACTCCAAGAAGTATACTAATACCTCTTGAAAAGTTGTTCCTGCCAGCATGAATATCTGACATTATAGTACCTTAAAACCCTAGAAAGTATCAAAACACACTGACAATGGTCATTTTTAATTCAAACACCCTAAGTGGTACCAAAGCATGAATTGTAATTACGGTGACCCCTTCACTACACTATGGGAGCCCCTCCCCTCTCACCTCCTAGGTTAAGTACCACTCTGTAGTAATTGAAGAAAATACAAAGTTGAGATACATTTCAAAGTGTAGTACAAGTGTCAACCAAATATGATGTTAATATTATCTAGCAAGACTGCCAAGCTGTTAATGGACATATTCGAAGCCCTTTCAGTTTCCACTTTTACTTGGGAAGCTCTCTCTAATTTTTAAAACCAGACAAGATGAAATGGCTATTGGGATTTGTCGTCCCATCTTCATACGTATCCATTCAGTGTATTGCCTATAAGCAACATTACTCTATACATGTTCTCAGAATGAAAGAGGAAACAACAGACTCATAAGAAAGATACACAGATGAGTAAAAGGTAACTCAGCAGTAACGGGATTAAATAAATATGTCAACTACAAAAATAAATCTATATTAAATAAATAAACAGGTTAGCTAACCAGTAACAACAGTAGAAAAACAACATTAACTCGATTTCACAGTCTTAGAAATAATGAAATCACATTTGATTTGTTTAAGCTAAAATTTGAGAGTTTGTTTTTGCTTTCAACTAACAATTTTATTACTTATATGTTGTACTGGTAGTACAACTGATTGTAAACCCAATACTTGTTAAACCATATACATCAAAGGGGTCATAAAGTGCACAAGGTTGCTAAGAACATAACAAGGTGTACTGTTTATGCAATCATGTTCATTCATGTAATAAGGGTTTTTGTAATTGTCATTTAATTATCGTTCCTTGATCTTTTACTACTTTTACGTCACCTTTTGTCAAATATCTTAGTATTTAGCACACAACCTCATGAGTATTGCAACATCTCATCATGTATTAATGAAGGATGTTTTCTCATGAACACAATTTATAGGTGATTCATTTTCGGACCAAAATATGTAATTTTCCCTCCCCACTGGTCCCCTGGTTCCTCCCCTGCTCCCAGAGGTT